>OY723400.1:15301683-16501683 GCA_963210345.1 Inga oerstediana
ATGCATGAGCATGTATCATTTCTGGTAATTATCACTGCTGGCAATCATCACGGGTGTTTGTAAACAAGGAAATTCTTAGATGAATGAAAATTGCTCAAGCTTTATGTAGAAATTGAAATGAAAGAGTCAAGTTTAAACATGTGTTTCTGTAGTATTTGGATGGTGGAGGACAATTCGGATTCTAGTTTGGGTGGACTGTGATTTAAATGTTGCCTAAAGGTTAATTATGGAAGTTTAATTGTAACATGATGCTGGAAACGTATGTTGAAATGATAAGGAAACTTTTGAGATATCTTTCATAAATTTTCATATTAACATAGTCTTATATTTGAAATGTTCGTACACGACTTTTGTTATTTGGGAAGGGTTTTTGTTGACATATTGAATTTGAAGGAATATTTGATGAGTTATCATAGTATTAAAATGAGATCTTTTTATTTCTTTGATAAGTTGGCCCTAAGTATGCTTGAAAACATCTTTTAGAGGACTGAATACAGAATGCTGGTTGCTAACGATAGTTCCATTAGCCCTTGGTAAGTCATGGTTAACTCGAGCTAACTTGACATTCGTGAGCCGAGTACTCATACTTGATATTTGTGAGATTTGTTCTCACGCTTATTATTTCTGGGTTTTGTACTTGCGCTTGTTTCATAACTTTGAACCTTTGTAGACTGTGTGACTGCGCTTGTTTTTGCTGCTTCATGCTGCGTATGGTTATTTACCCTTGTAAACTGTGTATCCACGCTTGTTATCCATTCTCTTGAAGGCCTACGAAAGATGAGATATGAGATTTACCATTTTTAAACTGATTTTGTTCAATGAACTGTTTTACTGCGTATTTGGTTTTGTTCATATAATGATATTTCATATAGTTTTTTTTTTGTGATTATACTTGTATGCTCTAGAAGTTGAAACTTGTCATATCATGTTGTCATCTTTCAAAGTTAAATCTATTTTAATCATTTTTCATTAGTATTTTATTAAATTCTATAAATGGGATGTTATTAATTGAAAAATTATTTTTGGCCTCAGATAGTGCATATTATCGTGTTTCTCTTACTAAGCAATGAAGGATTATACCGTTGTCTTGAAGTTGAAGCATCACATTGAAAGACTCCTAGTTAATGTAAAATTTTAAACTCATGTATTTATTTTTGTATCCTAGGTGCTCCATGTATACTATAGTTAGGATCCTTACCTTATTTAGGTTGTGTATTTGTTCTTATGGAGTGGAGCTCCTCTTGACTGTACCAAGTTATTATAGAATTTTCTTGAGGTCTCAATCTCAAGGGAGATTCTATAAAAAATTTTATAGAAAGTCTATAACTTTTGTAATATGAAATATGTTCATAGTCATTATATTATATATTGCAAATATGTGTATATAAAGTATGGAAGTTATATATATTTAAGGTTTTAGGGATGTGGTTTTTCTCATATTATGTGCTTGTCACATCTTGATTTCTAGGGCGTGACAAAAATAATGAATTAATAATATCTAGAATATCCCTTATATGATCAATTAGCAAATATACCTAGATATAATCTGAATAGGTAATATGATATATTATCATATTTAATAAAATATCTCTCACATTTAGCACAGAAAACTCACGTTTGGCGCCAACTTTTGGAGGGACTTTATAACATTGAAGATTGGAAGAAAAGGAGTGATTCTTTTTTTTCTTTCGAAAAATTAATTTGCTAATCCTTATAGTTTCATCAGATTTTTAATTTGGCCCCTCTAGTTTTATTTCTTTTTATTGAATCGCTATAGTTTACGCTGTTAAAGATACAAGTTCTTCCCTTAACAGAGGATCCAAACTCTGTAAAATCAGGGTGAGAGAGGATGACGTAGCAGTGCTTTCCCTCTCCCCATGTAAAAGCTTATATTTTTTTGTCTTTTTATTTTGTTCAAAAAAGCTTATATTTTTTTGTTCTCATCAGACCATTTTCCATTCTAATGTATACCAACCAAACATCTCTGTAGTTGAAAATTTTAAATTCTCTTCATTTCCATTCCCTTCTCTTACCTTCCACCAGCACACTCAATTCTGCATACTAAAATGGCCCTAAGATCCAAGCTCCTAATTCTAAAGATATCACGAGCCAAGAAAAAATGAGTATAATAGTAATAAAAGTCTTAAAAATACAAAAAGACGCTAAAAAACAAATTAGTGACAAAATTTAGTAACAAGGTTCCATTGTTAAACTGATTTAGCTATAGAATTTAGGAGTGGAGTTTTGATACGTACTAAACTAATAAAGCGGTGAAATTTTGATCAATGACAGAACAATAGAGTTCTATCACTAATCTGATTCAGTGATAGAAGTTTATCACTAATTGACAGTCAAAGGATGAAATTATCAAATTCAGTGGTCAATTAATTGTTGTTTTTAATGAGAAATGAAAGAAAAAACCATTGTAAGCAGGGTATGAAAAGAAAAAATATCCAATGATCCCAATGACTTAATGGCACATGAAAGTTCTATTATAAATGGATGGTTATGAGTGTGATCTCTCTCATAAGTCATAACCTTCAATTGTTGATGCCTTTTCCTTTAAAATAGTCGAAATTACTGAGGCCCAAATAGGGACTTAATTACTAAGAATTCCCAATAAAAAGTGACGAGGTATTATTGTTTTTCACACTGGAACTTATTATAGTATCTCTTCAATTGTTATTGAGACTTCTTGGTAATCAAGTCCCTTCCTTAGGACCTCATAGTAATTATCACTATACAATAAAGTAAAATAAAATAAAATAACAACCTATCTAATTTATCCTGATGCATCCTTTGAAAAATTTGATCATCGCCCTTAACTTTGTCGTTGACCGTGACTGTACCTAAAGCATCAAGAAACATTTTAATCAAGGAATGTTGGTAGCCACCTCAATTGAATTATTCAGAGTCATATTTTCATATCATTATAGGGTATGTTTTGTTTGAGGGGAGGGAAGGGTTGTTTGTTATCTTATTCGGTCTTGTTGGAAGGAGAAGTGATAGATTTCTAATAATCCTATGTTTGGTTTAAGAGAAGAGGGGAAGGGTAGTAATAAAAAATTTATTATTCTACCCTTATATATTAGTTTACATTTTTCTATTTATATGTTATATAAAATAGTTTACACTTTTAGTTCAACCAAATGAGAAGAGGAGAGCATTTCCCCTCCCATCCATTCCAACAAAACACACCCTTATTCTTTAGATGGGAAGAAAGAATCTAAGAGAGAAAACTCCTAAACATAGCAAATATTTTTTTAAAAATATTTTAGGAAGTTTTTTTTTTTTTAGTATTCCCTTCACTTATTCTCCTCTCACTATTCCTTCCAGCCAACACCTTTTTTTTTTGGGGGTTTGGGGGGGGGGGGGTTTCATTCACAATTACCTCTTCAATTGTTGCATCGTCCAGCTCTTCCTTTTCATGTGATATGTGAGATTCATGGGATAGGATAGAGGCCTCTCCATTTTCCTTACCGTCCACTTTTCTCTACTTCTTTATTCTCACCGTTAGATTAACTCTAAACAGTTGAGATTCAACATCCTACAAAAATATTATTATAATATTAAATAACAAAAATGTATATAAATAAATGTAAAAATGTAGTGATGCAAGAGCAAGAATTACCACCTTCCCTGAGCCGTATATAAATAAATGTAATAAGATATTGAATCTCAACTTAATCTAATGGTGAGAATAAAGAAATAGAGAAAAGTAGATGATAAAGGAAATGGAGAGGCCCCTCTTCCATATGGGATAAGATACCTGAGTTTGCCATAGCATCCACGTCTTCCTCTTCATAGGATTAATTCAATTGTATTAATTCAATCATTATAAATGTAATCAGATGGTAACCAATAAACTAATTAATTTGGACATAATTTTGAATGAAGACGTGTCTGGGAATATTAAACTAGGGATCATATCAGTGCACCTTAAATCCGCGCCACCTAAACTGATGTGCGGAACATTGGATATTTTGAGCCAAATTTCGTCATTCTTGTTGCAGCATCGTTCTTCGAGAAGATAGCAACCTGAAATGATGAGCCTTTGCAGAGAAGTAGGCATCATTCCTCCTTCTATTGTCTTAAGATTGGGAGAATTCAAAATTTGCAGTTCTAGAAGAGAGGTTAGATGTTGAAGCCCTCTACAATGCAATGTGTCAGATGGAGTAGAGATGAGAAGCTTAGTGATAGTTGGAAGTAGATGCCACTTCATATGACTTGATAATAACTTGTCAGAGTCTTTTATCTCAAGTTGTTTTAAACTTGATGGCAAGGACCCAGCTGAAAATGGCTCCATTAGTGGACATCTTTCTATGCTTAACTCTTGTAAATTTGGGAGAAGATGTTCCATGTCATCAAACAAGGACGTCATAACCTTGCAACAATGCATGAAAATCCTTTGGAGATGATAAAGAGGTGCCTTTGAAACCAAAAAAAACTCGAGATTTTTACAATCTGCTATAAATAGCTGTTTCACTGATGTGGGCATATGAATCACCGGTAATGGCAATGCATCAAAACAATCCCGGACACTTAAATACTCAATCTGCAACTTTTCAGACAGAGACTTCAACATCGGCGCACCTGAAATAGATAGACGGTGTAGGGAAGGTGGTAATTCTTGCTCTTGCATCACTACATTTTGACTTTTAATTATACGTAACTGGTGAAGTTTTGGACACTTTGGAATAGGAGAAGTAAGCAGTGGACATGCTACAATTTCCAGAAACTGTAAAGAAGCAAGTTGAAGAGGCAAATTTCCAATTAATTTGGGACAATCATCAAAGCGAAGATTGTGGAGCTTGGGAAAAGCTTCCATATCAACATAATGCCATTCTTTCCAAGAGGTCATACGTGAAAATCTAAGATATTCAAGGGATGGAAACGGTATAAGTGAAGCACAATCATCTTCCTTGAAAAACTCAGAACCGACAGTCACCACACTTTGTAATCTTTTAATAGTTAAGTCCCTCAGAGCAGGTAGTTGCCCTACGGCAGGAATTCTCCAACAATTTTCGCAGTTATTCAGCCTCAACTTAGTCAAGTTGTAGTAGGATCGACTTCCAAACCAAGTTGGAAATATTGTGCCATTATACCCTTCAACTTTCAAATATCTTAAATTCCAAGGTTGAAGATTGTCCATAATCTCTCTCTCTGTCCATCAAAATAGAAATAAATACTAAGAAATAAGACTAAGAGAGTAAAAATAACATAAACATGTTAAAAATATATAATAAAACTAAAGTTGTGATGGCCACAATTGTAGCAGCATTAATAGTAATTTTTCATTTTATATATCCTTCAAACTTGGCGCACCGCTATGCGAAGAAAAAGGAGGTGTAAAGAGAAACATACAAAGTAATTTCACCTCCATGCTCTTTTTATTATAAGTATATTCTTTTTTAGTTCTTCCAAAAATGAGTATACAAATATAAAGTCGATGATGAATTAAAGTGACAAGCTACATTAAAAATAAGAATATCAATGGCAACATAAAAAGACAAGGAAGGAAAACAAAATACCTCGATAATGCATGGGGTTCTCTATTAACTCTGCAGATTTTGTTGAGTTTAAAGCCAAATTCATATCTTCCTCTAGTTCTTCCAAATCTTGTTGTCCTTGTATATTTTGCAACAAGTTGTGATCAATAATGCATCGTATAGGGTCCACGAATTGAATATTTTCAAAGCTACTTTGCAGATTGTATACATAAACTCCAAAATAAATTTCTTTTTCCACTTCTATTTCCTGTGTTTTGGCCTCCATGGAAACCTTCACTTGATTCCATTTATTTCCAAGAGGGAGTTCAGTTTGAATCATGCTCTGCATATCACACACATATATATGATTAGTCTTTATTGTTGACAGAAAACGCCACTTAGAAGAAATATCCAGCTTGGTGTGCTCATTGGCATGCGCTGAGAATTGACAATTGTAGATATAATCCTGGTCATCTTTGACAAGAATCCAAAGAAATGTCCTTGGGAACACATTGCGAACCCAAAAAGACACAAAACTTCCCCGTCTACAATAATGGAGCCTTTTTGGTAATTTTCCTCCTGGCAAAATGAAATTTCTTTTCACAGGTTGAAAGTTGAATGCCTGCCAATTGCATATTGCCAAGAAAAGAAAAATTAAAGAGTAACACATAAGTAACAATAGAATACAGCAATAGAGGGGGGGGTACCTGCTTCAACACTTTGCTTTTGGATAACTTAGTCAATGATGTGCAACATATGGCACTAAATTTTTCCAAGTTTGGCGGCATCCCTCCAATATGCTGAAGTTGATTGCAATTATCCAACAAAAGATATTTCAAATTGCAATGTTCTTTGATGCATTCTGGAAGAACTGTGAAATTATTGAAACTTAGATCTAAATGTACCATTTTAGTGAAGTGAGAAAGACAGAAGACGAGAGAGTTATCTGATAAATTGCAGTTTGAGAAATAAAGATATGTCATTTTCGATGACATTTTTGAGCAACCTAAGCTGGCTTCATCTCCACCTTCACACATCTTAAAATGACTCATTTGTTCACAAGAATCTGCTGTTAGCTGCCAAAGCTTCGGTAATTTACAAATGCTAGCTGGTAGTTGCTTAAGATTCCGACATTCCTCCACATTTAACATTTCAAGTCCAATAAGATTGCAAATTGAAGATGGCAATTCAGTAATTTCTGTCTTGTTTAAATCAAGTGTTTGAATTTCTTTCATCATGACAGATATTTCTGGAAATCTCTGAAGACTTGAACAACCGATGAGGTTGAGATGTTTAAGAGATGACGACTTAAGGCAAGATGGTAAAATCTTCAACTTTTTGCATCGCATGACACTCAATTCTGTCAATTTATTTAAACATCCAACTGAATCATGAATTTCAAGTAAATTTGTGCAACCATCAAGCCACAATTCTCTTAAATTAGAAGCTCCAGATAAGTTTGGTATTTGCTGTAGAAATTTGCAATTTCTTAAATTCATATGACTTACCCTGAGAAATTTCTACAAAATACATATATACATATATATCAATTTTCTTTTCGAATTTGGAAAAGAAATTAAACAAAAAGAAAAGAACCGTGGGACTTGTATATAAACTCACCTTATCAAATGGTTGAAGCAATTCAAAAGAACTATAGGACAAGTCAAGATAGACAAGTTGGGTTGGGCGCACTTGATATGGTAAAAATTTGAAAGGGTATCCTTTCCATTCCAACCACCTTAAACTATTTGGGAGATATTTAGGACATCCAGAAAAGTATGCTTTTTTTATCACAAGCATCTTGAGATTTGTCATTTTCATGAATTCTTCTCCACTCCATTGCACTTCTTCATTTTCAGGTAAGTCTAGAAATATGGCTTCAATTTTATCAGTTCCCTTCCAAAACGAAAAGCACACAATAAATTTCAAAAGTAAGATATTACAAATAATTTGGAATCATTAAGAGAAAATGAACGAACATGCATGTTGGAGATCTTACCTTGTCTTGTTGTAATACATGAAGAATGTCCTCATAGAACCATAATCTGCTTTGTCCACCAGGTACATTTGGTGATTCTTCTCGAACAATCTCTTTGCCTACATCTTCTATCAAGTCATGCATTTTTACATGACCTTGTTCAATCTTTATAAGAGATTTATCAATCAACATATTCATAACGTATTCTGGTTCAATTCCACGAGCACATAGCAAGATATCAATGACATTTGCTAATTTTTCACCATTGAAAAAACAAGCCAAGTCAAGAAAAACTTGTTTCTCTACTTTCCCTAAAGTATAATAGCTTGATTTCAGGGTATCGAAAACTCTTTCATGCGGTGTGCTTTTAAAGTGAGTCAATGCAGAACTCCAAATATTGACTCCTTCATCACCCAAGTTAGAACCAATCACTTCTAAAGCTAATGGGAAGCCACACGAATAATCTACTGCACAATTACATACCTCCACATAGTTGGAATCCATGTTTTCTTTTTTAAAGGCATGCCAACTAAGCAACTTCAAAGATTCCTTATCATTCAGTTCCTTGACATCATAAATGCTTTTAACACCATGACTTTCTAATAATTTCTTATTTCTAGTGGTGATGATGATTCTACTTCCACAGCCAAACCAATCGTAACTTCCCGCAAGTGCTTCTAATTGGATTGATTCATCAACATCATCAAGCATCAAAAGAATCTTCTTTTGACTAAGCCTGCGTTCTATTATTGGTATTCCTTCAAGATAACCCCCCAATTCGAGATCTTTCTCCATGACTAATCTGCACAATAATTTCTCTTGAAGTTGTGACAAACCATCTGGCTTTTTAGATTGTTTTCTCACATCAAAAAGAAAACATGAGCTTTCAAAATTGTCAGCAATGGAATTATATACAGCTCTTGCAATAGTTGATTTACCTATTCCACCAGGTCCCCAAATTCCTACCATCTTAATTTCCTTAGTGGACCAAAGATCTAAACAGGAGATGACTTCCTTCATTCGAGACACAAGTCCAACTGGATACTTTGTAACATGTAAACGCTTCAAGTTAATCTTAGCAGCAATTTCAGTAGTAATCCTTGTTATACACTCTTGTTCATTTGCAATCCTGACCAATTTGTAAGCAGCTCACTTTTAGTCACAATAAGATATAGTTTCATTCCTCACATAGTAAATGACGAAATATGAAAGTGTTGTGGCATTATTTTAAATCCAATCCCAATTATCGGAAAAATAGCAAGTTAATTATATAAATGATAAAAATAATTAAGTGTTATTACCCGCTTGTATAGATTAATGGAGTTCTAGCTAGTTAACGGAAGCCAACTGCTCTGCATATTTGGAGGAATATGGCGTGCTTGGCTACTATTTCTCTTTTTAAGGAAAATAAAATTAGAAACATGTTTTCCGATGATTTTTCTAAGAAATAAGCAGCATATTTCACCAAAATCGTGTTAACCCGACAAAAATGGAACCCCACTGACCAAGCCTTCATTTTCATGTTGGGCATCATATAGTATGTGTATGTTGTTGTCAGATGGAAAAATAACAATAAAAAGATCTAGAAGATATATACTTAGGTTTCAGATGACAGCCTTTGAGGTCAGCAGCTTGAGACAGAGCTTGCCTCCATTTTTCCACCTTCTTTCTGTTGTCTTTGAATCTTTCCTCCAGTCGAGCCAGTGCTTCTGCATAGCTTCCACTGGGTCGTCGTAGTTCTGAAGGATCCAGATAGTAAAATACTGGATATATCAAACGGCTCTCCTCCTTGAAGCAATCAACAATCTTTTCAAGTTCTTGCAAACAAAATGTTGAGTTTGCATAGTTTTCTGAGAAAACTATGATGGCTATTCTTGATTCTTCTATAGCTCTGAAAAGTGCAGGTGTGATGTTTTCTCCCTCCCTGATTTTATAATCAATAAAGGCATGAATTCCACTGCGATCCAGAGATGCATAGAGATGGCTGATGAAACCTAAGCGAGTATCATCACCATAAAAACTAAGGAACACATCGTAAGGCCAGTTGTAAGTGATAGAAAAAGATGATCGATGTGCCATGGTTACCACCACGTGAAGAGTAAAGCAAGAAGAGAGAGATCTCACTCACAGGGACTTGAAAGAATGAAGGGTTCAAGTTGTAGCGAATGCGGCACCACGAAGCTTCGTGGGTATTTCCTTGAGATGCCTCCGAAATTATTTGAATTCTTAATATTTTTTTATCAAAATACGCCCTAGGTATGAAAAAAGGGTGAAAATAGTGTGAGGTGGTATACGAAAGGGTCAAGAGAGATCCTAGTGAGGTGGTAAATAATTGAAAATGAGGAGAACTTTACTTGAGGGCTTGTTTGGTCTGATTGGAGGAGAGGGAAGGTGGGCGGAGGAAAAAAAATTTTGAGTTAAATTTAAAAAAAATTAGAAAAGTGGGGTTAAAAATTTTTAATTATTTTTTCTTACTCTTTTATTTTATATATTCTCTTTGTTAAAATTTTATTACTCTACTTCTTCAATATTTTAAAATTCAATTCATAAAAACTTTCCCTCCCCTCCAAATCTCTCACACCAAATAGACCCTGAATGATGGGAAAGAGAAAAGAGGAAAGATGAAATTCACAAAAAGGTATGGAAACAGAAATTCAAAAAGGTAAATCAATGAATGGATATTGGTGGGGTGCAATATGTCTAGAATTGCTTGGAACAGAACTCCTCATTATATTCACATCTGAATCAGATTTCCTCAAAATCCTTATTTTTATTTTTTTCTTAGAATCTCATCCTTATCCTTAAATTAGAAAATAGATGATTCAGATTTAATATTTTGTAAAATTATTATTATAGTGTTTTATAAATTAATTTTATTATTAATTTTGTTTGTATTGCAACTATAAATGGTATAGATCATATTTTCATAGTTTAAATTTATTTATTGATATTTAAAATGATAGGTTTATAAAATATTAAATCTGGACCATCTATTTTTTTAAATATGATGGTGGAAATAAGATCCTGAAAAGAAAAGGAAAAAAAGGATTATGAGAGAATCCAGACCCATTCACACCCATGCCACTTTCGCTTGACTATTTGACTATACAAGTATTTATTGATTACTCCTTCCGTCTTTTTTTAAGCAACTCTGGCTTTTCCCCCTCAAAATTTAAATTATTTTTTTTATCCTTATTAAGTACATATTTTTATATTAATTGTTTCACACCCACCACTAATTCTCTTTCATTTAATCATTTATTACACATTATCTCTCATATTTTATACTCAAACTCTCACATATTTTGTTACTCATTCTCTCCCCTATGCTCATTTCATAAATAGGAACATATTTAAAAGAAACATGACAGTTTTGACATATTTATTATTTTTTAACTAATTTTAACTGTTAGTTGTTTTGGACTATAAAGATAAAAGTTGTTTATAAAAAAGATCGGAAGGAGTAATTAATTAATTATATTGAAAATACTAACTTTTTGTGGAACCGATTTCCTGCTAAGTACTGGGAGAGCTTATCATGATCTGGATTGTCCACGTCTGATTTGGAAGGTCCAAATTTTATTTTTTTTTAAAAACAAGTATGTAGTGTTTTATTAAAAAAAAACTTATTTTAATAGGTATAGAATCTAAAATAAAGATAATTTTTAACAATTATTATATTTTTTTAAAAAATAATTTTCATTTGAAAAATCACTATTTTTTTAAAAAAAATTAAATCTATACTATCCAAATCAAATTTGGCCAGTTCAGATATAGTTAGCTCTTCCTGCCTAACAAAACTTTTGTTAGTTCTTCCTTTCACAATATCCATTCCCCCATTTAACTTCTCAATTTCATCTCTTATCATCTTCATTGATGCAGGTATGCAACTAATGCTTTAAGGGCTCATAGAAGCTTTATTGATCATATTGCAAATCGCAACTAACCGTTGCTCCATATGCATCATCAAATGTTGCTACTAAAACTCAAAATCTAAGCAGTTTGGGTGTGGATCATTCATGCCCAGAAAGGGGCTTAATCTGGGGTGGGGTGGTTTGGGTTGGGTTGGGGGGAACCAATTTTGTAAATGAAATTAAGTTATACGCCTCTTAATATCGATATTAAATAACCATAACAATATAATAGATATTATATACTCCTTTTGGTTTTATAAATATAGAATCCTTACCACTTTACAAAAATTAAGAAAATTGGTTAATTTTAGGTGGTGACATCAAATTTGTCAACAATTTGTATGATGTTTTCCAAAATTATACTTAAAACCACTGGGTAATTTCTTTATACTTAATTAATTAATTAATTAATCTCTATTTCCTGAGTAATTAATAGAACTATACTTATATCAAGTTCTAAAGAATTTGACATAAATATTTTTCTTAATTAAAAAGGATGTATAAAAAAAATTGATACAGTGGATAATTTTGTAAATTTTAGCCCACAACATTAAACTCACTGAAAAAATTATATGCAATGCAATTGACCCAAATTAAAGTTCAGGAAAATATTATAAATTTTATCCTAAAAAATTTATATAAATATATTTAGTAACATAAACATATATAACACATATAATAGGGAAAAAATTAGGACATCATGACACTCCGGAGTCTTCCCCTAGCTGCTAGCCTTGCTATAACAAGTCCTCGTCCATTTCAAAAGTCATGGCTACCATTAAGGGAAAGAAGCTTGGAAAATTGATCATGGAAAAAGTAATGGTGTTGATAGCTTTTTCATCTTTCACACCGTTGGTCCTAACTAATGTTTTATATAGTACTCAACTTTAATAATTGCATTGCATTATTGCTTGTTGCTGTCATTTTTAAATGAGATTTTCATTTTCGGGTAGTAAGGGTTCATTTGAATTCGATGCCTTATAAGGTCAATTGAAATCTTATATGACCTAACAGTCATTGTTAGTATATGCCATGGTTGATGAAAAAGGGGAGCAAATGAGGAACATATCGTAAGTCCATTTGTAAGAAATCGATGAGGATGGTGCTCGATGTGCCATGGTTGATGAAGAGAGATCTCACAGCACTGCAAAGAATCAAGCGTTGAATTTCTAACGAATATGCCACTACCGCACAGCGAAGCTTCCTGGATATTTCCTTAACTTTTTAAATGAGATTTAGCCTTTTTCTTTTTCTTTTTTTGGTTACAAAGGCAAGCAAAGCTTGAAAGTGACAAGTCTATAGGCTAGTTCCTACAGAATGATCATGTGATAACAGACCATGATCCAAAGCAAAAAGATGAATACATTCAAAAAGGGGAATCCCTAATTCCTAGTAGTCTTGCGGAATCCTATGCGCCGTTCCTACCAGATAGTCTGCACAACGAATACTTTCCCTATGGGTATGGGAAATTTCTACCTCCCAGCCGCTATAAACAAGAGATCTGGTATCCAAGATAACATCATACAACAGGTGATCAGAGTCGTAGCGAGTGGATAGAAGGTGGATTGCCTGTAGTGAGTCCGTAAACAACTTGATTTTCTTAAGTCCCATCTGCTTACATAGTAGAAGGCCCCGACGGATTGCATGGATTTCAACAGCAGTTGGGAAAGTGTGTCCTAACTTCTGTTGAAATCCACGTATCCATAGTTACCTTGGTGATCCCGGATAACACCTCCACATGCAGCCTGGCCTTCCCTAACCACCGAGCCATCGACATCTAGATGGTGGAATCCCGGATCTGGAGGATGCCAGTGAAGTAGTCCTCGTTTTGGAACTTGAAATATCTGATGACGAAACCTGTCGTTCTCCACACCTTCCAAAAGATGGTATATACATCTGTGAACTATCTCCTTAGGGCTGTCCGATGACCCTTCAAAGGCTTGACTACACCGGTTCTTCCATAGTAGCCAACATGTTGAGCTGAAGACTTTTTGCCAAGACCATCTCGCCATCTTGTTGTTTCCTGGTGAGTGGTGTGTATTCCAATTGAGCCAATCCTGCAAATTACCAGGAAAAAACATACTATAATATAGGGGGTTAGTTAAAGCTGACCACACTCTCTGCGCTTGCTCACAATCTCTCAGAATATGAAGTATACTCTCCACACTATCACACTGAAAAGGATAGGTGTTTAGGACGCTCGGATTGTGTCTCGCTCTTAACTCATTAGTAGGAAAAGCCTTTCATGGAATACTTGCCACAAAAAGATTTTGACTCTTTCAGGAATTCCCTAGTGCCATAGAGACTGCCAGCGAGGTTGGCGCCTGGAACTTTGCTTATGATAGATAGCGTCATAATCTGACTTTACGCTGAAGTTCCCATCAGGAGCATTCCTCCAGCAAACCACATCATCTTCATTGCCCAAAGGTGGGGGCATCAACATTATTTTATCGACCACCCATTTAGGAAGGTAGGATTCCCATTTTGCTCTGTCCCAATGACCCGAATGAGTCATAAAAGAGCGCACAGTGGCATTCATATCAACTAAGTGCACGTTATGATCAATATGGAATTCAAGATTTAGCCTTTTTTTGAAAGCCACACATCCGCTGTCTTGGAATTATAAAATAAAACTTCATTTTCATAGTGTTTATTGTTTAACCATTTTCTTATATTTAAATACATTATTACTCACCTACCTTCGAATCAAAATATAAAATTAGGTGAAATATCATTCATTAGTCTAAAAACAACTTTTTATTATAATATTTCTTCTAAACTATAGATTGGCAAGGGAAAAATGACTTTTATTCCAGGTGCTTTTGGGATAAAAGTTAATTAACGTTATATAATTTAAATTTGAATAAAATTTTATAAAAAGGTCAGTTTGACAAAAAAATATATTTGAATAATATATTAAAAAGCCTTTAGAAAATTCAGATATGAGAAAAAAAGCTAAAAGCAGAAAAATTTAGAAAAAGTCGTTTTAACTTTAACTTAATTTTTGAACCATAAGTATTTAAATATAAAAGCTATTTTAAACATCATTCTTGAATCAAACGAATAGAAATTTTTTTGCCCAACGATAAAGTCAGTTTGAGTCATATTACCTGGATCTCAAACATACCCTTATATTTTTATAAAAGTATTTTTCATGAGAAATAATCATTATGGCTTCTTCGACGAAAGTGTTGAGCAACTTTAAGGATGGTGAATCATATTCTTATGATACAGCCGATGCGATCAATGAGTTTCCTCGCGATCCCAAAGCCTTTACCCAGGTTAATTTGGGGTTTATGTGATTTGATATAGTTAGGGATACCTATAAATAAAATACTATGTGTGTGTGTGTGTGTGTGTGTGTGTGTGTATATGCAGATATATGTATGTATATGTATGCATTTATATATCACCAATTTGCTGAAAAATGGCAGAGGCCTTATCTAGGGCTCTGGAAATTTGCAATTATATCCAACTGAAATAATCAAAACTAAAATCAGGTCTACACTAACCCTTCAATTTGTCTTTTTAACTACAGAGGAGTATTCTAATCTTTTAACTATATTTAGAAATCCTTAATAAGACTTTTTATCTCAATTAAAAATTTTTTAAAAGTGTAAATCTAAATTTAAATTTTAATATTTGAGTTCGATTTAATTGGAATTTTCCTTTTCCATTAATTAGTTGTTATTTAATTTTAGTGTTAAATTCCACAAACTCGATTTGCTCAACTTATATAAGCTAGCTAATTTATTATTATATAAGCCAAGCATATAGGCCAACTCAACACCACCACCAGTCCACCACTACATATAGTTTAAACTATCTATCTCAACTTCAAGTAATCATTTTTGATTTATTTTCCCAAACATTAGGTTTGAACTGGCCCGGTGATGCCTTAGGTTGTTTTGAATTTGAGCGCTGTGTTTCCCTATATCGATTAATATATATATATATATGTGTGTGCGCGCGCGCGCGAGAACGCAACTCTTGTTGGAGATTGTGATTCTATATTATATTTATCTCCAATAGATGATGACAAAAAAGTTTGCTGGCCCTTACACCAGTGCCTTCCAAGTCAAAATGTCCACATGCATGTATACTAGCTACTCTCTCTAGTTTTAAATATGCAAAAATTAATTGGTTATTTTTTTAAATCTAAAGAGAATATTTTATTTTTTTTATTTCTCATATTTACTATGTTTTTAAACACTACTTCCTATAGTTAGATTTTCATATGATGTATAAGCTAGAAATTGATAATGTATCAATATACTAGACTAAAAACATGGATATTTTATTTAAAAAAAATCAATGCATAGTTTTTTTTACAAATAATTAACCTAATTTTTAAATATATGTAAATTAGTAATGAACTAAAGAATAGATGCAATTATATCAACTAGCAACTAGAGAATATCCTAGTTAGGAAACTCTTAAAAAGCACAAGTGATTTTTGGTTTTTCTGGGTGAGGGTTTCTTAAAAATATATATTTCGTTCCTAAAATAAGATGCCTAAAAAATTCTCTGAATTATTAGTATATTTTTTTACTCAAGATGTTCCCTATATATGTCTAGAAAGAAAGGTGAAAATACATTAATTTAATAACTTTTTTTAATATGTGTAAGGTGGTCGAATGATAAAAGAGCTAAGGAAGTAAATATAAGAAAGTGACGAGAAATAATCATAGAAATTTCCATGAATGATCGAAGAGGAAAAAGACAAAAGATGGGATTGAAAATGGTGAGCATTCATAAAAATGGTAGGAAGCTACGGCCAAGAAGTGATGAATACCTTTTATATATATATATACACACACATATCTATCTATATGATTTATATCCTTCTAATGTTGTTAATGCACTTTCATGTTCTCCACTTTCTCCAATATTCTTAATTGAATAATTTGGATTGGTAATAAATATGGTGATTACTTGTTAAGGACGGTTTCTCTTTGTGCCTGATGAGACGACATTTATCTGAGGTTAATGATCCCTTTTTGCAACTTTTTGTGGCCTATATCTTTCTCTATTAAGTACCTTCTATTTATATGAAAACCTTTTCGTAGGGCTTTACCTTCTATTGATATTTTCCCTAGGCATCATCTCAATGTCTCTGGCTTATGCTTGTTTGGTTGTCATGAATAAGAAACCATTGACCTCCTATTCTTCACTTTTCCCTTCACAAAAGCCGTTTGGTTTGAATGTTTCAACTTTAAATGAAACTTCATGAAAGAGAATATAAAATTGTTTTCGTCTTTTTTTCAAAACCCCACACACACACACATTTATGTCTCAAGCTGCTGACCTCAAAAATGGAGGCAGGCTCTGTCTCAAGTTTTAAAATGGTTTTCGTCTTTTTCTGAAAGCCACATATTCACCGTCTTTGAATTATAAAATGAAACTTCATATTCATAGCATTTGACTTTTTTGCAGATTTACCAACGGCAACGCTTTGCTATTAATTCAACATAAAATATGATGAATAAACTGCAATAATATATAGGTATGGGATATAAGGTATATCCATTAAACGCACACATCGTCCCAATCTTCATTGAAATTTTCAACAAATGTACAATTTTTAGATTTATTCCCTCCAGTCCTTTTAATAAGGGTATTGTGTAAAAAGTCGGCTTGATTCCTAATATAAGTTGCATAAAAAATTGTCTGAATTGTTAATATTTTTTACTCAAAATTAAATGGTTTATGTCTGTAAAAAAGGTGAAATTACATTAATTTAACAACACAACACAACGCATTGATCTGAAAGAGATTGGATGATGGCTGAGATATGTGAAAGTTTCAAGGAGAATTCTTATCATTATACTTTTTCAATGATGGGATCACTAGTTTATACTCTATACTTTTAAACTGACTTTTAAAAATTATATTATAGAGATGCTGAATGTCCTGCTAATCTTTCCATTAATTAGTCTTTCATTAATTACAGTGTTAAGTTCCAGTAACACTATTTATTTGTGTAAACCAAGCTAAGATATTAATATATAAACCAAGCTTATCCACCAACACGCCAACTTCAGCAGCTGATTTTTTTAACCTATCCCACCTTATATATCTTATATTGACTCGATGATATTAATAACGTATTAAAAATAATAGTTATTTGGCCTTCCATACAAGTCCCCGAGATTGGACAGCTTTTTGATGTGATGTTATTATTTTTAATTGTTTTCCTAAACATTAGGTTTGAACTGGCCCGGTCACGCCTTAGCTTTTTTTTTTTTTTTGAAGCATTATATATATATATATATATATGATGCAGCTGTCACCGGAAGATTGTGGTTTCATACTATATTTATCTCCATCAATGGATGAAGGCAAATAAATTAATTTCAGAATTTTCCAGGAATGATCGAAGAGAATAAAGACGAAAGATGAAATTAAAAAAAGATTGGAGACGGAAAATGATGGGCATTCATGAAAATGGCAGGAAGCTGGGGTGTGGAATTGTTGAATCCATCAATGTATTATTTTGGTGGGGTCCAATTCAATTGTTTGGAAGAGGACCTCACTATTTCACACGGACATTCACAAGCATTATCTTTATAAATTAATTAATATACATGCTATTTTAATTTTTAGAAATTAACGTTGCAGAAATATAGTTTAAAGGTATTATATTTATGATTTCCGTATATCCCCATCATTGACTACTCAAAAACTCTACTGTATATAGTATCGTCAACTTGTCATATACATGCACAAATCTTCTGACTCATAGTAAGGCTTAATTTGTCATATTAATACAGTTATACTTATACTATAGATAAAGGAATTAATCCATTGATACTTTATACAAATTTTTCTTTAAAAAATGTTAGAGGACACGGAAATGGTTGCCAGTCGGAAAAATCGATATTGATTAAACTGTTTATAGGGGAGCTGATGATTTATTCTCACAACTAAACTCGTTTCTCATACCAAAAGTATTTGGTATAGTAATGGACTAATTAGATCACAAAGTGGGAGGATTGAGGTTCAATTTCCACATTATTTAAAAAAAAAACACGGTAGAGAATTATCCTACTATTGATGACTTCTCATTTTTAATAGATTTAAGATATATTTTGATATATTGAAAAAGTCATAAACGCTAAATTAAAGAGATTTTTTTTTTTTGAGAATTTATGATATATCATTAGGGTGCATCATTTTTGGGATTTCAATAAAAATAGAAGTTTTTAATTTTAGGAAAGAAGCAATAATAAATAATAATAATAGAGTAAAATATATTAACTACCCCTCTATTTTACCTAAATTACACAAACTTCCCCTCTATTTTGAAAATGTATACAGACCTCCCTTGAAATTAAAAGACATATTATAGAAACATTCTTTACATATTTGAGCAACGTTCTCAAGGCCGGACTAGACTAGACGGTCCGACTGTTGCACGGAGGAGAGAGCGGCCCGTCTCCAAGCATTAGCCCGCTTTAGTTTTTAGGCCGGATTCAGCCGTCCAGAGCCGGGGTTTCGACTAGAATCAAGAAAAAAGCCAGGAACCGGAGTGGAAAATCAAAAATCGGATGGGTGGAAAGCAAAACACAACCAGAGAAAATTCCTGAGATAGTAGGAGCAAAGGGAGGAAGAAGATAATGTCAAACAAAATGGAGTTTATTTATAAGAAAATGACAATAATCATACATGAGATTAACAAAAATAAAGAACCTCATGCCTTCGTTCATGGCCTTTTGATTTCGGCCATTTTACCTTGATCTGAAACAACTTGGGGCTTCTTTCATGTTGAAGAGAGATGAGACTGGTGAGGGAGTGCGCTTTCAAAAGCAAAAAATGAACTTTGGTTTTTACAATGCACTTGACAGTTTGATTTTTTTTAAAAAAATAATAATAAATAATCACTTTTACTTTTTCCGTTCTCCTATGGTTTTTCCCTATCTTATATCCTTGTTTATTTTAGGCTAAATTATGCAAAATCCCTCTGAGTTTTGAGTAAGTTACATATAACTTCCCTAATATTTTAAAGTTTAAGCTTAACCACCCTGACCTTTTATATTTTAACCCTATGCCGTTACCTGACCATTATCTATTTAACGGAAATTGTCATGTCACATTAAGAAATGACATGTGACATCTTATATAAATTACTAATTTCATAAAATTCCCCTGAACTTTGATCAATTGCAAATAACCCCCTGCCATTTCAAAACTTAAATTTAATTCCCTTAAAATTTTGATTTATAATATTAAACCCCAGGTCATTACTTCTATCATTTTAATAAATTCATTAACATTTTTACTGTCATTTGTCAATTAAAATTGCTTTTTTGTATGACAAAAACATGAATAATAATATTTAAAAATATAAAAATAAATGTACAAAAGGCCAATCAAATGGCATCATTGCCAGGGAGCTAAGTAATTGGCTCTCTAGGTAATCTAATTGTCAAATTCACTTTTGACAATGGGTTTCTCATGTGAAGCTTGTTATTTTTGCATTCTTGGTTTTTCGTTGCATATTGTAGAGTTTCGGCGCTTCACACAGGTGATCATACACCTGGTCAGCCCCTTCGGGGGACTACATAAGATACCTCAGCAAACATGTTTTACGCCCAGCCTCCGGACTGCAAGCAACTAGTGTGGCGCAACCCGCCTGACCATGTCGGGGTAAGAGCCAACGCTTCGTTCCACTCTCATGCAGTGAGAACCCCCAATCATGGACTAATTAGTCGCATTTTTAACATGCTCTGATACCAAAATATTAAACCCTTATCTTATTTTTACCATTTTCAAAGTACTTGTGCGCAGTTCGATGAGCAACACATGAATAGTATAAATATATTGATATTTTGATACATGGTACTTGATTATAACACAGGTTTTTCCCCTGCAGGGTTTGATGATATATACAAATTTATACAAAAATGCCCAAAATAAGACTACATATATTAACACAATCTTTATCTCGGGAAACGTGCACGTCAGTTCCCCATATCTACGTCTTTTCCTTTTGAGCCATTGGCACTGGCTAAGATATTTTTGTTTAGAAAAGGGGTGAGATTCCAAGGAATCCCAATAGAAACATACTATCGTTCATATAACATGCGAAGAGTAAATATGAATGCACCATGTATGCATCAATTAATGAACAATATAACACATCATCATCATGTATACATGAGTAGGGCTCCTACCCTATTAATCATACACTGATTGGATTCTTACCCTACTCCCAGTGTAAACCTCCAGCACTGACTACCTCATCTACGCAAACCATGTTGATTAAAAGCACAAACAATGGCATTCAATAATCATATGACTATGGCATGATGTATTAAGGATAATGTTCTCACCTCAAACCTTTTCTCCTTGAAACACGTGCCTTGATTTGGGTTCCAACAATTCGGGTTCTCAACTTGGTCCTAAAATGTCAAATATACAAGAATTAGGTTAATACATATTCATGTACTATTTTAAACTCATTGCATTTGCTCTATTTTGGGCTATTTAGATGGCCATTGGATATTCAAACAAGTACCCATGGGATTGGAAAAGTTAAACCAATCAAAAAGGTGAACATGTTGAAACAAGGGTCTTGGCTGCTTTAACCCCCTTCCACCATAGGCCAAGATTTAGTTCATAAACACATAATTGATGTAGAATTAGAGACCTTAAATGATTTTGGGACTTGAACAAAATCAAACTCCCCCAAAATCATAGTTTACAAAAACTTTTACAAAACATATTTATGATGGTCTCATATTCACATTTCAATACTAAATGGTCTATATAGGTTGATTTCATTAACAAATATCAGAGTATAATGCAAATTCCCGACACACTCGGGTTCCATTCATTAATAAGGGTTTTACAAGGCACAAAGCCCACAATTCATTATTCTTAACTTAGGGATTACACAAAACTATACCACCAATCTTAATATATACAATTGTTTCCCAAAAACATCCAAATGATATACATGATAACCAATAACCCAAAATATACTTCTAAACTGGAGCTCTATTCGCTCTTTGTCACCCGCTTTCCCTTTGATCCTTCTGCCCTGTCTAAAACATGGTTTTTTTGAGAGAGTGAGATTCTAAGGAATCCCCGTAGTGTCGAATCAATCATAGTATGTACAACAATAAGGCATGAAATCAAATCAATATCCACACAAAGCAACTACAACGGCAGTTACAACGGCAATGGTTAGTATGACATATGTCATCCCTTACGATTGCTCACGCTGAATTGCATCACAACAATCCACACAATATATTTCACCACAGTTGGGATTCATATAAGCATTTCATAACACAAGCCATACAGGCAAGATCAACACACAGCCCACGGCTGGATTCACAAACGCCGCCCCACAGGTCGGATACACAAAAATCCATGTCAATTACAACGGCAGTTCAACGGCCGACCTAGAGATGACCATCGTCAATCCCTATACGGCTCACGCTGAAGTGCTCATGACGTAATAGACCATGGAACACAGTTCACAAAGTTCAATGATAAGTTATGCATACCAAAATATCATACAAAATATGAGAGAAGAGTCACTACCATGGTCCTTCTGGGCGTGTCCTAGCGCCGGTCTCTCCCGAGTAGGGCAAATGTCAAATCCTAGAATCATAATTAAGGACGAAGAGTTAAACTCTATTCCTAGACTTAATTTACTTCATAACACTTAAACTTGGTTATCATAATTGACCCTTAAGAGGCCACAAATGCCTCTAATAAAAGCCCTAAAAGGTTGGGAAACAATAGGTTAGAGATCTCCTTTTGAAAACTCAAAGTGCTGGAACACAAGGGTTGGCCGTGGCCAGCACTTCCTTGGGCTGCAGCCAAAATATGGTCAGAAGGTCACTGGCCACGGCCAGCCACCCATGGGCCACGGCCAGAATCAGGTAAGAAAGGTTTGGGCCGCAACCAGCCACCTTGGGCCGCGGCCAAGAAATTCCCTGATTCTTGGTTGAACTTCCAAAATTCATAACTAATTCTAGAAAAATTGAAATGAGGTGATTCTTAAGCCAAATGAAAGGTATTTAAGTCCTATTTCTAGGAAAAATATGGCTCATTACTTCAAATCATTACATAAATACAGAATCACCCAAAACTCAACACTACTCCAAAACAGAGTTCTGTTTCCATCCCAAACTTTGGACAATCATATCTCCCAGAATACTTAACGAAATGACACAAAATATATGTCCATTTGAAGCTTGGGATGTGAAATTTAAGACTGGAAAGTTTCAGAATTTTCCAACACCATTTGGTCATTCAAAATGCTCGTGCAAACTGACTGCCCAGACAAAGTTCACACAAGACAAATTTTCCAATTTTCTACCAAAGTGTCCAATGGCTCCAAAATTAACAATCAAGACTATTTCCACATAAATTTTCACAAGGAACACAATGGTAACCTCAAAATGACTAAAATCACAACCCAATTACATGCCCTATTTTTGCCCAATGCACAAAACCAACACAAAGTTCCCAAACTTCACCTTTAAGCTTCAATTCAATTCTATTCATTCAAAATACTAAATAAGGCACTAATTCTATGACAACAACATATTATACTCCCCAAGACCCTAAATCACGAAAATTAGGGCTAAAATTCCAGAAATTCAAGGCCTAACCAATTGTTAACCTCATGAAATTCTTATCAGAATTGCACATTTCATCCTATTTATCCCACACTTTGAGTATATTAGTGGGCATTTGGGAGTGCTAAAGTTGATGAAATGTGTTCTATTCATGCTGGGCACAAAAAGAATATAAATGTGGATGAAATATATTGCTAACTGTTATGATTATCCAATTGTGGTTGTTTGTGAGTTCTTTGTGTTGAAAGGATACAGATTCAGTCATAGCTGGACTAGAGAAAGCCAAATTCAATGAGAAGGAGGTAAAAGGAAGTTGAAGCCATCAACCATGCCAAGGAAAGGCAAGAAGGGATGAGAATAGAGCATAAAAAGAGAGGAAGCTGAACTTCAGAGATGACTAGCCACGACCAACCTATCCATGGGCCGTGGCCAACAAAAGGACAGAAAGTTATGGGCCGCGGCCCAAAGATGGACAGAAGCTCACTGGCCGCGGCCCACAGATTGCCTGGCTGCGGCCAACCCTCGAAAATGCTGTTGTGCGTTTTGCTACCTGAGAACTATAAAAGCAAAAACCAGAGGCTGAAGAAGGGGATGGAGATTAGGAAAGACCTAGGAGGCAGCTGAGAACATCCTCTGAACTTGGGTGTGCTTGGAATCAAGGAGAATCACGGAGAGATTGAGGATTTGCAGTGATTTCAGCTCAGATTCTCTGGTTTTTCTGTATTCCTTCCATTTCTTCTCTGTAATTCTGATATGGATGTAATGAGAGCTTATGTCTGTGAATCATTTGTGAACATGGATAGCTAGAGTCCTTTTCTAGGATTGTTTCTGATCCTTTGTATGGATTAAACTTGTTTCCTTTCCTCTCTAAGTATCTAATGGCATATATATGTTGATTTCATTTCGTTTTTACTGCTGTATGTGACTGGCCATCACTGTGGATGATGTGTTCAATTAAATTAAGCTTGAGAGAGTTAATTTAATTGCTGAATTGGAGTGAAATCATGCTAGACTTGAAGTTTACAACTAAATGGATGGTTTGTTAGTAACATAGAGATATAGTTATTAACCTAGCATTGTGAAATTAAGATTGGTATGTAATGAATATCTCCTCTTAGCTATAGCAAGAGATTGTGCATGCTATATGCAACTGGTTATGACTTGAGAGAGCTTAATCATATGCTTGGGATTCTTAAACTGATATATATATACCCCATGAAAAGGATCCTTGAAGAGGAAAAGAAGTAAGTTTATAAAATACTAAGGGGATGAACAATCCTAGGTTTATTCTACTTGATTGAAGTCATACAACTCAGAGTTTTGTTCAGCAAATTTTAGTTTTACAAATATATCTTTTGAAATTCCTCTTTCCACACACAACATGTTTTGGCTCAACTTAATCGAATTCACCAAACCTATTGTTTGACTAATTTGTTACTCAAATCCTTGAGGGAACGATCTTTACTTATCACTTTATTACTTGACGCAATCCGTGCACTTGCGGAGGCAAACACCAATGGCCACAAAACTTATATGAAAACGAAGCTTTCACTCACCTCAACAACTTTCCCAAAGAAGTTCCTTGGTTCTCTAACTTCTAGATTTCCTTGTGGCCACAAAACACCACCAATGGCAAATCTAAAACCATGAAAGTAAAGCTCTCAACCCAAGGAACAACTTTATAGAAGGGAGTTTTTCCATTATAGGCCATTAAGAAGGTCAAAAACTCACCTTTTTCACAAAGCATTTCCTCCCTTCTTGGCTGCCATGGCTGAATGAAAGAGAGAGAAGGAAGAGAGTGATGAGAGTGTGAAATGATGAAGAATGGCAGAAAAATCTGCCCCCCATGCCTATGTCAATTCACATAAGAGAGAGGGAGAGGGAGAGAAAACAATAAAATAAGGCCATTTGATTTTTCCAACACCGTCTCTCATCCTAACCACTTGCTACATGTCTCCACTCATTGGCTCTCATAAAGTAAGTAACTAAATTAGTTACTTTAATCCCTCTATTAGCCATTTAGTTACATATCTCATTTCTCCTTAGTTAGTAATTAATTTCTTCCATTAATTACTACTTTATGGCTATTCTTTCAATTTCTCAATAATTATGGCATATTAATTAATATTGCCACCAAAACACATAATTATTCCACTTTAATTCGATAATTATCCTCAATAATTATCATTAGCCCTTAATTGAAATTTGGCGCGTTACAACTGCAGCCAAAAGTCCTTAGTTGCGGCCAAAAGTAGGTCAGAGGATTTTGGGCTATGGCCAAAAATCCTCTGGCTGCGGCCGAGAAGCTGTCCTGTTTCATGGCTAAACTTCCAAAAATCATAACTAATTCCACAAAAATTGAAATGGGGTGTTCTAAAATTATATGGAAAGCTCTTTAAGTGTAGTTTCATGGAAAAATATGAAACGCCACCATCTACAACCACAAAATTCCAGAATTTCATAAATTCCCATGCTGCTCCAGAATTAAGTCCAGAAATAGGGAAAAACTTTGAAAATTCATAACTTTCAATCCACAAGTTGAAATTGCTTATAATACCTGTCAAATTAAAGTATAGGATGTGTACTTTAATCTTGAAAAGTTTTATGACATTTGAATTTGGTTTGGCCAACGAAATGTATGGCACAGTAACACTGCCTCACAGGAAATAACCAAACAGCATGCATTTGCACTTCAATAGTTTCCATATTTGTGTACAAATTTCTAAAAATCATGAACACCTATATTCCCACACAATTTTCCATTCTAAATCCAATGGAACCATTGGAATTACCAAATTCCAGCTCCTTGCCCCCTGTTCAACACCTGGACAAAATTAGGGTTCTTAAGGAAACAAAAATGTGTTTCTGTATTTCAACTTCAAGGCTTGCTTCTTTTCACTCCTAATCACTTGATTAACCATTTAATCACTTTCTAAACATTATTAGACTAAATTTGGGTAGCATAACACTTAGGGTTAGCATTTTCCCAAATTTACAAATCATAGCAAATCAACCCCAAAACCACCAATCATTCCAACAACAACAACAACCAAAGATTAAAGTTTATGGAGTTACCTTTGGCTTTTCTTGCTTTCTCTCCCTAGAAGTTACTGTTCACTCTCTCTTCAACCTTGAGATTTTGCTTACCACACATGATTTTTATGGAGAAGAAGAGATTAGAGAGGAGATTATACCAAAAAGAGGAAGCTTGATCACATGAACATACAAGCTTACCTTTGATTTTTCTTAGTTGAGTTGTCCTCCACCTCTCTCTCTCTCTCTCTCTCTCTCTCTCTCTCTCTCTCTCTCTCTATTTTTCTCTTGCTTGGCGTGAAATGGCTAGAGGAAAGATGGAGCATGGCTTCATAAAAATATCCAACCTTTTCCTCTTAATTAATAAATGCTAGCAAAAAGGAATTATGACATAAGCCTTGTACTTGAGTTTATCTCCATACAATTGTGTCATAAGCTCCATTTGGAATTGAACTAAGTTTTCTCCAAATAATTACAATATATTTGGTGAATATAAAATTTGGGGTGTTACACATCTAGTTTAGGATTTTTGCCTTTAGGTAACTTTTATAGCATCTCATTGCATTTTGCATAGAAATTTTTGAAGAAATACAAACAAATATCTTAATTTTTCTTTGTCTTTGCATCAGCATTCTTGCATAATCTTCATTTTTGGTTGGAACTAAGTATTACACATTTAAAAATTGATTGAAGTTTTGTTGAAATTCGGTTACACCTTCTCTTTAAAGCTTGCTAGAATTTGTTTAAAAATGTTTAGCCTAGAAATTATGAGCTTTGATTTCCTAAACGATTGGGCTATTCTAAGCAAAACTAATAGCTTTGCTATTGAGTATCGTAAATTTTAGCCACTTTTCAAATTTTCCTTTATTTTCTGGAATTTTTCCAGATTTTTCATTAGGTTAGTTTTTGAGTTTTCTTCTTTGATTTCTTCCAATTTTTAAGATTCATTTGCATGGTCTTAACTTGGTAGCTTGTGGTGGTGTTGTTTGCATTAAATTTGATATGATTTTGAGCTTATTTGTCTGAATACATCATATCTCCAAGTTAATTCATGGCATACTTGCATCTTTTGTCATTTTGAAACTTCTCTTTCTTTTTCGCTTGCATTTGTATTTTCTTATATTCTTCTTATTAGTTATTATAGTTTATAGTTAGATAGTTATTTTGTGCTTTATTCAAAGTTTATTTTATTGAATTCTTCTGGCTTGGTTTAGTAGTGGTCAAGATTTACCTTTCAAATCTCACTCTTTTATAGGCAATTACACCAAGAGGAATGATAATATCTCTTAGGGATCTCAATTGGTGTAACAACAACTAGATCTCATTTTAGCCCAAACAGAGAATCCAAAAAGGGGTTCGGATTGTCAAGGAAATTCACCCTCTCAATCTCACTTTTTGTAGGAGATTCAACCAGAAAGAAAGATACTCTCCCAGTCCATCGATTCCACTCAACATACATTGCAACTCCTTCAAGCCAATTTGGAGAGTCAAGAAAGAAGTTCATTTGGTCAAGAATGCCATGGTTCATTCCACCACACATACCATGAACCTTACCAACAAATTTTATTCCAACCCACGCACCCAACCTATAATTTATATCACGAGTCTTCTCTTCCACCATGTAGAACCTATGTTGAACCACCCAATGTACCCTCCTTCCAACAATATCACCCACATCTCAATCATACTTCTTCATTATATGACCATTACCATATGCCACCCACTCCACCATACCACAAACATCCACCACAACCCTCTACTCCTCAACCTTCCGGACTTGATGTCTTCTTCAGATTGCCATATGTGGATGCTCAAACCCTTACCCTAAGAAGAATGTATGACCAACTAAAGGTCCAACATCAACAATTATTCATGATAAGGAAGCTCTTGGACTCTATGAGGAAAGGGAAGAGAAATTCTAGGACATTCAACACTTCATGAAGGAATTTGTTGACCATGTGTTATGGATAAAGATCAAAGAAGAAGAAGAAAGAGCTATATGGCCCTATAACTCTAATGATGATGAGGAAATCAGAGAGCAAAAGCCAAAGCTATTAGTCTTGCTTAGAATAACCTAAACTTTTAGAAAATCGAAGCTCATAATTTTCTAGGCAAAATTTTCAACAAAAAAAAAATCCATCAAGCTGAAAGAGAAGGTGTAATCGAATTTCAACAAAACTGCAAACAATTTTCAAGTGTGTAACACTTAGTTCTAGACACAAATCAAGTTTATGCAAAATAAATGCAAGAATTAACTTAGAGACATAGTGAATTCAAACATGTAAGCTCAAGAACATATCAAAGTTAATGCAACAACATCACATAGAAGCTACCAAATCAAAACAATGCAAGAATGCAATGAATGCTATGCAAACTACCTAAATATAAAAATCCTAAACTACATACAATGAAAAACCAAGAATGCAAAACCAATAAGCTTCATATAAGAAATCCCTTGTCAAAAGTGAATTTGACAATTAGATTGCCTATGGAGCCAATTACATAGCTCCCCGGCAACGACACCATTTAATTAGGGCCTTTTGTCATTAGCCTTAGGTTCCACAATTAAAAATTAACTAAGGATTGCGTATAGGAAAACTTAGGATCGTTCTCTCTTCTCGAGGAGTTTTTTATTAAATCTTAAGTAATCTAAATGCCATACAAATGTAATGAAACAAGGGAAAATTGGTTTATGATTTTTCAAATTAATAACTAAAAGAGTAATGGAATTTAATTAAAAGTTAAACTATTGTTTTTGGTATTTTTATGAAAATGGGATGGATATGAGGAAATGAATCTTGGTAACAAAGTAAATGGCTTTCCTAGCTTCTTAAAATTATTTGGGAGTTAATTTATAATCAAGTCAAATTAAAAACCTCAAGTAATCACATTGAGTCCAATTTATCTAATTAATGACTAATCCTATTATCGCAATCATAGTCACCTCTTAGATAAATTGTTAAAAACCACTTAACGTGTGTTTGAAAATTATTTTAATGCACTGGTTTCCTCTTAAATAAAAGCACAATCACAATACTCAATATGAGATAAATCAACTACACATTATAGTAATTACATATTATGCATAATCTCATTAAAACATAAGGAAAAAAATTCAATACATAGTCCAAGAGCATCAAAGCAAATTTCAACACAAGTGTTAACCCACAAGGACAAATGAACAGTCATCCAAGTCTCACAAACATGTAATACTACAAAAATCCATCCAATAGATTATAATAATGCATTGAAGAATAAGGCGTTGTCAGCTTTACCTTGGTAATCTCTTCAAAAATTAAACCAAGAATTGCAATATAGGGTGCGATCCCGGGTCGTCTCTCGAAGAGCCTTTTATTAATTACCTAGAAACTAAGTGTGATGATTGGCACAAAACAAGTTAAAAATGATTTTTACCTTTTTTATCTAACAACTAAATTGTAATTAAACTAAAATGCTTTTAAAACTAATATTTTTGGATTTTCAGAATAAAATTGAAATGGAATGGAAATTGGTTTAGAATGCAAATGATGAAGGTGCTCTTGGAAATGGTTTTCAATAGCTATCCTTATTCAATTAAAATATTTGAAGAGTTAATACACTAAGCTTATAAAATACCAAACCTCATTAACCAATGAGTCTAGCATCACAAGAGAGGAACCCCTACCCTTGAAATGCTATTAAGCCCTCTTAGTGTAATGAGTTTCTCTAAGTTTTCTAATATACCAAATCCCAATTATCATTGAGTCTAATGCTTAAACTCATGAACCCATTTATTTAAGCATAATTAAAACCCCTTAGAGAGTGACTATGGAATAAACAATATATTTAGGTTCAACTACAATTCTATTTCAATCAAACCATCCAACAATACCATGTTAAATAGATAAAAATCAATAAAATCATAGAGAAACATATATATAACCATATATATATATATATATATTGATGAGTACAAATCTTCATTACAAATTCCAAATCACAACAACTCAATCCATAGAAATCATAACTAAAATCATAGTCTCATTATATAAATGAATTCCTAAACCTAAGAAATCACAAATATAATGAACTATAGATAAAATAAACTCCCCTTTAAAACACATGTGAGCTCAAGCCATCACAAATTCATCTCCAAGAGCAAAAGAAATTAGCCACTGCAATTTGTCATCACAAAGTCATGAAATGTCTTCACAGCTTAAGCCATATCAATTAATGAAGAGAGGAAGTGCTCAGCAAAGAATTAAAGGCAGGGGAATTGGGTGAAGGTCCGGTGAAACAGGGAGTATGAGATAGAGAATATGAATATGACGGTGGGCATAACTGAAGGCGAGGTGAAGTGGTGAAGAAAATGGAAGTAGGCAACACCTTTGGAGTTGTGTAGAAGAAGATGATGATAGATTATGTAAGGCGAATGGTGAAGGTGAGGCGTGAGGGAATTCCTTGAGGCTGAGAATCAGATCTAGAGCTGCTCTCTCTCCTTCCTAAAGCACGTGGCTGAAGAGGACAAAGGTAATGGCGGACAGTGATGAAAAGAAGCTCGCCGGCGACCGTGAAGGTGAACGTTGCCGCCGGCGGGGAAGAAGATAGGCGAAGTGATGGTCAAGCTCCCTCTCCTCTGTTGGCAGCTCTGCTCTCTCTTCCTGATGCTCACTGGTTTTGTTCTATATCCAGCGAAAAAATAGATCTGACCTAAAGATGCCAAAACGCTGTGTTTTGTTGATGGACCAACATTTTCAAAATTCATGGGACTAGACTGACATTTTGTAAATTTGAACCCCAAACTGTCATTTTCAGTTTTAATCCCATTTTTCAAGTAATTACAATTGAAAATAATTAACCCAACATCAAATCTTCTTAAAAATAAATTGATTAAGAGTAATTACAATTTTTTTTTTGATAATTTTACCCTTTTTAGTCTTAATTTAATGTATTTACTCTTAATCTCAACTAAGCAGCACAAAGAAACCATTTTAAGCTCAATTATCATGACAAAATCCCCAAATAAAATATGAAAATATATAATAAAATAGGGATTTGTCAATTCCCCCACACTTAGCCTTTTGTACTCCTGGGCAAAATAAAACCAATGTTTCCATAAATATGCCCAATATTGTAATCATCAAGTAATTCAAGAATGCAATTAGATAAAGATTGAATAACCATAATCTTCAAATCAATTAAAGCTCATGGAAATTTTTAAAGCAAAGAAATCAAATTGAACACATAACAAAACTAAAAAAGATAGATATGATAGAGCTCTCAAGGGAATATGTATTTCTCTCATATCTCAAATCATAGGGAATTTAACTCAATTCACCTATTATAGCATCTACCATAGGCTTGTAAAGGTTCTACTTTCTCTACCATTAGTTTTGCCATGAATTCATAGTCAAGGGGACTTCTTAAGGCTGTAATGTTAAAAAAGGCTAAATGGAATAGAAAACATAACAAATCACTATGCTTGGACCCAATAAATTGTTAAATCACTTAGCACCACTCAACCTAATTCACATATTTTGTAATAATGCCTTATTTGTTTCTTTATTTCTTTGAAATTTCCTTTTTGTTGTTTTTTTTTTCTATTTTTTCTCTTTTGACTATTCACATGGCACTTTTCTTTTTACATATACAATAATACCCTTTTTTATCATAGCGCTAGGAAGAAATTGATAGAAGATACAAACATAGCATTTGTATAATGAAATAGAAATGAAAGTGAAAGGCTCAAGGGGGTAAACAATGGTAAATGATGAATGGTTTGTGTTTGGGTAAATAGGTGATGAAATGAATGCCCCTATCATACTACAAATCCAAGGCATTATTGTAGCTTTGAAAAAGAACCTAGACAAGTTCTAGAGATTAACTAGAGAATAGATGAATGCACACACATGATGAGAAAATAGAATCAAGGCTCAAGAATCTTTCAACAAGGCTTTTCTCTACCATATCAACTTCCTAAAATCAAGCTAAGCATCCAAATTAATAAAATTGCACTAAAGATACTCCAATCACTCAATTGAATCAAGCAAAGGGATTACTCAATCTTAATGCAATCACACTTGGAAATGCTTGACTTTCACAATCATCATGCATTTAAATTTTCATAAAAAACATACCAAGAAGTTGCATTAGGAAAGTGAAGATAGGGGTCCATTAAGCACTTCAAAAAACCATTCACAAGTTCAAAAATTTTTCAATTTTTCTCAAATTTCATGCCCCAAAACATTGTGGCTAGAGCAATCCCTCCCCCACACTTAATCTTTACATTGTCCTCAATATAAACAACAAATAGAAATTAACTTAACTTGTTTCTTTGGTGAAGTGGTAAGTTGTGAAGTCCAATTCAAGATTGAAGCACAACACTTCAACAATCATCATGAGGGGAAGAAGACAGAAACAAGTGAAGTGAGTTTAACAATGAAGTTCAAAATGTAGTAAAAATTAAGTGTGAAATGAGAATGACATATGAACATGGAGTATTTATTCACTTCCTAGAAAAAGAAAAATAAAAAGATCTACCTTTTACTAATGGTTTTGTCTCCCCCACACTTAATCTCCCTCACTCATCAATTAAGCTCAAGTAATCATAAAAATTATGAAGAAAACAAGTGAGGAAAGAGACAACCTTTGTTAGAATCTTTTAAGGCACTTGAAAGATAAGTTCTCATCCAATATGAGGAACATGATGGTCTTTATAGTGCATACTTCTCTTTGCTTGATTTTCTTAGGTGGAGGCGGTTCATGTCACACCCTTATCTCAATTTCAACCTTTTTCAGAGATTTTGCGGAAAATGATACGCGGTTCGGTAGGCAACACAGAATAGCATAACTATACTGATAATATGTGCATGATTACATAAATTCCCTATAGGGGTTTGTACATGATACTTACGATTAAGGTAGCCGCACAATGCTACTAGGGTGTCTAAACTCATCCCAGTGAAATGGAGACTTCTTCCCGTCTTCGTTTCACTACTGTAATCCCCTCGTACGGTACTCTACATTGTTGTTTGCATATCTTCTGTCGTCTCCTGCCTAAATTATTGGTAGGAGAGGGTGAGATTCGAGAGAATCTCAGTAGGAAACAGATACCATAATGCATGCATGATTGATGCTATGTGTATGACATGTTAGCTTTATCTAGATGTATGCTCCATAATGACATTTCTGCATGCTCAATGTTTCATACAACAAGACTATGGCCACATCAAAAACAGAAACAGAGGTTCATTTATTCAAATATACTCTACACAATCAAGTAAAGCAATCACATACATTATTACACAAACAACTATATCAAATATATGCAAGTAAGGTAAGTCCCCTACTTCTAATATTTCTTCTCGATTTGTGTGCCAACAAATCGGGGCCCCATATTCAATCCTATAATGTCAAATGTACTATTTATACACTTCCATAGTATTTTTGGGGGTTATATGAGTCTATCTTGAAAAATTACTAAAATACCCCCGGGGACCCGGCCCGGCCCCACTGTACCCGGTCCGGCTGTACTTATCCCGAAATTTTGACATGGTCTATTCTTACATATTTTCACCCAAGGAATCCATTTCCGGACTCGGAATTATCAAATTCAATGTAAAATTATAAAAATACCCTTGGCAGCCCTACTTTAAGGGTTTCAAGGCGTTATCGTAATTATGCTTTTTCGGCCTTTTCCGAAAAAGTGACTAACTGTAACCCCACCTAATTTTCCACCTTGAACTAAATGGAATAATAAAATCATTAAAAATCCAACTCTAAGGCCCTCTAACATCCCTGACCGAAATGTATAGGTTCTCCGGAAAAAATTGGGGTTTTTCGGTTTCGGCCGCGTAAACACGTTCCTTTCTATTCCTAACCACCTTATTGACTATTCCATTAGGTTAAAACTACCATTTAGTACCAATTTAGGCATCATAACACTTAGGCCTATTCAATTTCCAAATTTCAAATCAAAGACAATTCGATGAAATTTCACCGATTAAATTGCCCACAACAACCAGAATAGTCAATATACAAAGGTTTGGAAGTTACCTCAAGCTCCCACTAGCTTTTCCTCTTCTTGGCTGAAAACCCTAAGCTCCCAAGACTGAAATTTGAGCTTCAAAACCTTAATCCACATAGAAGAATAGCTTAGGAGCGGAGTTATACACATTAGGTAGAGATTTACCGAAGGAATCAACCTACCGTAGAAGTTTCTCTTATCCTTCTCTCTCTACAAAATTCTACACTTCCTCTCTCTTGTTGCAGCAAAACTGACGAAAATGGGAGGAGGAAGATGAGAAAATATGATTTTATAATATATTATAATTATCCAATAATTATTTTTCCATTTTTGGATTTTTACAAAATTCTGGCAGATTTCTGCCTAAATTTTTAAAAATCATAACTAATTATAGAAAAATCTAATTGGAGTGATTCCAAAGCATATATAACCCTTATTGAGTCTAGTTTTAAGGAAAAATATAGAATTTTTCTAGATGGAATCGCAAAATTCCCAGAATTTCAATCTCTGCATACTGTTCCAGAAATTTCACAGTTTTTCTATGCTAACTTCAAAAATTCATATCTTTTTATATATAGCTCTAATTGAGTCATATGACCTATCAAATTAAATCTTAGGATGTCTACTTTCATCCTGTAAAATTTCATAATTTTTCTCATCATTTGGTCATTCAAAATCATATGACAAGCTCACTATCTCATAGGCAATTTCACCGTAACATAATCACTTTCTTCAAAATTAACCATTTTACTTTCTTAATACCCAAAAGATATACGAATCATTAGGGGATAAATTTGGGCTCCTGATAAATTGGGGCTTAGCGGTCCACTTAATTTAAGCTTACTTCCAAGCCTCAAATTCCAAATTTTGGGGTATTACAGTTCAGGATCAATTGGAAGACATCCGACAATGTAAGGTGGAGGTTGGTACCGCAAAGGAGCCTTCCAAAGTGTATGCCTGTAAAGAAGACAAACCAGAAGCAGTACCAAATCCAAAGATATAAACATGGAGAGACTTAGAGTATTGTGCACACATATTAAGAACAAAACTCTCCAAATAGGAATCACACCCAAGAAAATCAATTTGGTTCCCTTCAGTAGGAACCAAACAAGTAGTCATAGTTTCAAAAGACTCTTGAGCTTGTAATGGGGAAAATACGGAATCCAACTTAATGTTAGAGTACATTACATCACTTTTGCAATCACAAGAGTTATGAGGTAAAATAGTGGAAGAAGAAAGAGAATTGATCAAGCTATTACCACCTAGAAATTCAAAACATGTATTTTCATTTTCTATATCAGGTGGCAAATCACAAGAAAGAACTAAATGAAAAGATTTATTTTCATTTATAATTTTATCATTCAAAATCATTGAATCTTTCCTTATTGAACTACCTAGAACATGTGATTCAAAGGGATCCAAAGATGCACAATTGTCAAGGCTTGTAGCAAGTGTAGCATGCACTTTGATGTTATCAATTGAACTAGATGAAGAATCAATGTCATGCGAAGTAGAAAGCCAATTATCAATTTCAGTACAAATATCACATGATATATCACCCTCACATGAACAAACAAAAGAAGAATGTAGGGAAGAGGGATAAGTAAGTTCTTCATCTAGTTCAATAGTATTAAAACATTCCAAATCATGCTTGCCAACACTTGAAATAGAAGAAGAATCATGTAAGCAATCATCATTTTGACAATTATTTGAGCTATCATCAAGTTCACACTTTACCACAATTTGAGCATCCAAGCATAATGCATCCATTTCCACAATGTCATGCTTAATATGTTCAACACTTCTAGAACTAGGGAAAAGAACATGTTCATCACACATAGAAGTATTGACAGTGCAAGCAATATCATCAATTACACAACTACTATTAGAAATATCATAGTGAGCATTTTCAATATCAAGAATATGAGGGGATTCGACCACAATTTCTTCATCCACCTCATCATCACTTACAACATCAAGAATAGTAGTAAGAGGAGGGTCAACCTCTTCAAGAAGAGAAGGAACAGTACCATTATTTGGAAGTGGTTCTTCTGGTAGTTGAAAATGTATTTGCTTCTTCTTGACATCTTTTGTGGAAGTAGGCATTGGAGGTATGAAATCTTCCACTTCTGAAGTGGTATTTAGCTCTTGTGCTTGGACTCCTTGTGTCTCTTCTTGTAGGTCATGGGGCCAAGGGGTTCCATCTTCACCTCTTGACTTTACACATAGTATATGAGCATAGTATGCCTTGAAAAACTCATCAATGTCTTCTAATTACTCTTCTATCTCCCTAGAGCTTCCAATTGTGCCTTGATGCAAGAGTAACTAAAGGTATGGCTCTTGGAGTACTTCACACTTCCTTGTCAATGCACTTGTTAGGGAATCCATGTTGTGGGATAAGAAGAGAGCATCCAATCCACTAGGTTGAGGGGTAGGAGATTGTGGTGGAGGTTCATAGAATGATGGAGAAGGTGGTTCATAGGGAGTTCTACATTGGATAGAAGTAGGGGAAATGGGGGAAGATTAAATGGATATGGTGGTTATTGATAGAGTGGAGTGGGTGATTCTTGATGAAATGGGTAAGGTGAAGAAGTATGGTTGAAGTGGGATTGAGGTGGTTGAAAGGTAGGTTCATGGTCAAAATAGGAGGTTTGTGGACAAGATGGTTCTAAATGTGGATAGAGATATTGAGGACATTGAGATTCAGAGGCTCCTCTTCGTTTTATGTCTGCATGGAGGGAATCCAATTCTTGTTGAAGGAAATCAAGCTTTTGAGAGTATGTGAGATCAGAAAGTGATTCATGTCTCCAAGTGCCATAAGATTCATCCACGAATTAAGAACTTGAGGTTCTTTCATTCCTTAAACAAGAATGCATAGGAGGATTATATTAGAGTAAACCTGAAACTTATGATCCTCATTAAACCAAGTATTCAAATTGCAATCAATTAAATCCTAATGAATCCTAAGTCCTAAAAATGCAAATGCCAAAACAAAAGAATGAAAATGCAAAAACGAAGGAAAATCAATATATTTATTTGTATTTCTTCAAAATTTTCTATCGAAAGAGGGAAGATGTCATGAAATATGCTATGAACAAGTGAATGCAATTTATACTAAATGCAATGCAAAACTATCTAAATGCAAGCCTAAAGGCTCAAGTTACCAATCAATCAAAGATTGACACTTAGTTACTAGGGAACCAATTACTTGGCTCCCCGGCAATGGTGCCACTTGAAGAATAAGGTGTTGTCGGCTTTACCTTGGTAACCTCTTCAAAAATTAAGCCAAGAATTGCAATATAGGGTGCGATCCCGGGTCATCTCTCGAAGAGCCTTTTATTAATTACCTAGAAACTAAGTGTGATGATTGATACAAAACAAGTTAAAAATGATTTTTACCTTTTTTATCTAACAACTAAATTGTAATTAAACTAAAATTCTTTTAAAACTAATATTTTTGGATTTTCGGAATAAAATTGAAATGGAATGGAAATTGGTTTAGAATGCAAATGATGAAGGTGCTCTTGGAAATGGTTTTCAATGGCTATCCTTACTCAATTTAAATATTTGGAGAGTTAATACACTAAGCTTCTAAAATACCAAACCTCATTAACCAATGAGTCTAGCATCACAAGAGAGGAACCCCTACCCTTGAAATGCTATTAAGCCCTCTTAGTGTAATGAGTTTCTCTAAGTTTTCTAATATACCAAACCCCAATTACCATTGAGTCTAATGATTAAACTCATGAACCCATTTATTTAAGCATTATTAAAACCCCTTAGAGAGTGACTATGGAATAAACAATGCATTTAGGTTCAACTTCAATTCTATTTCAATCAAACCATCCAACAATACCATGTTAAATAGATAAAAATCAATAAAATCATAGAGAAACATATATATAACCATATATATATTGATGAGTACAAATCTTCATTACAAATTCCAAATCACAATAACTCAATCCATAGAAATCATAACTAAAATCATAGTCTCATTACATAAATGAATTCCTAAACCTAAGAAATCACAAATATAATGAACTATAGATAAAATAAACTCCCCTTTGAAGCACATGTGAGCTCAAGCCATCTCAAATTCATCTCCAAGAGCAAAAGAAATTAGCCACTGCAATTTGTCATCACAAAGTCATGAAATGTCTTCACAGCTTAAGCCATATCAATTAATGAAGAGAGGAAGTGCTCAGCAAAGAATTAAAGGCAGGGGAATTGGGTGAAGGTCCGGTGAAACAGGGAGTATGAGATAGAGAATATGAATATGACGGTGGGCATAACTGAAGGCGAGGTGAAGTGGTGAAGAAAATGGAAGTAGACGACACCTTTGGAGTTGTGTAGAAAAAGATGATGATAGATTATGTAAGGCGAATGGTGAAGGTGAGGCGTGAGGGAATTCCTTGAGGCCGAGAATCAGATCTAGAGCTGCTCTCTCTCCTTCCTAAAGCACGTGACTGAAGAGGACAAAGGTAATGGCGGACAGTGATGGAAAGAAGCTCACCTGCGACCGTGAAGGTGAACGTTGCCGCCGGCGAGGAAGAAGAAAGGCAAAGTTGTTAGAGCAAGCGTTTCACCCAAGAGGGGGGTGAATTGGGTGATATTAAAAATTTCGTTGCAAATATAAAACTTGACGGTGAAATTAAAATAGGAAAGAGTAAAGAGAAATATCACCGAAGTGTACACTGGGAGTTATACTGGTTTGGCCACAACCACTTTGACCTACGTCCAGTCCTCAGAGCTTCTGTGAGAGTTTCACTATAACTTCCAAGATTCAGTGGGTTCTTGGCACCTCAGTACAAGCAAGTTCCTTCGCCTGGACACTCGCTCCCCCTTACAAGTTGTAATCCAATCCCAACTCAAGGTTCCACAACCTTAAGTTACCTCAATAACAAATATTAAGCTTGAATGAAATATCTCTCTCACAGAGTGAATAAGAATCACTGAAGCATAGAATTACAAGTATAATATAAAACAGAGTAATGAACTTGATTATACGTTTGTGTGTATGTTCTTGTTCTATTCTCTGTTTGGATGTTCCCCTATATATAGATACGTTGGTAATGATTGCTGGAACATATTTCTTCATGCCCGTTGGAGCGTGCGCAGCTACTATTGACTTTTCCAGTATTTGAAAGATATACGTTTGCGGTAGGTGGCGGTCGGTGACATTTGAACGTTGCATTTGACTTTCCTTATTTGGTAAGATCTCTTCATTGTTTATCTGTGGAAAAGCTAAGAATACTAATATAATTAAAGGTTAATCATATAGGAACCAAAACAATGAGCGTTGGAATGATTTCTGAATTTCTGGGTTTTCATACTCGAGTAGCTACTCGAGTATTCATTAAAGTTTACTCGAGTACTTACTCGAGTATCATCGTGAAAACTTTGATGAACTGCAAGTCAACAAACAACTATAAGATTACTCGGGTAGTGCATGGAATAAACAAAATATCAAACCTTTGGAAATGCATGTTTACTCGGGTACCTACTCGAGTAATGCACTCTTTTCTTCATAGGTTACTCGGGTATCAACTCGAGTAAACCTTCAAATAAACTTATGTTACTCGATGCTTTACTCCAGTAATGTTGGCAGGATTTCAAGGCCGAGAGCATTTCAAGTTTGATTACCTTGTTACTCGAGTACATACTCGAGTAAACTTAATTTATGTTCATAGCTTACTCGGCTAATGACCTGAAGTTTTTCTTCAAAAAATAACTCTGCATACTCGAGTACATACTCGAGTAATCCACTTAAAAAGAGTCATTAAATACCTGCATGCTTGAGTAGAACCTCGAGTGAAGTAAGATAAAAATAGATCAAGTTATTCAAGTACTACCTTCAGGTTTTTGCTTAACACAGTGAGTTACTCGAGTAGCTACTCGAGTAATGTTGGCAGTGTACAAAATGCCGAGAGCAACACATTTTCTGAAACAGAGTAACTCGAGTACATACTCGAGTATCATTGGCAGGTCGAGAGTAACTTGAAAACTTTTACCTGGTTACTCGAGTAACGTTGGCAGGCCGAAAGCAACTCAAGGTATTTACCTGGTTACTCGAGTGACTACTTGAGTAACATTGGCAGGCTGAGAGCAATTTGAAAACTTTTATACTATTACTCGAGTACTTACTCGAGTAACGTTGGTAGGTTACTGGAAGGTATCTCTGGTAACTTCAAGTTTTGTCTCATTACTCGAGTACATACTCGAGTAATGCCTTAGAAAACTTACTTCTCATCAAGTTTCTCAGCTTTTTCTCTTGGCTTTTCTTCATTACTTCAATGCTTACTTCAAGTGATGCTTTTCCCTGTTATTACTTTGTTCAAACTTATTTATTCATTAAATCTTTTTCATAATATTCTTTGTTATCATCAAAACATGAGATCTAACAAAAGTGATGGTCAAGCTCCCTCTCCTCTATTGGCGGCTCTGCTCTCTGTTCCTGATGCTCACTGGTTTTGTTCTATATCCAGCGAAAAAATAGATCTGGCCTAAAGATGCCAAAACGCTGTGTTTTGTTGATGGACCAAACTGAGTAGAGTTTATCCCTCGTGTTGGTAAACTAGTTGGAGCAACTGAGAACTTCAAACTAACGGCAACTGAGAAGTTCCAAGCACATAGACATGTCTTGATTAATTGCACTCAAGTTGAACCTTTCATACGGTAAGAATTGTACACTCACATGTTATTCGATATATATCTTTCGTAACATTTCTCACTTTCATTTCACTAACGCCTTTCCATTATTAATTGCAGGGAATTTAGAAGTCATGTTAAGCGTCAACTCAGGATCCGTACACAGACATCCTCGGAAGTTGATAGGAGGGTCTACAGAGAATTCTCGAGCTGGTTTGCACGCAGAATACTAAATGACCACAACCCACACTCACCAAATTTCAGAGCTCTCACAATCAGCCCTCTTGATCATGCAAAACGGTTTACAGCATAGAATGTCAATGGTTTTAAGTTTTGCACGGTTTCACGGGATCAAGGATTGCAAACACAGAATTCGGGTGTTTATGGCACATTTGGGACAAGGAGTTATGCGATCAGTAGTGACGCCAACATGCAGTTCGGAGGCATCTCTTACTATGGCAAGCTTCTTGATGTGGTCGAACTTAATTATCAAGGTCGTTTCACTGTGACACTGTTCAAGTGTTTGTGGGCAAATACCACTACTTCTCGGGGACTGACAACTGACGACCTAGGGATCACATCAGTCAATTTCTCACGGCCGATTCATACTGATATTTCTCAAGATGATGAGCCGTATATTCTAGCTTCAGAGGCACATCAGGTTTATTATGTCGAGGACGAGAGGCATAGGGATTGGCACATGGTCGTTCATTTAAAGCCAAGAGACCTTTACGACATGGGTGAAGGCGATAACATCGCCTACGAGAGTGAGCCATTTCAGCCAACTGATTTTGAAAACTACTTCCCTGAAGGCGATGACAATTTACCTCTACTGCGGTGAGTTTTTTTAAGTCCACGTCATTTGAATTAAATTTTTTAAATTTAATAATACATCCATAACAATAATTTTTCTACAAAATTTCTGTAGGGATGGCGACGATGAGTGATCAAATTCAAATTATGCTTTTGTCTTTACAAAAAATGCAAAAAAATTTTTAAAATAAAATGTAAAAAAAAATTTAAAAAAATAAAATAAAATAATATTTGTAGCGGTTATTGAACCGCTACAAATAAAAAATTAACTGCTACTAAATGAATAACCGCTACAAAATGGATACATTAACCGCTACAAATAGTACGTGGATCACTATAAATATTAAACCGCTACAAAAATACAAATAACCGCTACTAACTAATAACCACTACATTAACCGTTACAAATAGTACGTGGATTCCTATAAATACCCTTACCACAACTCATTTCAAACACTCCCCAATTTCTTTTCACCTTACCTTTCTTTCATTTTCTCTCATTTACAACTTCTTTCGTATGAGTAGAGGAGCTGAATAATACGATCAAATATGGTAACAAGATTTTTAATTTTTTTTAGAATACTTCTTTCCTTTCTATAAAATTTATTCTAACCATTTTTTTTCTAGATATATCATAATTGTATCTCATTTTCATCTATTTTTCATACACAATTACATTATATTAGATAACATAATAATTTCTTATTACCTACCTATCCTTAATAATATTATTAATATAAATTTTATACTAATCCAATTCAATTACATTTTTCCTTTTTATTTATTAATAAGTTAAACTATTGAAGAATAAGCTAATTGAAATAGATAAAATAATAACAAAATAAACTATTTAATTTAATATTGAAAAAACAAAAACAAATAATGGTATATTTTTTAAAATTTTTTTAAATATTTGTAGCGGTTATTAAACCACTACTAAATAACGCGCCTTTTTATAACTCAAATTAAATTTTTTGGCGCTAATTTTGAATTTCATGAAATTAGTAGCGGTTTTCAAAACCGCTACAAATTTTATGAAATTCAAAATTAGTAGCGGTTTGTTAACCGCTACAAAATAAAAAAAAATGTCATTTTTTTTTCGTCAACAAAACTTCAATTTTTTATATTTGTAGCTGTTTGTTAACCGCTACAAAATAAAAAAAAAAGTCATTTTTTTTCTCTCAAAATTTCAATTTTTTATATTTGTAGCGGTTATATAACGGCTACAAATATCTCTGAAAAAAATTTCGTCCAAGTGGGTGTTGTAGCTGTTAAGTTGAAACGCTACAAAGGATGTAGCGGTTATTTTTGATTGAGTAGCAGTTTTATATAACCGCTACAAAACTGCTTGCAACATACGATTTAGTAGCGGTTCTAGTAACCGCTACTAATACCCATTTTTAACCGCTACTAAATCACGTTTTTTTTGTAGTGATACTCTAACACATTTATGATGTTGTCTTTTGACATTCACATTATCCAATTTGTTAAAATCATTACTGAATTTGTCGATACCATTACAACATTTGTCAGTCCCCCCTCTTGGCCAATAACACATTGAGGACGTCATGCATTATTTATCATTTCTATTAGCCTTTTTGTCAAAACCAATTATAACTTTGTGAACACCATTGATGACTTTGTCAATCACATTATCCTTTTTGTCAAAGCCAATAATGAGTTAGTGAAAACCACATGAATTTGTTAATCTCATTATCCTTTTTGTTAAAACCATTACAGAATTTGTCAATCTCATTATCCTTTTTGTCAAAACCTATTATAAGTTTGTGAAAATCACTGATGAATTTGCCAGTCCCATTATCCTTTTTGTCAAAATCATTAACGACTTTGTTAAAATCATTACTGAAATTGTCAATCACATTATCCTTTTTGTCAAAACCAATTGAGTTTGTGAAACCACTGATGAATTTGTTAGTCACATTATCCTTTTTGTCAAAACCATTAACAACTTTATTAAAATCATTACTAAAATTGTCAATCACATTATCCTTTTTGTTAAAACCAATTGAGTTTCTGAAACCATTGATGAATTTGTCGGTCCCATTATCCTTTTTATCAAAATCATTAACGAATTTGTTAAAACCATTATCGAAATTTTCAATCATATTATCCTTTTTGTCAAAACCAATTGAGTTTGTAAAACCACTGATGAATTTGTCAATTTCATTATCCTTTTTGTCAAAACCATTAACGAATTTGTTAAAACCATTATAGAATTTGTCAATCACATTATTCTTTGTGTCAAAACCAATTATGATTAAACTATTCTATTACCAGGCTAAGTAAATGCATTGACTAATTTTTTTAATGGTATTAACAAGTTTAGTAATGGTAATGACAAGTGTAGTGATGGAGCTGACAAAAAATCAGAAATGTTCATGATAGCAACTTCATCAACCTGGTAATGCCAGATCTACAATCCAATTTCAGAAATGAAAGCCTCATCACATTCATTTATCATCCAATCACTCTCAGAAAAACCATTTTCATCATCATCACCACTACGAAACAGATCAACAAAGGGGTATGAATCCTCCAACGACGTTGAAGGATTTGAGCTTGTGGGCGTCTTTGGCAGGCATTGTAGCGGGGGAGGCCACACTTGCGGTGAACAAAACGACTGGATTTGGGATTAATAGAGAGAGGTCGAAGAGTTGGGATTTGAGATCTAAAATGGGGGAAGGAGATGACGAGAAGAGGAAGAGGTAGAGGTAGAGGTAGAGGGGGTGAGTTTTGATTTAAGGGGCATTTTGATCATTTGATACAAACATGAAAAACCCAGATTCCCCCTCAATCCCCTCATTGTCATTTGTAAGTGTTAATAGACTTATTCTAGGTTTTGACAATTCACATGGTATTTGTGTCTTTTTCCCTTCATATTATTAGCCTCTTTTCTTTTCCGTTTTTTTTTTCTTGCTATTCAAAATGAGATCCCCCATTTTCATAAAAGTGACATTTTTTTCAAATATTTTAGCTAGATAAATATGTACTTCGTTAGGTTAAGATATAGCATTTCTTTGTATTTATTAAAAAAAATTCAAGTCTTGTAACAAAAAAGAATTACAATTCCACTTGCTTGTACCATTTTTATTCATTCAAATAGCATCATCAAATTACCAAAAACAGTAGACGGCTTAACATGTGATTAACTGATTATGGAGCCCCTTATCTAAAGATTGTTGTGAAAGAACTAAATGGGTGCGTCCACAATCCACACAGTCATACAAGGCTCCACCACATGTTGCTTGTTTTATCCGCTCAAGTCCGAAAACAAGAATTAGTTATTCCTCCCTCTCATGGGTTGATGTAAGATTTCCAATTAATTGTATAATTTAATTAAGTTAGTTAATATGATATATTTTTTAAAAAGCATCCTAATTATTTTTAATTTCTTTCATTCACCCCTTATTTGATTATTGTCAAGGGAGTATCAACGAGAGTAAATTCAAAAAAATATTTACAATTATAAAAGAATAGGTTTGATATTTATGATCAAAATCAACTCTCCAATTAGGCCATAGTTATGCATTAAATATAGAAGGAAGTACATATCGATGTAATTATGCAATTACTTGCTGTCGTTATAAATTATACATCAATGATGCAGGAAAATTTAATTAATTCGCTATAATTTATTCATTTAAATTGGGCCTTTATAATTTAATTTATCATAGACATCATTTTTTGGACAAAACACCATTAACTTAATTTATAAAATTTTATAGACTTCATGAAATTTCATTTAATCTCATTTTAACATTATTTTAACGCCCATCCATTTCTATAAAAAGAATTTCCTAAACTTATAAAATAGAATTATCTAATTAAAAAATAATGGTCAAATTCAAGCAAAATAAACCATGAAGAAGTGATTTAAAATTGAGATCACCCGTGGGGTTTTGAATTCAAATTTCATTGGATGTGATGATCTTTCGTTAAATATTTTATTAATTAAGATTATATATTTTATTATTATTTAATGTAGATTATATCTAGATACTATCTTATCATTATTTTTTAATAAAATATCCCCTGATTGTGGCATGTAAATGATTTGGATAGAGATTTGATTTAGGGTTACATGTCTGGCTGATGATAAACTATTATAAGCCTTGATGGGCTAGGTCTTAGAATAGTAACGTGGAAAATCCACTTACTTGCTCAGGATTTCTTGATGGGTGACGGTTATTCCCAAACCATCACTGTACCACATCTCCCTACAATTCTATTCTAATTCTAATTCTTTCTTGTTCCCTAAAATTTTCAGGTTGTGAGATATTGCACATAGAATCGATATGGCTAAAGGTATTTCATCAAGTTTTCCGCTTCTACTCTCTTTTATAGAATTTTTACAATATATTTGAGATCTTTATCGTTAAATTATTCCAACATCTGGTATCAGAGCCTGACCGATTACCTCTCCCTAGCATGTTTTGTATGTTATTTTGTTTCTCTTATATTTGCAAGATAGCATGATACCGTCTAGATTGATTAAATTTTTGTTGTCTTTTTGGATACAATTGAAAAACCTTGTTCATGGCCTTTTTTTTTTTGGGAATCTGATGCGTATGTTCATTAGTTTGAAATATTTCAGCAATCAATCTTGATTGCATATACAATCGATTAGAGCCTTGTTTCTGATCCTCCTCTAACTGCTATTTGTTTTCTTAGAGGATGCATTCTGAAAATAAATTTTCTATTTGGAAAAATTGTTTTCTAGCTGTCGGTTTGACCTGATCTTAATCTCTTGAATTGAGGAATATATTTATCCCATGCCTATGTTTCCGGATGAGGGGAAAATTTTAACTTGAGCATCATATATGATATTTGGATTGGCTGTTTCATTGAGAAATAAATTGACCCTTCTTCCATAAAGGTTGCAGAAAGCTAGGAGCGCCCGTATACTATTTGATCTTTGCGCATGTTTTTTTTATTGATTCATAGCTCACATTAGGTTCTTTATGTGCTTCTCATTTTTCTTTGGTTTAAAATCAAGATTCTTCAATTTACATTAACCTTGATGTCCTTATTTGAGTATGTCGCCGTCTGAATCGTCAAAAATGAAGTTTGAAATTGCTGTGGAAGATCGCGTTTCAGATTTTAATTATCTGGATTTAAGACTGTAATTCCATATTTTAATTTTTGCACATGTTTTTGGTAAAATTATGGTGTTTCTATGATTTTCCCATGGGGAGAACCATTAAGATCTCCAGGAAACATGGCTGGAGTCACCTGAAGAAGGCACCTGAAGTTGCAGGTCCAGTAGTTGTGAAGGAGGTACAAGGCTAGTCACGAATCGGGTCCTAGGGATCCGAATGGGTTGAGAAAGATAACCATTTCTGTTGGGGCTGGATCTGCGTTTTGGGCCAGATGCTTTTTGGGCAAGATGAAACTTGGGAGAATTACACTTGGGTCCCATGGAAGAAAATAAATGAAAAAATGGCCCCTGAAAATTGCAAAATGAAAAAATGGTCCCATTAACAACTTCATGAGCCTGTATTAACAACTCATTAACAACTCCAGGAGCCTGTATTGACAACTCCTTAGGACCATTTTTTCATTTTACAATCTTCAGGGAGCATTTTTTTATTTCTCTTCTTCCTTGGAACCTTAGTGTAAAAACTTGATGCCTTAGTATATGGACAATGGTCCCTCCACCTACTGATAGAAAAACAATTGGATGCAAATGGATATTTAAGGTTAAAACACATGCTGATGGTAGCCTGGTCAAGTGTAAAGGCTAGTTAGTCGAGGGTTATTCACAAGAAGCAAGGGCTGATTATAATGAAACTTTCAGCCTAGTAGTTAAAGCTAGCATTGCTAGGATTCTCATTACCATTGCAATCTCTCGTAACTGGAAACTGAGACAAATCAACTTTAATAAAGCATTCCTCAACAGGGATCTTGCTGAGGAAATTTATATGGACTGTCCTCTAGGTTTTGAGCATCTCTTTATGGATAAATCTACTGGTGAATACATGGTGTGAAAACTACAAAAGTCACTTTATGGACTTAAGCAAGCACTACGTGCTTGGTCAAACATTTTTGTATCAACTTGGCTTTTGTTCTTCAAAGGTCGATCCTTGTTTGTTCATTCACACTGATGCCTCTGGTACTATATATCTATATAACATATGTTGATGATCTTGTTATAATAGGATCTGGTGATGACATTGTGACGCAGCTCCTTCATGACATGAGCAACATGTCGTCTCTCAAACTCTTAGGAGAACTGCCTTATTTTCTTGGTATAGAGTTTCATCACTTAGATGCTGGGATGTTTCTATGTCAAAAGAAATACATCCATCAGTTATTGTGTGACACCGGTATGATTTAGGTGAACTTTACCAAAACTCCCATGGTTGCCAACTTACAACTTACTTCTGTTCAAGTTACACCTCACTGTGATGCTAAGACATATCGGAGTATACTAGGCAAACTTTAGTATTTGTACTACACAAGGCCTGACCTTGCTTTTTCGGTTAATCGCCTCAGTATCTTCATGATCCTCATCTTTCTCATTGGAAATGCATTAAGAGGCTACTTCGTTACTACTATGGTCCCTTATTGAAACCGGCAACTTATCTTCGTGTGCAGTCCTTTATAGATGTGGATTGGGCGACAAATCGGGAGGACCAAAAATCCATTTGTGGTTTTTGCACCTCTTTAGGTCATAATCCTGTGATTAAAGAAGCAACAAGTGGTCTCTCGAGCTTCTGCTAAGGCAGAATACTGCAGTGTTACTGATGCATCTGCAAAGGTTATGTGCCTTATGTCTCTTCTTCATGAAATGCAAATTTCTATGGTTGTTCCACCTTTGATTTGGTGCAATAATTCAAGGGTAGTGGCACTTTCAGTCAACCCTGTCCTTCATGCAAAAACCAAACATGTGGAACTTGACCTGCATTTTGTTCATGAGAAAGTAGCAGCTGGGTTAATTCAGGTTGGTTATGTTCCTACCACTAAACAAGTGGCGGATGTCCTTACCAAACCTCTCTCTTTTGGCCTATTTAATCATTTCGGAGGATGACTCAAATGTTATGGCACAGGAATCTATTGTCAATTTTATTTGTTCAATGATTTTGAGAGTGATGAGTTTATGTAAGTTTTTTTTCCCCAGACAAAGAATAGCAGTGGGAATATTAGTGTATACATAGCAATAACAGCTGTTAGTCAATAAGTCTATTAGGTGTTCTATTAGAGCCTCACATGATCTATACACGTGGCTGAGTATGTAGTTCTATGTTGAGCTTAATTTCTACTCTATATAATGTAATCGTCGATCTTTAATCAAATCAGATTACCATACTGCATTTCTCAGAAATTATATCTCGGTCTTTATCTCTCTGAAGTATACTTTCTGGTAGATCCCAAGGCTAACATAAAAAAGCCCTCATCTGTTCTTTCATGATTTTAAATGGTATTTGTTGCAGAGGGGTGTTTGCTCAAGGATACAATAAAACGGGAGGAGAATAAGGAAATGCACAAGCAAACAAGACAAGTGTTCCCAACCATTCGCTGTGTCCATTTTCCTGGTGGGACAATCTTCCCAAGAGGGTTGCCGCTGATTGGCCCAGCAAAATAGAGACAGCATACAAGGCTATTATTAACCAATGTTGATGTCTCTTTTGGTTTTTTATTGTGGTGCTTGGTTCATTAAGGAAATGATCAGTATTTCAATTGGGATTTGTTTTCTTGCGTGAACTAGATTTTGCATCACCATTTAGGTTCTTTTGTTTGGCTTCTTCAGATTCTGAGAAAAATGTTGAAATTATCAATCTATTAGCTATATAGAGACACATTGAATGATGATAGAAAGGAACCTCCGATCACTCATGGATGTAACGAGGGCATGTCATATCAACATATCGGTCAACTAATTGCCAAAGCAAAATTTCTATGATTTGAAAACTTACAGACAAATCGATTGTAAAAAAATTTCAGATACTCACAACTTTTCAATGAATACTTCTAAAATAACATTGCTCGTAAAACTAGAAAAAACATGTGGCTCATTTTATAGAATTTAGAGCCTAACAATTCCACAATCAAAAAATGCACGTAAAATACTTTTTTTGGTCTATAAGTCATTCCAATACATTTGGCAGGTAAAAAAAATCTTGATAAATCTCATGAACTGTCTTAAAATTTAATAACTTTCTAACTTTACTTTAATTTCACATAAATTCTACCTTGAAGGCATAAAGTCTACATTCACAATAATAAATAAAGAGAAAATTGTACAATATTCATTTGAAAAATTTAATTTTTATGTGATTTATAAATGGACAAAAAAACTTCTTCCTTTACCAAAGGAGAATAATAGAGAGGCAAAAAGAAAATTCTAGGGGTGCAAAGGTAAGATTTTTTACAAAAACAATTCTGTTTTCATACATAATATAGTCTGTGGGCTTGTACCATAGTCACGCTAACCACCTCTATTAAATCTCTCTTTTTTTATACAAAAAAGTTTAGGTAAGTTGGGTTCCGGGGGCTCACCAGGGTTAGAGTATGTCTCCAGGCTCAAAGAGCATTTACAACCTTATAGTTAGAGCCGGGAAAATGGGCCGAGCCCATTTAGGCCCTGAATTTTTAAGAGTCGAGCCTCAGATGTTTGCCTCAAAAGTGAAAGTGGAATTAAAAAGGTCAGCCTTGTAGGGCCGAGGGCCTAAAAGGGACGGCCCTATAGGGCCACTGGCCGGCCCTTTAGGCCCTGTATATATTTTTTTATTTTTTAAAATTATTTATATGGTAATATTATTATTGATTTTTTTATATTTTGTTAATGATGTTGCAAATATTTAGTTGATATTCTCTTTTTTAGGATTAAGTTTCATAAGAATATCTTGTATTAATGATCCTAAAAATTAAAAACTTATAAAAAATATTTCTTATTTCATAAATATTCTTACCAATTTTGTATTTTTTGACTTATTTTCTTGTTATTGTTTTATTTATATCTTGTGTTGTTTATTTTATTGACTACTTACTATTCGCTACCGCAAGTGCACGGATCGCGTCAAGTAATAAAGTGATAAGTAAGATCGTTCCTTCGAGGATTTGAGTAACAAATTAGTCAAGCAATAGGTTTAGTGAATTCAATTAAGTTGAGCCAAAACATGTTGTTGTGTGAAAAAAGAAGTTTCATAAGATATGTTTGTAAAAACTGAAAATTACTGAACAAAAATTTGATCCTTAGTGATTTCAACAGTTATAATAAACCTAGGATTATTCAGCCCCTTTGTATTTCATAAACTTGATTTATTTCCTCTTCAAGAATCATTCTATGGGATATATGTATGTTACTCTAAGGTTCACAAACGTTTGATTAAGCTCTCTCAAGTCATAACCAACTTCGTATCTTCTTTTAACATGTACAATCTCTTGTTACCGTTAAGAGAAAATAAGCATTAAACACCAACCTCAATATGATAATGCTAGGCTAGTAACTATATCTCTATGTTACTAACAAATCATCCATTTAGCTTCCAAACTTCAAATCTAGCATAATTTTTCCAAAGTTCTACAAATAAGTTAACTCTCTCAAGCTTAACTTAGTTGAACGAATCATCCACAGTGATGGCCAGTCACGAACAGCGGTGAAAACAAGGTAAAATCAACATACATATGCCATTAGATACTTAAAGAGAGAAGGAATCAAGTTCAATCCATACAAAGGTTCATAAACAATCCTAGAATGAAAGTTTAGATGCTCATGTTCACAAAATAGATACAGAAATACAAAGCATGAACTGCCATATCAGCTCAAGAAAGAAGAAAGGGAAAGGAATCAGTATAACCAAGAAAAACCAGCTCAAATCTCTGCAAATCTTCAATCCCTACTTGATTTCCCTTGCTTTATGGCGAACCCAAGCTTAGAGGAGTGTCACAGCCGCCTCTCTAGGTATTTCCCAATCTAGATCCCCGCTTTCAGCCTCTGGTTTCCGCTTGTATACCCCCTGAATGTCAAAACGCATAACACCTTTATCGGGGGTTAGCCGCGGCCAGGGGATCTGTGGGCCGTGACCAATGAGCTTCTGTGCTTCCATTGGCCGCAGCCAGTGTTTGCGTTGGCTGCGGCCAATAACTTACTGACCACTTTTGGGCCGCGGCCAGTATGTTTTTGTGCTCCTGTGGGCCGTGGCCAATGTATGTGTTGGCCGCGGCCAGTAACCCTGCAGTGCCAATTTTTGTTCCTCCAAGCTCTATTCTCGTCCCTTGCATTTCCTTGGCATGGTTGATGGCTTCAACTTCATTTCACCTTCTTTTCATTGAATTTGGCTTTCTCTGGTCCAACTATGACTGAATCTTTATCCTTTCAACACAAAGAACTCACAAAAGATTACAGTTGAGTAATTATGACAGTTAGTAACATATTTCCCCCACATTTATACTCTTTTTGTGTCAAGCATGTATAGAACATATTTCCTCTACTTTAGCACTCCCAAATGCTCATTAGTACAGCCGAAATGTGGAAGAAATAAGAGGAAATGTGCACTCCTGACAAGAATTTCATGAGGTTAACACTTACACTTTTCAAGACATATTTATAAGAAGTATTATACCTTTGATTATGATTTAATGACCATGTTTGTTTGTTGCATGATGTATACCGTTTACACTCTAATTTTGGCAATATTTATGTGTTAAATTAGGAATTCCATTGTTGTAATTTTTTAATGAAAAAAAATAAAATTTGTTCAATCTTATGAAAATTGCTTCAGGCCCTGCGAGCCGGCCCTGACCCTTATGTTTTCGGGCTGAGCTTTTAAAAATAGCAATTTTGCTTACCCCGGGCCTAAAAGGGCCGGTCCTTTTAGGCTCTGACCCGTCAAAGGCCGGCCCTGATTCCCAGCTCTACTTATAGTTATGAGCCAACCCCTTTACCAACTGGACCAATATTTGTTGATCCCTCTTTAAACACGAGTTTATGGGTTGTGTATGTATGAGTTCCTTTCCCAGATTAAGAATGGCAACAAAAAAAAATGTATAGCCACAAGGTATGGAAGATGACTCACAATAACTATAATGTGCCATAATAATATTCCTTGTTGGTCCCTCCTCTATGCTTCGTCAGCGGTCGTTGAGTTTGGGTTGTCACATGGTTTAGTAATTTTGCAGCAGATGGGCGGTTGGCTGGATCTCTCATAAAACACCTTTCGAGACATTTTTTACCTGCCCTAGACACATTTTTTGGTATTTCCGGATCTTGATTTTTAAGACAAACTTTAAACATGACCTGATACTGCAGCATGCTTTAATTAGCGAGCAACATGTCTAATTAATAAACAAACAATAGATCCATATAATATATTACCTCCGGTCCTAAATATAAGACAAAGTTGATTTTTTTGGAGAGATTAAGGAAACTAAATAAGTTACTTAATCATATCATATGTTATGTATCCTTAGATTATATATTAATTTATTAGTCAAACTAATTAGTTTGAAGGAAAAAAATAAAAATATAAATACTCTACAGTAATTTAATTGACTTCCTTAATTTCTCAAAAAAAGTCAACTTTTTCTTATAATTAGAACCGGAGGAAGTATATAATATATCTGCTAATTTTGATATTACTTTGAGAAAAGGACCTCTAAAATTCTCCCTCTCCCTATTTGCCTAATTGCAAGTATAAAACTTTTTTGATATAGAAAAAGCACAAAGGAATCGGTGTGAAGCACGGAAACCTGGATGCAGGGGTAAAAGAACATGCCATGCATGAAACCTTTTGTCATGATATGGATCCACCAGAACAAGAGGTTGCTAAGATAAATCCCAATAGAAAGAATGGGTCATGAGATTAGACCCGAGTGGACACATGCACTCAGCTGCTATAACAAGGAATGATTAAATCTATCTAAAAGCTTTAATCCAATTTCTTGTATAAGTTGTTTAAAGTATTAAGGTATATTAAAATCATAAAGTGTAAAAATGTACCGGATCGGAGCAATTAGGCCAAGGATGCATGCCCGTGAACATTTCAATGACGACACAGGCTTCACCAGAGCTCTTATATGCTTCTTTCCGAATAAGCTGTATGAGAGACAAGTTTATTAGTAGACATATATAACGATGTCCAGATTAGTAAGAAAACAAATATACACCTCTGGAGCTGCATAATGTATAGTTCCCTCCATTGTGTGATTGCCCGCAAATTGAGCTAGCTATATCAACACACAAAATCCCAGTTATTCTTGTTCATAAGAGGAACTATCATATCAATTCCAAGGGTATATATTAAAACGACCACAAATAACCAACAATATCATACTCATCTGGCCCTAAATGTAGGACCTAGTTTGAGGGTGAAATTTGGTCTTAAATGTAAGATCTTTTTCCATTTTATTGGGCAATCATTATATACAGGAAAGACAAGTGAAACTGTCCCAAATTCAGACCTAATTGTTTAGTCAAAACGCAGTAGCTTTGGTTGGACAATTCTGGTATTTTGAAATTTCTTGGCACCAAACTGTCATTTCTAAAATTCAAGCCCTAAACTGCCAATTTTAAATTTAATACAATTTTTAAGTTCAATAATTATGAAAAAATCCTCAAACAACGTATGAAAATATATAAAAAATAGGGACTTTTCAACAAGTCTTAAGTCAAGAATTTAATTACTAAAAGATTCAATTTTTGCAAAATGTCACAAAATGATATCACAGGTTGAAATATAAATGAATCTCTCACTACTTAAATTTCTTATTACTTGAGATTTCTGAGTATATATTTAAACAGAAAAGGAAAAGGAAAAGGAAGTGTGTGGGGAGAGGCTGGGATCTATAGAGAGGGGAAGGCTAAAATGAAATGCAAGATTTGGGAGAGAGGAAGAACACTGAGTAAAATGATAAAGAAAAGTAGGTACAAAGTAATTCACCCTTTTCTCTTATAAAAAAATTATAGGACTCCTTTATGTTTCCCCATCTCTGTGCATATATAGGTATATTCAAAAATAAAAATAAAAAAGAAGTCATGACGAATTAAAGTTACAAACTGTAAAAAAGAGAAATAAAAGAGAATGGGATGAAGATAAATTTAAGATATTTCTTATTTTTTATAAGTCCATTTGTAAGTGACAGAAGAGGATGGTGCTGAATGTGCCATGATTGATAACTGTGACGCGCGGTCTAATCTTTAGCGAAGAGTGAAGCAAGAATGGAGGGTTGATGTTCCAGCGAAGATGCCGGCAAGTTTTATCAAAAAATATAAAACACGTTGAATGCGTTGTCTGTCTTGTTCTGTAAAATGAAACACTAGCTTCATATTCATATTGAGGAGATCGTGGCCCCCATTAGTCCTCCCCTCTAACTCTTCCAGTGATGGTTAAAAATTACATATTTATAGAGAACATAGTGGGCATAAAGGCAGCAACTCCCAGATTTAAAAATGTATCAAGTCATCATCATTCATTTCAAAAATCTTTTTTGCCACTACAGGAAAAGAAGTTTGAAAAATTCTTGAAAAGAGTAAATTAGTGTTGATAGCTTTTTTTTTAAAAAAAAAAAATCTTTCAAACCGTTGGTTCCAACAAATGTTTTATACAATACTCAACTTTAAGAATCACATTCCACTGCTTGTTGCTGACGTTTGTATATGGTAATAATCTGAGGGAGTCAGGGTTAATATGAATTCGGTGCAGCTTAGGTTTCAAATTCCACTAGCCTGAAATCTTTACACGAGGGGTGTCGAGTTCCTTACTCATATAACAGCCATTGTGCGTATGCTTGCAAGTTGCTATGGAATAAATGAAAAAGGAAGCAAAATGAATTGATGAGATGAGAAATGCTACTCCCTACAGGAAAATATTAAGTCTTAAAGTTTTTTAATCAGTTTGACAAACGTTAGACACTTAATTTTAATTTGCTTTTACATTTTTAGAATACAAGTTGCTGGATGAAATTTGCTTGACTAGTTAACATTTTCTCAATATTTAAAAAACGTACGTAATTTTAAAAAAACTGTCATCCCTATATTATTTTAAAATTTAAACAGTATCTATTTCATTTAAATTTTTGGCCTCGGAAAGTGTTGTTTTGCCATTTATTGATCGTTGAAGCAAGAAAATGCTGTCACGTGGATACAAGTTTGCAACCGGCAACTTCTTAAGTGCAAGCTAAGTCATGAAGTTTAGGGTGCTGACTGCTGAGTGTTATTAGAAATATTTTAAATATAAAATTGCATTAAAAATTACTTTATAGTGTTAAATGCTACGACTAAAAAATATTTTATGGACAGAATTGCATTAAAAAATTAGGGATTGTGAGTACCATTAAAATGATAGTTTAAAAGTAAAATTACATCTTCATCCTACAATTAATACATCAAGTTAAAAGGGATCTAATAAAAAGGTTAAGACAAACCAACAAAGCCATGCGCATTTGGTGGATATGTTTTGGTTCCTTCATGTTTTGAATTGGGCTATGTGTATGGAAAAGGCTTTGTTGAGAAAAACAAAATCCACTTCAGTGATTTTTATATCTTGGGAGGATTAGTCTCTAATTTCTTTTCTATCAAAAAAAGGATTAGTTTTTAGTTATACCGTCTGGATTCTTAACCAAAAAAAAAAGTTGAAATCTCCTAAAAGATTCCCATAGAAAGGGTCGAAAGAAATATTAATTTTCAAAGATGGATAGAATGCAATTTTTGACTGTGTTTTGTTTTTTCCCCTTTGTCAGCAAGTTTGTCTGTGAGGGAACTGGGAACGCAGTTTTCTTTCTACCTGTCTTGCCCACTTAAGGGCACTACTTTAAAATTACGTTTTTTAAATTTTAAAGAAGATGGTCGGAAGGTGAGTGGTGGATATAAAACTAAAAAACACATAAGTGGGATCATTTTATATAAGAGTAAAACGGTACTATAAAACCTTCATTATATTTTGTCTTAATTTATTACATAGGTATATCCTTTTTATTTTTAAACATACATTTCAGTACAACCTGTTAATTTCGTTAAGATTATTTTAAAAAAGATGTTATTTTAGATTAAATTTTATATCAGAATATATTTATTAATTTACTCTTCATCATACTAAATCCTACATTTTAGCTAAGATTGTTTTGAAGAATTTAAGAGTTTTTGTTTCCTTTTTGTTAATTTTATTTTTTATTATTACAAATAGTTGTTTGTTAAATTTTTCCCTTTTTAAGCTTAGAGTGCAAAGAGTTTTTGTCTCTTCTAATAAGTGCGCTCAAAAAAGGCCTATAATGGGTGGGCTTGTGTACTAAACGGGACGGCCTACGGGCATACCCTCAGGCAGTCCATGTCTGCCCATATATGTGTGTATAATATATATATATATTATATTTAAGTATAATTTAGGCAAAGGAGCCCACATTAATTTAATTGTGTGTGTGTGTATAGTTAAAAATAAATATATTATATTATATATAAGGTGAAGTCAAAGTTGCTTTGGAAGTAGTTTTTTACGATATAGCGTGAAGTCAAGTTGTAGATACCACGAATATCTTGCATCACTTATATGATAGATTCTTTACTTGTAATGAAGCATATGGATCTTAGACTAAGTTTGTATTAGAACAAGTGGATGATAATATTTATTTTGGAAATGTTTTAGTTCTAGAAGTTGAAATTGAAATGTTCTTGTCTTCCATTGATCACACATTTAAGAAGTTTTTAGCCAATGTAAAGACTATGACTAAGAAGGCTGAGTAGCTTCCAGAGATGGATGAATATCTTCAAGCTGATTTAATTGAATATTGTGAATGAAAATTTGACCTTTGAGCATAAAAGAAAGGGCATGCTTCCATGTATAAAGATCTAAATTTGATTGCACATGATTTGTTGGCTGCATCAGGCTCCACAGTGTCGTCAGAATCTGCTTTTAGTTTTGAGGGTTGACTACGAAATACTTTTTGAAACTCTTTATCTTTAAAAATAAATGAGGCACTCATATCTACTCAAAATTTGCTACACACAAGTCCTCCAAAATTGAAGGAGGTTGATGTAGATAATTTTTTACAAGTCATTTCATGTGTGGTTTCAATGAGGAATGATGAGAATTATGGTGCTTTATTATTAGCATTTTTTGTAATTTATATTAAGAAATTAGTGGCAATAATGTAGTAGAAGTGTATTTGCATATTGAGTTTTTTTTTTTTAAGAAAATACACTGTCGGGCTGTCCACACCCTTTTAAATCCACATGGGTTTAAACCAACCCATTTGACATGGGAATTTGATGGGCTTGGGCTAGCCCTGTGTCCTTTAAGAAATAAATGGCAGGCTACGAGCTAACCATAGGGTAGCTCATTACACAATCTCGCTTACCACCTCAATCAACAGTTTGTTGGTATTTGTTAAACGTTTTATCACATTGGGATAGAAGCTTGATTAATTAAGCCGGATATAAAATGCTTGATTAAAAATTTAATTAATTCCTTAAACAAATATATATTTGACTGAATGTGTTCATAGAAAGCAAAAAAAAAAATGTTTATAAATGTTTGTAGAAAAAAATGTGTTTGAAAATTTTAAATTATAAAATTAAATTATTTATATAATCTCTCACATTTACATTATTTATACTATATGGTCAACTAAATATTTTTTATCCTTTTGAAAGAGACCTAAATAAATAAGTTTCAAAAATGAAATAAATTATAAATTTATAATATAGTCAAAATTAACAAATTTTATAGTATAGTAGAAATTTTGAAAAAATATATATTAGAATATTTTTAAAAATAAATGTTTAAATAATACTTATGTTATGATTAAAACAAAAATTTAAGAGTCAAACTAAATGGTCATTTAACGTTTGAGTGGATGGAAATAAAATATCAAATATATAGGAATGTTTGTGTATACATTTTGATTTAATGAAATCTTGTATACGCTTTATAAATAGAAGGAAGATTTCTACAATATTTATGTAAATTAGAGGAAGATTAGTATATTTTACTCTTTCTATAATACCAAAAAAATGGATAATGTGGGACACTTAAAAAGAATATCTAATGATTATTCCATATATGGATTTTTTTGGAACTGTTTTTGAAAAAACCTGGAAAGAATTTATATGAGATCTAAAACAAAAAGTGTAATCACAAAAAAATTCAAATTACAGCAATATAAACTACTTATTATTTCTTATATTGTAACTTATTATTACCTTCTAATTAGTTGTTTGTGTAACTTTTTGATAACCACATTCTTTTTGTGGAACCTTACAGTAATTGTTCCACAAAACTTTACCTGCAAACACAATAATATTGGGTTTGGATATGATTATATTCAGGCCTACCTTTAGGGCTAATATAAATTCCAGTCCATTTCCCTTTGTGAATACATGCATATATATTTTTCGATATATTCCCTATGTTTAAGATAACACCAGTGTTTATGATATATAGATTGTTAGTTCGTGATGCTTGTGATCAATGTACTGGAGTATTGTTTTTGGAGTACTGGGTTCATTACTCTAGGAACCAAATTTTGATTCGCTCTGTTTTGATCTGGTTCAAATAATTTGTGGAATTAGCTAGTACTCTCTCTGGTCCTAATTATAGGAAAACATTTAAGAGTTGATCTTGGTCCTAATTATACGACAAAGTTCTAATTTTTATCAATTTTTTCTCAAACTGCTCTCTATTGATACTTTCTCAATAATAATTAAACACAATAATAATTTAATAAGAATAGATTGGAATTTGTTGAGAGAGATTGAAGACGCGGAATTGTGTGAGAGCTTGGAGAAGTCGTATATGGGGCAGGAGGGGTACAAGTAATTGAGGGATAGAAATTCTGGTATTGCCGATTTTGTTTAAGATAGCAAACATTAAAAAATGGTTAAGCAGCACCTAGTGACTTGAAGTATTTTCTCAAGTCCACCGAATGTTTTAAAGTTATTTATAATGTGCAATTTCATGTTTAAGGTTATTAAATTGGTGCAATCTTATCCAAGACTGTACGTTGCTAAGCAGCTAGAGTTTGAACAAAATAATCTTAGTTGGCATCTGACAAGGCACATAGCATGTCAATTTTTTAAAGATGAAAGAAAAAAATCATTGCCGGCAGAAACTTAGGTTTTGTTATCCCCACCATCTGCAAAAAGAATTCAAGCCGATGGAATTCCAATCCACATCCATAATATCCATATCTATAACTGAAGCCGAACCCCTCCAATAAAAATAACCTGTTTATCGATGATCAAATTCAATGGCATACAAATCAAATGATTGTGGCTGCTTCTGATTTCAAGAAAGTATTTTTCTTGTTTGGGTACTTCAAATCCTAATTACATAAGGAGAACCAGCAAAATATAATGCAAGATTGGAAGCTGGTTGAGACCCTCTGTACATTCTAGAAACCTGTTTATAATGTGGCAAGCATTCTTACACAACAACAAAGCGCCATCTGTGACAACCAATTTTCAATAAGTTTGGAAACTGCAGTTGGATTATGCTCGTTCAGTGATGAGCGAGGATGTTTTCATTAGCAACCTCATCCTAATTGTTAAAGGTAGATTAGTGATGGATTGGAATTCTGTGGCTGATTTCTCGTTTATCCAGATGGAGAATAATAAAACCTTTTGATAATCATTTTCATTCGAAAAATCATAAGTGTCAATACCCGTTTCCATTTCGATAATCGAAGAGTAATAAAAACGGAATTCAAAGGGCATATAGAAAAGTACAAGTTACCGATAAAAATATTAGTTTACAATCCCAACGTCGTTCATCAACGAAATACAGAAAATACAGCGGAAACTTTAATATTTACAGGATTCCCAAAATTATCTAAATATAAACTAATTATAACCACGATCATGTCCTTGCCTTGAGACATTTGCCAATCATTTCTCGGCGTTTATGCCTTTGCCTTTGGACCCATTGGCACCTGCTGAGATATTTATTTAAAAAAAGGGGTGAGATTCCGAAGAATCCCAGTAGAAACATGTTATCGTTCATAGAAAATGTGAAAAGTAAATATAACATGCGCCAAGGTATGCACCAATTAATGAATAATATAAACACATTATCATCATGTATACATGAGTAGGGCCTAACCCCACAATCTACACCGGTTGGACTTTCGCCAACTTCCAGTGTAAGTGCACCCCAGCACTAAATGCCCCTCTCTAGGCAAACCTTGTTGATTAATAAAGCACATTGACAAACATTGGCATCTACACAAGCATATAACTATGGCATGATGTATGAAGGATAACGTTCCTACCTGAAAGCTTTATAAACCCCTTTTTAGATGTGCCTCATAAAATGTGTCGTGTCTGGCCTCTGACTCGGTTCTAAAATATTAAATATACAAGAAATAGGTCATAACCTATATGAGTATCATTTTAGACTCTTCCATAGTGTTTCTTGTGGTCATATTAGTCTATTGTGCTGGCATAAAGTTTCAAGAAAAAATGAAAAAATGGAGTTTTGTGTTTTAGCTTCCAAAACTTGTATTTTTCCACTTCTAATCCTTTATTAACTTATTTAAACACATCTTAACCATGATTTAAAGAAATTTGGGCAGTATAACCCCTTAGGTTTATGGTTTTTCCAATTTTACAATTCAACCAAAAATCATCAAACTAACAACAAACTTCAAAACCAACTTGATATAAGTATAGATTTGAGTTTGGTGTAGTTACCTCTTAGGCTTCTTGATTCCTCTCTCCCTATGCGCTCTCTCTCTCTCTTCTCCTTGAGCTAACAATGTGTCTTCAAGATCATGGATTTATGAAGAAACAAGGTTTAGAGAAGGATTTCATGACAAGATCACAAGAAAACCTTAAGAGATTAGCTTCTTACCTTAAGTTCCTTCTTCTTCTTCTCTCTAGCTCTCAAGAGTTCTCCAAGCTCTCTCTCTCTCTCTCTCTCTCTCTCTCTCTCTCTCTCTCTCTCTCTCTCTCTCTCTCTCTCTCTCTCTATGTTGGACGAAATACACATAGGAAGAGGAAGGAATGGTTTCATAAATTTTGCTCCCTTCATCCTACACCATTGATTTCATCAAGGGGTGTCATGGTGACACTTGTTACCACCATACTTTCACCCATACCTTCTTCACTTTATGACTTACTTGCTCCATTAGGTTTCATTTAGCATTGAACTAATTTCTTCCCTTGGTTTGCTTCACAAAAATGGTCCCCCTCTCCCATGATTTAACCAAACCAATTTCTCTTCCAACTAACCAAACTAGCACTCAACTTCACCCCTTCCTTCACTTAGGCTACTCCCTTACCATCACCTATCATGATCACCATGTCCATACCTTCATGTAATGTATACCTTATTACCATTGTCATCATTACTATCTTCATGTAGCATTTTGACAAGTGCTCTTGAAATTTCATTTCCCCCCCTCATTTTCATGTGTTGGACGAAAATATGAAAGAGAAGGGAAGGAAAAATGTGTTTCACTAATTCCATAATTCCCTTAATTAATTTATGCCCAAGTCCCTCTAATTTTACAATTCCTAATTTATTCCACTAAGAATAATCCACTTTATACATTTTCCTTTATTTTACTTGATTAATTGAAATTAACTCCAATTAATTGGAAACTAATTAATCTTGGGATAAATTGGCAAAATTATGATTTTGCTATCACCTTTGTAATTTAATTCCTTTCTTGAATTAATTTTCCCATTTCCTCATGAACATGAATATTTCAAAATTCATAAGATCCAAATTTTATGAATATTCACCATTTTATTGAATTTCTCAATTAATTACAATATATTTTTTGTCAATATAAAATTTGGGATGTTACAATAAGGATGAAGATGATACAAAACTGAAGAAAAAGATGTAAACAGGAGACCTAAAGAGGTAGACAATGATGAAGAGGATGAGGATTAGGGATTGTTGTTGGTAGAATTACAAAGTGGTCCTTCTGAATTTTAATTTAGGATAAATTAATAAATATAAGAGTCACATGTTATCTACCAAGTAATTTAAAATAATTTGATCTGGCTTAAATTCTGTTAAATTTAACTGTCTTTTTAATGGTATGGTCTTGATGGTCAAAATCTCAAAGTTAAGGGTGTAATATTTAAACTTCTAAAAGTGAGGGAGGTTGTATGTAAATGAGTTAAACTTTAGAGGAGTTATGTGTATTTTAGCCTCTTTTTTTTTGGTCAAATCTTTTGTTAGTAAGTTTTGTATAAAGGAAAGAGGGGATGGAAGATGTTCAGGTAACCCTATTTTACAATTTTAAAATCTTTCCTCATTTAGGGAATTTGGAGGATCGGTTAGTTGGTATTCTAATGAAAAGATTTTTATTCATCATAATAAAATAGAAAATATTATAGATATAAGAAATATTAAACATTTATGTTGTCCGTAAAAGCAAGGTAGGTACATTATGAATTTTCACGTCAAACGTCAAAAACAAAAAAAAATTGAGAAAGAGAATATATTAATTTTGAGTGAGGAATGGTTTGAGTTGAATACATTAATTTTAGGGAAAACTTCATTTAAGGACCTCTGTAGAGAATTAATTTCCATTGACTCCCAAAATATGTTGAAACCTCATTGCAGTCCCAGGGGCTAAAGTGAAATAAAATTGTGATGCTAAAAGACAAAAATAATCCTATTTGAAGAGGAGAAAAAAGGTGATGGATGAAAGAAAGCTTCTAATCTGAAACAAAATAGAGTTCATGTACATACGTAAGGATGCTTTGACTACTCCTCAATTTTACATGCTCACCATAAGAATATCAGACTATTGTGTATATTAATTGCACATTTAACCATAATTGATAGCGTATTGCCTTATATGATTGACTATGCATACAACATGTATATAAGGATGCTATGGCTAGAGCCAGTAATATAGGCTCAACCCGCTAGCCCACTGGGTTAGGGTTGGAGCTTCCCCAGCCCCCAAAAGTGCGGGCTGTGCAAGCCCTCACTGTGTGGCCTGCTGGTTGGCTGGTTGGCCCACACATTGTTTATGCAGATGATATTTGCACAAAACCCATAAGTCCTTCATACACTCCCATCTCGGTACCTCCCAATCCCAAAGAGAAAATATCTCAGCATCCTTACTCCTTTAAACCAAATTATTATATATTGATTGTTTGAGAATGATTTAATATTTTTTGTTTGTAAACTCTAGCAAATTCAATAACTTCATCTTTGAATTGTGGATTATATTTTTGAATTTTTCCAAGTGAAATGATTGATGCCAGAAAAGTAAAATTGATTACTCATATTTATGTATCTCAGGCTTTCGGCCATATTAAAAAAGGACTTTTTTGTTTTAAAAAATGTAGGCCCATGGGATGGCCTTCCAAATCGTTACTGAGGGTTAGGTTGGCATTTTTCCAACCTACACCGGTTGGCTAGCTGGTTGTTCCAGGCTAGCCCGCATTCTCAGCTCTAACTGTAGCTATTCTTTAAAAACTAATATGTATACTAATTACTCATATCAAATATGTACAATTAAATTCCATACACACACACAATTGTCAATGAGAACTTTAATTAATTTAATCATTTAGATCATGTATGTCAATAAATCAAGTTTACTCACCTTAACAGAAATGATATTTTAAAACTCATATGTGATTATGTATGCCTTTTATAAGTGGGTGTTGTCGATCCCTGATTTAATGGAGAACTTAACCAATTAATTTAATTAATATAAGTGACTAAAAAACTATATTAAATCCTCCTAGTTTGATTAAATTAGTTACTCATTGATTGGATTTGATATTTTAAAATACATGAGTAATTATTCACACATGAAACAAAGGATGTTTTGGCTACAGAGAGTGGGGATAAATAATTACACTAAAACTAAAATATATTATTTTATTTTGATATGAATCATAAAAAATAATCCATCTGATTCAAATAAGAGCTACCCAATATTCGGGAGATCCTTTTCCTGACCCCATACGTGTTTCTGTAGGTCTTACTGTAATTGGCTTGTTTGAAAATATGTGTACCCAAAATGCATGCTAATCACAAATATCAACCATATATGTGCGTTTAAACTCTAAATATGCACAAATTTAAATCTTTAATGAGAATTTAATTGATTAATTTAATCAATGAAATGTGACTAAATAATCAATAAAAAAACTCTCACACTATTCTGTGCATCCAAAAATTTGTTCAAATTAATTTCAACATATTTCCAACTTAAATGAAATTTTTAAAAATTTAAATAGTTAAATAACTATCCAAAATTCATTACCCAAATATTTAGACAATTAAATAACATACCAAAAAAGTGATTTTTCAATTTTCCAGCATGTAAAATAGCCAAAATATTAATTGCTCTTAATTTAAACAATTAAATTGATGCTAAAAAAAATTTCAAACAGATAGCCAAATAAAAAAAAACAGAATCCAAATAATAATTTATTTAGCTTATGAAATTTCTGGAAAATAAAATAATATGGCCCAAATATTCAATATCCAAAAATAAAACCCCAACATGGAATATATAGAAATAAACCAATTAAGTGAACGGCCCAAAATGTAAACACAATTATCAAAAAAAAAAAACCTCAAGGCCTACTGTGATAGGCTCAAATATTCAATATCCAAAAAAGGTACCAACATGAAATATCTAGAAATAAACCAATTAAGAGAATTCAAACACAATTATCAAAAAAAAAAAACCCAAGTCCAACTGTGATGATCCAAATAATGTATTATGGTTCAAAACAAAATAAACCAGGTTTGAGGCCAGAAAATCTAATGATTGTGTCACTGTCGCTAGAAGAAGAGAGGGCGGGAAAACAATTGCAAGTTGAAAACCAAAATAAAATAAAGGGTTAATATAACTTTTGGTTTTGATCCAATTTTGGTTTTGATCCCTCAAGTTTGAAATTGGTGGTTTTGGTCCCTGAAGTTTCACCCAATTTTGGTTTTGGTCCCTTAAGTTTGAAATCGGTGGTTTTGGTCCCTCAAGTTTCACCCGATTTTGGTTTTAGTCCCTTAAATTTGAAAAAGGACTTGGTTTTTTTCCGGGTCGGGTCGGGTTTCAAAAATGGGTCGCCAAATCCTTTTCAAACTTGAAGGACTAAAACCAAAATAGGGTGAAACTTCAGGGACCAAAACCACCAATTTCAAACTTGAGAGACTAAAACCAAAATTGGGAGAAACTTCAGGGACCTAAACCACCGATTTCAAACTTGAAAGACTAAAACTAAAATTGGATCAAACTTCAGGGACCAAAAATTATATTAACCTTAAAATAAATCATAGGCCCAAAAATGAAGAAAGCAACATCACTAGATATTTTTGTATAAATATCCCAGAAAACCAAAGAGCTCAATTTGGAAAACGACAAAAACCAGAAAAATCTTATTAATAGGTTTTCTTTTTACCATATTTTTGAGCTCCTATTGAATTTCACCGGGGATCAATAATATGATAAAAAGAAATCCTATTAATATTATTGATACCCCCGGGGAAATTCAAGGGGCTCAAGAATAGGATTTGTTTTTACCATATTATTGATCCCCCGGTGAAATTCAAGGGGGCTCAAGAATATGGTATAGAATTTCTTTTTACCATATTATTAACCCCCCTGAATTTCACCGGGGATCAATAATATGGTAAAAAGAAATCCTATTAATAGGATTTCTTTTTATCATATTCTTGAGCCCCTTGAATTTACCATGTTTTTGATCCCCCGATGAGCCCTCATTGAATTTCACGAGGGGATCAATAATATGGTAAAAAGAAATCCTATTAGTTTTGAGCCCCGGTGAAATTCAAGGGAGGCAAACTACATAAGGCCTAGTCTCCAAGAAAACAAAAAAGTTTAATAAGAATCGAGTGAGCCCAGATCCGTTGGCCCAAAACTCCTCAAATAGTTAAAGATAAAATTAAGAGTAAAATACATTGACTACCCCTCTGTTTTATCTAAATTACACAAACCTCCCTTCTATTTTGAAAACACATATAGACCTCCCTTGAAATTAAAATGCAAGTTACAGAGACCTCCCTTACGTATTTAATATTCCATTTCCATCCACCCAACCGTTAGTTGAACGTTAAATTTGACTATTAAACATTTACTTTGACTAAAATACCCCTTTTTCAACAAATGAATACACATTTATATTTGCCTAAAAATAAATTTTTATATAAAAAAATAGTTCTAATACATGTATGTTCAAAATTTCCAATATATTATAAAAATTTTTAATTTTTATTATATTATAAAATTTTTAAATTTGTATCATATTTATTGAAACTTATTTATTTAGTATTCTTTTAAATGACTGAAAAATATGCCATAATAATGAAAGGCAAAAAGAAAAAGAAAGAAATATGTTTTATTCACAATATGTTATTAATAATGTAAATTTGATCCAGTATATGATTTATATTAATTTTAAATTTTAATTTTTTAAATACACTTTTTGCACAAACATTTATAAACATGTTTATTTTAGTATGCATCTATTAATAGGATGAATCATATTTTAATTAAGTTTTCTATGTCTACATTAATTAAATTAATTAAGTATTTATCTTAATATGAAAAAAATTTAACATATAACTATTTTCAGAAGTAAAAAATAAGTTAAGAAAAAGAAAAAGAAACTCTTAAATTACTTAAACAATTTTAGATTAGGAATTAGTAACGATGAAAGATAAATTAGTAAATAAAATTTATTTTAATATAAATTTTAATTAAAAAATAAAAATCCTTAACGGAGTTAACGGTTTGGACTTAAGTTTATGTTTTCAAAATAGAGGGGAGGTCAGTATAATTAAGGTAAAACGCAAGGGAGATTAGAGTATTTTACTCTAAAATTAAAAATTGAATGCTCAAATATGACGGCCTAAGACGGATGAAATACAATTTTGGAAAAATGTAGAAAAAAGAAAGAGGGCTGCATGCCCAACGCAACAGGCCCAACTAAAATTCGAAAAATTGATTAAAAGTTGTAAGGCCTAACGTACCAAATTTAACAAGCTAATGCTGAAAGCCTGCAAAAGCTGAAAAAATAATAAGATTTACAGAGGAATAAAACAAAAAAAAAAAAGACAGAGCCCAACACTTACATGCATAATCTTAAAATTTGTTGCAGAAATTAAACTGAAGGAAAAAACCCAATATGCCCAACACGCATGGCCTAGAACTGACCAGCAATGGGTAAAAATTCCCAAGCCCAAACAATGCATCAGGCGAGTAAAACGCCTCGTATAATTTGAATCTATAATTTGATATCACATGTTGAAAATTGCTCTAAATAAAAATCATATGAGCATATAAAATTTCTAGAACATCAAAGTCATAGTGGAAGACTTAAAATTTTAAATACTTCTTGTCATGCTTTAAAGTATCGGAAACTGTAATCCTCATAATTATGACAATAACTGAAAACATAAAACACAATTAATAGAAAAAAAATCAATCTCTTTTAATGGGAAGATTGGGCACAATGATTATCTGGGAATAGCGGTCACCCGTCAAGGAACCCTCAAGGAGTAAGTACATATTTTTCTATGTTTCTACTCTAAACACAGCCTATACTATTTTTAACATCCCATCAAAACTTGTAATAGTTTACCCGCCAAGCAGGTAACCCTAAACCACAATAAAGAAATATTTTATTAAAAAACAATAATCTGAATAATCAAATAATATCTAGAACATTTAATTTTGATCAAAATAATAAACTAGTAATATCTAAAATATCCTTTATATGATCAATTAGCAAATATAACTAGATATAATATGAATAGATAATAGGATATATTATCATATTTAATAAAATATCTAACACACAGCACAAAAAACTTACGTTTGACGCCAACTTTTGGAGGGGACTTTCTAACATTGAAGATTGGAAGAAAAGGGGCGATTCTTTTTTTCTTTTGGAAAATTAATTTGCTAGTGCCAGTAGTTTCATCAGACTTTGAATTGAGTCCCTCTAGTTTTATTTCTTTTTATTGAATCATTATAGTTTACACTGTTAAAGATACAAGTCATTCCCTTAATAAAGGATTCAAACTCCGTAAAATCATGGTGTGAGAGGATGAGGTGGCAGTGCTTTCTCTCTCCTGAAGTAAAAGCTTATATTATTTTCTTTTTTTTTACTAAAGCTTATATTTTTTCGTTCACATCAAACCGTTTTCCATTATAATGTATACCAAACATCTCTGGTAGAAAATTTTAAATTCTCTTCATCTCCATTCCGGTCTTTTACTTTCCAACACACTCAATTCTCTGTACTAAACAAGCCCTAAGATCTAAGCTGCTAATTCCAAGACATCATGACCCAAGAAAAAAAGAGTATAATGGTAATAAAAGTCTTACAAATACAAAAAGACTCTAAAAACAAATTAGTGGCAAAATTTAGTAACAGGGTTCCATCATCAAACTGATTTAGCGAAAGAATTCAGGAATGGAGTTCTGTTACTAAACTGATATAGCAACGAAATTTTGATCACAATCAAATTTAACAATAGAGTTCCATTGCTAAACTAGTTTAGTAATAGAGTTCTATCATTAAACTAATTCTGTCACTAATCAATTAGTAACAGTCTAAAGATAAAATTATCTAATTCAATCCTCAATTAACCATTGTATTTAATGAGAAATGACAAAAAAAAAAAAAAAAAAAGCCATTAGAAGCAGAATGTGAAAAAGAAAAAATATCCAATGATCTCGGTGACTTAATGGCATATAAAAGTTCTCTTATAAATAGAGTTATCCCTCTTCTAACCTTCGACTATTGATGCCTTTTCCTTTAAAATAGTGGGAATTATTATGAGGCTCAAACGAAGGGACTTAATTACCAAGAATTCTCAATAGTAAGTGATGATATATCATCATTTTTTACACTGGAACTTATTATTACATACTCTTCAATTGTTATTGAGACTTCTCAGTAATCAAGTCCCTTCGTAATTACCACTATAAAATAAAATAAAATAACAACTTATCTAATTTACCCTGATGCATCCTTCGAAAAATTTGATCATCACCCTTAACTTTGTTGGTCTTGACTTTGTCGTCGACCGTGACTATACCTAAAGCATCAAGGAACATTTTAAGCAAGGAATGTTTGTAGCCACCTTAATTGAATTATTCAGGGTCATATTTTCATATCAATTACCTCTTCAATTGTTGCATTGTCCACATCTTCCTTTTCATGGAATGTGAGATTCATGGGATGAGATACCTGGGTCTGATATATCCTCTAATAAGTCCCTGCCAAACATGTGACAACTATGAGTTTGAAAGTTGACAATTGTATTAATTCAATCATTATAAATGTAATCACATGATAATCAATAAACTAATTAATTTGGACATAATTTTGAATGAAGATGTGTCGGGGAATATTAAACTAGTAATTCGAATGAGGGATCATATTAGTGCACCTTAAATCCGTGCCATATAAACTGATGTGCGAAACATAGGAGATGTTGAGCTAAATTTCCTCATCCTTGTTGCGGCATCGTTCTTTGAGAAGACGGCAACCTGAAATGATGAACCCCCTGCAATGCAATGTCTCAAGATTGGGAGAATACAAAATTTGCAGTTGTTGAAGAGAGGTTAGATGTTGAAGCCCCCTACAATGCAATGTATCAGATGGAGTAGAGATGAGAAGCTCAGTGATAGTTGGAAGGTGATGCCATTCCATATGACTTGATAATAATTGTCACAGTTTTTTATCTCAAGTTGTTTTAAACTGGATGGTAACGACCCTGCTGAAAATGGCTCCATTTCTGGACATCCTTTTATGCATAGCTCTCTTAAATTTGGGAAAAGATGTTCCATGTCATCAACAAAGGACGTCATAAACTTGCAATAATGAATGTAAATGCTTCGAAGATGCTAAAGAGGTGCCTTTGAAACCAAAACAAACTTGAAATTTTTACAACTTGCTATATATAGCTGGTCCACTGATCGAGGCATAGGAATCACTGGTAGTGGCAATACATCAGAACAACCATTACATCAAAATAGATAGAATGTGTAGCGAAGGTGGTAATTCTTGCTCTTGCAACACTACATTTTGACTTTCAATTATAAGTAAGTGGTGAAGTTTTGGACACTTTGGGATAGGAGAAGCAAGCAACAGACATGCTACGATTTCTGGAAACTCTAAAGAAACAAGTTGAAGAGGCAAATTTCCAATTAATTTGGGACAATCATTAAAGCGAAGATTGCGGAGTTTGGGAAAAGCTTCCATATCAACTGAATGCCATTCTACCCAAGAGATCATATTTGAAAATCTAAGATATTCAAGGGATGGAAACGGAATAAGTGACGCACAATCATCTTCCTTGAAAAACTCAGAACTGACAACCACCACACTTTGTAATCTTTGAATAGTTAAGTCACTCAGAGTAGGTAGTTGCCCTACGGAAGGAAATCTCCAACATTTTTGGCAGTTAATCAGCCTCAACTCAGTCAAGTTGTAGTAAGATCAACTTCCTAACCAAGTTGGAAATATTGTGCCCCTATACCCTGCAACTTCCAAATCTCTTAAATCCCAAGGTTGAAGCTTGTTCACAATCTCTCTCTCTCTCTCTCTGTGTCCATCAAAATAGAAATAAATACTAAGAAATAAGATCAAGAGAGTAAAAATAACATAAACATCTTAAACATGTTAAAAATATATAATAAAACTAAAGTTGTGATGGCCACAATTGTATCAACATTAATAGTAATTTTTAATTATATATATCCTCCAAACTTGGCGCACGGCTATACCAAGGAAAAAGAAGTGTAAAGAGAAACATATACAAAGTAAATTCATCTTTTCCCTTGTTAAAAAATCACCGAACTTACTCTATGTTTTCCTTTCGCTTTTTATTACAAGTATAGTCTTTTTAAGTTCTTTCAAAAATGAGTATACAAATATAAAGAAAAAAGTCGATGATGAATTAAAGTTACAAGCTGTAATTAAAAATGAGAATATCAATGGCAACATACAAAAACGGGGAAGGAAAGAAAATACCTCGATAATGCAACTATATCTCATATGCTCACTTATCCACTGACTATATGTGTTTTTTATATTCTGTTGACTCTATTTGTGAACCTACAAGCTATGCAGAAGCTATTAAGGATGTGAAATAGGTAAAAGCTATGCAAGCCAAGATGGCAGCCTTGGTGGCTAATCAAATATGGGATATAGTGCCACTTCCCAAGGGTAAGAAAGCAATTGGTTGTAGATGGGTGTATAAGGTAAAATACGTACAAGTCTGATAATTCCATAGATAAATACATGGCACGTCTTGTAGCTAAAGGATATAATCAGCAAGAAGGTATAGATTATCACGAAACCTTTTCTCTAGTTGTTAAAATGTTTACTGTGCGGGTTGTTATTAAATTGGCTGCAATTAATCAGTGGAATCTCTATCACATGGATGTGCATAATGCATTTTTGCAAGGGGATTTAGATGAGGAAATATATATATGAAAATACCCCAGGGATTTAATAAAGAGGGGGAGCAAGTAGTGTGCAAGCGTAATAAATCTTTATTTGTAAGGTTTGAAACAAGCATCAAGACAATGAAATAGGAAGTTATCCAAGGCTTTAATGAAAGGGGATTCAAACAGAGCAAACATGATTACTCCTTGTTTGTTAATTGTAGAGATGAAGTAGTTTTGATTTTGATCTATGTGGATGATTTGCTAATTACTGGAAATACTGAAAAAGGTATAGCTGAAGTAAAACAATTTCTGCATAATCATTTCAAAATAAAGGATCTTGGTTTGATGAAATATTTCTTAGGAATTGAAGTAGCAAAATATGAAAAAGGGATAGTACTATCCCAAAGAAAATATGTATTGGATCTCCTTACTCAAACAGGAATGAGTGGTTGCAAACCACTAGGAGTTCCTATGGCAAGCCAGAGAGATACTAGAAGTTGATAGGTAAGCTAATATATTTGATAATGACTCGTCCTGACATCTCTTTTTCATACAGGCACTCATTCAATTTATGCATTTACCTACGAAACATCACATGGCAGGCAGCTAGAAATGTCCTTTGCTATCTAAAAGGAGTCCAGGTTGGGGGTCTTGATTAGTAGAGAAGGAGTTCCGGAATTGGAATGCTATTGTGATGCAGATTGGGCAGCTTGTGGGATGACACGATAATCGGTAACAAGCTACCTATTGAAACTTGGTGGATCACTAGTCATGTGGGAAACAAAGAAATAAGCAAACGGTTTCCAAATCATCGGTCAAAGCCGAATATAGAGCATTAAGCATGGCTACCTCGGAGGTGGTTTGAGCTCGTGGTTTGCTGAGAGATCTTGGAATAAAGCATGAGAAACCTGTGAGGGTCTACTGTGATAATAAAGTAGCCATTCACATAGCTGTAAATCTAGTATTTCATGAGCGAACAAAGCATATCGAAGTGGATTGTCACTTCGTTCCCCAAAAATGGGAATCCAAAGAAATAGAGATGAAATATGTAAGTTCAAAGAACCAACAGGCTGATTTGTTGACTAAACCTGTTGGAGGGATCGTCCAAAGAACTTTATTAGGCAAGTTAGAGACTCATGATATTCATCGCCCCCAACTTGAGGGGGAGTGTAAGAAGTGATTAGTTTGAATAATAATTAGGGAACTTATTCTGTAATATCTGGACAGATTATTGGGCCATATATAGAATATTATGGGCTCACTGTATAGGCCCAACAACTTAGGACAGATTATATATTAGTAAGGAACTACAAGTTGTATGTTGCAGAGAGTAATAAAAATGTATCAATTATTCTGCCAAATACACTATGTTTTGTTCAAGTGTACGTAGCTAATCATAACATAATCACTTTAAAAACTGTATAGCACAATTTTTTGTCAAAAAATACTGTATATCACAATTTGAATTGTTTGAAAAGGCTAAAACGTTTTTGCGAGCTGTTATTGTAAGCCATTCAGAGGAAAGCCGTTGCTTTGAGCCTGCAAGTGTTTTATTTAAAGAGGAACTATATGCCAATTGTGAGACTTTCGAAAGTGAAACTAAATTTAATATGATTGCGAGTATAATTACATTATGCAGTAAACATAAAATTGTGTATATGCTAGTGTGCTAATTAAATAGCTTGTTGCATCTTCATTACTAATCTAAAATTATATATTGAAAGATAGAAGTCTTTTTTAGTAGCTAAAGGGTACCATGACCCTAGCTAGTAGAAGAGGCTATAGCAAGGATAAGATGCAAAACAAGATATTAAAGTGGATAAAAAAAAAATTTCCCAAAAAAAGTGGATCAAATTATGAATACTCAATTACATCCATAATACTTGCTAGAAATGCAAGACTGGCTCCATGCCTAATTAATCAGGAGAGGCGAGTAGAGTGGAGGGACTGGACTTATATATTTTGAATACGGTATTAGGTTATATCCCATATTTCACCAATTATTTCTTTCAAGATTAAATAAGGATAATAAAATCAAAATATCAATTTTCTTTTTTTTTTAAACCAAATATCAATTTTCTTTGAATCCAATATAGATACATACTTGTTGAGGCCAACATAAACAGTTGCAAATCCGCCTCTTCCAATGGGATCCTTTTTTTCCCCCATAAGCTAAAATCCATAGCAGAAGAGATTGGATTAGCAGCAGTAGCATCATCATTCCGACTTTCTTCACTTATACACTTAGGAATCCATTCAAGTTCATCCAAGGGAAATAGTGAGAGTGCATAGTTCGCTGGGATGACCATTCTGTTGGATGTGGGAAATTAGTCCCACATCGCTCAATTGTAAAGGAGGGAGGGAGGCTTTGTGATATAAATAGGGAGCTTGCCCCTCCTCCTCAACTCACCCCTCAACTTGCCTATTTCCTTCTATAAGGCATTTTGTATCTCCTCTTCTCTTATAGTATTTCACTTGTAAATTATTTAGAGTGAAATTAGATTTTGGTATTTCCCTTATTGTTGTCCTATTTATTATTTATTAGCTGTTATTAGATATAGTAGTTGTGATTTATTATATTATTAAATTACGTCTAGAGACTCTGTTTCTAGTTTGTGATTTTTTAGTATAATTGGTTACGCTCTATATATCCCGCTTCCGCAACAATTGGTATCAGAGACAAGGTTCTGTCTGAGTATGCTCTGTGGTTGCAGTGTAATCTGAACTTCCACATCAGAAAAGAATTACTTTGGGCTTTTGTATTGACAGCTATTAAATAGTATCTGGAGCAGAAATGGTGGACAAGAAAATTGAAGAATCCACATCAAATGTCGACAACTCGTCGTTGACATCTTCACTTATGGCAAGAATTGTGTCAAATGCGAAGGTTGCAGTTGAAATATTTGACGGATCTGGACATTTTGGGATATGGCAGAGCGAAGTTTTAGATGTCCTTTTGCAACAATCACTAGACTTTGCTATTGAAGAGAGAAAACCAGATAGCATGGGGGAGGAAGATTGGAGGAGGATCAATCGTGTTGCTTGTGGTATCATTCGATCGTTTCTTTCAAGAGAACAGAAGTATCCATACACAAAGGAAACTTCTGGATATAGACTGTGGAAGGCACTGGAGGACAAATTTTTGAAGAAAAGCACTCAGAATAAACTTCATATGAAGAAAAGACTGTTTCACTTCACCTATGCACCTGGTACCACAATGAATGATCATATTACCAGCTTCAATAAGTTGGTAACAGATTTGTAGAATCTGGACGTGACCTTTGAAGATGAAGATCTGGCTTTGATGTTGTTGGGATCACTTCCTGATGAGTACGAGCACCTGGAGACTACTCTACTTCATGGCAAAGAGGAAGTATCTCTTAGAGACGTTTGTTCTGCGCTATACAGCTATGAACAAAGAAAGAAAGAGAAACAAAGAAGCGGAGAAGCAGAGGCACTAGTCATAAGAGGACGTACTGAAAATCAGTCGAGATCAAGGAAAGGGAGATCCAAATCAAGGTCCAGACCTAGTAAAGATGAATGTGCCTTTTGTCGAGAAAAGGGCCACTGGAAGAAAGATTGTCTAAAATTGAAGAACAAATCCAAACACAACAATGAGAAGGCTGCTATGGATTCAAATGTAGCTGACTGTGATGATGAAAATTCAGATTTTTCACTATCTACAACGATGTCATCAAAATCGTCAGGCGTATGGTTGTTAGACTCAGCTTGCAGCCATCATATGTGTCCCAACCGAGACTGGTTCACTGATTTCCAAGAAGGAGGATGTGAAGTTGTCCACACAGCAGACAACACTTCACTTACCGAATATGGCATTGGTTCAATTCGTTTGAGGAACCATGATGGACTGATCAGAACATTGACTGATGTTCGATATGTACCAGATTTGAAGAAAAATCTCATTTCTGTGCGAACTCTGGATTCAAAGGAATTCAAAATCACTATAGAAAGTGGGGTAATGAAGATACTTTCCGGTGCACTGGTGGTAATGAAGGGTATACAGAAGAACAATAACACGTACCATTATCAAGGTAGTACGGTTATTGGAACAGCAGCAGTGACATCCAGTGATGAGAAGGAAGTAGAAGCGACAAGGTTGTAGCACATGTGCTTGGGACATGCTGGAGGTAAATCCTTAAAAACTCTATCAGATCAAGGGTTGTTAAAAGGATTAAAGTATTGCAGTTTGGATTTTTGTGAGCACTGTGTAAAGGGGAAGCAGACAAGGGTTAAGTTTGGAACAGCTATCCATAATACAAAAGGTATTTTGGATTATGTTCACTCTGATGCTTGGGGTACTTCCAAAACACCGTCATTGGGAGGAAATCATTATTTTATAACCTTTGTTGATGATTTTTCCCGAAGAGTCTGGGTGTATACAATGAAGACCAAGGATGAAGTGTTGGGAATCTTTCTCAAATAGAAGGTGATGATAGAAACACAAACAGGCAGGAGAATTAAATGTCTTCGTACAGATAACGGAGGAGAATACAGGAATGATCCTTTCCAGAAGATTTGTGAGGAAGATGGCATCGTCTGACACTTCACAGTTAGGCATACACTACAACAGAATGGAGTGGCAGAACGCATGAACCAGACTTTGCTGGAGAAGGTTCGGTGTATGTTGTCCAATGCTGGCTTGGGTAAAGAATTTTGGGCTGAGGCAATTACATATGTGAGCCACCTCATTAATCGTATACCATCTTCTGCTATAGGTGGTAAGACACCATTGGAACAATGGTATGAAAAACCTGCTATAGATTATGATTCTTTACATGTATTTGGCTCAATTGCATATTACCATGTGAAAGAATCAAAATTGGATCCGAGAGCAAAGAAAGTCATTTTTTTGGGAATCACTTCTGGAGTCAAAGGATATCGTTTATGGTGTCCAGAGACAAAGAAGATTGTATTCAGTAGGGATGTTACCTTTGATGAATCTGCCATAGTGAGAAAGGTAGCAGCTGAAGATACCAAGCAAGGTGATGGTGTTTCAAAGCAGGTGGAGTTTGAAGGAAAGTTGATTTTCCCAGTACAAGGTGCAGACGGAGAAACAAAAGAAGACTTTCCTATAGCAGATGAAGAGCCAGTTGAAAGGGATGTTTCAACTCATGAACCTCAACAGCAACATGAATCAATAGCAACCAGCAAGCCAAAACGAACAATAAGAAAGCCTACTCGTTTTGAGGACATGGTGGCTTGTGCAACCTCAATTGCAGCTGATGATATTCCTTCAACTTACAAGTGGGCTATCCAGAGCTCAGAGAAGGATAAGTGGAGGAATGACATGAATGAAGAAATGCAGTCCCTTCATCAGAATGGTACGTGGAAATTGGCCAAACTCCCGAAGGGTAAGAAGGCAATTGGTTGCAAATGGGTATATGTAAAGAAAGAAGGATTTCCTAACCAAGGTGATGTACACTACAAATCAAGATTGGTAGCTAAAGGCTATGCTCAGAAGGAGGGAATTGATTACAATGAGGTATTTTCTCCAGTTGTGAAACATTCCTCCATTAGAATTTTGTTGGCTTTGGTAGCGCAGTTGGATTTGGAACTAGTTCAGATGGATGTTAAAACTGCATTTCTAAATGGAGATTTGGAAGAGGAAATCTACATGACTCAGCCGGAGGGATTCAAAGTTGCTGGAAAGGAGAATATGGTGTGTAAACTTGAAAAATTGTTATATGGATTGAAATAATCTTCGAGACAATGGTATAAACAATTTGACAAGTTTATGTTGCAGCATAAGTATAAAAGAAGCAGATACGATCATTGTGTTTATTTGCGAAAGCTCGAAGATGGATCCTTTATATATCTCCTCTTATATGTTGATGATATGTTGATAGCTTCAAAAAATCAGGCAGAAATTGAGAAGCTGAAGGTTCAACTAAAAGGGGAATTTGAGATGAAGGATTTAGGAGAGGCAAAGAAGATTCTCAGCATGGAGATAACAAGAGATAGACAATCAAAGAAACTCTTTTTATCTTAGAAGGAGTATTTGAAGAGAGTGCTAAATCGATTTGGTATGGATGAGAGAACGAAGCCGGTTAGCACTCCACTTTCCCCTCTTTTAAGCTTAGTGCTGATATGTCGCCGAAGGATGAAGATGAACGAGAATATATGTCAAGGGTACCATACGCAAATGCTGTTGGTAGCTTGATGTATGCAATGGTTTGTACGAGACCTGACATTTCACAAGCTGTGGAGTTATGAGTAGGTATATGCATGATCCAGGAAAGGAGCATTGGCAAGCTGTGAAATGGATTCTACGGTATATATGTAATACTGTGGATGTTGGTTTGGTTTTTGAGCATGAAGATAACCTATCTTTAGTTGGGTATTGTGACTCAGATTTTGCAGGTGATTTAGACAAACGAAGATCAACTACTGGTTATGTGTTTACTCTTACAAAAGCACCAGTTAGTTGGAAGTCGACTTTGCAGTCAACAGTTGCTTTGTCTACCACAGAGGCAGAGTACATGGCGATTACAGAGGCTGTGAAGGAGGCAATTTGGCTTCAAGGATTGCTAGGAGAACTTGGTATTGGTCAAGAAGACATTATAGTATTTTGTGATAGCCAAAGTGCTATTCAATTAGCAAAAAACCAAGTCTACCATGCAAGGACGAAGCACATTGATGTTCGATATCACTTCGTACGATAAATTTTAGAAGAAGGTGGAGTCATGATACAGAAGATACGGACAAGTGAAAATCCTGCTGATATGCTGACACAGGTGGTGACCTCTGTCAAATTTCAACATTGTTTGGATTTGATCAATATTGTTGAACATTGATTGTTGAATTGTAAATAGAATTTGTATGTGGGAATTTTCCCAAGGTGGAGATTTGTTGGATGTGGGAAATTAGTCCCACATCGCTCAATTGTAAAGGAGGGAGGGGGGCTTTGTGATATAAATAGGGAGCTTGCCCCTCCTCCTCAACTCACCCCTCAACTTGCCTATTTCCTTCTATAAGGCATTTTGTATCTCCTCTTCTCTTATAGTATTTCACTTATAAATTATTTAAAGTGAAATTAGATTATGGTATTTCCCTAATTATTGTCCTATTTATTATTTATTAGCTATTATTAGATATAGTAGTTGTAATTTATTATATTATTAAATTACGTCTAGAGACTCTGTTTCTAGTTTGTGATTTTTTAGTATAATTGGTTACGCTCTATATATCCCGCTTCCGCAACACATTCCACTTTGATGCAGAGCTTTATCGAGATAGCCGGTCAAAGCTGAGCGAGTATCTTCACAACGAAAACTAATGAACACATCATATGTTGAAGTTGCCATGATAACCACGAAGCGCCCGGAGCTAATCTTAATCAAAGAGGAAAGAAAGAAAGAAAGAAAGAAGGGACCGATCTATCTTACAGGACTGGAAAGAATGAAGGGTTCAAGTTCCAGCCAAAATGCCGCTTATCCCCTATCTTGGAATTATAAAATGAAACTGCATATGCATATTGAGAAAAGAAAATAATGTATTGGGCCTTGTTAAGTTTATTTTTTAAATAACAATGATTATTAAAACAATCATCATTTGAAACTAATGAAGTAAGGGTTAAAAGACTAAAAACATGTTTTTAAAAGTTGAAGGGCCAATTTTTTTTTTAATAATAATAAAACATGTTTTTTTAAAATCAAGGGGTGAAATTGAAACCATGTATAAAGTTTATTTTTTTATCATGACCTCCTATAAAGTTAGATGACCAAATATATACTTTTGGTTTATTATCATTATTATTAGTTTATTACTACTACTTATCCCATCTTATATATCCTATCTGAAATTAATGATATTAATAATTATTATTATTCCCTACATACAAGTCCCCGAGACCTTTTTTTTTTTTTTTTGCTGTGATTTGGGCAGATTTTTTATTTGATGTAATCATTTTAAAGTGGCGTGTGGAGTTGGTGAATCCATGAATGTATATTGGTGGAGTCTAATTCAATTACTTTGGAAGAAGACTCACCAATCATTCACACACGCCTTCCCATATACATTAATTTATATACAAATCTAAATTAAAGTTGAAGAAATACTTTTCAGGTATTATCTTTATGATTTGCGTATATCCATGAACATATTATTGACCAGTCTAAAACTATATAGTATTGTCAATTTTTCATATGCATACACAAATTTACTGTCTCATAGGCTTAATTGGCTTTCCAAAAGTATTTTCAGGTTTTACATTCATATTAATGCAATTTTACTATAAAAAAAGGAATTAGTTGGGGGTAATATATATATATATATATATCTTACTTAGAGGTGGAACCAAAATTTATGGATGTCGGCATTAAAATTAAAACAGACAGAATAAAAAGTTTATTCTGAATCTAGCTAGACATGTATAATTCCGATACTATATTAAGAGAAAAAATGTAATAAGTGAGTCTAGCAGGGGGAGAGAAAACACGTTACGCGTGCATACAAAAGCGGAGTGACATTTCACATCCACGTCTGCCAGCTTAATTCTGTTTGCTGATTCCACGAGAATATTATCCCCACAATAAAAGTAAAGAAAAAGAATTTAAAAAAAAAACTATGTACAGCCTCCTCGAATGAAGGTAATGAGAGAGTTATATTAGACAGTTCAAGATTACGCAAAGAAATAGTGCATTCCAGCCATGTAAACAGTATAGGCAAATAGACATGTTATAGTATTGAAATGACACGCAAATAGAAGACAGTACGTTAAATCATTGAAATGTAATTGTTAACTAAAGAAATATATCTTTTAACTATGCATGTAACATAATTTGGAAATGAATATCAAATTGCCTTACAATAAATAATTCAATGAAAAATATAAAATAGAGAGGTAATCTATACAATAATAATAATAAAAATATTCTCATTGTTACCTGAATTTAATTAAAGAAATCTTAGTCAAAGTCTTTAACATCTGAAAACAAAATTACAAATGAGAACAGCTTGGTAAGCAAGAATTTATTATGCATGTAAATCATTAGATCAAAATAATTGGTATTCGGCTTGAAAAGTGGCCTGTACTTATCAATTAGCATTAACGAAAGTACAAAACACGGTGACATGCAACGTCTCTCATGTAGGGGTGTTCATGGGATCCCAGTCTCGGTAACAGTGGGATCAAAAATTCCCAGCCAGTCCAGGACTGGGATGGGATCCGGGCAGAGCTTTGGGAATCCCGGTTCTGGTCCCGGGGTCATTTTTTTTAATATCATTTTTTTATTTTACTTTCCTAAACACTAATCCCTCTGGCTTTCCTCTCTCGCAGTCTCACTCTCTCACTTTCTGCCTTGTCTCCTCTCCTCTCCGTGCTCTGCCTCTCTCAAGTCTCGTGCCCTACCCTGCGACTCTGCAATCTGCACGGCCTTCACCGTCACTGACACTCACTCTCTGCCTCGTCTCGTCTCCTTTCAGCCGATCGCTCTCTTTCTTCAGCGGAAGGCTCACCGTCGCTGGCAGCCTCACTGTCGCCATCCGATAGTTCCAGCCACATCGTCGCCTTTCCAGTTCCAACCGGCAGCCGCGGCGTCGTCCTCCCGTCCCAACTCGTCTCATTCAGGTAAGTTGATTTATAACTCTTTCTTTGCTTTCCTTCTTTAATCGATTAATCTTGTTAAACAAATGAAGCATCTTAACTCTGTTCCCAAAATTGATGAAATCTCTACATAGCTTCTTGTCTGCTGGTTTTCGTTGTAAGCCATAAGAAAATACAATGATAAAAAAGCTAATACAATGATGATGCTGCAATTCTTTTTAGGCTTTACAAATTGAAAGTGATTTTCATTAAAGGCGGCAGGCAAATAGACCCGACTGTACTCATTTTCTGTTTGGTAGACTATGCCTATCACTTTCATAAAGCTCTTTTAGTGTATATATAATAATTTGGAAGCTTATTATGCCTGTGGATTGCTGTATAGCTGCTGTTTTTAGTGTTTTACTTAGGAAGATAAAATTTTTTTCACTTTCATGATCTACTTATAATGCTGTATAGCTGCTATTTTTGGCAGTTTTTAGTGCATTAGATTGGGTATTGTTTGGATGCAGTCACTATCATTAGTTGTATGATTCCAATATAATAATTAAATTTGTATTTTTCATAAGATTAGTCAATCCTATTGATGAATATAATATAGTTGTATAAAGTCAATCATATTGATCAGTCACTTAGAATGTTGCTCTTTAATGCTTACTAACAGATGGTGAAAAGATCTAGAAACTTGGCCAACACTACTACAAGTACAAGTGCCAATGAAGAAACTGTCCAACAAAGTGAACCAACAGTCCAAGCTGTTAGAGCAAGCGTTTCACTCAAAAGGTGGGTGAATTGGGTGATACTAAAATTTCGTTGCAAATATAAAAACTTGACGGTGAATATAAAGCAATAAAGAGTAAGGAGAAATATCACCGAAGTGTATACCGAGAGTTATACTGGTTCGGCCACAACCACTTTGACCTACGTCCAGTCCTCAGAGCTTCTCTGAGAGTTTCACTATAACTTCCAAGATTCAGTGGGTTCTTGGCACCTCAGTACAAGCAAGTTCCTTCGCCTGGACACTCACTCCCCCTTACAAGTTGTAATCCAAACCCAACTCAAGGTTCCACAACCTTAAGTTATCTCAATATCAAATATTGAGTTTGAATGAAATATCTCTCTCACAGAGTGAATAAGAATCACTGAAGCATAGAATTACAAATATGAGTAAAACAGAGTAGTGAGCTTGATAATGCGTTCGTGTGTACGATCTTGTTATTTTCTCTGTTTGGATGTGTTAGATCTCATGTTTTGATGATAACAAAAGAATGGTTTGAAAAGGAAATGTTTAATAATCAAGCTTGAACTAAGTAATGACAGGAATAAGCTTTACTTGAGGTAAGCATGGAAGTAGTGATGATTGGGAAAGAGAAAATGCTGAGGAACTAGATCAGAAGCAAATCTTCTAAAGGCATTACTCGAGGTGCTACTCGAGTAATGAGACAAAACTTGAAGTAACCGAGGAGAACTTCCAGTAACCTGCCACCATTACTCAAGGCGCTACTTGAGTAACCAGGTAAAATTTTAAGGTTGCTCTCGGCCTGCCAATGTTACTCGAGGAGCTACTCGAGTAACCATGTGAAAACTTCCAGTTGCCTTCAAGTTTTCTCCATGATACTCGAGGAGCTACTCGAGTACCTTTGTTTCAGAAAATATGGATTTCTCGGCAGTTTGTACCACTGCTAATGTTACTCGAGGCGCTACTCGAGTAACCCTGTGAAAACTTCCAGTTGACTTCAAGTTTTCCCCATGATACTCGAGGCGCTACTCGAGTAACCGTGTATTTGAAAATGTGAAGCTCTCGGCACTTTGTACCACTGCCAATGTTACTCGAGGAGCTACTCGAGTAATGCACCAAGGTGAGTGAAAACTTGAGGTTAGTACCCGATTAACTTGAACTCTCTTTATTTCATCTTCCTCAAGTCCTTATGGTTTAAGTGGATTCCTCGAGTATGTACCCCAGTATATGCAAATGTTTTCAAAGTAAACTTCAAGTCATTACCAGCGTAAATCATGTTTAAAAGTCTCAGTTACTCGAGGTGTTACCCGAGTAACCTATGCAAAAATGAATGCATTACTCGAGTTCCTACTCGAGTAATGAGGTATTTGCTCTCGGCCTTGAAATCCTGCCAACATTATTAGAGTAGAGCATCGAGTAATCAAAAGTTTTTCAAAGGATTACTCGAGGTGTTACCCGAGTAATCTATGAAGTTGCAGAAGCATTAATGGAGTAGCTACCCGAGTAAATAACTATTCCTAAAGGTTTGAAATTTAGTTTACTTCATGCACTACCCGAGTAATCTTGTTTCTCTTCATTGAATTTCAAATAAACAATGATTTCATGATGTTACTCGAGGAGCTACTCGAGTAAACTTCAAGGGTTACTCGAGGAGCTACTCGAGTAAGCATACTCAGAAATTTAGAAATCATTCAAACTTTCATTATATTGTTTCCTATATGATTAACCTTTCATTGTATTAGCATTCTTAGTATATTTACATAGAAACAATGTAGAAATCATATCAAGAGATGAAAGTCAAAAGAAACGTTCAAATGCCAACCACCGCCAACGGATATTTTTCAAAAACTTGAAAAGTCAATAGTGGCTGCGCACTCACCAACGGACAAAAGGAAGTGTTCCAACGGTCATCACCAACATACCTATATATATGGGAACCTTCAAACAGAGAAGAACAACTAAGCACACATACGAACGTATCATTAAGTTCATTGCTCTGTTTTCACGTTGAAATTGTATTTCTATACTTCAGTGATTATCATTTACTCTGTAAGAGAGATATTTCATTCAAACTCAATATTTGTTATTGAGATAACTTAAGGTTATGGAACCTTGAGTTGGGATTGGATTACAACCTGTAAGGGGGAGCGAGTGTCCAGGTGTAAGGAACTTGCTTGTACTGAGGTGCCAAGAACCCACTGAATTTTGGAAGCTATAGTGAAATTCTCAGAGAAGCTCTGAGGACTGGACGTAGGTCAAAGTGGTTGTGACCGAACCAGTATAACTCCCGGTGTACACTTCGGTGATATTTCTCCTTACTCATTACTGTTTTAATTCTTTTGTCAAAGTTTTATATTTTCGGAAGAAATTGTTAGTATCACCCAATTCACCCCCCCTCTTGGGTGAAACGCTTGATCTAACATTTGGTATCAGAGCGTAGGTCTTCTTGTTAAGGTATAACAACCTAAGAAGGATCCAATGGCAAGCATGGGTGAAGGAATTCTTCCCGACGGAGCATCCATCACTAGACCTCCCGGTTTCAATGGAGAACATTTTTCTTTCTGGAAAGCAAAATTCAGAGTGTTCGTGATGGCTACTGAATATGGGCTATGGGATGTAATTGAGAGTGGAAATTATCAACCTACAAAGACTGTAGATTCTCAGAAAATTCCAAAGACGCCAGCGAAATATGATGAGAATGACAAGAAACTTATCACTCTCAACAGCAAGGCAATTCTGATGTTACAAAGCTCATTGAGTCAAAATGAATACTTCAGAATTTGCACACTTCCAACAGCAAAGGAAATGTGGGAAGCTCTGGAAATAGCTCATGAAGGAACTTCGGGAATAAAGGAGAATCGAATCAACACCTTGATCACTGAATTCGATCTACTTCGAATGAAATCAGGTGAGTCAATTTCTGAATTCGAACTTAGATATACTCATCTTGTTAATCAACTTGCAGCACTTGGTAAAGTCTATGATCAAAATACCCAAGTACGAAAGATTTTGAATATTCTCTCTAAAGAGTGGGAGGCCAAAGTCACTGCGATAGAAGAGGCAAAAGGAGAATCAATGAGATCAGTTGCTTCTCTATTTGGAAGCCTTTCTGAATATGAAAGCAAATTAAAGTTCAAACGGGAACTAGACGACATCAGTGATAAAAGAAAGAAAGGTCTAGCTCTAAAAGCGAAAGAGGAAAATCAAGATGAAGATGAGGAGTTTGATGATGATGAAATGGGCTTAATTATAAAACGATTCAGAAAGTTCTACAAGAAAGGTCAAGGCTTCAAACACTTTCAAAAAGGAGGAACTAGCAGCAAAGACCATATCATTTGCTACGAATGTGGAAAACCAGGACATATCAAATTAGAATGTCCAGAACTCAATCAAAAGAGCAAAGAAAAGAGAAAAGGCAAATTCTTTAACAAAAAGAAGGCCTTTGTATCTGCTATATGGGGAGATAGTTCCTCTGACGAAGAAAGTGATGAAGAAGAAGTAGCCAATATATGTCTTGTTGCTCAAGAAGAGACAGAAGAAGAGGTAAATGATTCTGAACCTACCTATGATGAATTACTCTCTGAATATAATGCTTTACATTCTGAATTCATCAAAGTAGTTAAAGAATTAATTATTTTCAAAAAGAAAAACAAAGCTCTTGAAATTGAACTTAAAGAAAGTTCAGAAAAGAATTGTGAAAATTGTTCTTCGTTGAAAAAGAAAAACACTGATCTCACAAAAACTCTTGAAAAATTTACCAAAGGAAGTGAGATGCTAAGTGTGATTTTAAAAGAACAACGATTTGTAAATGACCGATCTGGTATTGGATATGATCCAAAAACAGATAAAAGGAAAGGTAAAAAGAAAGTAGGAGGAAAGCCATATTTAAATTTTTTCCAGCATTCTGTGCATATATCAAATCCTTTTGTATTTTGTAATTACTGTAACAGAAAAGGTCATTATACCTCTTCATGCATTCATAAAAAGAAAAGAACAATAGGAACCTACAAATGGGTACCTAAAGGCACATATGTTCAGAAAATCATTTATACTAACCCAAAAGGACCCAAAAAGAAGTGGGTACCTAAGACTTAGTCATTTGATTGTAGGTATGTCTTAAAGCATCCAAAAATAACAAGTGGTTCATAGACAGTGGATGCTCTAGACATATGACCGGTGATTTTGAAAGTTTTACCACATTACAACCTAAGGAAGGAGGAAAGGTAAAATTTGGAGGAAATCAATCCGGAAAAATAGCAGGAATTGGTGAAATTAAAAATGACAAAGGCATACAAATCAAAGATGTATATTACGTTGAAGGCTTGTGTCATAATTTGCTGAGCGTAAGTCAAAGTGCAGATAAAGACAACTGGATAATATTTGATTCAGAGGAATGTCTAATTATCAACAAGAGTGACTTACAGCTTGATAAGAAGAATATCAAGGCTAAGCTCAGAGCAAAAAGGGAAGGTAATTGCTATACCTTAGATATTAGTAGAAATGAATCTGAAAACTGTTTTTTGAGTAATGTCGATGAAAGTTGGTTATGGTATAAAAGATTGGCTCATGTCAACATGCATCAACTAGGCAAACTACTCAAAAAGGATTTAGTTCTTGGATTACCCAAAGTAAATTTCAAAAACGATTTGATTTGTGACGCATGTCAAAAGGGTAAACAAACTAAATCATCTTTCAAATTGAAAAATGAGATCTCAACAAATAGACCATTACAATTATTGCATATGGATTTAGTTGGTCCAGCAAGAGTAAAGAGTCTTGGTGGCAACCTATATTCATTGGTCATTGTTGATGATTTCTCTAGATTTACATGGGTTATTTTTCTATCATCAAAAGATGAAACCTTTGAAGAATTTATTGTTTTTGCCAAGAAAGTGCAAAATGAGAAAGGTATGTCTATTGCAGGGATTAGGACTGATCATGGTGGAGAATTTGAGAATCAAGCCTTTGAAGAATATTGTGATACTAATGGCATTGATCACAATTTCTCTGCTCCAAGGACGCCCCAACAAAATGGAGTTGTGGAACGCAAGAATAGAGTGCTTACTGAAATGGCTAGAACAATGTTAAATGAAAAGAATATGTCTCAAGTTTTCTGGGCTGATGCCATGAGTACAGCATGCTATATTTCAAATAGAGCCTATATCAGAACGAAACTTGAAAGACACCATACGATCTATACAAAGGAAGAAAGCCAAACATTGCTCATCTACACATCTTTGGTTGTAAGTGTTTCATTCATAATAATGGTAAAGATAACTTAGGAAAATTTGATTCTAAAACTGATGAAGGAATTTTCCTAGGATATTCTAATCAAAGTAAAGCATATAGAATTTTCAATAAAAGAACTTGTGTTGTTGAAGAATCAATTCATGTTGTATTTGATGAATTTGAATCCTCTGACAAAACCATTGATGAAGAACAGGAAGTTGTTTTAAATCAAGAAAATGGTCAATCTATTTCTAAGTCTCTTATTCCAGAGGTTGATGAAACTAAGGAAGAAGAGCAATCTCTAGGTCAACCTAAAGCCTCATCCCTTAGATCAAGTCATAGGAGATGTGAATGAAGGAATCAAAACCAGAAATAGAGTTTTCAATGAAGCAAGTTTTTCTGCATTCATTTCTGAGATTGAACCTTCTAACATTGATGAAGCCCTATCAGACAATGATTGGGTCATAGCAATGCAAGAATAACTAAATCAATTTGAAAGGAATCAAGTTTGGGATTTGGTGCCCCGACCCAAAGATCATACGATCATTGGTACCAAATGGGTATTCAAAAACAAACTTGACGAATCTGCAATTATTGTCAGAAACAAGGCAAGATTGGTGGCCAAAGGCTATAATCAGGAAGAAGGAATTGATTATGAGGAAACGTATGCTCCAGTGGCTAGATTGGAAGCTATACGTGTACTCCTAGCCTTTGCATGCATCAAAGGATTCAAACTCTATCAAATGGATGTTAAGAGTGCTTTTCTAAATGGTTACATCATGGAAGAAGTGTATGTAGAACAACCTCCTGGTTTTGAGGATGTCACTAAACCAGACCATGTTTTCAAACTTAAAAAGGCTTTGTATGGTTTAAAACAAGCTCCTAGAGCCTGGTATGAAAGGCTTAGTAAGTTTCTCATCAATCAAGGTTTTGTACGGGGAAAAGTTGATACAACATTATTTATAAATCGAAAACGTGATGATATTTTAATTGTTCAAATATATGTTGATGATATTGTTTTCGGTGCTACTAATGAATCTCTGTGTAAAGAATTTTCTGAGATAATGTAGGGAGAGTTTGAGATGTCGATGATGGGAGAATTAAATTTCTTTCTTGGTTTGCAAATCAAACAAAGAAAGAATGGAATCTTCATATCTCAAACAAAGTATTTAAAAGAGCTATTGAAGAAGTATGGAATGGATGAAGCAAATGGCTCAAACACGCCTATGAGTTCAACAACGTTGCTTGATGCTGATGTCAAAGGGAAAGACTACAATATCACAAAATATAGAGGAATGATTGGATCATTACTCTATCTCACGGCAAGCAGACCAGACATCCAATTTAGTGTTGGCATATGTGCAAGATATCAATCGGCGCCAAAGGAATCACATGCTGAAACGGTCAAACGAATCTTTAGATACCTTGCAGACACACCAGAATTGGGTCTATGGTATCCCAAAGGAAGAAGTGAATATCTAGTTGCATATTCAGATTCTGATCATGGAGGATACAAAACAGACAGAAAGAGTACCAGCGGACAAGGACAATTCCTTGGAGGATCTCTTGTCTCGTGGTTCAGCAAGAAACAAAATACATTGTCTCTTTCGTCAACTGAAGCCGAATATGTTGCAGTCTCAAGTTGTTGTGCACAAGTGATATGGTTAAAACAACAACTACAAGATCTTGGTATTTATCTCAAAGAAATATCAATCTATTGTGACAATACTAGTACGATAAGCTTGGCAAAGAATCCAGTTCAACACTCTAGAACCAAGCATATCGATGTCAGACATCACTTCATCAGAGATCATATCCAAAAGAAAGATGTAAAAGTAATATTTATTCCTACTCATCTTCAATTAGCAGATATCTTCACAAAACCCCTTCCAAAAGATCAATTTCTATACATTAGAAGAGAATTGGGAATGGTAAATCCCAATGAGTTATAAGTAATTTCAACATTTCATAATATTAGATGAAGTCATTCAATAATGTTTTGATGATTACTAACTTAAGCATCGGAGTATATAGAAACGTGTTTTGTAGGAAGAAAGAAACTCTGTTTTAGGAAACAAAAACAGGGATAATCAGAGGACACATTTACTGGAGTGCCAACTTGAAGTTATGGCTAAGACAGAAGCAATACCCGAGGAGTAACTTGAGGTAAAGAAGCATGTTACTCGAGTATGTACTCGAGTATGTACTCGAGTAATGGTCCCCAAAACTGGAAGTAACGGATCAAGTTACTTGATTTTCAAATATAACGGTTCAGTTTTCAAAGAAATGAAGAGTCAGAAGTTGAGAAGCTATTTACCCGAGGCAGGCCTCGAGTAAACTTGAAGCTTACTCGAGGAAGGCCTCGAGTAATGTCGGAGTTCAGATTCTCAAAGTATTGAATAATGACTCAAATTTGAATCAAATGGACTATGAATGATCGAGGGAACATCCATGGATAATTACTATATTATTCATGCCAGGTACGCAATTTAAATGAATTATTTTTGAATTTTTCTGCATGAACACTCGAGGAAGGCCTCGAGTAAACTTGAAGTTTACTCGAGTAAGGCCTCGAGTAATGTCGGGTGTTAGGTCTTTATCTTGCGCAAACTCGGTCATTTCCATAAAATCTCCTCGATTAAATCACTATACACCCTCACAAAAACTTTTCACAATCGATTCCTTGCCTCATTTCCGTCAAAACCCAACTGATTTCAAGTCCAAAAACTTCCTATTTTGTTCAAAATCCTTCTGCCTTAAACTCGCGTCAGTTGCCCTGTTTTACTGTGATTTTTGATTTTCTGTGTTTCAAGATGGTTAGAACCAAGAATCTCAACTTCACAGATTCCTCTTATTCACAACAAAATCCTGATCTTCTTTCTCCTCCTCCAACAAAGAGAAGAAAGTTAATCCCAAGACCAAAAGCCAAAACTCCTCTTAAACCTCAACCACAACCTAAAGCCAAAGGTGTGGTGATCAAAGAGCCTATTGTGACTAGGGCTCAGTCTAAAAAGAGCACATCTACTGGAAGAAGCAAAGGTGCCAAAACTCCCTCACCTTCTCATTCTGATTCCTCTACACCCTCATTCACTCCAAAGCCTATCAAGAAGCCAAAATATGACAAAAATGTGGCTAAGGCAATGGCAGGGATCATTGACCAAATAGAGAAGGGTCAATCATCCAAGAAATCCAAGATTCCAAAAGCAGAGATCACTACCCCTCCAAAGGGATTCAATGTGGGCAAACTGGTGGAATCTCCCAAGTACCTGACACAATTCTCCAGAAGAAAAGTATGTAAGACACACTATGTAGATCTCAGGCTACTTCAAGAGGTATTGAAGCACGATCTTAGTCCTTATCTAGATCCTTTTATGCCTTGGTTGTCAATTAGATTACCTTTTTGCACAAAGGTAATCACTCATTTCTATTGCAACCTAGAGATAATAGATGAACCTAACCGAACTTCGGTAGAGGAAGAGATGACCACAACTGTGAGAGGACAAAAGATTTTGATTTCACCTTCCAAAATTAACTTGTGGTTAGGAATAGAGAACCCCCCTGATGATATATATTCTGAGCTTGAGCCAAATCAAATTTTCACTATCCTAAAGCCCGGTGAGTTAGTTGGCCCTCTAAATTTTAAACCAAGTGATATGTGTGATCACCATAGGGTTCTTTGGTACATTTACTCTAGGTCCCTAGTAAATAAAGCCAACAACTACACCTATTTCTCTGATAGGGACTATAGATGGTTTGCTTCACTTCTCTTGAAGGAACAAAAGGATCTGGGAGAATATATATTTTCAGAGATGAAAAGGTACAAGGTGGATGGAAAGGGTACCACTCCAATGCCATATCCCCAAATTGTGTCTCTTATCCTGAAAGAGAACAAAATATGGTACTTGGATAGTAAGGAGCCAATTGAGAGGATGACCCCAGTGGGGAGGAACCAAATTGGTAAACTAAACATCGACATCCCTCTTAAAGGACCACTGGAGTCTGGGTCCAAGAAGAAGCGAAAGGCTACTGAGGCAGAGACAGTAGGATGGATGACACTCAGTCATCGGCTCCAGCTGCTACCACATGTTCACCATCTTTCCTGAATGCCACTCTCCAGCACTTTATGGAGAATATGCTCAGAGGCTTTCATGTGGACATAGCTAACACAAATGCTGAGCTTATTACCCACATGAACACAAAAATGAGAGAGTTGGTTGAAAAAATGGATCGAAGGCATGAGGAGTTGCTAGCAGAGCAACGTGCCCAGGGAGAGACATTGAGACTGATACTGGCACGATTGGATTCCTTGGGTCCTGGACCTTCTGCCGGTCCCTCCTCATTTGCACCACCACCACTTTCAGTAGACCCTCCTTCAAACAATATTCCCATTCCCGAGGCTGAACCATCTACCCCTCTGGTTTCTGATCCACTTGAGTCCCAAGGGAAAGATATCTTATTCATAGTGGATGATCCTGATACCCACGAAACCACTCATATTATCATCGATGATTCACCTCAAAAGCCACAGCCAGAAACCACTTCTAAACCTATTCCCTCTCCTACTCACACTGAGGAGATATCTCCCTCTTCATCTCCTGAAAAGCATACACCTGAGGTTGAGATTTCACCTGAGACTCAGATCACCCCGGAAGGAGACACCTCCACTATGGTTGTCTTCCAACCTTCTCATCCCGGAGATGACATCCATATCCCTCCACTTCATCTGCCTGATCCAGTACCCTCTAGCTCATTTGATTCTTTAGAATCAAATGATTCTATGGTCCTTCCAGCAACAACAATTTCCATGGCCAAGCCTCCTAGCCCTCTACTTGATTGATGAAGCCAAAAAGGGGGAGAAGAGCTTGAGAGTGATTTTGTGGATGTGTCCTAACTTTATTTGGGATATTTGGTTGTATAAGGGCTCAAGGGTGCATTTTGTTATTAGTTTTCTTGAATTTAAATTGTAATTTGAAATTCTTAAAGTTTAATGCAAGTGTGTTAAATTATGACTTCATTTGTTATCATTTAAGTTTTTGAATTATGATACATGGTTGGACTAATGAAGTTGTTATGTATGCAAGGTATATTCAACCTTAATAAGAAATAATTAATTAAGAATCCAATTTGAAAAACCATGTTCAAAATCACCAAGTTTTGTCATCATCAAAAAGGGGGAGAATGTTAGATCTCATGTTTTGATGATAACAAAAGAATGGTTTGAAAAGGAAATGTTTAATAATCAAGCTTGAACTAAGTAATGACAGGAATAAGCTTTACTTGAGATAAGCATGGAAGTAGTGATGATTGGGAAAGAGAAAATGCTGAGGAACTTGATCAGAAGCAAATCTTCTAAAGGCATTACTCGAGGTGCTACTCGAGTAATGAGACAAAACTTGAAGTAACCGAGGAGAACTTCCAGTAACCTGCCACCATTACTCGAGGCGCTACTCGAGTAACCAGGTAAAATTTTAAGGTTGCTCTCGGCCTACCAATGTTAGTCGAGGAGCTACTCGAGTAACCATGTGAAAACTTCCAGTTGCCTTCAAGTTTTCTCCATGATACTCGAGGAGCTACTCGAGTACCTTTGTTTCAGAAAATATGGACTTCTCGGCAGTTTGTACCACTGCTAATGTTAATCGAGGTGCTACTCGAGTAACCCTGTGAAAACTTCCAGTTGACTTCAAGTTTTCCCCATGATACTCGAGGCGCTACTTGAGTAACCGTGTATTTGAAAATGTGAAGCTCTCGGCACTTTGTACCACTGCCAATGTTACTCGAGGAGCTACTCGAGTAATGCACCAAGGTGAGTGAAAACTTGAGGTTAGTACCCGATTAACTTGAACTCTCTTTATTTCATCTTCCTTAAGTCCTTATGGTTTAAGTGTATTCCTTGAGTATGTACCCCAGTATATGCAAATGTTTTCAAAGTAAACTTCAAGTCATTACCAGCGTAAATCATGTTTAAAAGTCTCAGTTACTCGAGGTGTTACCCGAGTAACCTATGCAAAAATGAATGCATTACTCGAGTTCCTACTCGAGTAATGAGGTATTTGCTCTCGGCCTTGAAATCCTGCCAACATTATTAGAGTAGAGCATCGAGTAATCAAAAGTTTTTCAAAGGATTACTCGAGGTGTTACCCGAGTAATCTATGAAGTTGCAGAAGCATTAATGGAGTAGCTACCCGAGTAAATAACTATTCCCAAAGGTTTGAAATTTAGTTTACTTCATGCACTACCCGAGTAATCTTGTTTCTCTTCATTGAATTTCAAATAAACAATGATTTCATGATGTTACTCGAGGAGCTACTCGAGTAAACTTCAAGGGTTACTCGAGGAGCTACTCGAGTAAGCATACTCAGAAATTTAGAAATCATTCAAACTTTCATTATATTGTTTCCTATATGATTAACCTTTCATTGTATTAGCATTCTTAGTATATTTACAGAGAAACAATGTAGAAATCATATCAAGAGATGAAAGTCAAAAGAAACGTTCAAATGCCAACCACCGCCAACGGATATTTTTCAAAAACTTGAAAAGTCAATAGTGGCTGCGCACTCACCAACGGACAAAAGGAAGTGTTCCAACGGTCATCACCAACATACCTATATATATGGGAACCTTCAAACAGAGAAGAACAACTAAGCACACATACGAACGTATCATTAAGTTCATTGCTCTGTTTCCACGTTGAAATTGTATTTCTATACTTCAGTGATTATCATTTACTCTGTAAGAGAGATATTTCATTCAAACTCAATATTTGTTATTGAGATAACTTAAGGTTGTGGAACCTTGAGTTGGGATTGGATTACAACCTGTAAGGGGGAGCGAGTGTCCAGGTGTAAGGAACTTGCTTGTACTGAGGTGCCAAGAACCCACTGAATCTTGGAAGCTATAGTGAAATTCTCAGAGAAGCTCTGAGGACTGGACGTAGGTCAAAGTGGTTGTGACCGAACCAGTATAACTCCCGGTGTACACTTCGGTGATATTTCTCCTTACTCATTACTGTTTTAGTTCTTTTGTCAAAGTTTTATATTTTCGGAAGAAATTGTTAGTATCACCCAATTCACCCCCCCTCTTGGGTGAAACGCTTGATCTAACAGGATGTTCCCATATATATATAGGTGTGTTGATAATGACCGTTGGAACATTTTCTTCTTGTCCGTTAGAGAGTACGCAGCCACTGTTAACTTTTCTAGTATTTGAAAAATATCCGTTTGCGGTAGGTGGCGTTAGGTGACATTTGAACGTTGCTTTTGACTTTCCTTATTTGGTAAAATCTCTTCATTGATTATCTGTAAATATGCTAAGAATACTAATACAATGAAAGGTTAATCATATAGGAAACAAATCAATGAACGTTGGAATGATTTCTAAATTTCTGGACTTGCATACTCGATTAGTTACTCGAGTATTCATTTAAGTTTACTCGAGTACATACTCGAGTATCATCGGGAAAACTTTCATAAACTGCAAGTCAATAAGCAAACATAACATTACTCGGGTAGTGCATGGAGTAAACAAAATTTCAAACCTTTGGAAATACCTGTTTACTTGGGTACTTACTAGGGTATGAAAAACTTTTCTTCATTAGTTACTCAAGTACCAACTCGAGTAAACCTTCAAATAAACTTTAGGTTACTCGATGCTTCACTCCAGTAATGTTGGCAGGATTTCAAGGCCGAGAGCACTTCAAGTTTGATTACCTTGTTACTCGAGTCCTTACTCGAGTAAACATAAATTTTCTGCATAGCTTACTCGGGTAATGACTTGAAGTTCTCTTCCAATTCATTCATAGTGAATTACTCGAGTAGCGCCTCGAGTAACATTGGCAGGGTTGAAAATGCCGAGAGCAACACATTTCTTGAAACAGAGTAACTCGAGTATCATTGGCAGGCCGAGAGCAACTGGAAGTCTTTTACATGGTTACTCGAGTACCTACTCGAGTAACGTTGGCAGGCCGAGAGCAACTCCAAGTGATTTACCTGGTTACTCGAGTAGTTACTCGAGTAACGTTGGCAGGCCGAAAGCAACTTGAAAACTTTTACCTTATTACTCGAGTACTTACTCGAGTATCGTTGGCAGGTTACTTGAAGGTCGACTCTGGTTACTTCAAGTTTAAGTCCATTACTCGAGTACGTACTGAGTAACCCTTTAGAAAACTTGCCACTGATCAAGTTTCTCATCTTTTTCTCTTGGCCTTTCTTCATTACTCCAATGCTTGCTTCAAGAGATGATTTTTTCTGTTATTACTTTGTTCAAACTTATTTGTTTATCAAATCTTTTTCATGCCATTCTTTGTTATCATCAAAACATGAGATCTAACACAAGCAACTCCAAGTACAGTCGAACAAGAAGCTAGGGAAGCAAATAAAAATGTTGAAGCTGAAGATGATTTAGAAGGAGATGAAAGACCAGGGAAAAAGAAAAATCAAGTGCTTGGGACCATTATGGGAAGGTACAAATCTGCCCAACTACTGGAAGGCACACAGCCAAGTGTAATTATTGCCCAAAAGAAATTATTTGCCATCATAAACAAGGGACTTCTGGATTGCGGAGACATTTACAGACATGTCCTAAAAATCCAAACAAAGCAAACAAGAAGAACCAATCTTTGTTTACGACTCAAATAAAGTCCTCTAATACTGTGACTTCTCATGTATTCAGTCAAGAGTGATGCAAAAGAGGTGTTACAAAGTACATTATATTGGAGGAGAGGCCTTTTTGAACTATGGAATCTGTAGGTTTTAGAACGATGATGAGTGATGTAGAACCCCTCTTTAAGGTCCCCTCACGATCAACGATTACGAGAGATTGCTACAAGTTGTATCTTGAAGAGGTGGCGAAATTGAAAAAGCACTTTGAGACTACAAAATTTTGAGTATCCTTTACTACGGATACTTGGACTTCAAATCAGAATGCAAATTATATGTGCCTGACTGCACATTGGAATGACGAGAGTTGGACATACCAAAAGCGAATATTGAATTTCTGTGTAGTTGAAAACCACAAGGGTGAAACAATTGCAGATGAAATTGAGAAATGTCTGTTCTCTTGGGGGATTGATAAGGTATTTAATTTCACTGTTGATAATGCTTCTTCCAATGATAGTGCATTGTCAAGGTTGAAGTCCATTTTCAAACATTGGAATAGTGGTTTAGTATGTGATGGGGACTTCATGCACTTGAGGTGTTGTGCACACATTTTAAATTTGATTGTTTGTGATGGTGTAAAGGATATGCACGAGTCAGTTGAAGCCATTAGGAATGCCATTAAATATGTAAGATCTTCTCCTTCAAGGTTTCAAAAGTTCAAGTCGCTTGTGGAAAAGATGAAAGTTGAGTCGAAGGGTTTACTAAGCTTGAATTGTCCAACTAGGTGGAATTCAACTTACATTATGTTGGAGAGTGCCATTCAATTCAGTAGCGTGTTTGAAAGGATGGCCTCAGACGATGACTACAAGAAACACTTCTCTGATAAAGGTTTAGTTGGTCCTCCTACGGATGAGTCATTCCAACAAGCTAGTGAGTTTACTAAGTTTTTGAAATTGTTTTACAATGTCACTCTGAAACTTTCTGGATCACTTTTTGTGACCTCACATTTGGCCTTCTGACAAGTATCAAATCTTGCTTCTATCCTCAATAAAGCTTCAACCAATCGTGGTTCTTCTTTGTATGCCATGGCTAACAGTATGAAGGCCAAATATGATAAGTATTGGGATCAATTTCAAAAGTTCAATCCTTTGTTGGTGATTGCAGTGGTGCTTGACCCCAGGTATAAAATGAAGTTTTTGAGGTATGCTTTTGATGCTATGTATCCTGATAATCCTGATAGTCGTGTAGACATGATACAAAAAGTCTTAAATGTCCTCTATCATTTATTTAATCATTATTCAAGTCATCTTGGCACATATGGGATTGTTATTGAGAGTCAAAGTCAGGCACAAGAAGGAACTGATAGTATTTGCAGTGCTATAACAAATGCTAAAAAAGATACTTTTGATATTGGACAAGTATCTTCAATCTGACTTAGTTGAAGGTCGTGATCCTGATTTTCTTATTTTGAATTGGTGGAAAATATATGGAAGTAAGTACAAAGTCCTGTCCATGATGGCACGTGATATGTTGGTTGTGCCTGTTTCAACCGTTTCTTCAAAATCGGCTTTCAGCACAGGGGGCCGTGTCATTGATTCATACAGAAGTTCATTATCACCCAAGATGGTTGAAGCACTCATTTGTGCATAAAATTGGCTCTCTCCATCCATATTACTCCCAACCGGACTTGAATCACTTGAGATTGATAACTTTAATGACACTGAGGAAGTATTAGCAGCTCTAATCGGTAATATCGTAATCTTTGTCTAATTTAATTCACTTGTTTTATTTAAGTTCTTAATAATAATTTTAACTTCAACGACTTTTTTCTTTTTCACTTTTGCAGCTAAAGAGCAACGTCCAAATCCATAAATAGGTCTTGGTTGTTTGTTAGTTGAATCATTGCCGTTTTGATTAAATTTGTGGGACTGAAACTTTATTTGCTCTTGTAATTTGAATTTAATGTTGTTGTAATGTGTTTTTGCTCTACCAATTCTTGCTATTTAAACATGTGTTTGATTAAATCATGTGTTTGCTCATGTTTTTGCCCTCCGAACCACCATCTTGATTTCCTTGAATTTGAAGCTGCTCAAGATCTGGAGGATATAGACATGTTTAACTCAGTGTCATGGGAGGCTATTCAGGAGAAATCAGGATCAATAATTCATCAAGCAATAGCTTCCATCATCTGTGTAGAGTTTCAAAAGCAAATACCTGCTAACGTTGATCCATCTTTTGGTAAGTATCTTTTCTTTGGAATCTTTTGATGGGTCCTTTCAGTTTGAGCATGATTGTTGAAGGAAGTTATTAAGCATGGCAAGTGGAGAAGAAGGGTTCAACATATATAAATTAACCCTAGTGCATAAAATTTAGTAGATGGTACTTAACAAATATATATAGTTTCAATAATATGGCTTGGTTCCAAATCAAAATTTTTGATTCTCTTTACAATGATAACAAATCTAATTTAGATCACAATTATAGGTTCTATTCACAATGATTAATGAAGAAATGTGTGATTCAGAACACATAATTCGGGATCATATGTAGAATTAACTTCGCCAAGTGGTAGTTTAATTCATTCATATAATTTATAGCTAATTAAAGATTCACAGCAGTTAACTAACGGATGCAGAACGGAGGAACTAATTGTGATCTCCTTTCAGAAATAATTTTCCTAAGCACCAAATCGTTTATTTTTCAATGTGAAGAGGGAAAAAATTGAATACCTCACATGGCTTCTGGGTGAATTGCTTTCCCTCTACATGCCCGACGCTTACACAAAGGTATATCCTCAAACTGAGTAGCAGGAAGTTCCTCCAACAAGTGTTTCATATACAGGAACTTGGTGGTTGATAATGCTTCAAATTATTATTTTCTGGCATATTTTTTGTGTAGGATCTAGGATTTGTTACTAGATAAATGGGGTAAAGCAGGATTTAGTTAACAGTTTTTAGGCATTCTTTTTAATAAACATGTTTGAAGTTTGAACCTAGGGATATATTATTCCATAGGCCATAGCAGTTTCTTTTTATGTTAGGATTTTAATTATCACATTTGAGTTTTCTTAAGGTTTTTTATTCCGGTTGCTGTGGGTGGGTCTATATTTAGTAAGGAAAATTTACCCCTTTCTTTTGATCTACTGATATTCGATTAAAACTTAAAATATTGGGTCACCCACATCTTTCAGCACATATAGTTGTTTCTTGTTGTAAGCTTAAAATTCCTTTTATTGAAGGTCCCGGTTGTATCAGGACTTTCACGGGACCGGGACGGGGAATGGTATTCCCTTCCCGGCTACCCTAGGGACAGGACCTGGGAATGGGTGATCCCTGTCCCGGTTAGGCATTTGAACACCCTTACTCTCATGTAAGTTTTTTTTTCTTTCTTTTTTTAAAAAATAACCTGTGAGTCCACATAGCAAAGCTCAATGAGTTTGCTTCCATCAATTAACTAAAATGGGGAAATTTATCAACAAAAAAAAAAAAAACTAAAATGGGGAAAACAAAGAGACTATTCAACAACATAGAAAAGAGATAGAAGTGATGAGAGTTTGTCTCAGAATCAAAATCGAAATGACTGAGTTACCTACGTGAGGCCAGGGTGAGGGCATGAGGACCGGCGGCGGGACAAGAATGATGACTGACGAGTCTGACTCTGACAACGGCGGAGAACGACGGAACGAGAGAAGGACCATGAAGTCACAGGGAGAGAGGGGGGAGAGAGAGAGTAGAGAGACTGAGTGAGAGGGCGCCGGACGCCGGTGTGGCAAGGGTGAGGGTGATAAGCACAAAAACAAGAAGAGGAAAGAAGAAGCAGAAGCTATGAGAGAACACGGAGGGAAGCAGAGAGAATTACGAAGAAATGAGTACTTACTCATTCCATATCTTCTCAGAGTACAATGGGTCATCGTTTATAACTGATTCTTTATTTTTATTTTCAACAATTTGAGAACTTATCTTTTTTAAATATGAAAAATTTATCCGTCCAAAAATTCTCTTATAACAAAATAAAAATAAAAAAATAAAAAGAGTAGGTACCTTATAAAGCTTATGAATTTATTTTGGATTAACTTAATTATTATGGGATCCAGCACACATTTCTTCATCACCCTCACATGGTCATAATTAACGTATTCATTTTATCAATTCCTTTTAATAGATGTTCATGAATTTATAGTATTACCGTGTCAACTTAGCTTAGCTCTTTTTGTTACCGTGGATTGATTAGGCAAACGTAAATGTCCTATTTGCTTAAATAATTATGCCAAACTTTCTAATATAAACTTATTTCAAATCATCGATGTGTTTTGTTGTGATATTTAATGTGCGATCAAATTATTGGTACTCCTCCTATCTTTAATCTGAGATTTATTTATTTAATTTGAAGAAATTAAGAAAACTAAATAAATTAATTAATTATAATATATATGATATGGTCTCTCTAATACTTATGCATAACATTAGATTATATCAATTTATAATTAATTTATAGAAAAATGATAAATATAAGAGATAAAATAAAAAAAAATGTCTTACATTTAGGATCAAAACTCAACCCTAAATTAAGTCCTACATTTATGAGCAGAGGACTACATATTATTGAGGCTTACGGATTCAAGATGTCCTCGTATTCTATGCTGATTATTTTTTAAGGTGTGACATTTATGCATAAATCGATTTACATAAGGTATTATAAGCAAAATAACATGTACCCGACGGTGGGTTTAACCTAATCCAAGAATTGTGCATGAGGCAAATCGATTTATGAAGCGAACGCCGACAACAATACAGCTCTAATCTTCACTCAACAGTCGCCATCAACGATTACTCCTCCGGCAACGGCCACGTTAGACTTCACCGACCGTGGGTCCTTTTTATTTTTTTAATTCAGACCATTAATATATATTAATGTTGCCACATCAGCTATCCTAATAAGCATTAGACATAGGATGGTTTAACACCGTTGTGCCACATAGGACAATTTAACGCTGTCAGAGAGGCCAATAAGTCCTTTTGAAACTAGAGGGACTAACGGTTATAAACGGACTAAAATTGAGGAATCAAAATCAACGATTTTAAAATTGAGGGACCAAAAGTTATATTTACCCATTATGAAATATGGAGATATAGAAAAAGAAAATTTTAGCTAAATATGTCATATTTACATTAAAAACTGAAAAAATACTAATAAAGATAGCTCTAAATTTTCTTAGCGCACATATGTGATTAAGTCTGTGTTCGGGTATTCTGAAAAAAGTGCTTTTTCAAAGAAAACCATGGTTTCAGATTTTTTTATCCGAACACTTCAAAATTTTTGAGAATAGATTTTTTGCACAAAACCATGGTTTGGGATCCCAAACCATGGTTTGGACATAAGCTATTTTTTGGGGTTTTTTTCACTTTGTGGGGCCCACCCTCTAATTTTCATTGGTTCTTTTTCTGTATGTGAGTCCCACGTCACAATCTCTCTCTCATCCTTTCTTCTTCTTTTTTTTTGAATTTCAACGTTTTCTCTCAATTTTTTTTATTTTTAAAATTTTAATACTCCCTCTTATCCTTAATATAAGACCTATTTATCTAATTTGATTATATTAGAAAAATTAGTTAAGTTAATTAACATTACATATAGACAAATTTATTTCATTTTTAGTATTAATTATGAAATTTAATGTTAAATAATGGGTTAAGATGTATCATTTTCAATACCGTTAGAGGTTTTCTTCTCTTATAATTTAATGCCTTTAGATCAAATTTAACGACTATTAAATCTGGACATTAACCCTTAAATAATATATAAAATATAATTTTATCATTTATATGTAATTATCATAAAAGTTAATGTCCTTTTTAGTCATTTGACCATGAGAAAAGCTATTCTGATCAAATCATCCAAACACTCTCATTTTACCAAAATCACTATTCTCCTCATAATCTATTCTCCTATAATCTATTCTCCAAAAGCTATTCTCTCTAGAATCTATTCTCCAAAAACTAATAAGAACACACCTAAAAAAAATCACAGTTGGAACGGGAAACTCATAAATAAAGTGGAGCCATGCATCTATTTTTTTTTTTTTTCAAAGAGCCATGCATCTATTTCAGTCCAAAAAGAAAAAGAGAAGCCATACAAAAAGCAACACCGCACTATTTCCTTTTTTGGCGAAAATATCAAAAATCAACATCGCATTTATTATATGAAAAACTTGTCCAGTACTCTGCTTCTATTTATACACAAAATAATCATGCATAATTAAATGGCATCTATTCATCCACTTGTATGCTTCTATTTATTCATGTTTTTTCCCAATTATATACTTTTAGACTATGCGTATGAGTTTAACTTACCTACTGGAACTCCACGCATGCTACAAGTTGGAAAGTAGTTTAGGCATATATTGCATAATGTGGGCATTTTGTTGAGTAATGTATCATGTTTGTTTATCAATGATCACAGGCATTTTGTTGAGTAATGTATTAACATAGAAAATTAAAAAAAGAATCTTCATAGATGTCGACAACTCCAACCATAATTCAATTTAAACCTACAAAAGCATAATACACAAACTTTATAGAAGGACACTCACAAAATCATAGTAGACTCATGTAATATTTCTAAATCACCCTTATTAAATAAGAACATTTTAGAAAAATAAATAAGATTAACTAATTTAACTATCATTCTTAATTTCTCCAAAGTTAGGTAAATATGTCCTATAATTAGGATTGGAGGGAGTATATTTAAATTACCATTTTTTTAAGCCGTGAAGTATGCTCTTACTTTGATAAGCTTTTGAAATTCAACTGATTTAAATTTTATCTTAAAAAAATAATTGCACATATTTGATTATGTGTTTTCATTAGATCAAGTATATATCTAAGTTCAAGGACTGTTATTTTTTCAAAAAAAAAAATCAAAACAATATTGTTTCAAACTCAATAAAAGATAAATTAAATGTAGAGTTTAACTTGGTTGATTTGTTCGAAAATCCTTGACCAAACTGGTCAAAGAATTAGTTTACTAGGCTGACATGCCAATCAAAATTGAATTTTAGTTTCATAAGTAGGATACACATATAATTCAAACCCCCATTGTCTAATATGGCCTTCATGTTGGAACCATTACAGCAAGTACTTCCGACTATAGAAGTGATGAGCTGTTATCCATATATTGTCATTCCCAATTCTTGAAGGATGCAATAGCAATTTATTAAAAGAATCACAATTCAATTTATGACCAATCATTTTAAGAAAACGCGCTTAAGAAAATGTCAATCCTTTGCACCAAAATAAGATTTCAGATTTTGGGAAAATGACCTTACTGTCCTTCAATTTTTAAAAATAATCTAATCTATGCTGGGAGCCACCACCGCCAGTAAACAAGTTTTGGCAAAGGTTGTTTCAAGTGGTATTTAATTCTATTGCCTTTTGCACTTAATTTTTCTTTTATTGCTCACCTACTCTTTTGTTTTATCTCTAAAATACTCTTTATCATCCCATGCAGCACATGTCACCCTGCAGCAATTTGCTGCCCATATACATTCGATGTTCAAAGCCTTTTGGCTTGTATTCATGGGAAAAAAACGTGCTTGAAATTAAACTGCCTTCATATGCATGAGAAGGATGAAACACAGGAATAACATATGGTTCCAACATAAAAGTCGATGATTTCTAAGAGCACATGAACCTGAAACAAAGGCATACTTTGATAAATCCATGTTGTATAACTGCTTTATTGCATCGCATTGTCTCTACAGGTATTACAGTCACATAGGTTTATTGAAGAGTGCAATTTTGTTGCAAAAGTTTGTTTTGGATAGCTGATGGCAACTTTGTGAATTATTAAACTGAACTTGTGAATTTCAAAGCTTTAATTATCCTAGTCTCTTGAACCATTATTTACATGAAAGAAATAGGGGTATTTTTTAAAAGTAAGTTTTTTTGTGTCTTAAAAGAAAAAAACAGGAAGAGAGAAGTATCAAATTGCCTTATTTTGAAATCCATTAATAACTTTGACTTGTCTTGATAGCCAAATAGTCTTAACTTCATTCGAAGACTGCTCAACTTGGCTTCTCCTAAAATCCTTATGTGTAGTTAGATTGTTTTATAAACTTGATGAATTATCTTGTTTTAAAAGTTTATGACATCTCTTAGGACCATAGAACTTCTTTTATATTTTTAACATCTTAGAAATGTTTATGTTATAATGCTTACATTCTTAATCTTGTTTCTCAATATTTATTTCTATTTTCATGGGCACAGAGAAGTGAGATGTAAGAACAGAAGAGAGATGATAGTATGTCATTGAAGTAAGAATATTTTCATTAATCTGGCATTGGAAATTGGATGGTATTATGTGTGAAAACACAATATCTTCCCACATCTTGGTCTTCCCCTATATGTACATACATAATTGATTGAACCATATTTTTATATATTTTTTTCATGATTAAATTGAGATTTTTAAAGATAATATTGTATGATTAAGCACTAATTTGAGTTAAGGATATTTGAATTGAATTAAGTGTAGTTAGGGGCAAAATTGTCATAATTTGTTAATTATTCAGGGAAATGATTTCTTGGACTTTTGATGCTACCTTATATTTAATCTTACATTGTAGGTGTTTAAGAAGAAAATTTGAGATTTTGGAGGGTTAATATTTTGATGAATAGGAAAATTTACATAAAATATCCCTAGAATTTCTAGAAATTACAAGTGAATAAAAAAGGGGTAAGGAGAAAATTACCAAAGAACCCAGATGTTTTGGAAATTTTTCTATGCCCCAACAAGTTTAAACAATGTACATAGCCCCTCCTCAGAACTTTTCAAAATTTCACATAGGTCCCTGGTCAAAATAGGTTTTGACCAAGGACCTTCTTTCTCCTCCTCAACGGACAGAGCTGAGAGGGGAGAGTTGAGCGCCGCGAGATGAGAATGGAGACCTTCCTTCACCTTCGATTCTCTTCCTCGCCGGCGACAACTTCCACCTTCACGGTCACCAGCGAGCTTCACCTATCATCTCACTCTCACCACGCCGCCAATGTCGCTGTCACTAGAGAAAGTTCAACCATGATTTACAGAGAAGCTTGAAGAAGTCGTAACATTGACAGCGGCAAGAGAGGGAAAACCGTGGGGAACCACACACAGCCACTTGGCCGGAAGTTTTTCTTTTCAGTTTTCACTCACACACCACCACCGCCGATCAGTCCACCACCGTCTTCTTCCTTCTTCACCTTCGCCGGAATCACCTTCCCAGTTCAGGCACCACCTCCTCCGTCGAATATCCCTCTATTCTATCTTCACCATAGCCGACAGACCCATATCCATGTTCCTTAAATCTGATATGCATTCATTTCCTATGGATTTATTAAAATCAGGAGGGGCTGAATTTGCGTTATTTTTTGTTGCAGAGAAGGTGAATAGGAGCTTCAGGTCTGTTTGGTTGGACGAATGGAGGCCATGTGAGGGATTTTAATGAAGTAGAGAGATTTTAATATTACAATGTTTGGATTGATCAAAAGAATGAGAGAGGAAGAATTTTAATATTACTTTGTTTGATTTAAGAGGGAAGGAAAATTATTTTCATATAAATAATTTTATCCTTATATTATAAGTGATTTTTTTTTCAAACACTATTAAATGTATAATAAATTTTTTATTATCTCATAATCAATTTTTTTTGTAGCTCAAGAGGCATAATTAAATAGAGACTCCATGATTAATGCAACAATTTCGCTCAACACAATCTCATAAAAAAAAACCCAAACCCAAATATAACAACACGCTTCCCCTTTCTATGTTAACTATGCAAATCCGAGTCCCTCCCTTTGATTAAACAAACACAACGACGGTTATCCTCACAAGTGTTATTGGAATCAGATTCCGAAACAGAAGAAGATGTGGGCGATGAGTTAAAAGCAAAGCGATGAAGACACAGACAAACAAAGGCCAAAAAAAAAGGTTTCTCTCTAGAATTAAGGAGTTGGCTGCGTGCGTGGAATGAAGGCACAATTATCAAAAGGGGGCTTTTTCTTTCCTACTGTCTCACTGTGAGCTTTGATTCTCTTGTTGCCTTTCTCACTTTGCTTGACTGCTATGCACGCGAGATGAACACGGAAAGCCAGTTGAGAAGAGAGGAAAAATTATAAGAAATAAGGGTAATTTTGGGTTATCACAACAATGACATAGGCATTTGAGTCCAGACACTCTAATATGTTCAGTCTCCCCTCCAAATCCCCCCAATTTGGGGGGGGGGGATGATTTTGAGAGAAGGGAGGGGAAAATTTTAAAAAATTTCCTCTCTTCTCCTAATCTTTTTCCTACCGATTAAGAGGAGGGGAGCCAATCCCACCCCTCCCCTCAAACCAAATAGAGCCTCAATATAGTACAAAAGAGAATTTTTTAGTTTTTCATTAGTTCATTATCTATATTATGATATGTTTGGTTTAATTTTGTATTGGTACTTGTTTGTGAGATTTAGATAAGTATTTATTTGTCTATGATGGTTTATTCTTATGTTGTATTTTATATTGATGGACTTGAATTTTGTATTGAACATATTTTCTTATATTTTAATAAGATTATGCATTGTATGTGATTATTATGATATGTAGTTGAATTAATTTATATTAAGTGTTGTGATTATGCTCTCATTTAAGAGGAAGCAGGTGCATTAAAATGATTTTCGAACGTACATCAAGTGATTTTTAACAATTTATCTAAGAGATGACTATGAAGACATTCATAGGATTAGTCATAATTAGATAAATTGGATTCAATATGATTTATAAAATAAAATATTAAAAGGGGGGACAGGTTATCGGTAAAAAAAAAAAAAGGTAAAGGGGCACATGACCCCTTGAAACTTTGGGGTTAGGATTTTGGGAGAATTTGTAGTTCTTACAAAAGATGACTATAAATATGTAGAGAATAAATAATAGTTGATTTTAATCAGTTTAGATTTATCATTCGGTTGTTTTATGATTTTATAATTAATTTCTTCTTATACAAATCATAAATTATTACTTTAGGAATGTTTTTGACATATTAAATTTGGATTAAATAGTTTATTTGAGTTATTGAAAATATTATTGAAATTTAATCAGTTTAATTTTGTAGATTTTGAGTTATGTGAAATTATAAATTATGATTTGATATTAGAGTTGGAGAATTCTGGTTATTAAACATTTTATTGAGTGAAATAGAGTTAAGAAAAAATTTTAGGAATTTTGATTTGAAAGGAATTTGAGGAATAGATAAATTGTTGTTATTTTTCAAGAAAACTTAGCCAATTATGAGGGTTATTATTTGCTATTTTATATTACTTAACAATTATTATAAATTATATTAACATGTAAATATATATTTATTGTAGAGTGAGTTTGAATTTAGCTTGTAGGAGTTAAATTCTCTCAAGTTTAGTTGTGTCAAGAACTTGAGGTAATCACTTTTCAATTTATCTTATATGCTTGTTGAAATGATTATAGGCGTATATTGGTATTTTTAATTGCGATAAATATGTTATAGTAATTTATATATGAAAAATGTACAATGACTATTAATCATGTTTTTAGTAAACTTTTTAGTTAAGTGGGCCTGAATGATTTATTCGAATGATTGATGATGCATAGCATTAAATATGAAATATATGAATAAATTATTAACATTGAAGATTATGATGTTGAGATGTTGAATGTGGTGAGTTGTGATTAAGGAGATGTTTGATTCTTTTATACCACGTGATATAGCCGCCACTGTGTGCACAGTGGATGGCTTTGGCATTTTCACTGTAACACCCCAAATTTTATTCACCAAGAGTATATTGTGATTATTTTATATATTCAATAAAATAGTGAATATTTAAAACCAAAAGAATTAAATATTGAAAATTGAAAGGTGAACAGTGTTTTTAGTGAAATTGCCTACGAGACAATGAGTTTTTCATGTGGTTTTGAAAGACCAACTTATGAGAAAAAATTATGACATTTTACAGAGTGAAAGTAGGCATCATAAGCTTTAATTTGATAGTAATATGAATCAATTAAAGCTGTGTACAAAGAGTTATGAATTTTTGAAATAAGCCCAGAAATTCTGGCATTTTTCTATAGCAACGCCCAAAGATCAAAATTCTAGGAAATATTGGGTTCCAATTGGCTAAAGGTAATATTTTTCCTTGTAAATAGACTTAAGGATGGTCACATAGGCTTTGGAATCATACCAATTGGACATTTACACAATTAGTTATGAATTTTCAAAGATTGGTGAAAATTTTACCCATAGTTTTTATTTGTGCTAAAATTGAAGAAATAAATTAATCTTCCTTTTTCTCTTAATTATTTTAAAAATTAAGGGATGAAGGAGGAGAAGACAAGTGTCAAAATCCAATGAGACCAAGTGTCAACACTATATGAAAGATGATAGAGATAATTGTTGTGTCATAAGTCCTTACTTATGTCATAAGGTTAGATAGCCAACTATTGTACCAATTGACTTGAGTAAATGGATGAAGCAAACTTGGTTAAATTGAGGTGTGTGTGTGACGTTTTTGTGGGCAGAAATGAGGAAGAAATTGGTTCAAATATAAGGCCCAAGTTCAAGTCATAGTTAGGGAGAAACTAAAAGGACAAAAGGGCATAAAGGTCATTGCACACAATAAATGAATCAAGAGACATTTGATAAAGCTTTCATACTCCCTTCATCAGCCATTGCACGTCCAAGTCATAGGAAAAAAGAGAGAGAAAAGAGAGCTTGAGAGTTCACAAAGCAAGGAAGAGCAAGAGGAAGTTTAAAAGAAAAACTAAGGTAACTAAGTATTGATTTAATGGTTTGGCTTCCTATTCTTGTGTAACATTTCCTCTAAAGTTCTCTTCTTCATGTATACATATGTTTAGCAAGTCAAGTCTCCAAGGAAGAGAAGGAGTTAAGATGCCAAGATTGAAAGCAAGAGGGTAACTTCATGAACTTGCTCTCTTGTGGTTGTTGTTTTTGTTGTTGATGATGTTTCTTGATTTTTTTCAAGTTTCATGATTGGTTTGTGAACTTGGAAAGTAAGAACCCTAAGGGGTTATGCTGCCTAAATTTCATTAAATCATAAGCTATAAGTGTTTAAAGAGTTAAACAAGTGATTTGGAGTGAAAAGGAGAGAGATTTAAAAGTTGGATTTCAAAAACTATTTTTCCTTTTCTTTAAAGTTTCTGGTCTGTCCATAAATGAGGGAAGGAAATGGATTTTCATGTTTTTGATGGTTCCATGGTGTTTAGAAGGGAAATATATATAGGGTTTATGTTGATCAATTTTTGAGAAAAGGCCTAAAAAGTAAAATGACCAAAATACCCCTAAAACCCTCAATAGGGACTGTCAAGGGCAAAATCGTCTTTTGACAGTCCATTTTCGAAAATTGAGGCCTGAAATGGATTCCTTGAGCGAAAATAAATTAGGATAGCTCTAGTCAATATTTTGGGAAAATGTGCCATCGGGCCGAGTACAGAGGGGAGAGCCGGGTCCCGGGGCATTTTGGTAACTTTTCACCATAGACTAATATAACCACAAGAAGCACTATGGAAGAGTCTAAAATGATACTTTGATAGGTTATGACCTATTTCTTATACATTTAATATTTTAGGACCGAGTTGGAAGTCGGAAGCGACACATTTTACGAGGCACATTAAAAAGGGATTGATAAGACTTTGAGGTAGGAACATTATCCTTCATACATCATGCAATAGTTATGTGATTGTGTGGATGTCATTGTTTGTAAATGCGCTTTAGTAATCAACAAGGTTTGCCTAAAGAGGGGCATTTAGTTCCGGGGAGCACTTATACTGGGATTTGGCCGAAGTCCAACCAGTGTAGATTGTGGGACTGGACCCTACTCATGTATACATGACGATTATGTGTTTATATTGTTCATTAATTAGTGTATATATGACACATATCATATTTACTTTTCACATTTTCTATGAACTATAGCATGTTTCTACTGTGATTCCTTAGAATCTTACCCTTTTTTTTTAACAAACATATTACACTACTATAAAAAATTGGTATAATGACGTTTATTTTAAAACATATTTTGGCGTTTAAAAAATGCCAAAGCTTTTGATGCCATTAAAAATACCTATAGCGCTTTTCAATCTAAAAAAACGCCAAAGGAGGAGGTACCCTCCTTTGGCGTTTATAAAATAAACGCCAAAGGAGGGTTGACACCTCCTTTGGTATTTATCAAAAAAATGCCAAAGGAGGTGAACACACCTCCTTTGGCATTTGTAATATAAATGCCAAAGGAGGCATTGCCTCCTTTGGATATTTATTTTTTTAAAAAATATTTTTTTTCTTTACGGTGTAATTTAAAAATAAATGTCTGATAATCATATATAATTTTTTTAGCAAGTAAATGACTATACATTTCATCTAGTAGGTAAATTACAATATAAAATGATGATAATCATTTTTTTAATTATTTTATTTTTTTGATAAAACAAACAAATCACAATATAATGGTAAAAAATACAAAACATTAACTACAATGATTTGTATTACAACAAAATTACTACAATATTATTAATTTGTAAGTTTAAAAATTAAAAAAATAACAATATATAGGAAGTTTAAGTTGACAAAGTTGAAACTTCAAATTAATACTTAAAAAATAAAAAATTTGAGCAAACATATAAGAGTCATTGCAAATTTTAACCAAAAAGAAAAAAAGAGAAAACATGGATCAAATGTTAAAAAAAACAATGTTTACAAGTTAGGGATCTCCTACTTCGCTACTTGCTGCTATCAAAGAGAGGAAGGAATGGGGATAACGAATAAGAAAAGCTAGTAGACCAATAAAGTGAGAGAATAATGGATCGAAGTTATGGGAAGTGACAAGCAGGAGAGTGCTAATGGCGGGATGTCAATGGCGGGGTTTTTAAATTTTGTAAACAGGGGAAGCTTTGGCGCTTCATAAAAGAATGTCATTGCTTCCCATTTTCAAAATAAAATTTAAAAAAAAAAATGGAAGCTTTGGCGCTTCTTTAGGAAGCGCCAAAGCTTCTATTGTGTTTTTTATTTTTTATTTTTTCAATATGAAGTTTTGGCACTGTGTTTATGTAATTGGTTAGTTTAACTATATTTTATGTGTTGATTCTTTTTCTAACAATGGTCAAGTATATACTACTTTTACACTTCATTATAAAAAAATTTGATGAACTTCATGGAGCTCACTCAGTTTTACGCTTCATTATAAGTGTAAGTTAATACTAGTGACAACAATATATTTAAGCAGATAATTTGGATCTATAAAAAGAAAGAGCAAAAAGTATGACAAACATATCATATAACTTTACGTTGATTGTAACTATTAAACCTTTAACAATGATAAATGTATAATAATATAATGTCCCAAGTGAAAAAAAAACACTTAATTTAAAATTACTTTATAGCTAGATACACACACAATCGAAGAAGCTGAATGAACCTTTTTTTTAAAAAAAAAATACATAAGAAGCTTTGGCGCTTCCTTAGGAAGCGCCAAAGCTTCCTATAAGAAGCTTTGGCGTTTCCTTAGGAAGCGCCAAAGCTTCCTATTATAATATTTCTTTTTTTATTTTTAATTTTTTTACCTGACACTTATGAGTACTTTTCCCTACAAAATAGTAATCATATTATTTATTCTATAATAACAAGAATTATTATAGAATAAATAATATATTAAGAAAAGCTAAACACATTAAATTGATTTTGATGGGAAACATGTACTCTTAAGTATTAGTTTCCTTTACTATGTCATATATGAAACCAGTGTGGATCAATTTTTTTAAAAAAAAAAATATATAGGAAGCTTTGGCGCTTCCTTAGGAAGCGCCAAAGCTTCCTATTATATTTATATTTTTTATTTTTTTTGAAAATATAAGAAGCTTTGGCGCTTCCACATAAAGCGCCAAAGCTTCTTATTATTTTTTTTTTAAACAAATTGAAGACATTGTTTGGCGCTTGTACATGAAAGCGTCATATAAGGTTAACGTCTACTATGACGCTTATAATTGTAAGCGCCAAAGCATCAAAATAATTTTAAATAAATAATTATCTTTGGCGCTTTTTTAAAAAGTGTCATAAGAGCTGCGCCACTAAACCCCTTTTTTGTAGTAGTGTTAGCGGGTGACAGTGGGACGAAAGGTAAAGATGCAGATATAGAGAAGTGATTGGCACCTGCTTAGAGGCAAGGTCAAAGTTGGTGGATTAATTAGTTTATGCTTAAGATATTATGGGGAATCCTGTATAGATTGAAGTTTTTGCTGTATTCGGTATTTTGTCTATGAACGACTCTGGGACTGTACATAAATATTTTTATCAGTATAATGTACTCTTCTATATGCCTTTAGAACTTGGTCTCTATTACTCTGTGTATATCGAAATGGAAATGGGTGTCAACACTCATAGCCTTTGGTATCACCCTTTCCTTTGGCTGGATTAAGGGTCAGCTCAACAGACAGGTGACCCCTTTCCATTTTCTACGGAAAAGGAATCCATGGTCTGATATGAGTTCTGTAGCCTTTGGCTATGTTACACCTCATTATTGGAGAGCTTGGTGCAGTCTTGTGAAAGAGACTAATCCTATTATATGTTGTAACTCATGGATTCTGTCAGCGGTTAAGGAGGTTATAAGGATGATTGAGGGAGTTTTGCATATTGAATTGTTCTCTTGAAATACTAATGTTTTGGAAAGATTAGATTTTATGTTATATGAAAATATATTTTGCCCACTTAACTATCTTATAATCATTCCCTGCATACTTGTTAAAATGGAATTGTGGTTACTGAATCCATGTGACTCACCCCCGTCGATATTTATTTTTTTTTCAGGCCAGAGTTCAGGTGGTGCTATCAAGGGGAAGGCAAATGAGACTTGATTTGATACCGATCCTATGTTTCGTTTAGTTACATGAGCATAATGTATATTGCCAAACTTAAGGACCTTTTTGGTTTACGTTGTATATGTTGAATACTTCGCTGCATACTGCAATTTGTACTGTGGGCGGAGCCCTTTAATATGTTATATTATGTTATATTTAATGTTTTACTTGGTTTGGAGATTAATTATATTGTAATTAAGAGAGGTTGTTGCACGATTACTTGAGGTTTTCAATTTGACTTGATAAAAATTAACTCTCAAATCATTTTAAGAAGCTAGGAAAGCCATCAACTTTGCTATCAAGAGTATTTCCTCATATCCATCCGATTTTTATAAAGAAAATACCAAAAATAATAGTTTAACATTTAATTAAATTGCATTACTCTTTTAATTATTAATTTGAAAAACCAAAACCCCTATTTATCCTTGTTTTCATTACATTTACATAACATTTAGATTACTTAGGAATAAATAAAAGACTCATCGAAGAGAGAAAACGATTACAGATTTGTCTATTCGCAATCTTTAGTTAATTTCTTATTATGGATCCCAAGATTAACGTTAAAAAGGCCTTCATCAATAATCACCTCCTTCAAGTTTCCACTTCTTGATTTCTCTTCCCATTTTTTTATATATATGTGAGCATTTTTAAATAAGAGAACTTCTGTTTCAAAATATATTGTTCCAGAATTTCAATGTAGTAAATAAAAGTATTTTAGTTCATGTGAAATTATATTTTTATATTAATTAGTAATTTCTTTTTTCATATGCAAAACCTTAAACAACTAAAGAATTGAAATGGAGGGAGTACATGTGCGTTGCTTTTCATGTAAATTCTCAATCAAATGTTTTTGGCGTTAACAAATGTGGATGAAATGTTTATTGTTTCTTCTACTTCACATATAGAATTGTTTATAACAAGAACGGGTCTATGGAGTTACCTTTGATTTATATTAACTATGACTATCTTAACAAGAGCGCGCGTGCACACACATATATATATGTTTCTGTTATTCTTGTGTTGAACAAGATCAATAAACCGTTAGTCTTAAACATAAGTAATGCCACTTTTTATCCTGTTTGTCGTGGATGCAATCAATATCAATATCTGTTTGGACATGAGATAGAGATATTTCCAATTGATGCATGGATCAAGGAATTGAGTACAGTGCATATATGTGTCAATTACTTAATTGTATTTTGGGCATATTCGTACAATGCAAGGGATTTTGTGATCTAGTTACTATATAAAAAAGGGTGAAGGTGTAAATTTAGTATTAAATACTTTTGTTAGAAGCATTCATAAGACTTATCTATTATTGGATGTAAAAGTAGCAATAAATTATTTATTTGGGAGTAGATTTAGCAACGCTGTTAAATCTGTTTAACTGCCGTTATTTTTTGAAATGAGGGTCCCAATAGGCTTCTCCCTCTGTATTATTTTAATATTTTTTTTAATGGAAAAATATCACTTAGGCTACATGGAAACAATTTCATTTTAGTTAATGCCCAAAAAATTCTGAAATCTCTCTGTAAAACTTAATTTATTTTTACTAACAAAACTTAATGTCATTTTAACCCAAGGGGTGTAGTGATATTTCAGAATCTTTTGGGGGTTATCTGAAATGAAATTTTTTCCATGTGGCATAAGTGATATTTTTCCATTAAAAAAATATTAAAATAATACAGAGAGAGAAGCCTGTTGGAACCCACATTCAAAAAATAACGGCAGTTAAGTGTTTTTTAACGGTGTTGCTGCAAAATCTGCTCCCAAATAAATAGTTTATTACTATTTTTGCATCCGAAAATAGATAAGTTTTATAAATGCTCCTAGCAAAATTGTTGAATGCTAGATTTGCACGTTCTCCCTTTAAAAAAATGGTAAAATGTTTTGTATACTGAGATATAGAATTTTATTTTATATATTTAAAAGGGAAGTAGTATAAATTGCTTATCAATATGTAGATTCCTTTCTTTGACTTCGTCAGATTCTGAGAAAACAATTGAAATGACCAATTTATTAGCTATAACTATTCAATAAGTCAGGAGACTAGATTACCATTTCATTGCCATAATGCTTTGCAGAGTCAATTTGGCCGAGAAATTGGATTTCCTGAAAAGAAGAAAAACTAGAACCACTTCTATATAAACCCTCCCCTTCTCATCCCTCCATAAAATTACAGTTATGATCCTTTGATATTGTAACCCCCCTCCGTAATTATATCCGAAATACGCAATTAAAATGAAATAGAGACCAATAATAATCAAATAACATTTACTAACCCATCACATGATGGGGTTTTCAAAAATACCTTTCGAAATCATTTATAAACTTGGTCTCATATTCACATTTCGAATACAATTACTACGCAAAGATAAATCACATTCATATAAATATTAGAGTGCACAACATAATCATCCCGGCAATCTCGAGTACATACCTTTGCTAAAGATATACAGGGCACAATTGCCCATTACAATTCTTCAAATGGGGATTACACAATCTCATCTCGAATGAGTCATGCCGCTCCCTCCACGAGCCACTTGTCCTGTCTAAATTGTTGGTAAGGGAGGGTGAGATTCGAGAGAATCTTAGTAGGGAAACATTATCAATATGCAGGCAAGATAAGTGTTTAATGCATGACATGCTTGCATCACATAACTCATGCACACATACAATGACAAATCTATAAGCTCAATGCTTCGAACGATACACATATGGCCATAACATATATTGAAACATAGCTTCAAATCATTCATACATGTTCCACATAATCAAGCAAAGCAATAACATGCATCAACACATTAATACAGTTATCAGAGCATGCAGGAGAGATAAGTTCCCTACCTCCAGTCTTTTCTCCTCGATTTGCGTGCCAGCAACTCGGGGCTTCACATTCGATCCTACAATGTCAAATGTACTATTTAGACACTTCCATAGTGTTTCTGAGGGTTATATGAAGCTATATTGAAAAATTACTAAAATACCTCCGGGGACCCGGCCCCGCCATACCCGGTCCGGCTGTACTTTTCTTAAAATTTTGACATGGGCTATTCTAACATATTTTCGTCCAAGGAATCCATTTCTGTACTCAGAATTATCAAATTCAATGTCAAATTACGAAATTGCCCTTGGCAGCCCTACTTTTAGGGTTTTAGGGGCGTTTCTGTAATTATGCTTTCTCGGCCTTTTCCGAAAAAGTGCCCAACTGTAACCCCACCTATTTTCGCCCACTGAATCCAATGGAATCATCAAATCATTGAAAATCCAACTCTAAGACCCATTTACAATGCTGGCCGAAATATATGGGTTTTAAAGGGAAAATTGGGTTTTTCGGTTTCGGCTCCGTAAACGTGTTTCTTTCCACTCCTAACCACTTTATTGACTATTCCATTAGGTTACAACTACCATTTAGTATCAATTTGGGCAGCATAACAGCCCCTACAACCCATTTCCATAAATTAAAACCAACGGCAATCCGGCGAAATTTCACCGATTAAATTGCCTACAGTAGCTAGAATAGTCAATATACAAGAGTTTGGAAGTTATCTCAAGCTCCTTCTGGCTTTTCCCCAATATGGCTGAAAAACCCTAACTTTCCTAACCAAGATCTGAGCTTCAACAACCTTCAAGAACATAGAAGAGAAGCTTAAGAGTAGAGTTATACGCGTTAGGAGCTAAATCGCCGGAGAAATCGGCTTACCTTGCGAGATTTCTCCTTCCTTCTCTCTATTTTTCTCTCAAATCCTCTCTCCATATTTAGCTGTGCAGCACGTCGGAAATGAGAGCTGAAGATGATGAGAAGATGTTTTAATTCCATGCTTTTGTCATCTTGCCTTTTGATGATGTCATAATTCCCAAAAATTGGCATTTTCGGATTTTCTGGCAGATTTTCTGCCCAATCTTTGAAAAATCATAACTAATTCTAGAAAAATTGAAATGAGGTGATTCCAAAGCCAAATGAAAGATATTGAAGTCCTCTTCATAGGAAAAATATTTTCCATTACTAAAAATCACCAACAAATTCCAGAATTACATAAAACTCATCACTGCCCCAAAACAGAGTTCAGTTTCCATCCCAAACTTTGGACAGTCATATCTCCTAGTTCAAAAAATGAAATGGCACAAATGATATGTCCATTTTGAAGTTTGAGATGTAAACTATAAGACTGGAAAGTTTCATAATTTTTTGACATCATTTACCTGGTAAACAGGTCCACACGAGAAGACTGCCCAGACCGAATTCACGCTGGACAACATTTCCAGTTTTGCAACCAATGTGTCCAATCCAATTTAAATCAATTCCAATGATTAAATACCACAACATGACACCATTTTCATCACAATAGCCCATTCAATTCTTCCCTCTATTCTAAGTCAATTTGGATGTTAATCCACAATTGAACTCAAATACAGGGTTTTGGCGTTGCTCATAACACAAGTGACTACAATCCACTTTATATTCTCTAAAAGGGTACATTAATCACTAACCACATCCACTTTTCTAGTCATTAACCCCTAATCACAATTTGGGATCTTGCTAAACCGGGGCTTAGCAATCCACTAATCTCAGACTTATTCTCTAGTCTCGAGTCTCAAAATTCGGGGTATTACAGATATGTTCTGCTTGAATCACATCTATGCACGTTTCCTAATTAATAGAATTTAATTTTGTAATTTGTTCCAATATTTCATCCTTTCTAATTTGTGCTATAGAATATAAACAAAAGTTTTTTTAAGACTATGTTTGAATGGAGAGGAAAGTGAGGAGAAAATATGGGAGATGGAATACTAGGAAGAAAAACTTCCCTATATGATAAAAAAGCTTATTCCCTACTGTCTTAATTATAAGATAAAGTTGACTTTTTTAAAGAAATTAAGTAAGCTAATTAAATTACTTTAGAGTATTCTTATTTTTTTTCTTAAAATTAATTAGTTTGACTAATAAATTAATATATAATCTAAGGATGCATAACATATGATATGATTAAGTAACTTATTTAACTTCCTTAATCTCTCCAAAAAAAATCAACTTTGTTTTATATTTAGGACCAGAGGTAATACTATTTTTGGAAATTTCCCTCATAATACTTTTTTTCCTTTAATTTTCTCTCCATCCAAACATATTGTTAAAGAAGAATGTTGCTTGTCATTATAGTGAATGGTCTTTTTTGCAGTAGCAGTGGAGTGTTTGGAAGTAGGAATGGTAGCTTCTAGATTTAATACGTATGAATATCTCCCTCTGCATGGACGACATGCGACGGAACATACTTGTAATTGTAACTTTCTGAACAGTTGTAATTTGTTATTGTTGGTTAGTTTTATGACTCTTCATATCTGCAAACTAAAAGATTGCAAGTTATTTGAACTGAGTAAGTTGGCAAGAATAACAGTAACAAAATATCCCATGTGACAGAAACAAAAGACGGCAGAAACAGCCGCCATTTACCATTTGATGAAATTGAAGATAAAGGCTGATATACAAAATTCTTGAGAGCCTATACACAAATAATTTCTTTGAAAGCCTTAGCCATATCAACCCTAATTATACTTTTTTACATCACCAGCAAAATGTTCGTGGTTTTACAAAGGGATGCTTTAGTAATGCTGCAGCAGATGGGCGGTTGGTTGGAGTTCTCGTGAAGCAGAGTTCGAGAAAATCTTTACCCTCTTCGCATAACTTTTCTGGTATGGGTGGATGTTGATGTTTACAATGAACATTAAATATGACCTGAAGCTGCTTAATAAATGAATTTGTTTTAGTGATATACTTCTTTGACTAATAAATGAAAGCTCCATGTATGAGATACAATGTCTCATGTAATTCCCAAAATTATATTTTGATAAGAAACTATACCCAAATTTCTCACTTGTCCTTGCATTTAATCAGGGCACTACTTCATTAACGCTAGACCTAAATATTTAGTCCCGAGTCCATTATATGCTTTGCTTATTATATAGCAATACTCCTTGCTAAGTTGTACACATGCTGACAAGTCTACTGTTTGTAAGATTAGAAGTGTTCTGTTTTGTGTTGGGTAAAGCATCAGCAGAAAGACAAACTCATTAAGTTTACATGCAAATAAAAAAGTAAAGTCATATTATCTAATGCAACGTTAGCTCTATAATATATATTGAAGTGTAAAAGTGTTTACCGGGTGCAAATCAGGCCAAGGCTTCTCCCCTGAGAACATTTCAATGATTACACAACCCAAACTCCATACATCAGCAGCACAAGCTTCACGCGAGCTCTTATATTCTTCGTTCCCAAGGACCTGAATGAGAAGCAAGTTTATTAATTAAGAAATATTTTTGTAAAGCATAAAGTAGATTATGAAAATATATACCTCTGGGGCTGCATAACATATAGTTCCAATCTGAGAGTGCTTACCCACAGATTCTGTCCGCTATTCAACACAGAAATCCAATTAAAGTTATCAATGTTTCTGACTGTTAGGACTATTATATCAATTCCAAGGGTATTTAAAAGGCCACAAATAACCACCAATACTATGAGGGACAGAGACACTCGATTCTAAACATGAAACATCATGTTAAATTAGTGCAAATATTAAGTCTAAAGTTCTAAAATCAATGGCCGCGGTTTCGTCACATGAATGCATGATGCGCAGGATATCCAAAAACTTACATGCTCAGATAAACCAAAGCCGCCCAGCTTTACAATGTTGACAAAATCGACAAGTATGTTGTCTGGCTTTATGTCCCTATATATAATCATACAAAAGAATAAAGAACAAATGAGATGACCAGAACTCATGCAGTATTCCTTGTAAATATTTATGGGATTATACCTGTGGACTAATCTTTTGCGTTGTAGGTAAACCAAACCATTGAGAATTTGCGCAGTGAAATTTTGAATTAAAGGTTCAGGTAAAACACCTCGTTTCAATATATATTTCTTCAGTGAACCTGGTTGTATGAATTCCATGTATAGAGAAATGCAGCTTCCTTCATCCTAAATATGCATGAACCAAGCGATTAATTAACTATGCGTATATTCTCCTCCTCAGCTTAAATCAGAAGAATGCTTACCATTCTATGGCCATAATACTTCAGAATGTTTGGATGTTCTAGCTGGCTCAAAATATGGATATCCTGAAAAGACAGATACACCAATTTAGTCATGTTCAATTGTGGAGGATTATATGTGAGACAAAGAAATTGTAATGATATATCTAAGACGTACCCTCTTTATAGATTCTACACTTGTAATGTTGTCAATGTTTTTCAGTTCCTTGACTGCACATAACTCTCTGCTTTCCCTATCAGGAATGAAGAACACACATGCTTTTTTATGGCTTACCAGCAAGGCCTCCAACACATAGTTCTCACTAAGAAATTAGATTAATATAAGATCAAAATTTCAGTTTACTCACACACACACACCTGTTGCGGGCAACATAAAGAGCCCCATATCCATCATGCCCAAAAATTTGCCCTTTTTCCCATATGCTAAAATCGGTGGTTTCAGGGATTGAATCATCATCATCATCAAGTGTTTCGTTTATTGCACATGATTCTCTTGTTTCTCTGTCAAAAATGAACATGGCAACATATTTTGATTTGATACCATATGAGAATTGAACAGGGTATTAGGCTATATCCCATATCACCAATTATTTCTTCTAAAATTAAATTAGGGCAATAAGATCAAAATATCTACTCCCTCCGATCCTTAATATAAGACATATTTATTTAATTTGATTTGATTAAGAAAGTTCGCAAAGTTAGTTAATATGACATGTATTTTATAAAACACCCTAGTTGTCTTCATTAATTCCCCCCTCCCTTTCCTCCTTGATTATAGTTGAAGGAGCACCTATAGGGATAAATTAGGAAACATTGTATGGGAATATTGTGCATTTATATCTTAATTATTTTGATTTGATTAGATTAAATTAGATTTTAGGGTTAGCTGTAGCTTTCTCTATATAAAGGCCCATATGTACTCTTTTTTATTCATGGATTCAGAATATATTTTTCTCTCAAATTGTCCGGACATATATGAAAACTATGTCTTATATTTAGGACTAAGATCATCTCTCCAAATATATTTTATATTAAGGACCGAGGATTATTTGCTCTGTATCCTATGGGGAGTATTTGCTCTGCATCCTATATAGATATATGCATACCTGTTGCGACCAGTATAAAACATTTCATATTTGCCTGATCCAATGGTTGAAGGGATTGGATTAGCAGCTTCATGATGCTGTCCATCATCAAATTGAGCGTTCACAAATGGATGGTTTAGTAATTCCGCAGCAGATGGGCGCTTGGCTGGATCTCTGATGAAACATCTTTCGAGAAAATCATTACCCGCAAGGGACAGATTTTTTGGTATTTCCGGATCCTTATTTGCAAGACAAACTCTAAACATGACCTGAACCTGCAGCATGTTTTAATTAGTGAGTAACATGTCTAATTAATAAACAAACAATAGATCCGTATAACATATATAATATCTCTTCTAATTCTGATATTCCTTTGAGAAAAGGACCTCTAAAATTCTCCCTCTCCCTGTTTGCCCAATTGCAAGCATAAAACTTTTTGAATATAGAAAAGCACAAAGGAATCGAAGTGAGCATGGAAACCTGGATGGAGGGAGAAAAGAACATGCCATGCATGAAACCTTTTGTCAAGATATAGATCCACCTGAACAAGAGATTGCCAAGATAAAGCCCAATAGAAAGAATGGGTCATGAGATTAGACCCGAGTGGACACATACAACTTAGCTGCTATAACAAGGAACGCTTAAATCTATCTAAAAGCTTTAATCCAATTTCTTGTATAATTTGTTTAAAGTATTAAGGTATATTAAAATCACAAAATGTAAAAATGTACCGCATTGGCGCAATTAGGCCAAGGATTAATGCCCGTGAACATTTCAATGACGACACAGCAATATCAGCAGCATAGGCTTCACCAGAGCTCTTATGCGCTTCTTTCTGAATAAGCTGTATGAGAAACAAAGTTTATTAGTAGAAATATATAGCGATGTCCAGATTAGTAAGAAAATAAATATACACCTCTAGAGCTGCATAATGTATAGTTCCATCCACTGAGTGCTTGCCCGCAGATTGAGCTAGCTATATCAACACACAAAATCCCAATTATTCTTGTCCATAAGAGGAACTGTCATATCAATTCCAAGGGTATATATTAAAATGACCACAAATAACCAAAAATATCATACTCATCTAGTCCTAAATGTAGGACCAATCTTGAGGGTGAAATTTGGTCTCAAATGTAAGATCTTTTTTTTTTTTTTTAATCTTTTATATTTATCATTTTTCTTTAAACTAGCTTACCTAACTCATAAACTGATATATAACATAATACTATGCATAAATATTTTAGAAAAATTATGTCACAATATTATATTTAAATAACTTATTTAGTTTTCTTAATCTCTCTAAATTAAATAATTAAGCCTTACATTAAGAACTAGAGGAATATAATACGCACTTACTTGAACCTACTATGAAACCAAATCATCTCATCAAGTTATATTGGCGCCTTGTAAGTAAAGTTGTCTGACACTCATAGATCAATACAAGGCCTTGTTTTTTTCACGTGAATGCATGCATTTTGTAAATAAAGTTCTCACTCTTGAGCTTCAAACATTATTCATTTCTACACTTGAGATGAATTAATCATTACTATTCAATATATTAGGTGAAATAATCTGGATCCCCAAATATTTCATGGAATAAAGTAGAAAGAGATTTGGAGATATTAGTGGATCCCACCTTTATGGGTTTTTTTTTTTTGGTGATACAAAGGCAAGCAAAGCTTGAAAGATTACAAAATCAAGGGACTAGAACCCAACTATTGTTTATGTGACAACAAACCACGCTCTAATGCAAAAAGACGGATACATTCCGTCGGAGGTGACCCTAATTCGGCGTAAATCTGGGTGTAAATCGGAGGTGACCTTTGTGGGGTTTTACATATATAAGTAGGACGCATTCTTGATATCTTTTCATACTTCACCGTGCATGGAATAGTGAAATATTTTTAGAGGATATCCAATGTTGCTTGGTGAATATAAGGAAAATGTGTTAAAACGAATAAGGGCATTTTCATGATATTACTTGGGGAATAATTTCCATGGAGCCAATATTCAGGTGAGGTCAATTGTGATTTTTTTTTTTTCCAAATTCAAAGATTGGGGAAAGATATATCATCTGAAGGTAAAGATCAAGGATCATCTAGTTACAAAAAATGGTTAAAATATACTTGTCCTGCGAGTAATTAAATTAGATCCAATTTAAAGAGATGACAAATAAATATGATAACTGTAGAAGTAATTAATTAGAATGCTAAATGTAGGAGATATTAAAGGACTTACATGCTTAGCCAAACCAAAGTCAGCAAGCTTTACATTGTTCTTAGAATCCATGAGTAAATTATCCGGTTTGATGTCCCTATAAGCATATAAAAAGTAAAGAAAAGGAATTTAAAAATATTGATGTTTAGACAGTTATATTAGATAGTTCAAGCTTACGCAAAGGAACAGTGCATTTCAGCCACAAAACAGTAGAGGAAAACAGAGAAAATATGTTCGTATTCTTATTGTCAACTTTAGTTATAAATCTACTTAAGTGATAGCTATGCTATATACTTTTACGTATCGCCACACAAAAAAATGTTTCTTTCACAAAAGATCCCAATATTTATGATTACAGAGCCACAGCTTGAAACATATACTCCACAATAGGTATGAATCTTACTTATCATAGCAACAAAAGTAAATCTTCAATTAATACCAAAGCATATTGGAGGTGGGTTTAACATACCAAACAAGAAGATAATATTTGCAGTTATCTAATGACCCCACCAGAACATCAGGCTAGTCCAGCTTGTTTAGAAGGCTGAAATAATTTCATTTTGACAGCCTCATGTTTTAATGTTTTTGAAACATTAATTAAAAATTTGTCCAAAAAAAAAAACATTAATTAAAAACTACCACCTGATTCTATTTACAAATCTCAATGAACTGACTCTCACATATATACAAAGGGGAGTTAGTTAACTTATTATTTTGCCCATAATTAATGAGTTCAATTAATTCTTTTTGTTTATTGCAATTAATAGGGGCAAAATTGTAATAATCACATTTATTACTCTAAAAGTAAATTTATAATAAGGACCAACATTTTTCCCCAAAAAGACTTATAAATAAGACCAGAATGGTAGTTATCCTGCAATTAACATCTAACTGTTGATATTGTCAAGAACTCATACAGTATTACGCGTAAATATTATGTGAATATACCTGTGAACTACTCTTTGACCGTGCAAGTAAACCAATCCTAAGAGAATCTGTTTGGTGAAATTTCGAACTAATGTTTCTTGTAATCCTCGAGATCCAATATATTTCTTCAGTGAACCGGGCTCAACATATTCCATATATATGGATATCTGGCTTTCCACCTACTCCATATACACATAAACCGATTAATTACACGCAAGGGCGCACAAAAAGAATATATAGGGCTACCCCATCCACAATAAATGTTTTAATTCCTCTCCATAAATCAGGATACAACTTACAATTTTACTGCCATAATACGTCACGATGTTGTGGTGTTTCAGTCGTTGAAGAATTTTGATTTCCTGAGTACAAAAGCACACTTTAGTCGGTTATGGTATAATGTGCAAAAATAGGACCCAGAATAACAGAATCATGTGTAATAAAAAAAAAAATAACAGAATCATGTTTATAAACTGTATAGCACAATTTGAATAGTTTGAAAAGGCTAAAGGCATGTTTGGGAGAGCTTATTTTGAGAAAATAAGCCCAATTTACGCAAGCCGAGAAAAAACTCCTCTCACATACTTACCTCGTATACCGTGAATCACGAATTATAAGCACTTATTGCCTAAAAATAAGCTCTTTCAAACGAGCTATAAGACGTTTTTGCAAGTTGTTATTGTAAGCCATTTAAAGGAAAGATGCTGACCTCCAAGTGTTTTATTTAAAGAGGAACTATACGCCACTCATGACACTTTAAACTGAAATGTGAAACTGAATTCAATATGATTGTGCGTATAATTAATTACAATATGCCAAACATAAAATTTGTGTATGTGCAATTGCGCAATACATTATGCATTAAGAAGGAATATCTTATTGCACTTTCATTACTAATCTAAATAAGGATAACGAACTGTGCTGTGGCAGATGCAAGTTTTGGTATAATGAAGCTCAGTACATCCTTGAAGAATAAGGTGTTGTCTATACAAGACACTAAAATTATATTGAAAGATAGAATGCTCTTTCAGTGTAGCTAGCGGGGTACCACAACATGATTAATGTCCTCCTAGTAAGAGGGTGCGATATGATACAAACAAGATCTTAAAGTGGATCAAATCATGAATACTCAATTACATCCAAAATATCTGTAGCTAGAAATGCAGGACTTCCATTTTAAAAGGGGGGAAAAATTTTTTTGCATTATTTCTTGCAAAAGACACTTGAAAATCTTCAACTTTCTGCAGGTGGAGGATTTGTTGAAATTTGGAGGATTATATTGATGCAGGGGAAAACAAAAACCTCTAAAATATTATTGAATTCTTTAATAAAAGAGAGTATATATGGACCTTTATATAAACAAATCTAAAGTATTAACCTTTATATAGACAAATCTAAAGCTAACTATAGAATCTAATTCAATCTAATTAAATCAAAATAACTAAGATATAATTTTAAGATATAATATCTCAAGATATAGTAAATAATAAGATAATAATTAATCTAAATAATCCAACAGATTCACACCTACATGTGACAGATAAATTGCAGTATAAGATGGACCTAATGAAGAGATTGTGCTTATCGATCTTCAAGGCCACGCGTTTCCTTTATTGCACATAATTTTTAAGTCCTCCTGTAAAAAGGGAACATGGCAACATATTTTTATTTCATACCTGATAAGTACTGAATAGGGTATTAGGCTATATCAATAATATATCCTCACATATATTTCACCAATTATTTCTTTCAAAACTAAATTAGGACAATAAGATCAAAATATCAATTTGCTCTGTATCCTATATAGATGTATACATACCGATGGCGGCCAACATAAACATGTCCATGTGCGCCTGATCCAAGAGAACGCCCTTTTTCCCATAGTCACAGTTTATGGAAGAAGGGATTGGAATCCGTCGATCATCATCGAACGGTTCAAGATGCTCTTCCATTTCGAGCGATAAATTCTCAGTTCCCTGCACTACTTGATTATGGAAGCAACCATTTCACTGTGAGTTGTAACAACAATTTTACATTCCTCCATTGACGACAACTAAGATCCATCGTATCTCAAGCAAAAATAATTAGTAGCGACTGCCTTAAGATGAAATGCTTGATCAGAAATACCGATTCTTTTTCTTCGCTGTAAACTTTTTGGACTAATTTGGATCCACAACAGCAATCACAATCACAGACAGTTCATCATGACAATGAGATGACACACTCATTTGCTAACCAAGAACACGAATCTTCGAATTGTGTGAATGAATTGGATCCTATCAGTTACAGAGAAGCAGAGGAGTAAGTAGAACACAGCGTTTCGCTCAGTCGATGAAGCAGGTTCTCGGTGACCTGTCTCCTTCTGAAGGAGTTGACAAACTTGGCTGGTAGCTCCTCAATCTCTTCTGAAATCGTGGCCGTCTCTTGTGAACAAAGGGGAAGCAGCAGGAGGAGGGATCAGAATTTAGAGCACAGAACAAGTTTTTTCGTCACGTGTTTGAACTTTGGAATTGTTTTAAGGATGCAACTATTTAAGAAGAGGAGCTCGACGCAATCTATGAGAACTGACAGGGTTAGAGTAGTTCCTGACCCGTTCTGCCGTTCAGAAATTAGCATTAGTATTAGGCTTGAAAAAAAGAGGTCTGAACTTATCAATTATTAGTATTAACAAAGTATAAGTAACGTATGTCAGCGACCATTGTTGACCGTTAACCGTTGAGCGTTGACCATTGACCGTTGATGAGCTGTTGTCCACATTTTGGACAAATTCTGGCAAGCACCCAACATGAACCACATCAAACATGCACTGACCAATGAAAATCCACCAACAAGAAGATAATCAGCAACACGATTTTGGGGAAATACACTCTCGTTCGTTTGCAACCCTCACCAATTTGTAAGAAAGTCACTTTTAGTCCCAATAAGATATAGTTTCATTCCTCACATAGTAAATAATGAAATATGAAGGTGTTTCCAGCATTATTTTAAATTTAATCCCAATTATAGGAAAAATATCAAGTTTATTATATAAATGATAAATACAGTTAAGTATTGTTACCCACATGTATGGATTAATAGTTTTCTAGCTAGTTAATGGAAGTAAGCCGCTGTGCATATTGGAAAGGGTTAAGGTGCAAAAATACTCATGAACTTTTTTCAAAAGTGTATCCAACCCCATAAACTTTTTTTAGGTGCAAAAATACCCATGAACTTCTCAAAAAAGGGCAAAAATATCAAACCGTTAATTGGTACAAACGTCCGTTTTGTGGGACCCACAATATTATTTTTTTAGGTGCAAAAATATCCATAAACTTTTCTAAAAAGTGCACCCAACACCATAAACTTTTGAAAAGTTCATGGGCGTTTTTGCACCCAGAAAAAATTTTATGGTCATGGGTGCACTTTTTAGAAAAGTTTATGGATATTTTTGCACCTTAAAAAATAAAATTGTGAGTCCTACAAAAAGGACGTTTGTACCAATTAATGTTAACACCCGTTTCCATTTCGATATACATAGAGTAATAGGGACCAAGTTCCACAGGCTTACAGAAGAGTACATATATACTGATAAAAGTATTTGTTTACAATCCAAAGTCAACCATACAGAATGCGATAATATACACCACAATTACAAAATATCCAAAAGTATTTTAGACATAGACTATCTATAACCACAAACTTTGTATTTGCCTCGAGGCACATGCCAGTCACTTCCCTTGGTCTACATTCTTGCCTTTTGATCCACTGGCGCTCGCTGAGATGTTTTATTTAGAAAAAAGGGTGAGATTCCGAAGAATCCCAGTAGAAACATACTATCATTCATAGAAAATACGAAAAAGTAAATATGATATATGCCATGTATACACCAATTAATGAACAATATAAACATATCATCTGTATGTATACATGAGTAGGGTCTAGCCCCACTAATCTACACCGGTTGGGTTTTCACCAACTCCAGTGTAAGTGCCCTGACACTTCTGGCCCCTCTCTTGGCAAATCATGTTGATTAATAAAGCGCATTTACAAACATTGGCATCCACACGATCATATAACTATAGCATAATGTATGAAGGATAATGTCCCTACCTTGAAGTTCTATCGACCCTTTTTGTGTGCCTCGTGAAACGTGTCGACTTTCGGCTCTCGATTCGGTCCTAAAATATTAAATGTACAAGAAATAGGTCATAACCTATCCAAGTATCATTTTAGACTCTTCCATAGTGTTTCTTGTGGTTATATTAGCCTATGGTGAAAATTTACCAAATGCCCCCGGGACCCCGGCCCGATGGCATGTTTTTCCAAATTTTTGACGAGGGCTATCCTGACGTATTTTTATCCAAGGAATCCATTTCGGGGCTCAAAATTACCAAATTCAATGTCAAATTACGAAATTGCCTTTGGCAACCCTACTTTTGGGGTTTTAGGGGCGTTTCCGTAATTATACTTTCTTGGCCTTTTCCGAAAACGTGCCCAACTGTAACCCCACCTAATTTTCTCTTCTGAATCCAATGGAACCATCAAATCATTGAAAATCCAACTCCTACCCCTAGATCTGGCCCTGACCGAAATTATGGAGTCCTCCGGGCAAAATCAGTGCTTTGTGATTTAGGCTTCGTAAACGCGTTCCTTTCTACTCCTAATCACTTTATTAACCATCTAATTGAGTTATAACAACCATTTGAACTAAAATTGGGCAGCATAACCCTTAGGCACACACTTTTCCAAAATTTAAAACTAATGGCAATCAGGCGAAATTTCACCAATTAAATTGCCCACAGCAGCCAGAATAGACAATATACGAAGGTTTGGAAGTTACCTCAAACTCCCACTAGCTTTTTCTCTTCTTAGCTGAAACCCTAGGTCCTTGAACACCCAAATTTGAGCTCCACAAACCTTGAAGAACGTAGAAGAATAGCTTAAGAGCGGTGTTATACGCGTTAAGTAAGAATTTACCGAAGAAATTGGCTTACCTTGCGAGTTCTCTTCTCTTTCTTTTTCCAAGTTCTCTCAACTTTTTCTCACTTTAGTTTCAGCTGAATAACGTCGGTTTAGGGGCTGATATGAAGAGGATGATGTTACTTTATCATATATATTGTATGACATGTACTTATTTATAAATTTTTCAAAAATTCAAAAACTAATTTTTATGTACATAAACTTATGTACATGTAATCATACTCATTAAGCCCAATCAATATTTCCTTCTCCATGCCACATGTAGGAGACTTCTAGGGGTCCTACCCTTTGATCTCAATTGGCTTCAAAACTTGTCCAAGTTACGTATATATGTAAAGTCTTAATATTGGTCAAAATTGCACTTTTTGCTCAAATTTTCCATAAATTCATATTAAATTGACCAAAATATTCTAAATATATTTTTCACCTTTATTTTTCTTAATTAATTGAAATTAACTTCAATTAATTGAAAAATAATTAATTTTGTGATAATTTGGCAAAATTACGATTTTACTATTACCTTTCTAATTCAATTTCTTCTCTTATTTTTCTTTGGCCAATTTTCATCTATTTTTGGACCAAATATTTTCTCTAATATTTCTTCATTTTTGGACCTTAATATTGGGTTTTTTAAATTACCCAAATTAATTCCATAATTATTTTGCCCATTTTATCATTAAAATGAACATTTATAAAATTCATAAATTCCAAATTCATGAATATTCATCATTTTATTGAATTTCTCAAATAATTACAATATATTTGGTGAATATAAAATTTGATATGTTACAATTAACGGTTTGATATTTTTGCCCCATTTTGAGAAGTTTATGGTTAAGGGGCAAAAATACCCATAAACTTTTCTCAAGAGTGCACTCACCACCATAAACTTTTTTTTTGGTGCAAAAATAGCCATAAACTTTCAAAAATGGGGTAAAAGTGACGGTTATCTTACTGGGTTCAAATGTAATCTTTTGATTGTCTAAGTCCAGAAAAAAAACACATCGACTTATCCGCCATGATTTTTCCAAGCCAAAAATTGAAAAACCCATCTTCAATGAAGATAATGACATCGCTATCATGCTCTTACCGACGTGCAGTAAATGGAATTGTTGAGATCCTTCCACATCAACAATTTTGGCAACTGCGTTTATGACACCATTGATATTAACAATTCCATTTATGGATGTCGATGAGAGCAGGATGACCACATCATCTTCGTTGAAGACCAGTTTTTCAATTTTTGGTTTGGAAAAATCATGGTGGACAAGTCGGGGTGCTGTTTTCCTGGACTTAGAACAATCAAAAGATGACATTTGAACACAGTAAGAGAACCATCACTTTTGCCCCATTTTTTAAAGTTTATGGTTACTTTTGCACCCAACAAAAAATTTATGGTGGTGAATGCACTTTTGAGAAAAGTTTATAGGTATTTTTGCCCCTTAAAAACTTTTGAGTAAACAGCCGTTAACGGTAGTGTCACTTTTACCCCTTTTTTGAAAGTTCATGGTTATTTTTACACCATTTTTAAAAGTTTATGATTACTTTTGCACAAAAAAAAATATTTATAGTGGTGGGTGCACTTTTGAGAAAAGTTTAAGGTTAGTTTTGCCCCTTAATCCTTCTTTCTTTCACAATAGCCATTCCCCCATTTCATTTCTTCATTTCATCTCTTATCATCTTCAACTCATAGTTTGGCTAAGTTTTATGAATATTCATGAGAGTTAAGCATACTTTCTTAATATTTTAATTAAAAATGTAATTATACAATAAATCTGTCATCCCTACAATATTTTAAAACGCTTTATGCTCTCAATCTCTCTTGACTTCTCACCCCCTCCTCTTGACTTCTTGGGTAGTGGGAGCACTTCTCTCGTCGTTGAGCGAGCTTGTTTCACAGTGTCTCCCTCCTTAGTTTCGGTGGGGTGGAGATGTCTGTATCTTGTGTTGGTATCATTTTATTTTCATGATTCTTCAAGCTTCTTATGGCGGAGTTGGGAGTTTCAGTGGCAACAAATCTCACTAGGTGGCTTCGATTCACAGTTTTGAGGGTTGAGATTTGGTAACTATAGTCTTTTATCATGTTGGCTCCATCTTTTCAAAAGATAGTTGTGGGTTGTTGGCAACATCGAATCTGAAGCATATGTCGGGGTCAAAACAGTGTTGTTCGTTGTGTAGTGATGTCTTCTCAATCTTTATCTTTCTTATTGATGTATATAGGTGCTTTTGCTTTTGCCAATGACGAAGTTTGTCTACCCACCAATTTCAGTGAAGGGATGATGAGGACTGAAGGGTTCTTGGTCATGGCGGCGGCTCTCTCTCACATGTTTTAGAGTTAGGTTATTTATAGGATTTATTTACATTATTATATATTTGAGCTTTCTTTCTGCATGCCTTTTATTTTGAGCCTTGTATCTTTTGTTGTGTTACTTTTAATGAAATACTATTATCTCTAGAAAAAAAAAAAAAAAGCTTTTTTTTGCCCACTCACTGAGGTATAATATATAACTTGCTAAGAGAATGCTATCACATGGATGCAAGAATGCAACTACAGCTTTAAGCGCTCATAAAAGCTTTATTGATCATATTGCGAATCGCCACTAAACATTACTCCATGAATCACCTAATGTTGCCACTAGAGCTCAAAATCTAAGCAGTTTGGAGGTGAATCATTCTTGCCCATAAAGGGTTCGGAGTTTTTTTTGGGGGGGGGGGGGGATTTATAAGTGTAAAATGTGTTCTCGGCCTCTTAATGTTGATATTAGATAATAATAACAATATACTTCCTCCAGTCCTTAATATAAGATATATTTAAAAAGTTAATCTTGATCTTAACTTAGGTAAATATATCTCATATTAAGTACCAGAGATGTAATACATATTATACTCCTTTTGGTTTTATATATAGAGAATCTTTTTAAACCTCTTTATAAAAATTAAGAAAATTAGTTAATTTAGCTGGTAACAATACATTTGTCAACAATTTGTATGATGTTTTCAAAATTATCCTTAAAATGACTGGGTAATTTCTTTATACTTCATTAATTAATGGATTACTATTTCTTGAGTATTTAATGGGACCATACTAATATCAAGTTTTTTATATCCATAATGTCAATTTTTTCAATCACACATGACCACGTGTTTTCATTTTTCATGTGAGTTTATAGTACAAGTTAAATGATAATATTTCAAAAATATGATATGATCATATGTGATTAGAGAACTTGGCACAATTGACATATATAAATAACTTGATCTAAGCATTTTCCTTAATTAATAAGGATGTGTAAAAAAATTGATACACTGGATAACTTTGTAAATTTTAGTCTACAACATTAAACTCACTAAAAGATTTATATGCAACTAACTAAAGTTAAGGAAAATATAATGAATTTTACCCTACAAAATTTAGAAAAATAATTATGTCAAGTTATTTATATCATTTCGTCAAGTTTTCTAATCATATATGATCATGTGTCTTATTTTTTAATTATTATCATTAAACTATATTAAAAAAATAAGACACATGGTCATATATGATTGAAAAATTTGATGTAATGGAAATGTATATAAAGAACTTGATATAAAAATGATGCTAAAATTTATATAAATCTTTATGAACATAAAAATATATAACACATAATATAAAAAATACAAAATTAGGATATCGTGATTCCCGAGTCGTCTCCTAACCGTGGGTTTATTTAATTTGCAGAGATAGAGAATAAGGTGTGTACTGCAACAAGCCCTCGTTCATTACAAAAGTCATGTCTGCCAATAAAAGCTTGCAAAAATGATCATGAACAAAAAGTAAAGGTGTTGATGGTTTTCTATCTTTCACACCGTTGCCCCTCTTTTTCCCCCTTTTCCCCTGTTTGATAAAAGCATTTAAAGGAGTTGGCTCCTATGACATGCCTCTTCGCTTTGGTTAATTTGCTGTCATAGTCTTACTCATACTGCTGAAAGTTAATTGCCCGTTCCAATGCTCTGTTTAATTTGCCCCACTAGATGGTAACAAAAGTTATGACAAATTAAGGTTTCTCAAGTCGACAATAATGCTGGAAGCATGGAGGGTGAGGTATGCAAGGAAGGAGGTGGAACATGCCATGTTTGAATTGAGGAGAATCCAAGAGGATATATTTAATTTAATCTTTACCTCTAATTTTTAATACAAGAATAACCTTTATGAAAGAACCGGTGTGCCATAGCTTGTCATAATTGATTTTATGATAAGATTCATGTACAACACCCACATACTCGCTGATTTTCACACAAACTGATTTGAAATTGAAACAAAATGGTTGAAATAGAGTGAAGGAGAGGGGAAAACAGATCAGATATTGGGGGGGGGGGGGGGGGGAAGGCAGAATGGAAAGGGAAATACAGAGAACTTGAGGGTGAAGGGAGAGTGGTTTGAACCATATCATATTTCATTCATCAAGTCTGTCTATTACAAGTTATATCCTAATTATTTTTAAGAGGAGATTTCCTCTACATGAAGAAACCTAATCAGCAAGTGGAGATACAACTTGCATGCAAAAAGCTAACAGCAACAAAAGCAAACAGCAAGTGGACATACAACTTAAAAAACTAATAGCAGCAGCAAAAGTGGACTTTTCAAAAAGCTGATACAAATACTCAAGCAAGAAGAAACGTATAATTAAACTCGAGCAAGTTATCTCCTTCTAGCACAAGTCTATATAAATATCCTATCAAAGATAGTAGATGATAAAGGGCAGCTCTAATTATGAGACAAGTTATTTCACTAACATACCTGCTCATCAGCATTCAAAAATGTAAATCCATTTCGGAACTGGGAAGGTATTGTGTCATCATCAACATCAAAAACACTACAAGATCAAGAATTTAATTATTTTTTCATAAAAGACGAATCACAATTTAATGTGGTGAAATCATGTGGAATGTACCAACCTGTCATTTAGACCACCAGTTTTTCTAGCAATGGGCATAGCACCATATCTCATCGATATCATCTGCAAATAAGAGGGTAATGGGTACAGGTTAAAAATAGGAGACTTGGGCAAGGGATGCAGAAGCTAAAGTAAACGATGTTGTATACTGAGATATGCTAATATGCATTTAGCAAAACATCTTGGTTATAGGAGGCACATTGTCTGTACACACCTTAAGGCTTCGGTTTATAAGTAAGGACATGATATATGACATCTTCATGGCCTTGGTCTTATTTTGGATCACAACACAGAATCACTGAAGGAAAGTGAAATGTTATGAAAGAAATTATGCCAAAGTTGCAAATAACTAAATTTTGACCCCTTGTTGCTATGCAGTCCAACTTCACTGAACTCATGCCCTGCTACCCTTGTTTTGCACTGCTAATAATATCATGTTAGAGTTAGTTATCACTATTGTTGCCTCCATTAGACAGTGATTCATGTTCGATAATTTATCCCAAGAAAATAATACCCTTAGATAAACCCTTGAACCAATTAACCTCACTTTCATAGACTTGAGGGTACAAATAAACTCCCACTACCACCTTTCACCCACAGCCTTTTCTTTTTGCATCTTATCTTGTTCTATTTAACACTTAAGATTCTGTTTACAAAATATGAATACATTCCTTTTTCTACACATTATCTGCCTCCACGACCATCTCAAATCAAGTTGGCCACCTTTCTTTCGTCACATTATGTTAGGAAAGCACAAGAAATGAATTTTGCCACACATGCAGTTGGATTACATTTGATTACATGATCAGTTAAACTGAGTAAATCAACGTATAACCCTCTATTATCAAGATAGTTTTCTTTTCATATATAGGTAAAAACAATATTTGCCATGATAAAGGACATGAACACAATGAAGCAAAAATCTGCCTCTGTCATATATATTCCAGAATGTGAAAATAATGAAGCAAAAACACATTTTTCTCCAAATTGCAAGAACAATCATTTTGACTTTACCAGTGTTCTCCAAAAATCTGCCTTGTCATGTATATTCTAGAATGTGAAAATAATGAAGCAAAAACACATTTTTCTCCAAACTGCAAGAACAATCATTTAGACTTTACCTGTGTTAGTCCACGAGGTTCAAAGATTGACGGAATGATGAACTTGTCAGAGGCAGCAAAGATGGCATGTGAGAGAGACACATCATACTTCAATATCAACCGTATCTGATCATGATTCTGAAATTAGTTGGCAATGTCCTCAAACTCCATCAAAGGAATAGAAAAATGTTAATCACTTGAAAAAAAATAGGAAAATGAATTGGCTTATAATTATTTGGGAAAAAAATATATTGACACTCCACAGCAACACTTAGAAAAGGGGGGGGGGGGTATTCGGCTAAGACAAAATTAATCCGCTAAAAAACGAGAATATTTCACTGTATACGAACACCATAACAGCCAACTTCCAAAACAGAGTATTTATTTAACGAGTTGAGCTCAATTCTATTTGAAAAACTAAATTTCATATGATTTTCCCACAGCAATATGATGGAATGTAATCGAGATTATTATAATGACTTGTGATGGTTTTAAAATTGAGTATTTATGGTTAGTTATTGGAAATTTAGGATTTAGTCGGTTAGGCTTGTGGATATCTGATCTCATGTAGGAAAAAACATTCTATATACTATTCTTCAGGACTAAGACCTGGTTCTTATTAAGCTTGGATTTTCTTGGGTCTTAAGCTTTTATAACTTTTTATAGAGGAATTAGGGTAATTTGATTTGTCTATATAATGAAAAAACCTGTATGTTACAATTTTGTAAATCTTGACAGAATTGTATAGAAGAGAAGAGAGGAATCTTTAGGCAGAAAAGAGAGAGAGAAGAGAAACCCGAGAGAGAGGGAAAAGAGAGAAAATCACAAGAGTTGCTGAATGTGCATTCATTCACTTTGGCAAATCAACAACTGAATTACAATGGAAGAGCTTAGGCTTTACATAGACAGCCTAAGCCTCATGCCGCCTTATCCCTTTTAATGAGGCACATGTGCTGTTGCCTTAATTCATTAATGGCAATTCAGTAATTAACTACCCATCCCCATTAAATCCCTAATTAGCTAAAGAGATCAACTAAGGTTGCTCTTGGCTAATGCTACTCTAAAGTAGCTACACCACTCTCAACTAACATTGATCTCTCCTCAACTAACCAACCCTAATAATTAGGATTTAGGGATTCTAATTATAACAACATTACAATTATATATCACTGTCTTACAAATATTTCCCTTTTATCTAAGTTATAATTGTAAATCTATAATTAGAAATATGTATTCAATGACTTGCCCTTGTCTAGTCTTCTATGGCAGTTTTCTATGTTTGTTCTTCTTTCATTTAAGAACAAAAACAAACACACGACTATATCACTTTTCCACGACCTTCACCTAATTTGTAAGTTGATATGACTTTTTTCCAAGCTTCTTTCCATTATATGTTCTGTGACTTTCCTCAGCGTAAACTGAAATAGAATCCCACTAAATTCAGATAGAAGGGAAGCAACTAAAACCTGAATTTGTGGGACCGGACTTGAACCAAGAAAAATAAACTGTCCTCTCAGCTCCAATGTTCGATATATTGCATGTCTAATTAGATGGACACCTTTCTGTGACACTAATCTTGTTATGCAGCCAACCTATAAAATAAAAAGTTTAAGAAAATAAGCATCAAAACATCCTAATTCATTACAATTCATATCAGATTATGTAAACTTGTTTGACAACAAACATAATTATTGCATGGGTAACACATGATTAAAAATCAGCAATGGCAGAGGAAATCAATATCAAAAAGAGATTGCATCATAATTCAGAAATTGGCAGAAATCAGAATAGGATTAATGTTCATCACTGAGATATTTTAATTGATAGAAAATAGTATTTATTTCAAAAAAGAAACCGATAAACTACGATTGACTGCATCAAACAACATCTCATACAAAATTAAAATTAAAAGTTACCAATGGCCTTCGAGCATCTGCAGATGAAAGACCCGGTTTCCTTCTTATGACTTCCGTATTCTCACCTTTTCCTTGAAGATCATTTGTGTTATACTGAACTTCAAGAAATGTGTCAGGGGCAGGATTCCATGCATCAGTGTCAATACCATTTAGAATACCAATGAACTTCTTGGAATGAAAATTAAGTGTTGAATGGAAACCTCGTCCTCCCTGCATCGCATAGAAGAATATCATCCAAAAGAACAAGCCTTATCATTAAAAAAAAAAAAACTTAGAAAAACTGCATGATTCTTTACAAACCATTCCAGCTTCAAAAACAGAGAAGACAATTTATATGCTAGAAAGCAGGGACACATACACACAAAGACATCTTGAACACATTTAGCCCCAACAAAATGATAGAATGAGACTACAAAACCATCGAATGAGATAGTAGTAGTTCTTTCCTGATGCATTTTGTTATTTATGAATAAATTTTTTGGGGTCCTTTGCAGCATCTATGTGCTCTTTTTTAAAGCATTTGTTCACAAGATAAGGCCAAGGCCTTCTCATTTACTTCAACCCACACTTGTCAAAGCTTGTGCTTGCCTCGCTATTTGGGCAACAAAAAAGTGATATTTTGATAGAGCAAAACTCCATTATATCCACAAATGAGAGTATAAAAACCATACCTCTGCAGTTCGCACCTCTTGGGCATAGGTAGGCGACACTGTTGTCACAATGTTAGAGAAAACAATTCCACCCTGACATTTGGAATGTAAAGCTGTCGGTTATCCTAGAAAATGAAAAATGATTCGAGAAAAGTTCTTTATTGTTGTACCTTATCTGCACTGATTCTATCAGACGCTGAGTTGCCCTGCGTTCTACCTGGTCAGTTTAGATTGTCAACATCTTGACCACATGATGCCAATTCTGAAGCAGGTGCAGTGCCTTGATACTCAAAATTGTGGCATGTAAAACATATTCTGGCTGAATTTAATCCCTTAGGGGCATAAAAACCCCAATATAAAGGAGCCTAGCAAAAAAATATCAAAATTTGATTATTGAAAATCCAGTATCATATAAGTAACCCAAAGCAAGAACAAGTTCACTCAAAAAAGATGATAGCATATACAACAAAAGCCGTTTGCCAGTCATGGCAATGAATAATGTCAGGTTTCTTGCCAGCACGAAGGAGAAACTCAAGAGCTATACGGTTAAAATATAAAAAGCGTTTAAAATCATCAAGCTCTCCATAAAATGTTCCTCTCCAAAAGAAATTATTAGGATGATGGGGTTCAATGAAATAAACAGGAAGCCCTACATAAACAGAGTTAGGTTAAAACACAAGATTTAGAAAAAAAACAAGTTAGGTTACAACACAAGATTTAAAAAACAATTAAAACGGAAAATTTAATTGCAGACCTTCAATAGTACCAACCCAGATTTTATTTTTAAATAGTTGGCCATCAAAGTATGACTCTATCTCTACATCTAAAGCCTGAAAAAAGTAATCAAATTATCATGAGTAGTTCAAGACATTTAGATTCTAACAACTAGGCAAATCATTTCTTAATAGAATATCATACCCTTAGTTCACGGACGTGTTCATATTGCATACAATCGTATTTGGGAAGAACAACTTCAATTAGGTGTCATCCCCCAAACCACCAAACTGTGGCAAAAAAAACCTAACATAATTATGGGTAATATGAAAAAAATGTTGGAACTGAAAGCAAAGAATGACATCCTAGGATAACTTTAAAAGGTCCAGTGTAACAATCAGACAACAGAGACCTCATGCATCCGTTACATTTGAGTTGAAGGGATATTTAATAACTTTTTCAGGGGAACACCATCGGAGAAAAATGAAACATCCCTTCCCAGAGTCCTTGCAATAACAGAATCCGTTAGCTTCTTCAACAGATTCTCCCAATTGATAAGAAGTCTTTTTTGGATATGATCGATGAAATATCTGTTATAGCTTGACATGTTTTTTACTAACGGAAAATTCTACTGAGAAAAACAAAAAGAAGATGATGAGTTCACCTTAGCTACTGGTGCGATCTCTACTGCAATCTAAATGACATATAATCCTGAACTGAAGAAGAAAAATAAGGTATGCATACGACAGTGGAAGATGCATATACTACAATTTACTATTTAAAAAATAATACCTTGTTGCAGAAGATGTAAGCCTAAGAAATGCAGAAATGACCTCCGGTTCACTCTGCTCTTTGCAAGCCATGGAGGTATCCCAAATACCCCTATCTCTCTTGCAAACCTTCTCTCTCAATAACACAGCATCATCTGTTGAAATTTTCTTTTCAAGTGACCAACCATCAATTTTAAGCAATAACTGACTCCAAAATTCCAATGGCAAATCTTCTACTGGTTCATCTAGTGCTCTTCTCTTGCTTTCTTCTTTTAGAGTATTAACTGTGTCTTGAAATTCCAACACTGACTCATTATACAACTGAACATAAGACTGTAGCTCTCCATCAGACCTTTGAATATGGTCTTCCAATAGCTTTAATTTTTGTTGCATTAGTTCATTATATTTTTGTAATTTATCTGATGACAGCTTATAAACATTAGCTTCGTCAAGGGAGTGTTCCAATTTATCAACCTTTCTTTGCAAGCCCTGATTTTCTTGCAAAACTATTGTGGCTTGATCAGCTTGTTTGGTTCCCTTAAGTAACAATTGCAAATTTTCAACTTTTTCTGATAAATTATTGCATTCAACTCTTAGGGTAGATCGTTTTGATACATCTTCCTGAGAAACTGACAACTTTGCTTCCAAGTCTTTTATAGCAGATTCCAAAGTTGTGCGCTTCTTTTCCAACATTACCAAAAGTTCACCTGTATTCCTGATATCATTAAGCTCTGTTTTCAGTGATTCAATGACATTCTTTAGGGAGGCATTTTCTGCTCTTAATGAGCTAAGCTCCTCAGTAAGGGAGTGAATTGTATCATTTTGAGTCAGAGTACTAAGAATCATGCAATTCAGTGCCTCTTCCTTCAATAATTCCCTTGTGAGTCATCTCATTACGCATCCTCTAACTGGTTCTCCAGGTATTCCACATGTATATTCTCCTAGGCGGCAACTTTAATCCGTGCATCAGTTTCTGCCAACCTCATCTATAACAAGTTAATTTCTCCATGCAATGCTTCCTTCTCAGATAGAACCTTTTCAAGGTCTCCAATTGCATGAACTCTGGCTTGATTTAAAAGATGGATGTCTACCACAAGAACTTATACTTCTCAACAAAAGGTAACAAGCCATTAAACTGTAAATATGGAGGCAAGGGGAAAATTGTTAGTGCTTCAGAAAGGCATCTTACCTCTTTCTGCACTTTTTATCAAGCCTAACAAATCCTTGACTTGACTACCTAGCAACTGCTGAGCCTGCTCTTCCACATCAATTATGCCTTATTTTAAAATGAAGCAATCAAAATCAACAATATATTATATAAAAGTGAAACATTTGAGCATCACTACTTTACTATTTATTGACACGATTGTTGATCCTCTTTCTTTCTTTCTTTTGGCATTTTTTTGCTTTGGAAACCTTACATGATTCTTGAGAGACCTTGAATTATTCTCATGAAGTAAGAGAGACTGTTAGGAGTCTTGTTGTCTATTAGGATTATTCTCTAGATTTGTTCTAAAGATGAGAGAGTTAGTTATCTATAGGTAGCTTTATAATGTTTCTTTATCTTCTAGCTAAGCTGTTTATCATAATATTACAAAACAAAAGAAGGTACAAGGGTTGAAATGAGGTAAGGTGCTTATCTTCATCCCCATAATTTGTGAACCTCAAATTTCAACATGGATACAAACAAACTATATAAATAAATGGATTTTATTCAGTACATGTCACTAAATATCAATTATAGATAAACCAATTAGTAGGAATGTAGTTCATATCGTACTTCTCAATAGAAAATAAATTAGATCTGCATATATAGCAACATAAACCATTGAAATATTAATCTTTTAGCTTCCTCTTTCTCACAACATTTCAAACAGAGATCCAAGAGATAGGATGATAAATGGAATCAATTATAGCATTCTGAAACATGATTTGGTTCTTTGCAAATGGTGTGCTAACACATTTCCCCAACAAGTGATCCCCAAGAGAGTCAATGAAAACATAGAAAAAGAAGGCCAAAATATTATACATTCTGATATAGTTTTGTTATCAGGAATTAAGGATTTGGGAAAATTTTGTATATGAAGACAAGAGTTACTTCTTGAGTAACATGTTCAGAGGTGACAATTTGAGGCCAGTCTTATAAGTGAAAAGTTACCCATAGTGCAGCCAAAAGAAGAGGTATTGGGGCCTTTGTACAGTCATGGTATCAGTATAATCAGATGTTGCAGGGTCACTTTTATGCACACACCATTATTGAATTTTTCAATTATATATTGAGTTTGGTCTCTTGTTCCTTTCCTCCCAACTTTCTGCTCTCCCAATTCTCTCAGTAAGATTGATAATCTATAGTCTTAAGCATGAAATATCTAAATAGGTCTTATGTACGCGGGGCTTCACCAATTGATCATACCTGCCGGTTTTCCATGAGGAAAACCTTAGATGTGTGTATGTGAACCGACCAAGATCCAAATAGAAACTAATGGAACGAAACAGACAGAATTCTACAGAAGAAACCAGAGAGAATAAATCCACAATTTCAAGCTCTATGTCTGGTTGAAGTAGATACCAAAGGTGCTGGCTCAGCTAGTACAGCAGGGTTATTCAAATTCCCCACATCGATATACTCGATATGATCACTGCCATCACTGTCCGTATCAGTATTAGTGTCTAAGATTTCCTTGTTCAAGTTTGGCAAGCCATCCAAGGAAACCTTTCTAAGCTCAGAGTCCTTATCTTCACTTGGATGGAGATCTTCATCAATGGGAGGGGGTCCATGAGAAGCTTTCTTGATCTGTTGCTTTTTGTGCTGGGAACTGCTAACAGTTGTATGAGTTCGTGCATGCTAATTACCAAATATACAAATTACTAGCCAGCAAAGTATAGTAGCCACATTATAGAAGTAGAATCAAAACAAAATTTAACAAAATAAACATAACAAGTTTTTTTGAGTAGGCTAACATTCAACTTTATTTTAATTGACTGCTAAATTAAAATTACTCCAAGTTAGAAGGAAAAGGAGATGTTACATTTCAAGAAAAGTACGCAGCATTGCCTTAAAAAAAAATTCATTATCGCAATGAAATGACGGGGTTTTACTTTTATATGCATTTGACTCAAAATTAACACTTCAGATTCCGAACCCCTAATAGTTTACCCCCTAAACCATTTCGAATATGATTAAGAAATAACAAACAAAGGCAAAGCATATACAACACCAGTGAATCGCGTTCATATACAACACCAGTGAATCGCGTTTTCTGGCTTCAACAACAAGATGAATATTGAAAAAGAAATGTTCATATAAACCCATGCTTCAATCAATGAACGAAAGAATGACAACAAAAACGTTATGCAAAATCCATTAACACCATGCCCCGATCAAAACCAACTCGTCCAACCAAATCAACTTGAACAAATTATTGGCCAGCCAAAATGAATCAAAAAAATCAACGCTTCCAAATCAATTAACATGTGGTAAAGTAAAGTAAATGGCGAGAACCTGAGATTACACTGTTGCATTCTACAAGAAGCGGTGAGAAGCCGATGCGAGGGCAAGGGAAAGCGAACTGCATTAGAGTGATTGCAGCTGAGGTGAGTGAAGTTGCAGAAAAGAAAGCAAGTGGTCAGGTTCGTGGCCCTATTTGTTGCTCACGCTTTGCTCTGTGACTGTGCAAAAGCTCCATCAGAAGAAGAAGAAGGCTTGAAACAAAAGCTTCCAGGATTCCATTGGCACAATGTCTTGTCTCCGGGATTGGTGAATGCCACATGGGTTCCCTCTAAATGCGTATTGGGTAAGGAATAAGAGAGAGAGTGGCAGAAATTTGACTGGAAAGGATTGTGATTAACTGATTATGGAGCCGCCTTATCTAAAGATTGACGTGAAAGAACTAAATGGGTGCGTCCCCAGTCCACCCCGTCATACAAGGCTCCAACACAGGCCGCTTGTTTTATCCCCTCAAGTCCGAAAACAATAATCATGAAACGTTATTTTTTTTTTTGATGAATTTTTTTTCGATGAATGAATAAAACGTTAATTCGTTCGTTATAATTTATTTATTTATTATAACTTTTTTGAACAATATAATTTATTTATTTTAATTGGACCTTTATAATTTAATTTATTATAGACATTTATTTTTTTTAAGTGCAAAACACTGGGAGAATTACATTCAGGTCACAAGGAAGAGGAAAAATGAAGAAATAGTCTTTATAGATTGCAAAATGAAAAAATAGTCCTATGGAGTTGTCAATACAGACTCCTAGAGTTGTTAATGAGTAGTCAATACAGGCTCATGGAGTTGTTAATGGGACCATTTTTTCATTTTACAATCTATAGAGACCATTTCTTTATTTTTTTTCCTTCCATGGGACCTAAGTGTAATTCTCCCTTCATTTTTATTTAAAAAATTGTATGGAGTTTATGGCATGTCATTTATTTTATTTAACATGGTTTTAAAGGATGGGCGATTTTGAAACATCTTACTCTTTTTTTTAAATCTTATGTCTTTTTCTTTTATGAAATTGTTCTTTTATGTTTTCTCTATTATTTCCCATTCAAACATAGTCATCATATTTTTGGGATGGAGAGTGATAAATTGCAACGAAATTAAAGGGAAAATTTCATTAAAGAACCACAGAATGAAATTAAAGGAAAAATCTGGCGACTAGGGATCGGCCACTGCCAGGCCAAAGCAACCACCACCGCCTAGTTATTGAAGCTTCGACGCTGACCATCAGAAATTAATATGTTATTCATATATTGGAAGTTTTCACTTATTTATGAAGAGTAGAACACTTGCAAATGCGACTTGTCAGTTTGTGTTGTTCATATCTATAATTCACTTGTTCATGAAGAGCTACACACTTGCAAATGAGACTTGTGTATTTGTGTTGTTCATTTGCAAGTGTCAAGCCCCTCATAAATAAGTGAAATAGGCATATAAACAACATAAATTAATAGGTTAACAAGAAAATATAGAATCATGATCCAGTCCCATTTACAAGTGTCCAGCTTTTCATCAACAAGTGGATTATATACATGAACAATACAAATTGAACAAGTCGTATTTGCAAATGTTCTACTCTTTCATAAACAAATGGAATATTTCTATGAACAACACATTAATTTCTAGTGATCGAAACTTCAGTTGGTTGGCGCCGAAGCTTCGATGGGTGGTTGTTGGTGGCCGCTCCAGCCTAGCAACAACCAATGACCAATTACCAGAGCTCCAGTGACGATCAATCCTTTTTTTTAAAAAAAAATAAACAAAGGGTACTATTGTTTTTTAACCTACAAAAATTATTTTTATTTTGATTTTTGGTCCTGTAGTGAAATTTCAAATGTTTCGAAATAAATTTGGTCCGGTGGTCCTTTTATGAAATTTTTCCGAAATTAATATCTTGTCATAAACCCTTTTTATCTATTTTCTTTTCAAACCTTTTGCTAGTAAGTTTTGTATAAAGGAAGGAGGAGATGGAATATCTTCAAGTAACCCTCTAAATCCTCCCTTGTTTACCATTGTTTGTACAGTAAGTGCAAGAGGTTTAATGAATTCAATTAATTTAAGCTAAAAGAAAGTTTTGATGTGACATGAGAATTTTGAAAACTACTTTAAAACTAGAAGTTGATAAAGGCAATGATTCTTTAACTTCAAGAATTAAATGAAACCTAAAATTATTTCTCCCATTTTGCACTTCATAAGATTTGATTAAATTTCTCTGAGTATCTCACTTCAAGGAGAATTCATATCATTATACTTTTTCAATTATGGGATCACTAGTTTATACTTTATGCTTTTAAACTGACTTTTAAAAATTATATTATAGAGATTCTAAATGTCCAGCTAATCTGTCCATTAATTAGTCTTTCATCAATTACACTGTTAAATTCCACAAACTCCTTACTTGTATAGGCCAAGCTAATATATGATACAAACCAAGCTTATCCGCCAACGCGCCAACTTCACTAGCTGATTTTTTTTAATATAATTAAGATATATATATTTAAATTATTAAACTGAAATTTTTTAATATAATTAAGGATATTGACCGCTTTAGTACATTTTTAGATATTTTTCAATTTATATATATATATATATATAAATATTAAATTTAAGATTAATAATATTTAATATATTAAATTTTTACTTAAGTTTGCTGCATCAACATTTTCTATTAATAACATTAACGGTGTTAGAATTATAGAATCAAAAATATACTTTATAAAGTTAAAGAGCTAAAAGTATTTCTCATGTAAACTTAAAGGAATAAAAGTATACTTTAGCCTTTATAAAAATATATATTGAATTATTTAGCGGAAATTACAATTGAAGTCCCAGGAAAGACAAATTATTACTACCAGGTCCATAAAATCATCAAAAAGATGTGGAATCTCAAGGGACATGGAAGTGATTTATTTGAAATGTAAAAAGACAAATTTACCCTTACTTGTCATTAGTGACACATTAACTTGTCGATTGAGATGTCTTGATTTGTTATTGGTAACACCATGACTTGATATGCTCTAACTTATCAAATGTTGCACCTTTGATTTGTCATTAGTGACAAATTGACTTATCTAATTGTGGCGCTTTGACTTGTCGTTGATAGTATTGTGGCTTGCCATGTTCTGACTTGTCAATCAGGGAATAGATGACAGAAAAGTTCCTAAATGTATGCATCAAAGAAAACAGATCACATATGTTAACTTACAACTTCATCATACATTTATAACAAATGCCTCATTTCAAATAATGATGGACAGCTTGCTATTTCTCCTACTATCTCCAAACCATTAAGGGACTGTTTGGCATGAAGGATTTGGAAGGCAAAAGAGGGGAGGGAAAATTTTTATGATTTGGATTTTAAAAAATTAGAGAATTGGAGTTAAAAGTTTTTAATTAATTTTTCCGAATCTTTTACTTTGCATCTTATGTTCATTAAACTTTTGAAACCCCATTTCTCTAATTTTTTTAATTTGAGCATATAAAAATTTCCTTCCCCTCCCCTCCAAATCCCTCATACCAAACAGAAAAGGAATCATGGTTAAAAAGGGGAAAAAAACATTTTGAATGTTTCCGCCGAAGAAAAGAGGACAGCACATCCAAATTTTACTGATAGCCCTTACTCATGGTTGGGGAATACGGTGCTTACATCAAATATTACTACAAACAAATGCAAACAATAGAAGACTTTCTTACACCTAAACTCCTAGTGCCAACACATCACAACCCAAGGGAAAAACAAAAAGAATATACATTAGTAAAAGTCTTACAAATACAGAACGGAGAAAACATTAAAAATAGAATGCATAAAAAAGAAAGAAAGATAAACATCTTAAATAAGGCCTTATTCAACTTTTTTTAATCAATTCCTAATTCAACTTTTTATATCATGGAAATAAAAAGAAAAATATCCAATGATCTTGTCACTTAATGGCATATGAAAGCTCCCTAATGGGTGGGGTTGTGAGTTTAATCCCTCCTATACATCCAAGCTGTCAGAGTCTTCCCCTCAAAATAAAAATAAAATAAAATAAAGACCTATCTAACTTATCTTGATTCATCCTTTGAAAAATTTGATCACCTCCTTAAATTTGTCGGTGACTATGATTGTACCCAAAAGCGTCAAAGGACATTTTTAGCAAGGAATGTTTGTAACCACTCACCTTAATTCAATTATACAGAGTCATGTCATTTTGGGGGGGGGGGGGGGGGATTTTCACTCTTAGCTATAATTACCTGAATTGTTATATCATTCATGTCTTCGTCTTCACGGGATGTGCCAATTTCCGAGTCACTGCAAAAATAGACCGCTCTGAGTTTGAGAGTTGACAATTGTATTAATTCAAATATGATAAATATAATCACATGATGATTTGTGCAGTAACTTGGATAGACTTTTGAATGATGTATCTGGGAATAATGAATATACTCCTTTTTCAAAAAAGAACTTGAATAAAAGTAACTTATTGACTTGGAAGGGAGTTCTAAAAGAACAATTAAATGAAAGCATTTGAAGAAAGTTATTGAAAAATTAAATGGGGAGAAATTTTCCAGCAATAAGAGAAAGGCATGCTTCAAGAGGTTCAGCGTAAAGAAAAGTACTAAAATTAAGAAAAAGAGACTTAGAAGTTTATTTCACTCAAATGAATCTGTCTACACTCTACACATAAGGGAGAAATAATTTTCGTGGATTAATTCAACAAATCATATAATTCACTACTGAGGAACATTTTACATACTGGTATATGGAAGCATGTAATAAGCAGAATGTAATAGTACTCTATCTGGTTTTTTTTATAAGCAACATTCTTTCTTTCTTTTTTTTACCATATTTATAAGCAACATTCTGTCAGTTAGGTTTCGTACTATATATAAGCAACAATTTGTGTTTATCTAAAAATCTAATGCACTTTTTTCATTTGTACCCCCCAATCATTCTCTCTCATTCACCATCTTTATAAATAAGAGTATATTTTAAAAAAAAAAATTCCGACAAGCTTATTATTTTTAACTAATCTTAAACAACAATTTAATTTGGGTGAACTTAGTAGCCGTTGCTTATAAAAATGTACCGAAAAGGAGTATCAAACTAATAATTGGAATAAGGGATCATATCAGTGCTACCTTGAATCTGTGTCTGAATGGAACAAGGGATCATTCATGTCTTCGTCTGCAGAGGATGTGCCAATTACCTGATTTGTTGTATCATTCATATCTTCGTCCTCAGAGGATGTGCCAATTTCCAAGTCACTGCAAAACATAGACAGCTCTGAGTTTGAGAGTTGACAATTGTATTAATTCAAAAATCATAGATGTAATCACAAGATGATTTGTGCAGTAACTTGGATAGACTTTTGAATGATGTATCTGGGAATAATAAATATACTCCTTTTTCAAAAAAGTACTTAATAAAAGTAACTTATTGACTTGGAAGGGAGTTCTAAAAGAACAATTAAATGAAAGCATTTGAAGAAAGTCATTGAAAAATTATATAGGGAGAAATTTTCCAGCAATAAGAGAAAGGCATGCTTCAAGAGGTTGAGAGTAAAGAAAAGTACTAAAAATAAGAAAAAGAGACTTAGAAGTTTATTTCACATTTTCACTCAAATGAATCTGTTTACACTCTACGCATAAGGGAGAAATAATTTCCGTGGATTAATTCAGCAAATCATATAATTAAATACTGAGGAACATTATATTTTACATGGAAGCATGCAATAAGCAAAATGTAATAATCCTCCGTCCGGTTCTTTTTATAAGCAACATTCTTTCATTTTTTGCCATATTTTATAAGCAACATTTTGTCACTTAGTTTGATACTATATATAAGCAACAATTTTTGTTTGTCTAAAAATCTAATGCACTTTTTCCATTTTTACCCCCAATCATTCTCTCTCATTCACCATCTTTATAAATAAGGGTATATTTAGGGGAAAAAATTGCATTTCCGACACACTTATAATTTTTAACTAATCTTAAACAACAATTTAATTTGGGTGACCTTAGTAGCTGTTGCTTATAAAAATGTATCGAAAGGGAGCATTAAAGTAATAATTGGAATAAGGGATCATATCAGTGCTACCGTGAATCCGTGTCTGAATCGTTGGAGATTTCGGACCGAACATTTGGTTCATTGTCACGGCATTGTTCTAAGAGAAACCCATGACGACAAATGTGGAGCCTTTGTAGAGAAGGAGGCATAATTTCTCCTTCTATTTTCTCAATGTTGGGAGAACCCAAAATTTGTAGTTCTTGAGAGGTTAGATGTCGAAGCCTTTTGCAATACCACGTCTCAGATGAAAAATAGATGCAAAGCTGAGTGATAGTTGGAAGGTGATGCAATTCTGTAAGACATGATAATAACTTGTCACACTCTCTTATCTCAAGTCGTTTTAAACTTGACAGTAAGGTTATTGAAAATGGCTCCAGTTCTGGACATCCTTTTATAAATAGCTCTTTTAAACTTGGGAGAAGACGTTTCATGTCATCAAACAAGGACCTCAGAAACTTGCAATTACGAATGGAAATCCTTTGGAGACGATGCAAAGGTGCCTTTGAAACCAAATCAAACTTGAGATTGTCACAATCTGCTATAGTTAGCCCTATCACTAAATGTGGCACATGAATCACTGAAAGTGGCACTGCTTCCCCCCGAACAATCAAATCTCCAACATACACCTTTTCAAATAGGAGCTCCGACATTTGCGTACCTGAAATTGTTAGATGCTTTAGGTGAGGTCGACATTTTCGCTCTTGCAACACTACATTTGGACTTTTAATTATAAGTAAATTGTCCATATATGTGTAGTCCATATATTTGAAGTTTGGAATAGAAAAAGCAAATAGAGGCTCCGACATTTGCGTACCTGAAATTGTTAGACGGTTTAGGTAAAGTGGCCTTTCTTGCTCTTGCAACACTACATTTGGACTTTTAATTATAAGTAACTTGTAAGCAGGTGGGGTCTTTGGGATAGAAGAAGAAAGCAGTGGACAATCTTCAATTTCCAGAGACTTTAAAGAAAGAAGTTGGCGAGGTAAATTTCCAATTAGTTTGGGACAACCATGAAAGCGAAGAGTGTGGAGCTTAGGGAAAGCATCCATATCTATTGAATTCCATTCTTCCCATGAGATCATATTTTCAAAATGAAGAGTTTCAAGGGATGGAAATGGTACAAGTGAAGCAGAATCATCTCCATGGAAAAACTCAGAACCGATAGCCACCACACTTTCTAATCCTTCAATAGTTAAGGTCCTCAGAGCAGGTAGTTGCCCAAGGGCAGGAAGTCTCCAACAGTTCTTGCAATTAATTTGGTGCAATTGAATCAAGTTGTTGTAGGAATGACCATCAATAACTTTCGAAATTTTTAAATCCCAATAAGGTCGAAGCTTCTCCATAATATCTCTCTCTGTCCATGTAAATTGAAATAATGTTAAAAATATAGAACCAAAATCAAGTTTTGAAGGCGACAATTATAGCAACATTAATTAATACTCCGTAGTAATAGTAAATTATAGAGTAAAATCTTCTAGTCTCTCACACTAGCAAAAGCAATATATGATGATGAATAAAAATGTGTTTTCGATACATGTGACGAAAAATTTAAATTATGAAATTTCATCAAAATTAATTAATTTTGTAACATATTAGAAAGTTTGAAAATATATGTTTAAATAAATATTATGTTAAATAACAGCATATCCCTTCACCTTCGTTTGTTGCCATGGTCTCACGCATGCTGCTGAAAATTAGTGGTGATATCCTTTTTTCCTTCCATTCGGTTGATGCTTTAACTTGGGCGGCAGTTTGTTTAGCTGTTATAGTTGTATATGGAGTTTTTATGTTTTGTGTTCTTAACTTTCATTTAGTTTTGTGTATGATGTGTGTTGATGTCCTTGTGGTTATCTCTAGGAACTTACCCTTCTTTATAACAATGTTAAAAGAACAGTGTTTTGGCCAAAACAAAAGTTTTAGAGTCAAACTTAATGGTCAATTAATGGGTTTAGTGGATGAAAATGAAATCTCAAGTCTATGAGAGAGGTTCGTGTAACATATATTTTAATTTCAATAGAGGTTTATCTACATTTTCAAAATAGCGGGGAGGTTTCTATAATTTAGATAAAATATGAAGGTGAATGTATTTTACTCTAAACTATAAAATGGTAAAAGCTTGCCGTAATTGAGAAATTGTAAATAAATTGTATGCTTCTACTAGATGTTGCCATGGCATAAACTTATAAAACAAGATAATTCATTATGTTTGCAAAAGAAGCTACGTAGCTAATTATATGCAAGGCTTATAAAGAGAGAAGCCGAGTTTAGCACCCTCCAAAACAAGCCAAGTCTATTGGCTACCATAGAAGCCAAGCTATTAATTGATTTTTGGAGTAGTCAATTTTGATACTCTGTCCATTTCTTTTCATAAGATACAAATAACTAAATTATATAAATTAAAATATTGGTTAAAATTAGTTAAATATTTTTTTGTCATGTAAAATTAGTTAAATACACTAAAAATGTTAAGAATGAAAATTATTTTTCATATATACCTCTATCTCTCTCATGTAAAAAATGGGTTAGGCCCACTTAGATAGTTATTGGAGTTTGAATAACTTGTATTGATATAGTAATTAATGAGAAAAAATGAAAAATGAAAATAAATATTTTCAATAGTTTTTTGTAGTCTCTTGCAAATAAGAACAAGTACTCTCCCAAAATATCCCTATAAAAAAGGGCCTTGACCGATAGACTATTAGCACATCAGAAAAGTGAATAAAGTTTCTCGGAAAAATCTAAGCTGATATCATCTCCTAACAAAAAGATATATGTGTTTATATACAAGAAATAAATTATTCCATAAAAATTTTTGAAAATATATTGTGTGTATTGAAGAATATATATATATATATATATATTATATTATATGAGGATGTATATTAAAAGAAGTAATATTATGTTATGATAAAAATATATATTGGTAAATATTACAAACAATATTAAAATAAGCAATTTTTCTATAAGAAGAGAGTGAAATATGCACAACTCAATTAGCATGAAGGAGTTTGGGGGGCCTAATATTATTATAACAATTCTCTCTCGTGCCCCAAGTCAGCAATCATTGTATACAGGAAAGACAAGTCTTTTAAGTTAGGAATTTAGTTTTTTCAACGTTTGCAAAGGTCACAGAATGTGTCTATAGTTTTATTTTATTTTTAATCAAGTTCTTGTAATTTCAAATGTATGATAAAAGGAAAAAAATTATATAGATATAATAAAAAATAAATTACATCAACCTAATTAAAAATTATGTGAAATTATAGGGACTTAATAAAAGATCGATAACTACATAAACCTTATTAAAAAATCAAGTGAAACTATAGGACTTGCATAGTAATAATTTAATCTTTCATAGAGCTTCTTTTACGTTTTCCTTTCTCTCTCTCTATTATAGTTATATTCTTTTAGTTGTTCCAAAGAGCTAGAATAAAATAAAAGAAACATACAAAAAAATAAGTCGATGATGAAATAATCAAGTCACAAGCGGTAAAAAATAAGAATACCAATGGTAGCATAAAAAGGCGGATGAAGGAAAAATTACCTTGATAATGCAATAGGTTGGGATCAATAATGTATCTTCTAGGGTCCATGAATTGAATATTTTCTAAGTTACTTTGTAGATCGTATACATGAACTCCAAAATTGATTTCCTGTACTTCGCCCTCAAAGGAAATCTCCACCTGATTCCACTTCTTCTTATGGGGGAGTTTAGGACTGAGAATTATGCTTTGCATATCACATATATATATGTGATCAGTCAACATTACTTCTGACAATAAAAACCAACTCCAAGAAGGAAGATCCACGAGCCTGCCATCGATGCGCACTGAGAATCTATATTTGCCGACATAATGCCGGCAATCTTTAAAAAGAATGCAAAGATAAGCCATTGGGAATACATTACGAACCCAAAATGATACAGAACTTCCTTGCTTATTATTATAATGGAGACTTTCTGGAAGTTCTTTTCCGGGCAAAATAAAGTTTCTTTCGCCAGGTTGACTGTTTAATGCCTGCCAAACGTGCATTGCCAGAAAAGAAAAGTTAACTAAGATGTAAGAATAAAAGAATATAATTATACAAGGAGAGCGAAAGGGGGGGAGGGAGATACCTTCTCGAATACTTTTGTTTTGGATGACTCAGTCAACGATGTGCAACATTTGGCACTAAATTCAACCAAGTTTGGTGGCACCCCTCCAATATGCTGAAGTTGAATGCATTTATTCAACAAAAGAAATTTCAAATTGTGATATTCTTTGATGCATTCTGGAAGAATTGTGAATTTATTAAAACTCAGATCTAAAACTATCATATTAGTGAAGTGGGAAAGACAAAAGGCAAGAGAGTCATCTGATAAATTGCAATTTGAGAAACGAAGCTGTTCCATTTTCAATGACATGGCTGAGCAATACAAGCTTGCTTCATCCCCACCTTCACGAATCTTAAAATGACTCAGTCCTTCACAAAAATTTGTTGCTAGAATCCGAAGGTTTGGTAATGTACAAATGCTAGCAGGTAGATGCTCAAGATTAGGACATTTCCCCATGCTTAAGATTTCAAGTCCAATAAGATTGCAAACTGAAGATGGTAATTCGGTAATTGCTGTCCTGTTCAAATTAAGACTTTGCATTTCTTTCATCACGATTGATACTTCTGGAAATGTTTGAAGACTTGAACAACCATAAAGATTGAGATCCTCAAGAGATGTCAACCTAAGGTGAGAAGGCAAAATCTTCAAGTTTTTGCATCGTATAGCCCTCAATTCTATCAACTTATTTAAACTTCCAACTGAATCATGAATTTCTATTAAATTTGTGCAATCATCAAGCCACAATTTTTTTAGATTAGAAGCTCCAGATAAGTCTGGTATTTGCTGTAGAAATTTGCAATTTCTTAAATTCAAACGACTTAAATTCGGAAACTTCTGCCAAGCAAAAATCAATTTAGTTTTAGAATTAGGCAAATAAACAAAAAGAAAAGTACTATGGTGCTTGTAAATATACTCACCTTATCAAATGGTTGGAGCAATTCACAAGAACTGTAGGACAAATCAAGGTAGACAAGTTGGGTTGGGCGCATTTGGCGTGGTAAAAATTCGAAAGAACATCCTTTCCATTCCAACCACCTTAAGCTACTTGGTAGATATTCTGGACTTCCAAAAAAGCAAGCATTTCTTATCACAAGCATTTTGAGATTTTTCATCTCCTTAAGTTCCTCTCCACTCCATTGTACTTCTATACTTTCAGGCAAGTCTAGAATTATGACTTCAACTTTATTAGTTCCCTTGCAAAATGAAAAGCGCATAATAAATTTCAAAACTTAAATATTATAAATCATTAGGAGATTTTAGAAAAAGTGAACATGCATGTTGAATATCTTACTGTGTTTTCTTCTATGACATGAAGAATATCTTGATAAAACCATAATCTGCTCCGTTCGCCAGGCTCATTTGGTGACTCTTGTCGAACAATCTCTTTACCTACAGCTTCTATCAAGTCGTGCATTGTTACGCAACCTAGTTCAATCTTTATAAGAGATTTATCAATCAACGTATCAATAGCATATCTTGGTTCGATTGCACGAACACATAGCAAGATACCGATGATATTTGCTAATGCCTCTCCATTGAAAAAACAAGCCAAGTCAAGGAAAACTTGTTTCTCCACTTTCCCTAAAGTATCATAGCTTAATTTCAAGGCATCCAAAACTCTTTCATTTGGTGTGCTTTTAAATTGTTGCAATGCAGAATTCCAAAGATTGACGCCTTTATCACCCAAGTTAGAACCAATCACTTCTAAAGCTAATGGGAAGCCACACGAGTAATCTACTGCACGATTGCAAACCTCCACATAGTTGGAATCCACATTTTCTTTTTTAAAGGCATACCAACTAAGCAACTTTAGAGATTCCTCACTATTTAATTCCTCAACATCATAAATGCTTTCAATACCATGACTTTTTAATAGTTGCTTATCTCTGGTGGTGATGATGATTCTACTTCCACAACCAAACCAATTACAACTTCCAGCAAGTGCTTCTAGTTGGTCCGATTCGTCAACATCATCAAGAATCAAAAGAATCTTCTTTTGACTAAGCCTACGTTGTATTATCGGTATCCCTTCATTATAATCACCAAAATTGAGATCTTTTACCAAGACTAATTTAGACAATAACGTCTCTTGAAGATGTGACAAACCATTTGGCTCTTTCGATCGTTTTCTTACATTGGAAAGGAAACATAAGCCTTCAAAATTATCAGCAATGGAATTATATAAAGCTCTGGCAATAGTTGATTTTCCTATTCCACCAGCTCCCCAAATTCCTATCATTTTACTTTTCTTAGTGGACCAAATATCTAAATAAGAGATAACTTCCTTCACTCGACGTACAAGCCCAATGGGATACTTTGTAACATGTAAAGGCTCCTGGTTAATCCTAGTAGCAACTTGATTAGCAATCCTTGTAATACACTCTTGTTCATTAGCAATCCTGACCAATTTGTAAAGAGTTTACACTTTTAGTCAACTAAACATTAAGATATGCCACTTTTAGGTATAAAAACTGCATTCCCCATTCCTCCCAATAAGATAGTGTCATTCCGCATATAGTAAATGATGGAATATGAGAGCGGTATAGCATTTTTTTAAAAAAAAAATTAAATCCTAATTATTAGAATACTATTAAGTTATAATATAAAAGATAAATAAAGTATTTTTATACGCTTAAAAGTGTGTACTAATGGTGTTCCATCTTGTTAGTGATATTCAGCCGCTCTGCATACAAGGAGGAATACATCATGCTTGGTTACTGTTTCTCTTTTTTAGGAAATAAAAATAAATAGTTTCTCAACGAGTTTTCATAAAATACTCAGCATATTTCTCAAAAATATTGTTACCCCAACTAAAAAGGAACCAAACTAGCCAAGGCATCATAGAGTATGTGCATGTTGTTGTAAGATGGAAATTGTAATTAACCGTTATTATAATAATAAGAAAAAGAGTAAGGAGACATACTGGGGTTTGAGATGACAGCCTTTGAGATCAGCAGCTTGAGACAGAGCCAGCCTCCATTTTTCCACCTTGTGCCCCTCGTCTCTGAATCTTTCCTCCAGTCGAGTGAACGCTTTTGCGTAACTTTCTCTCAGATTTCGGAGTTCTGATGGATCCACATGATAAAATACAGGATATATCAACCGACTTTCTTCCTTGAAGCTCTCAAGAATCTTTTCCAGTTCTCGCAAACAAAATGTTGAGTTTGCATAGTTTTCTGAGAAAACAATGATAGCTATTCTTGATTCTTCTATAGCTTTGAAAAGTGTAGATATGATATTTTCTCCGATCCTAATGCATTCATCATCAAGAAAGACACGAATTCCCCTTTGAAGCAGAGCTTGATGGAGATGGCTGGTGAAACCTAAGCGAGTATCATTTCCATAGAAACTAAGGAACACATCATACATCCATTTGTAAGTGATCAATGAGGATGATGCTCCATGTGCCATGATTAATGAAGACCCTGAAAATTAACAAGTGGAAGAGAAACAGGAAGTTAACAAAAAAATTTGCAAAATTTTTCCTAAGAAGAAAACCCTGAAAATTCTGGGGAAAATGCTTGCAAGTGGAAGAGAAAAATATAAAAGGATTAATGGATAGTATTAAAAATGTCTGCCTCGAGCATTGCAGACTTCCTCTTCTTCAAACAAGTTATTCAGATATATCCACAAGAAAACCTTCTCTCTTCAAACATGCCATAAATCAATTTAATATGGTGAGAAAAATCTATAAATTGTGTTCTCTATTCTTTGAACTATATTTGTTGTTACTTGAGACGTTAGTAGAGAGAAAATTGATATGTAATTTCCCGTAATTTTTTTTATCTCAATTTTTGTTGTCTAAATAGAGCTTCTATATTAATTAGTCAGCTAGAATTTTGTAAGAATATTTTTGGTGCGTCTGAAAATATTGAGTAATGGGAAAAAAAAAAGGCAAGCCTGAAGCTGAATAGATATAGAATCAGTCCTCTGCTTTTAACAACAAGACAGATATTAAATTCAATTGTATGGGAAATTATCGCATTCCCTTTCTCTTCTTTCACCTTTTTCCTGAAAATACTATAAAGTTAAAACAATAAAATTGCTAATTCAAATTCAACCACCATTTATCTTCATATATTTTCTAAAAAAAATGAAAACTTCAGTACAAAGGATAAGATTTCAAGCCATAAAAGCTCAACAATTGAAAAGGTTACAGTAAATTCAATGAAAAATTATATATATATATATATATTTAATATTAAAAGATGAAATATCTTGTGAGATTCTTTACTATGGGTACTGTAGGTCCTCCTAAATCGCAACCCCTAGCCAGAGAGAATAGGGGGAAATAAATCAAAAGATTGATATAATAATGGATCTAGTAGTGTGCTTTTCGAATAAAAATAAATAAATAAGCCGTTTACTTAAAAAATTTTGAATAAAATAAATGAAGAGTTTAGTCAGTAGATCAAGAACACCCATATCTTTGAAGGTCTAGGGCCTTTGTTTTTTCAGGAGTAAAAGCATAAAAAAAATTCAAATGTTTAAGATTTATCACATGTACGACAGTAAGGTAGCTAGTTGAACCAACAGCTAGCACAAGGAGAAGAAAACAGCAAATATTTGAATAATTGTTGATCATCTATATATAAAAGCCATAAAGGATTTAAGTCCAGCCATACCATTGAAGTTAAAGTATAAAAAATTCCAAATGTTTGAGTATCCTGAGATCTACGACAATGTAAGGAGATTGAATATCATCAATAGCTACCACTGGGAGAAGAAAACAGCAAATATTTTGCAGAAATTTTCTGTGAAAAATGAAGGGAAAACAAGTAAAAGAGAAGAAATAATTAATAACCTGATCGAAAGAAATAGATCTCACAAGCAAAGGTCTCAAAAATGGAAGCATCAAAATTTGCTTTCTCTTCAAACAAGTTCTTCAGACTGCAAAGTTCGATGTGCCATGATTGATGAATACGAGGCGCAGGGCTTAGAAACTGCTTAAGACTTGAGAGAAATCTCAGAGCACGTCAAAGAATCAAGCGTTGAATTTATAACGAATATGAGTTTTGAGGTTAATGTGGATATTTCCGCACCACGAAGCTTCCCGGATATTTCGTGTGTTTGGTTTGAGTGGAGCGGACGGGAGACGGGCTCGGCCGGTTTACGTCCGAGTCTGTTAAGGCAGGCTTATGATTTAGAGGTTGAAAATGGAAGCGGCCCTAAAAGGGTCGGTCCTATAGGACCCGCCCTGAAGCCCTGCGGGCCGGCCCTTTTAGGTCCGTTTAATATTTTTTTAAAATAAATTAATAAATATAATATCATTATATCAAATTATCAATATGAGAGACACCTAAGTTCCTAATAGAGTATTAATAACAGGCAAACACTTATTAATTGGTTTGATTTATTTTATTTTCTACAATGTTTTATTCATTTAAACTTAAAAAAAAGGCTAATTTGGACATTAATGATTATTTTAACTAAAAATTTATGAGTTTTAAAAATAATGTATACCAATTTAAAGCAAAATAATAAATAAATAGTAAAACTTTTATAAAAAATTTTTTTGAATTAAAATGAGTTTAAGCCCGTTTAGGTCCGAGCCCGTGAAGGGCCAGCCCTGTAAGGCCGCGGGCTTCAAAAATATGGTACTTTTTAGGAAACGGGTCTAAACGGGCTGGCCCGTTTTCCCAGCTCTAGGGGAGGGGTGGGAAGGAATGAGAGGGTGGGTAAATTACTTTTTTTGGTTGAAGAAATTTAAATTTTGGGCGGGAACCCAAAATTTAAAAAGAATGAAAAAATAAATTTTGGGTGGGAAACCAAAATTTAAAAAAATGAGAGGGTAAATTTTGAGTTTCTTTTGTCCAAAATGGTAATTTCCCACCCTCCCCTCCCCTACCCTCCCCTCAAACCAAACACACCCAACTTTTTAAATGAGTTTTAAGCTTGGGAAAATTCCAAAAAACTACACTCAAAATATAAAAAGGACATTGAAATTCAAAAAAGACGAATCAGGCGGGTGTCAGAAAAAGGAGGAATTTGGCATTATGAAATTTCAGCCAAATTACGAAAATGCCCTTCAGCACTTTAGGCCCACTTCAGAATAACAACATGATCCTCGGAATTAACACATCCGGATTCGTTATTAACAACTTCAATTCTTCTTTTACAATTCACAAGTTTCAGGGCTAATAACATCACCGATCTCGCCATTAACAACTCCGGATTCGATATTAACAACTTCATTTTCTTCTTTCGCACTTAACAAATTTCAGGGCCAATAACACCATCGATCTCGCCATTAACAACTCCGGATTTGCCATTAACAACTCTTATGTTGTTATTCCGACTGAGGGCTGAAGGGCATTTTCGTCATTTGGCCGAAATTTCAAAATGCCAGATTCCTCTGCCTGTCTAACACAGCCTGATCTGTCCTTTTGCAATTTCAATGTACTGAATTGTCCTTTTGCTATTTCCAATGTAGTTTCTTGGAATTTTCCCTTTAAGCTTTGGGATATTTTTTTTAAATATAAATGTTTTTTATATAAGTGGAGATAAAACTCTTCTCTTATACTTACTCCGTATACTGTAAATTACGATTTAAAAATACTTATAAGTCAAAAATAAATTATTTCAACCAAACAATCGGAGGGAGTTTGAAATAGCTTATTTTTGGGTAATAAATGTTTATCATATAAATTAAGATAAAAACTCTTCTTATATACTTGCTTCATATACCATAAATCACGATTTATATTGGCTGTGTTTGGGGAGCGTTTGGACCCCAAAAGCTCAATTGCCCCCAAAATACCAATTGACAATTGAGCTTTAAAAAAAATGAGTGTTTGGTGAACAAAGTGAGCAATTGAGCTTAATCTCACTTTAATAGCTTTTGCCACAAGCTCTATTTCCTAGCTTTTGGTGATTAGCTTTTGAGGAGAGTGAGAATGGTTAAAATATTTTTTCAGTTGTATTCAGTGTGATATCAGAATGATTGTAATTTTACCCTTAATATACTTTTTTGGCTACAAAAATTAATTTCAACTATTATTTGGTGTTTTTAACCCTTAAAATATTTTTTCAATTGTACTCAGTATGTTATTAGATTGATTGCAATTTTATCTTTAATGTACTCTTTCAATTTCAAAAATTATTTTAAACTATTTTTTGGTGTTTTTAATCCTTTAAAATATTTTTTCACCCACTCTCTCTTACTATTATCACAAAATTAAAGTCACTTGTGCTTAAATCAATCCAAACAAATTTTACTTTTACAAAAGTCATTTATACAATCGTTGTTCCAAACATAAATCATATTAAACAATCGAATTTTTACCAAAAATAAAATTATCAAAAGCTAAATTAAGAAACTCTATTTTTTCTATCGATGTCCCAAACACACACAATATAGATTATCAAACCAACAATTAAACTTCTTCTAAAAAGCCTCACACCAACTATCTTGGAATTATAAATAAAACTCTGCCGAGACTCTTGGGTAGTCTTGCTTTTGCCGACACTCTGGGATGGTTTGCAGGTCTAAACGAACAGATTAGCAAGGAAAAAAATGACTTTTATTCCCTATGGCTTTTGGGATAAAAATTAATTAATGTTTTGTGATTTAAATTTAAATAAAATTTTATAAAAACGTCAATTTAACCAAAAAAATATATTTAAATAATACATTGAAAAGTCTTCAAAAATTCAAATGTGAGAAAAAAAGCTAAAAACCAAAAAAAAAAAAAATTAAAAAAAGTTGCTTTAATTTTAACTTACCACATGTATTTAAATATAAAAGCTATCCTAAAATCATTCTTAAATCAAACGTATAAAAATTTTTTTGCCAAATAAAAAAGTCAGTTTGAGTCATATTATCTGGATCCCAAACATACTCTTACCATATTCTTGATAAAACTATTTTTCATGAGAAATAATCATTGTGGCTTCTACGACCAAAGTATTGAGCAACCTTTATTCTTACAACATGGTCAATGCGATCAATGAGTTTCTTCACGATCCTAAGGTCTTTACCCAAATTAACTTGGGGTTTATGTGATTTGATATGGTTAGGGATACCTATAAATAAAATAATATGTGTGTGTGTGTGTGGGCGTAACTCTTACCGGAAATTGTGGTTCTATGTTTTATTTATCTCAAATGGATGGATGATGACAAAAAAGTTTGCTAGTCCTTACACTACTCTCTCTAATTTTAAATATGCAGAGATTAATTGGGGTTTTTAAATTCTAAGGAGAATATTTTAATTTTTTGATTTCCCATATTTTCTATGTTTTTCAAAACTACTTTCTTTAGTTAGATTTTCATATGATGTATATGCTAAACTGCTAGAGATTGATAATATATCAATATGATAGATTAAAAACATGGATATTTTATAAAAAAATCAATGCATAGTTTTTTTAATAAATAATTAACTTAATTTTTAAATATATGTAAATTAGTAATGAACAAGAGAATAAACACAATGATATCAAGTATCAACTAGAGAATAGCCTAGTCATGAGACTCTTAAAAAGCACAAGTGATTTTTGGTTTTACTAAGTGAGAGTTTCTTAAAAATATTTGTTTCATTCCTAAAATAAGATGCCTAAAAGATTGTCTGAATTATTAATATCTTTTTTACTCAAAATGTGCCCTATGTCCGGAAAGAAAGGTGAAAATACATTAATTTAATAACTTTTATGAAATAAAAGTAATTTTAATTTGGAAAAACATCCTAAATTTAAAATATCTTTAATGTGGCGAATCAATTTGAAACTAATTTTTTTTAATATATGTGAGGTGGTTGAAAGATAAAAGAGTTAAGGAAGTAAATATAAGAAAGTGATAAGAAATAATCATAGAAATTTTCATGAAAAATCGAAAAGGAAAAAGACAAAAGCTGGAATTGAAAATGGTGGGCATTCAAGAAAATGGTAGGAAGTTGCGGCCTAGAGGTGGTGAATGCTTTTATATTTATGATTTATATCCTTCTCCTGTCCTAATGCATTCATCATCAAGAAAGACATAAATTCCCCTTTGACGCAGAGCTTGGTGGAGATGGCTGGTGAAACCCAAGCGAATATCTTCTCCATAGAAACTAAGGAACACATCATAAGTCCATTTGTAAGTGATCAATGAGGATGGTGATGTGCCATGATTGACGACAATGACAATGCACGGTGTTTATCTGTGTTTGGAATAGTGATTGTAAAAATGACTTTTTTTATTTTGACTTTTTACAATCTTATTTTTGGATAAAGTCAGATTGTATAATGTAATTTATCTTTATGTTTGGATTGACGGTTGTATAAATAACTTTTGTAAAAATAAAACTTATTTCGATTAGCTTAAACATAAATGGCTTTTTATGATAATGGTAAGAGAGGATGGGTGAAAAAATATTTAAAAAATCAAGTAAATATTTAAAAATTACTTTAAAATATTAGATGCTACTGGAAAAATATTTTAGAGTGGATGAAAATCAATAAATCAGTATTCTAAGTTTTGGGTGCTCATTACTACTAAAAAAAATACATTAACGGTAAAATTATAGTCTGTCTCTTAAAACTAGATATAACTGAAAAAATATTTTAAAGAGTTAAAAGCACCGAAAAATATTTAAAAGTAATTTTTGAAGTTAAAAAAATACATTAAGGGTAAAATTACAATCAGATTACAATCAGTCTGATAACACGCCGGGTATAATTAAAAAATACTCCATAATATTAGCCAGCATTTTCTTAAAAACAAAAAAAAAAAAAGTTCAGCGCCATTGTTTCTCTTCCACCTCATCAGACACTCTTCATGAATTGGATTCCGACAACTTCCACAGGCGACGACCTTGTTTTCTTTCCCCTTTTCGTCCATACAAATGGGACACGAGGTCCCACCCTCCACCTCTATACTGGGTTCCTGCCTTTCGGGTGAAGACAAGCCGGTGAAACCTCTCGCGAAGATCGGAGCCGGCTAGGGCATCCGACGAGGTAGGGAGGTCGAGGAGGCGGCGGAGTTGGGAGAGGCGGATGGTTCGCCGGCGTTGGCAGAAGTGATGAGGGGGAGGCCAAGAACGCGAATGAGGATGAAGAGGAAGTGCTTGCAAGGGGTGGTGTGGTCAGGGCAATTGCGGGAGGGGAGGGAGGAGAGGGTGACGGTGTAGACATTGGAGGTGGCGCCCAGTATGAAGAAGGGGTGGGTGCGGTGGTGGAGGAGGAGAGGGTGGCGGAGAGCTCGGAGGATCCGACCGAACAAGGCAGGATCTGGGGAGACAGAATCCAGGGATGATGGAGACACAGAGCGAGATACGCTGGAGAAGAGAGAGATAACAGTCAAATGGGATTTTATCTTAAGCTAAAAGCTCACCCTTCCAACTTCATCTGATCGTGCGATTGAGGAGAAAATTCCGATTGTCTAATCGATGTGCCAAACACATGAAAATTGAAGACAGGTGGTCAATCATGCGATTGGGTCTACAATTGCACGATTGAGCCATGTAAATGAGTAATGGGCCTCCAACTCGCTGGGATTAGAAACTGCTCAAGAGAGGTCTCGCAGCATGATGCTAGGGGTGTTTAAATCTGAGATCAGGATTGGATCCACCACTCCCGGTCTCGGTCCCCATTTTTGAGCGGGATGCAAATTGTATCTCGATCCCGGTTTGGTCCCGTTCTCGATCCCGGTAAATCCAGGCAGGACCGGGATCAAACTGGGAATTCCCGGTTTTTTTAAAAAAAAAATTATAAAATATTATTATTTTAATTAAATTTTCTATAATCTAATATTTAAAGTAATTATTTAACATCTAATAAGGCCATGATAATCATACAAATTGATCTAGAATTGAAAAATAATATTTTATTATTATTATTATTATCATCTTCATTATTTTTGTTATTATTTTTATACATTATATAGTAGGATTAGTATCACGATATATATAGTTTAATTCCAACTAAATATATGATACATATTTTATCAAATGGTAACTTAAATTATGTGATAAAAAATACAAAAATAAAATAATAACTTAGTTTTTAAGAAAAAAATTTTTTAAAAAATAAAAAAAAACCGGGACTGGGATCACAAGATGTGTGACCGGTCCCGGGTCCCATAGATCCAGGTCCCGATTTTCCCGGTCCCGGTCCCAGTCAGGACAAAAAATTCCCAGGATCAAAATATTCGGGATCGGGACCGAACAATCGGGACCAAAATACTTTAAACACCCATGAAGCTTTGAATTTCTAACGAATATGCCACTACCGCACCACGAAACTTCCTGGATATTTCCTTAACAAGTCTTTTTCTATAAAGCCACACATCCACTCTCTTGGAATTACAAAATAAAACTTCATATTCATAGTGTTTGTTGTTTAAATATTTTCTTATATTTAAATATAGTATTGCTCACCAACCTTCGAATCAAAATATAAAATTAGGTGAAATGTCATTCATTAGTCTAAAAACATCTTTTCATTATTAGAATATTTATTTTGCAGATCTAAGCGCGACGTGCAATACTCTAGGGTTTGTTTGGATTCGAATTGGTAAAAGTGAGTTTTACTACATATGACTTTTATAAATTAAAGTTGGGATAAAAGTTAATTAATGTAGTGTGATATATATTTGAATAAACTTTTATTCAGAAGTTAGTTTGACAAAAATATATTTAAATGATACATTGAAAAGTCTGTTTTAGAAAATTCAAATATGAAAACAATCTAAAACTAAAAAATTCAGAAAAAGTTGTTTAAAATTTAACTTGCCTTTCGGCCCATAAGCACTTAAATATAATCGCTACCCCAAACATCATTCTTGAATCAATATTATAGTAGTTTTTAACTAGAGAGAGGTATTTTGGTCTCTAATTTTAACTATATTTAGAAATCCCTAATAAAACTTCTTAGCCTAATTAAAAATTTGTTAAAAGTGCAGGCCTAAATTTATATTTTGGTATTTGAGTTGGATTTAATTGGAAGTTTTCCTTTCCATTGATTAGTCATTATTTAATTATAGTGTTAAATACCACAAACTCGATTTGCTCTTCTTATATAAACTAGCTAATTTATTAGTATTTAAGCCGACCAAACATATACGCCAACTCACCACCACCACCACCAGTGCACCACTATGCATATTTTATACTATCTCTTAACTTTACGTAATCATTTTTAATTTATTTTCCCAAACATTAGATTTGAACTGCCCGGTTATTAGGTTGTTTTGAATTTGAGCACTGCATTTCCATATATCGATTAATATATATGTGCGCGCGCAGCTCATGCTGGAGATTATGATTCTATATTATATTTATCTCCAATGTATATTTTATACTATCTCTTAACTTTACGTAATCATTTTTAATTTATTTTCCCAAACATTAGGTTTGAACTGGCCCGGTTAGGTTGTTTTGAATTTGAGCATTGTGTTTTCATATATCTATTAATATATATGTGCGTGCGCACTTGGTGTCGGAGATTGTGGTTCTATATTATATTCATCTCCAATGTATATTTTATACTATCTCTTAACTTTACGTAATCATTTTTAATTTATTTTCCCAAACATTAGGTTTGAACTGGCCCGGTGAGGTTGTTTTAATTTGAGCACTGTGTTTTCATATATCAATTAATATATATGTGTGCGCACAGCTCGTGTTGGAGATTGTGGTTCTATATTATATTTATCTCCAATAGATGATAACAAAAAAGTTTTCTTGTCCTTACACTAATGCCTTCCAAGTGAAAATGGGCAGCATGCATGTATACTTTTCCCTCCAATTTTAAATATGCAGAAATTAATTGGGGTTTTTTAATTCTAAACAAAAAAATTTAATTTTTTATTTCCCATATTTACTATGTTTTTAAAAACAACTTCCTATACCAATATAGAGTTAGTCTAACAGTGTAAAGCTCCGCTAGATCGCTCTAGTTTTCGAGTTTGAGTCCTAAAAGAGATATTGGTATTGGAAGGGGCAACCAAAAACCTCGAATCGGATACCGGATGATGATATAAAAAAAACTACTTCCTATATGATGTATAAACTAGATATTGATAATATATCGATATAATAGATTAAAAACATGGATATTTGATAAAAGTCAATACATAGTTTTTATAACCATTAATTAACTTAACTTCTAATTCTATGTAAATTAGTAATGAGCTAGAGAATAGATGCAGTGACATCAAGTATCAACTAGAGAATAGCCTAGTCAAGAAACTCTCAAATAGCACAAGTGATTTTTGGTTTTGCTGAGTGAGGGTTTCTTAAAAATATTTGTTTGATTCTTAACATAAGATGCCTCAAAAATTGTCTGAATTATTAATATCTTTTTCACTGAAAATCTACCCTATGTCTGGAAATAAAGGTGAACATACATTAATTTAATAAATTTTATTAAATAAAATTAATTTTAATTTGGAAAAACATTCTAAATTTAAAATATCTTTAATGAGCCGAACGAATTTGGAACTAAATTTTTTTAATGTGTTCGGTGGTTGAAAGATAAAAGAGTTAAGGAAGTAAATAGGGATATATTTATTAATCTTACATTGTCACAATAACGTTGTTGCTTAACGTTGATTTTCATTAGTTGTAACAAGAGACTATGCATTTTAATAAAAATAAAAACTTGATTTTGACTTAAGAGAGTTTTTTCAATTGCCTTTTAAATCTTATACTAACACATATATTCGTTGAAATACTATTAGAGAGGAAGTTAAGACATCAAGTATCAACAAGAGAATAGACTAGCTAGGGAACTCCCAAAATGCATAAGTGATTTTGGTTCACCTGAGTGATGGTTTCTTAAAAATATTTGTTTGATTCCTAATATAAGATGCCTAAAAAATTGTCTGAATTTTTAATATCTTTTTAACCCAAAATGTGCCCCATGTCTGGAAAGAAGGGTGAAAATACATTAATTTAATAACTTTTATTAAATAAAACTAATTTTAATTTGGAAAAACATTCTAAATTTAATTAAGGGTTAATGTGAAAATTTAATTAAATCCTAAGGAACATTTTATAAGGAAGTATTGCCTTGTTTCTTTTTTTTTTCGATGAATTGTATTGCCTTGTTTCTACTTGCATGTAATATGCAAAATGTAATGCTGAATATTAAACCAGTAATTGGAAGAAGGGATGGGTGCACCATAAACTCATATGACTGGAACGCGCAATATTTCAGGCCAAATTTCCTCATTCACGTTGGGGCATCGTTCTTCAAAAAGCCAGCAACCTCATATATGGAGATAAATATTGAGAAATAAGATTAAGAAAGTAAGAAGAACACAAACATATCTAAAATGTTAAAAATATAAAATAAAACTTAGGTTTTGATATATGGCCACTTTTGTAGCAACATGAAGAGAGTAATAATAAATTAATAATAATAAACTATTGTGGCTAATGATGAGTAATAATTTTAAATAAAGCTTATGCTCCTACGAGGAACATAAACTTTCAAAATAAGATAATTCATTAGGTTTGTAAAAGAAGCTACTACATGCAACTTGCAATGATTACAAGAGAAATTAAACTTAGCGGTCTCCGAACAATAGCCAACGTACTATGCGCTATAAGCACAAGACATGTTTTTAATTGATTTCTAAAGGAACCAATTTGATGCTCGATCTTCCTTCCTTTTTATAAAATACAAATAATCTTACTTTCCAAAAATACCTCCTATCTCTTTCATGTAAATAATGGTTCAGGCCACTTTTATAATTGGAGTTTGACTAACTAATCTTGATATCAAAATTAATTGGGGAAAATAAAAAATGGCAATAAACATTTTAAACGGATTGTTAATTAAATTCTCTTATAAATAAAAACAACTGATCAGACTAAAAATTCTCTTATAAAAGGAAAGAGAGGGACTACTTTCTTTTACATGCAGAAATGATTAGCTTATCAGACAAGCAAGTAAATAAGCATAAATTTTAATTTCTCAGAAAAACCTAATGTAATGTCATTGCCTATAGATATATGTGTACATATAAAAATAAATTATTCCATAAATATTTTTGAAAAAAAAAATGTGCGTGTGTTAGGATGAATATTTTGAAAGAAGTAAATATACGATAGACAAATAGTATGGTAAATATTACAAATTGTAATTTTGTTATGCGAAGATAGCGAAATTATGCGCAACTTTGCAGTCAAGGAGCTTTTTTTTGGGGGGGGGGGGGGGGGGCGCAACATTATAGGGAATCATTATATACAGGAAAGACAAGCGCAACTGGCCCAACTTCAGACAATTGTTTAGTCAAACCGCAGTAGTTTCGGTTGTACCATTCTGGTATTTTGAAATTTCGTGGCACCAAACTGGCATTTATACATTTCAAGCCCTAAACTGCTATTTTCAAATTTAATACAATTTTTCAGCTCAATAATTATGACACAACCCTCAAACAAAGTATAAAAATATATAAAAAATAAGGATTTATCAACGAGTCTTAAGTATTTAATTACTAAAAGATTCAATTTTTGCAAAATGTCACAAAATGATATCACAGGTTGAAATATAAATGAAGTGCATGTTTGGTATCCCGTTTTGTACAGGAAATAAGCCCAATTTACGCAAGCCGAGAAAAAACTCATCTCACATACTTACCTCGTATACCGTGAATCACGAATTATAAGCACTTATTGCCCAAAAATAAGCTCTTCCAAACACACACGAAATCTCTTACTACTTAAATGAAAATGAAAGATTTGTGAGAGAGGAAGAACACTGAGAAAAATGATAAAGAAAAGTACGTACCAAGTAATTTCACCCTTTTCTCTTATAAAAAAATTATAGGACTTCTTTATGTTTTCCCATCTCTCTGTATATATAGGTATATTCAAAAATAAAAATAAAAAAGAAGAAAATATAAAAAAGAAGTCATGACGAATTAAAGTTACAAACTGTAAAAAAGAGAAATAAAAGAGAATGGGATGAAGAAAAATGTAAGATATTTCTTATTTTTTTTATAAGTCCATTTGTAAGTGACAGAAGAGGATGGTGTTGAATGTGCCATGATTGATAACTGTGACGCGCGGTCTAATCTTTAGCGAAGAGTGAAGCAAGAATGGAGGGATCCCTTGAAATGAATCCTCTAAAGTGCTTAGAAGAGTTCTCCAAGTGAGAGTGTGTGCTAGGGTTTTTCCCTCTGTTTTCACCTCAGTAGTGTTATTGGCCGGAAGTGCTGCGTGAGTGACATTCTAAACAGGAAAGTAAGGATTCTAATAGAGAAAACGATAAGGAATGGAGAGAGATTGTCTAGACATTAAGCTTCAATGGAAAAAGAAGGAGGATAGTACAAGTGATGGACAGGTCTTGATAGGAAGAATTATCTCAAAAACAAGAGTAGGGCTTGGTACAGTTCGTGAAGCAGTGACGGCAATGTGGAGGATCAGTGGAGAGTTAGATGTGAAAATAATCACTTTCAATTTATTCCGATTTAGCTTTAACAATACAGAGGAAGCAAAGAGAATCTTGAAAGATAACCCGTGGGTGGTGAGAAATTACATGTTAAGCCTACAGAATCAAAGGCTATTTCTAAGCGATAATGAGATACAAATAAATACATGCGATTTTTGGGTTCAATTCCATAATCTACCATGGGAGGGACGAATGGAAGCTAACATAAGATTAATGGCGAGTTTTGTGGGGAGAGTTATTGAAACAGAGAATCCAGAGGACGGTCGATTTTCGCATAGAAACTTTGGGAGGGCAAGTGTGGAGGGTGATATAGACAAATCACTAGTCCCAGGATTTGTGGCTCCCCGGCCTGATGATGATCTCGATAATGTATGGATACAAACAAAGTATGAAAAGTTGATGAGGTTTTGTTATAATTGCAGTAAATTTTGTCATGAGAGCAAACACTGTGAGGAGGATGCGGTAGAGTTCATGGTAAATGGGGTGCTGAAGGGATATGATGCTAGTCTGTGTGCTCAGGCGGTAAGGATGCCAGCGGCGAACCAAACCGATCGGAGCCTAAGATTGGCGCCGGAATGGAAGGAAAAGCATTGAAAATTGAAAAATCAGATTCGCGGGAAAGCTGATCTTGGACTGATACGTGGAGCAGTGGAAGGAGAGGGAAGTACAAGTAGGTCACATGGGAGGTATGGGATGAGACTTGAGTCTTCACATAATGAATTAAGTGTGAGGCAGTGTCTTATGTCAAAAAAAGTCAACCTGGATAGTGACAAGCATCAATTGAAGGAAGGGAACACGTGCCAAATGCAAAAAGAGAGGGGGTACTTTATAATAGCCCAATGGGCCCCAACGAAAGTAGGTTGGGCCCGGAATGGAGGAAAATGAATGGGACTGATAATCTTCTCAAAACCCGATAGGAAAGGCTTATAAAATCCCCAATTAATTATTGGGTTGAGCTGGCGGATGAAGATGAGGATGGCAGCATGGTAAATAGTGCAATAGTGCCAATTCAGAAAGGAGCGATTAGGGACCTAACACAGGGACTAAGAAAAGTATCGCTGAAGAGGAAAGGTGTCTATGACGATGAGTCTCCAGTTGGCAAACGAAAGAAGGACCATAATCAAGACTCACCAAAGTGTGCAGGGGAAAGAGATACTGTGATTGGAGAATTGAAAGCTCTGGCGGAAGTTGAAGAACCGAGGAGCTATGGATTTCATAATGATGGCGTGCTGGAATTTGACAAAGGAAATAATCGGGAGAAAAAAGAAAGGACCAAGAGAAAGGTAAGAAAAGCTCTATTTCCTGACAAAAGCTCTGAAATTCAAATTGTTTGGAAGTCCGATGTTTTTAATGGGGACTGGATGGTATAGGAGAAAGTGGAAAATGAAGACAATAATTCTAAAAACCAAGGGCATGGTGGCTGGCCAGAGACAGCCATTGGGGGACAATGAATTGTTTAAGCTGGAACTGTCAGGGGTTGGGAACTACCCTGACAGTCAGAAATCTGAAGTTCTAGTGTGGAAAATTTAGGCCACTTATGGTATTTCTTTCGAAAACAAAAATGAGAAGAGATAAAATAGAAAAGGTTAGAAGAAAATTAAAATATGACTTTGGGGAGTACTGTGATCCTAATGGGAAGTCAGGAGGATTGGCTATTTGGTGGAAAGAAGAGGTCAAGTTCAAAATAGGCTTTGTTAATAGGTTCATAATCCATCTGGAAGAAATTTGTTGTTGGGGAAGAAATATGGGTAATGCCACATTAGTGTATGGTCCAATAGACAAAATACTAAAGAAACAATAGTGGAACGAGTTAGAGAAATTAAATCCTAGAGATGAGATTCCATGGATTATTCTTGGGGACTTTAATGATATTTTGTATGCAGCTGATAAAGAAGGAGGCAGAAAGTGTGCTCAAAGAGACCTAGACCGATTTCGTAGTTTCATGATAAATTGTGAGTTAATGGAACTTGAATTCAAGGGCTGTAAATACATATGGATGAACAATAGGGAAAATAGGGAGCTTATTCGGGAAAGATTGGATAGGGTTGTCTCGAATGTGGCATGGAGGACTCAATTTCAGAATTGCCAAGGTCATGTGCTCGAAGCAATCTGGTCGGATCATTGCCCTATACTTATTGAGTTCAATCACGCAGAAACAAAAACCCCTCCTCTATTCCGGTTTGATACAAGATGGCTTACACATCCGAATATTTTTTAGCTGATTAAGGAAAGTTGGATTCAGGGGAATTCAAATGCTGATCTCGAAGAGTTTATGGGAAAGCTGAACAGTTTAAGGGTGGTTCTAACTGAATGGGGGAAGAAGGAATTTAAGAATAACCAGAGGCAGATCAACAAATTGGTGGAAAAGGTGCGGAAATGTCTGAATTCAGAATGGAATGAAAATAGCGGCAGAGAATTAGCAGATGTAAAGAAGAAAATTGAGGATTTATGGGAGCAAGATGAAGTGTACTAGGCCCAGAAAGTTAGAGTTGACTGGCTGAAATGTGGAGATAGAAATTCAAGGTTTTTCCATATGGAAACAGTTAGAAGAAGGTGTAGAAACAAGATCACAAGGTTAAAAAGGAATAATGATGAATGGCTTGAAGATGAAGGGGTGATTAGTAGATTCTTTGCAGACCACTATGCGTCTCTATTCACATCGGTGGGGGAGAGGGATTTTTCTCCGGCATTGAACTGTGTTGATGAAGTAATTTCAGGGGAGGATAATAGTATGCTAATGACATATATAAGCAGTGAGGAAGTTAAACAAGCAGTGTTTCAAATGGGAGGACAAAAAGCGCCCAGACCGGATGGCTTTACCGAAGTATTGTACCAGAAATCATGGGACATTGTGGGTACCCAGGTATGTGATCTCGTGAGAAATTATTTTACGAATGGTTTCTCTTTATCAGCTGTAAATGACACAGATCTTGTATTAATCCCTAAGGTAGAGTGTCCTGAATCTGTGAATGACTATAGGCCAATAAGTTTGCGTAACTTTTCATATAAAATTTTTTCAAAAATATTGGCCAATAGGTTAAAACCTCTACTTGATAAAATCATTGATGAGAGTCAAAGAGCCTTTGTGCCGGGAAGATTGATCCAAGATAATATTGTGATTGTCCATGAATCTTTCTATCATATGAAACTGAAAAGGCAAGGGCACTGTGAGGTAGCACTAAAACTAGATATGAATAAGGCTTATGATAGGGTAGAGTGGGATTTCTTATATGCTTTAATGTTAAAAATGCGATTTTGAAAGGGATGGGCTGATAGGGTTCTATGGTGTTTACATTTTGTTCAATTCTCTGTTATGCTGGCTAGTAAGAGGGTATTAAGAGTGGGACCACAGAGAGGTTTGAGGCAAGGGGACCCGATGTCTCCATATCTTTTTATTCTGGTGAATAATGTCCTATCTAAATTAATTGAAAGAGAAAAGAGAAATGGGAGGCTGAGAGGGATCTCTATGGGAAGAGGAGGCCTGGAAATTACCCATAGTTTTTCGCAGATGATTCGGTTTTCTTCCTTAGGGTTGATATTGAAAACTGTAGGAACTTGAGGGATATGATCATCAATATTTATTGTGAAGCTTTGGGACAGGTAATAAATGTAAATAAATCCTGCTTATATTTTACAAAAAATACTCCCGAGCTAGTTTGAGAAGAGATTGGTCATATATTTCAAGTTCATACAGTAGATATTCCGGGAAATTACTTGGGAATGCCGATAATATGGGGAAGATCAAAAGCTCAAGCGCTGAATTTTGTGATAGATAGAATGGAGAAAAGAGTGTAGGGTTGGAGAAAGAAGTTTCTGTCAGAGGCAGGGAAAGAAGTGTTGATTAAATCAGTGGCCAATTCCTTACCGGTATATTCAATGTCCTGTTTTTTATATCCCAAATGCGTGTTGCAAAAATTGGATAGTATAGTATCTAAATTTTGGTGGAAATGTGAGGAGGAGAGGAAGAAGATTTGTTGGGTATCAATGGAGAAAATGAAGAGGAACAAGCTAGATGGAGGGTTGGGCTTTAAGGACTTGGAGGCTTTCAATCTTGCCCTCCTTGCGAAATTAGGGCGGAGAATTCTTGAAAATCCAAACCAGGTGTGGGTTAAACTTTTAAAGGCTAGATATTTTCCCAGGGATTGCTTTATGGAAACTAGGAAAGGTAGGAGGGCATCATGGCTATGGAATATCATTCTAGAGGGGAGAAGGGTACTAGAGAATCAAGTGTTCAAAAATATAGGAAATGGGAAAGATACTAGAGTATGGGTAGACCCTTGGTTAAGTGAGTTGCCTAGGAAAAGGCTTTTCTCTCAATGCCCTCATGAAGGTTTAAAAGAGATGAAGGTGGCAGACTTAATGAGTGGCAATGGCTGGAATTTAATAGCAATCGAGGGTTGGATTACATATGTAGAAAAGAAAGCAATTTTTGACACTGTTGTGGCGTCCAGGGGAAGGAATGACAAATGGGTTTGGACCGGGGGTAAGAAAAATGAGTATTTAGTTAAGGATGGGTATAAGGTGGCAAGAGGAGAGATCTTAAAGAGAGAGGAAAATATCCCGAAGTCGTCTAATAATGCGAACAAGAGGGTGTGGAGGGAGATATGGAAGCTTAAAATCCCAAACAAGGTGAGAAATTTCTTATGGAGAGTAATGTCTAATGCTTTGCCTACTATGCAAAATCTGTGTAAAAGAAAATGCTATGCAATAGATAGATGCGTGGTTTGCAACGAACAGCTAGAAACTTTAGACCATCTGTTTTTCGGATGTGAATGGGCTAGGCTAACATGGTTTGGCAGGAACTTTTCTTTTAGGATCATGGAGTCTTTAAATAGTATAAAGCAAAGGGTGGCTGATTGTTTATGTGATCCTGAATTTAATGATTGGAAAAAATCTGTTTGCTATGACTCTCTGGTAGATTTGGAAGTCAAGGAATGCATTTTTGTTTGAAAATCTGAAACCTGACCCGGTGTTTACTTTCTCTCAAGCAGGAAATTTGCTACATGAGTATTGGGAAGGGAATGACTGGACCTACCGAGGCAATAGGGAGGAAAAAACAGAAAGGAAGTGCAAGGATAAGGCAAGATGGATTAGGCCTAAAGGTAATATGCTTAAAATTAATTGTGACTGTGCTTTCTCCCAAGATGAAAATAGAGTTGCTGTAGCTTTTGTTGTTAGGGATTCGAATGGTTGGTTATTGGATGGAGGGCAAAAACTATAGAAGCAGTATCGGTATTTATGGCCGAAGCAGTTGCTTTTCTGTTTGCCTTAAATTATGTCCATGATAATCAGCTTTCAGATATTTGTTTTGAGCCTGATAATCAGTTATTGATTAATTACATAAAAAATGACTCTCAACCTCATGAATGGAGGTGCCTAAATATCCTTGAGAATATTCAGGAATCAAGGAAACTGATTAGGAACCATATTTGTAATTGGGTTTCCAGGGAAGCGAATTTAGTGGCCAACTGGGTTGCTAAAGCTACTCTTGGCGGGTATTGCCCGATCGATTGGGTTCATCGACCCCCAAATCTGTTGAGAAGAAGACTGGATGAAGACTTGAAGTGTAGGCCTAGGAAGCCTGATTAATATGTACGTAGATCTGGACTAATATTTTGATGTTGTATATATTATTAGACCACTGTATTATATGAAAACTATGTATGGACGTATTATATGAATGAAGTGTATGGTTTGAACGGCAAAAAAGAAGCAAGAATGGAGGGTTGATGTAACAGCAAAGATGCCCGCAAGTTTTATCAAAAAAAATAGAAAACACGTTGAATGCGTTCTTTGTCTTGTTCTGTAATTATGAAAAAATCCTCAAACAAAGTATGAAAATATATCAAAAAATAGGGATTTTTCTACAAGTCTTAAGTCAAGAATTTAATTACTAAAAGATTCAATTTTTGCAAAATGTCACAAAATGATATCACAGGTTGAAATATAAATGAAATCTCTCACTACTTAAATTTCTTATTCCTTGAGATTTCTGAGTATATATTCAAACAGAAAAGGAAAAGGAAAAGGAAGTGTGTGTGGAGAGGCTGGGATCTATAGAGAGGGGAAGGCTAAAATGAAATGCAAGATTTGGGAGAGAGGAAGAACACTGAGAAAAATGATAAAGAAAAGTAGGTACAAAGTAATTCACCCTTTTCACTTTTAAAAAAATTATAGGACTTCTTTATGTTTCCCCATCTCTGTGCATATATAGGTATATTCAAAAAAAAAAAAAAAAGAATTCAAGACGAATTAAAGTTACAAACTGTAAAAAAGAGAAATAAAAGAGAATGAGATGAAGATAAATTTAAGATATTTCTTATTTTTTTATAAGTCCATTTGTAAGTAACAGAAGAGGATGGTGCTGAATGTGCCATGATTGATAACCGTGACGCGCGGTCTAATCTTTAGCGAAGAGTGAAGCAAGAATGGAGGGTTGATGTTCCAGCGAAGATGCCCGCAAGTTTTATCAAAAAATATAAAACACGTTGAATGCGTTGTTTGTCTTGTTCTATATGAGGAAATCGTGGCCCCCATTAGTCCCCTCTAACCCTTCCAGTGATAGTTAAAAATAACATATTTATAGGGTCTATTTAATTTATAGAGAACATAGTGGGTATAAAGGCAGCAACTCCCAGATTTAAAAATGTATCAAGTCATCATCATTCATTTCAAAAATTTTGTTTGCTACTACAGGAAAAGAAGTTTGAAAAATTCTTGAAAAGAGTAAATTAGTGTTGATAGCTTTTTTTTTTTTTTTAAATCTTTCAAACCGTTGGTTCCAACGAATGTTTTATACATTACTCAACTTTAAGAATCACATTCCACTGCTTGTTGCTGACGTTTGTATATGGTAATAATCTGAGGGAGTCAGGGTTAATATGAATTCGGTGCAGCTTAGGTTACAAATTCCACTAGCCTGAAATCTTTACACGAGGGGTGTCGAGTTCCTTACTCATATAACAGCCATTGTGCGTATGCTTGCAAGTTGCTATGGAATAAATGAAAAAGGAAGCAAAATGAATTGATGAGATGAGAAATGCTACTCCCTACAGGAAAATATTAAGTCTTAACTTTTTTTAATCAGTTTGACAAACGTTAGACACTTAATTTTAATTTGCTTTTACATTTCTAGACTACAAGTTGCTGGATGGAATTTGCTTGACTAGTTAACATTTTCTCAATATTTAAAAAAATTAATTTTAAAAAACTGTCATCCCTATATTATTTTAAAATTTAAACAGTATCTATTTCATTTAAAGTTTGGGGCTCGAAAAGTGTTGTTTTGCCATTTATTGATCGTTGAAGCAGGAAAATGGTGTCACATGGATACAAGTTTGCAACCGGCCACTTCTTAAGTGCAAGCTAAGTCATGAAGTTTAGTGTGCTGAGTGTTATTAAAAATATTTTAAATATAAAATTGCATTAAAAATTACTTTATAGTGTTAAATGCTACGACTAAAAAATATTTTATGGACATAATATTTAAAATGATAGTTTAAAAGTAAAATTACATCTTCATCCTACAATTAATACATCAAGTTAAAAAGGATCTAATAAAAAGGTTAAGACAAACCAACAAAGCCATGCGCATTTGGTGGATATGGTTTGGTTCCTTCATGTTTTGCAGTCAAGGAGCTTTTTTTTTGGGGGGGGGGGGGGGGGGGGGGGGGGGTGGGGGTGGGGTGGGTTGGGCCGCAACATTATAGGGAATCATTATATACTGGAAAGACAAGTGAAACTGTCCCAATTTCAGACCTAATTGTTTAGTCAAACCGCAGTAGTTTCGGTTGTACCATTCTGGTATTTTGAAATTTCGTGGCACCAAACTGGCATTTATGAAATTCAAGCCCTAAACTGCTATTTTCAAATTTAATACAATTTTTCAGCTCTATAATTATGACAAAATCCTCAAACAAAGTACAAAAATATATAAAAAAATAAGGATTTATCAACGAGTTTTAAGTATTTAATTACTAAAAGATTCAATTTTTGCAAAATGTCACAAAAGGAAGTGTGTGGGGAGAGGCTGGGATCTATAGAGAGGGGAAGGCTAAAATGAAATGCAAGATTTGGGAGAGAGGAAGAACACTGAGTAAAATGATAAAGAAAAGTAGGTACAAAGTAATTCACCCTTTTCTCTTATAAAAAAATTATAGGACTTCTTTTTTTTTTTTTTTTTTGAGTTACAAAGGCAAGCAAAGCTTGAAAAGATACAAGATCAAGGGCAAGGCCCCAAAGATTGTTCATGTTGCAGCAAACCACGTTCTAACGCAAAAAGACTGATACATTCCACCGGCGGTGAGCGTAATTCGGCATAACTCTGGGTGCTATAGTGAGCCGATTGTGCAAGGTAATCTGCACAGCGAGTATTCTCCCTATGTGTATGGAAAATCTTCAAGTCCCAGTCTGCATAAATAAGGGATCTGGTATCAAAGATGACGTCGTGCAAAGGGTGGTCAATCTCACAATGTGTTGACAGTAAGTGGACGGCCTGAAGTGAGTCAGTGAACAGTCTGATTTTCTTGAAACCCAACTGCTTACAAAGGTGGAGTCCTCTATGGATTGCGTGGATTTCCGCAGCAGTTGGGAAAGAGAGTCTTAACTTCTGTTGAAATCCACGTACCCAGTTACCTTGGTGGTCACGGATGACTCCTCCATAGGCTGATAGACCATCGCTAGCAGTCGAACCATCTACGTCAATTCTAATATAACCCTCTTCCGAGGGAAGCCAGTTAAGAAGACCTTTCTCCGGAACTTGAAAGATCTGGTGATGGAAGCGACCAGCCTCCACCGATTCTGAAAGATGAAAGATGCATTTGTGAACAAGCTGCTTTGGTTTATCAGCTTTACCTTTGAATGCCTGACAGCACCAGTTCTTCCAGAGAAGCCAACATATGGTACTAAATACTTTTTGCTAAGACCATCTAGCCATTCTCTTGTTTCCGAGGGAATGTTGTGAATTCCATGTGAGCCAATCCTGCAAATTACCAGAAGCAAACATAGTAGAATATAAATGTTTAGTTAAAGAAAACCACATTCTCTGGGCCTGCTCACAGTCTCTCAGAACATGAAGGATGGTTTCTTCACTCTCACACTGAAAAGGGCAAGTGTTTAGGGCACTCGGGTTGTATTTCGCTCTAATCTCATTTGTCTGGAGTTTCTCATGGAAAACCTGCCACATAAAGAGTTTGATTCTTTCAGGAACACCCCAGTGCCAGAGTTGCCGCCAGGGAGGTTGATGAGAGAGGGGCTGCTGATGGTAGATACCCTCGTAGGCAGATTTCACGTTGAAGATACCATCGGGAGCATTGCGCCAACAAAACACGTCATCTACAGTGCCCGTCGGAAGGGGGAGCATCATGATTTTATCCACAACCCAAGTAGGAAGGAAAGCCTCCCATTGCGCTCTGTCCCAGTGACCAGAAGGGGAAGTGAAGAGGCAAACCGGAGCTTCCATATCCACGAGGTGCAAATTCCTATCTACGAAAAATTTTAGAGGCTTGTCAAGAAGGGCCCAGCAATCCTGCCAAGCATGCGTGGTTCTTCCACTTTTGAGCTTCTTGTCAAGGCCACTTTGGAAATCCTCCCAAACCGCAACAATTCCACTCCACATGGCCGATTGGCTACGCCCACTTTTGCACATGAGGAATTGAGGATAAGCCACAGGAGTATTTAGCACGAAGGCACTTGACCCACAGAGCTTCCGGATTGGTGACAAGATTCCAACACAATTTCATGAGAAAAGCTTTATTTTGGCAGCGCAGGTCCTTTATCCCCAATCCACCTTCATGCTTCCTCCTTTTGAGAATGTCCCAAGCTACTAGATGCATTTTCCTGGAATCGTCATGCTGATTCCAAAAAAAGTCTCTGCTTAATTTCTCGATTGTTAAAAGGACACCTTTTGGAACTAAGGTTGATTGCATCTAATATTGAGGAATGGCAGATAGGATGGACTTGATGAGCACCATCCAGCCAACCATGCTCAGAAATTTACCTTTCCAGTTGGACAACTTTGATCTCACCTTTTGGAGAAGCGGGGCAAAGGTCATTTTGACTATACGTTTATGAAGGAGGGGAACACCCAAATACAGATCGGCAGTGAGCCCAACCCCCACAATCTGACTCATCTCAAATGCTCTATTGAAGTGAACATTCTTGGACACAAACATTTTTGACTTACTCAGATTAATCTTGTGGCCAGAGACCCTACAAAATAATTCCATAACATTTCTAATCTCCTCCATTTGGTTATTCGAGGCTTCACCAAAAAGAAGGAGGTTGTAACATCCTAATTTTTATTTAGAAATAATTACGAAATTAATAGTAATTTTTGGATAAAAAGAAAAGAGGGATTTAGTTAAAATATGTTTTTTTTTAAAAATATATATATATATATATATATATATATATTTAAAAATAATAATAAATAAATAAATATTATAAAATAATAAAATAATATATATATATATATATATATTTTTCAAAAAAAAATATATAATAATAATAATAATAAAAGTTGGCGCCCACAACGTTGAAAAACTGGGGGGAATGTCTCCCCCAGTTTTCAACATTTATTGTGGGCCGCCCACAATCAATTAAAAGAAACTGCGGAAGGCATCCGCAGTTTCAAGAGGCGGGGAGTATTATAAATACCCCCACTCCCCCGTCCTCACTTCACACATCTCAAGTGTGAAGAAAGGTGTAGAGTGAAGCACTAGTAGGAATATTTTCATATCTTTGGAGATCGATAAGGTACTCAATATTACTTCTTATCTCAGAATTATTTTTATGAAAATGTTCTAAATAATTTTCTCTTTCTTATGGTAATAATTTTATGATGATTAGAGAAAATTTTCAGATTATGATTTTGGATAAATTTGAGTTTTGTTAACATGATGCTGCAGGAATGTAGAGGATAATTAATAGTTAATTTTAATCAAGTTACTTTTGTTACTTAATTAGAATATAATTTTATAATGAAATATTTACATAACTAATCTATGAATAATTCTATATTAGGTTTTTTTTAACCGATTAAATTTAGGTTAAATAATTTATTTGGATTATTAGAGGTATTCTTGAGGTTTTAATCGGTTTAGATTTTTTTAGGATGATGATTTATAATTTAGCCATTTTATAAATTGATTATTGTAGATTGATTTTTGGCGTATATTTGAGCTCTTGGATTAAAAGCTTGTGATTATAATTTTGCTTTGGCGAAAGGTAACCACTTTCCACTTATTATCTGTGTTGATATGCAGTTTGTGAGTATTTTGATATGTATTCCAATGAGTAAAGATTTATTATGATTGAGAAAGTTTTCATTATATTATGAAGTATTTTGATATAAAATAGCTTTGTGGAATTTTATGATGAGAAAATTATGTATATATTCGGGAAAATCCCATTGAAATAATTATTGATAAATTATTGTGATAATGGGTTTGAGAAAAGATGGAGTATATTATTTTACCACGTGGTAAAGCCTCCATTGGTGCACGATGGTTGGCTGTTTATTGTCCCACCAGTTTCAATAAGGGACTGCCCCACCAGTTTCAATGAGGGGCTGCGACACCGAAAGACCCATGGTCCGGGGCACGTGCTCTAAGGGTTTGGCCGATCCTCATGACGTGACCGGTGAGCTTTTTGAGTGGCCAGTCACATGGTTAGTAACTTAGCCCATGGGTCTAGTCGCGTGGAAATAAGGCGGTTCGGTTGGATTGATGGGAGGTAATGGGAAATGTAATAAGAAATTTATGTATAAAATTGTGATATTGAATTTTTATGAATTGCTATATAAATTGTTCCACTTAGCACCTCATGAACACATGTTAGCATGTGTAATGAGTCGGATAGCTGGTTACTGAGGCTTTTGTCTCACCCCGTTAATTTAACATTTTTCAGGTGATAATTCTCTTGCTGGAATGTCGGGAGGAGCTCCTGAGGCATAGATATATTTCTGTATATATCTGTATAGCCTCTGGTAGTTTATTATGTGTTGAATGAATGTACATTGCCACTTATTAGGGACCATATTTTGTAAACTCTAAATTTCCTCTACGTACTCTGGGTGACCTTGGTTTTGAAATGGAAATGTTTGATATGATAACTGTAGGGACTAAAATCTTTTATTACCATGGTAGAGTTCTTAAATAGTTACTTGAACTCTTTTCTACCATGGTAATGACTTAAATCTTTTATTACCATGGTAGAGTTTCCAAATAGTTACTTGAACTCTTTTCTACCATGGTAATGACTTAAATCTTTTATTACCATGGTAGAGTTTTCAAATAAGTTACTTGAACTCTTTTCTACCATGGTAATCTTACTTTCTTTTTTTAAAAAAAAATGAATGAAATGAGTAGTTTTTAAAAATAAGTTAATATTATATTATTATTAAGGAGAGGATCTCACAGAGGTCATCAGTGAAGAAAAGATGGGAAATACGGGGCCCAGAGGTGCTCATTTGAAGGGGTCTCCAGTTCCCTATATCAACCTCGTGATGGATGAGCTGGCCTAGAAGCTCCATACATAGGACAAAAAGGTATGAACTTAGAGGATCACCCTGTCTCACCCCTCTTGAAGGAGTGAAGGGATCCGACGGAATCCCATTCCAGTTAATGCTCATAGAGGCAGAGGATACACATCTCATAATTAACTTGATGAAGTCCCCACGCAAACCAAGGCTTTGAAGGGTGAATTCTAAGAAATGCCAGTCTAGCCTGTCGAAAGCCTTTTCTATGTCAACTTTCACCGCTATAAAGCCTTTTTCCCTCTCTTATTCCTCATGGAATGAATAGCCTCCTGAGCAATGATGATATTGTCCACGCTTTGCCTCCCGGCGATGAAGCTGCATTGGTTTTCAGCGACAAGATAGTCCATGACACTTTTGAAACGATTGGCAATAACCTTACTGACAATTTTGTAGCTCACGTTGCAAAGAGAGATGGGTCTAAAATCTTTAAAGGAGACCGGATGATCAACCTTGGGAATAAGGACAATGTTAGTATGGTTAATTGCTTTCACCTCATCCGGGTTGTAGAAAATCCTAATGACCAGGTCACAAATCTTCTGCCCAATAAAATCCCACTGAGTTTGGAAGAAATGGGGATTCAAACCATCAGGACCCGGAGCTTTGAAGGCCCCCATTTCAAAAGCCGCATTCTTGATCTCGACCGGGGAAACCCGCCTGTGAAGAAGATCAAGCTGATGAGCATTCATAGGAGGTAAACCAGCCACCCAAGGGGAGAAGGGAGAGGAGACGTTGTCGTCCGAATAAAGATTTTGGAAATGCTCAAGAGCCATATCTCTCAAACGATTCCCCTCAGAAACCCAGTTACCGTCATCGTCTTGAAGAGCCCCAATAGTACCTCGTTTCCTCCTTGACACCACATTGGCGTGGAAGTATTTCGTATTTCTGTCTCCTCTACTGAGCCATTTGCATCTAGATTTCTGGAACCAGATCAGCTCTTCTTGCAAAGCCAATTTTTGGTACATGTCCCAAAGCTTCTTTTCAATCCTGTAGAGACCATTCCGGGAGCCCTCGCAGATCCTGGCACGGTCAATACCATCCAATCTACGGAGGATTTCTCTCTTCTTCTTTGCAACATTACCCACCACTTTATCATTCCAATCCAATGTATCTTTAGCAAATTGGGATTTACCATGGAGCCAGTCCTTCCCTTGCCAAGCCTCTTTAACCACATCACTGAAACCATCTTCAATGCACCACACAGCTTGGTAGAGGAACTTCCTCACCCTGTTACTACCAGCACTATGCATATGGTCCGCAACAACAACAACTCGATGGTCAGACTTAAACCTAAGGAGGTGGAGAGATTTGGAGTGGGGGTTGTGGATTTCCCACTCAAAATTACAAAAAACCCAATCAAGTCTCTCTTTAACCCCAGATTTCTCCCAAGTGAATCTGTCACCTTCAAAAGGCACCTCAATGAGGTTACAGCGGTTAATGCAGGATTGAAAATCCATCATAGAGCTATAAATAGGATTAGCCCCACCCTCTTTATCACCCGAGGAAAGGTAAGCATTGAAATCACCCAAGATCAGCCAGGGGAGAGACACCGTTTGATAAATGGCATGCAAAGCCGACCACAGATCCCTTCTCTTAAGCACACTGGTATCCCCATAGACAAAGTCACAAAAACCGGACTCAAATTGTTTTTGTCGCAGATTTTGCAGTGGATCAATTGGGTACTAGAAGCAATATATTCAAGATGGACTTCCCAGTTATTCCAAAGCACCCATATACCCCCAGCGTAGCTGGTAGCTTCGATACGCAACCAGTCATTAGACCCCAGCCTCCTCACCACATTATCTGCTCTATTCCCACTAACTCTGGGCTCCACAAGACACATAACATTGATGCCATATTTATTAACCACATCTTTCAACACTCTAGGAAAAGAACTACCACCCACCCCACGACAATTCCAAGATGAGATAATCATAAACACAAGTAGAAAAAAGAGAAAGGCACAAAACACTTACTTGTCTGGTGGTTTGTCTTCCATTAGAACAACAACTTCGAGCTGGGATACAGAGCGCAACTCGGACCCATGATCAAGCAATTCCTGATTAGGATTTGAATGATTTAAAGGAACCAAGGACATGTTCACAGTCTTCAAAGAATTGTTCTCCTCAAGCTTCTCGGACTCACTGGGAATCACCACCAAAATAGGAATGGGTCCAACTCCACGGTGATCATAATTAATTGGAGTTGAGGATTGATTTTTAACACTTAAAGCACAAGTGGGATCAGATCGGCCCACTCCTTCACCAGTGTGCGTGGGTTGTTGCATGAGAGTAGATGCTTGGAGTTGGGGCCCAATATTATGAAAGCTTCCTCTAACCAAGTTATGGGTCCTTTGCTTGGTTCCCTTCTTGGGCTTCAAATTGGGAGGTGCTAGCGGAATATTTAGGCTCAAATTTGAGTCCAATTCCTTCCCCTTCTCGCCAGCTGAGGTGTTGGATTTATCTTTCCCAACGGTTTTCCTTTCGGTCTAATTCCTTCTCCCCATGTGGACCCCCTTGCTTTTTGAGTGTTGACCAAAACTAATCTTATTTCCTTTCCGTAGCTCGTCTTCGGCCGTGGAAAACACAGGGGCTCTTTGATCCTGCTTATCAGAGCCCATGATCAATTATAGGACTTCTTTATGTTTCCCCATCTCTGTGCATATATAGGTATATTCAAAAATAAAAATAAAAAAGAAGTCATGACGAATTAAAGTTACAAACTGTAAAAATGAGAAATAAAAGAGAATGAGATGAAGATAAATTTAAGATATTTCTTATTTGTTATAAGTCTATTTGTAAGTGACAGAAGAGGAAGGTGCTGAATGTGCCATGATTGATAACCGTGACGCGCGGTCTAATCTTTAGCGAAGAGTGAAGCAAGAATGGAGGGTTGACGTTCCAGTAAAGATGCCGGCAAGTTTTATCAAAAAATATAAAACATGTTGAATGAGTTGTCTGTCTTGTTCTGTAAATGAAGCACTAGCTTCATATTCATATTGAGGAGATCGTGGCCCCTATTAGTCCTCCCCTCTAACCCTTCCAGTGATAGTTAAAAATAACATATTTATAGGGTCTATTTAATTTATAGAGAACATAGTGGGTATAAAGGCAGCAACTCCTAGATTTTAAAATGTATCAAGTCATCATCATTCATTTCAAAAATCATTCATTTCAAAAATCTTGTTTGCCACTACAGGAAAAGAAGTTTGAAAAATTCTTGAAAAGAGTAAATTAGTGTTGATAGCTTTTCTTTTTCTTTTAAAATCTTTCAAACTGTTGGTTCCGACAAATGTTTTATACATTACTCAACTTTAAGAATCACATTCCACTGCTTGTTGCTGACGTTTGTATATGGTAATAATTTGAGGGAGTCTGGGTTAATATGAATTCGGTGCAGCTCAGGTTTCAAATTTCACTAGCCTGAAATCTTTACACGAGGGGTGTCGAGTTCCTTACTCATATAACAGCCATTGTGCGTATGCTTGCAAGTTGCTATGGAATAAATGAAAAAGGAAGCAAAATGAATTGATGAGATGAGAAATGCTACTCCCTTTTTTTGGCCTTTTAACGTCTGAAAAATGAGGGACGTTTATCTGAGGGTCGTGGAAAAAAACGTTAATAATGTCCGTAAATGGCGGACGTCTAAAGTCCACATTAGACGTCCCCAGTTTCATATGGGAACGTAAATGGCGGACTTTAGACGTCCCCAGATGGAACTGGGGACGTCTAAGGTTGCCTTTAGACGTCCCCAGTTGTAACTGGGGACTTCTAAAGTGTCGCCTACCACTCTACCACGTCCCTTTTTATTTAAGGACGTTGAAAGTTTTTTTTAAATGGCCTTTTATATATTGCATTGTCTGGAAAATGTAAACTGCAGAAATAGGATTCCAACAACAGAATAAAACAATAGCAGTTCAGTAGAATGGAAATAACAACTTGAAACACAGTGATCAACCTAAGGCTAGATGCAATAATTTTAAGGAGTAGCAAACTAATTAACTAACAAACCACACGAATTACACAACAATCTATATTCAAGTACCCAACTTGTACAATAACCAAGACTAAATCCAATTCCAACAACAATAACGCTAATTATATATACAATATATAGAACTTCCACAAAAGTATGCTACACAAACTACTAAAGACTTTACTCTGGTATACGTTGAAGAAGATGTCCAGCCAAAAAGTCTCTTATCATATTTAGGTCTTCATATGAATAGGCATCTTCATTGTCAAAAATCTGTAAATTAGAAAATAAGCTTAGATGAAATAATGAATCAAGTGAATGAATTGCCATTGAATTACAACACCAAGAATATTATCCTCTGAGAATGAATTGCCATCGCCACAACCACCATCTTTCTTCACTTTGTATCGTGCGGTTTGATACTTAGGGCACTCACTCAAACCTTCATACTCCTTTCTGTATAGTACACAGTCATTAGGGCAAGCATGCATCTTTTTATACTCCATACCCATTGTAGATAGGATTTTCTTAGCCTCATACATACGATTTGGAAGTACATTATCGTCTGGAAACATATCACACAACAGTTCAAGCAGCAATGTGAAACTACTATCGGTCCACCCACAAGTTGCTTTTAAGTTAACCAAATGTAATGTTCCTGTGAGCCGTGTGTACTTACTCCCAGGGTACAACGGTGTCTCTGCATCACTCCGCAGGCTGTCATATTCATGTGACTGCGCAAAGGATTCTACCTCAACATCGTGAATCATTCTCTCCATTTTATCTTCATCTATGACATCCACAGCTTCCTTCTTGTGCGACAGACAATCAGTTACTTCCTCACCATGCCATATCCATCTTGTGTATCGAAGATTTATTCCATCACAAAGTAGGTGAGATCCCTTATAACTTCAACATCCCATTTTCTCTCATTTAAACAATTGACACAAGGACAAAAATACATCCCATTTTCGGCTGGAATGTTCCTCCTAGCAAATTCAATAAAGTTTTCAACCCCATTCTCATATTCTTCACTTGTTCTTAGAGCATTCATCCAACTATGATCCATTTTATTACCACCTATGCCATTTCCATTTACACACAAGTTTAGAATAATTGTCAACACGGGGAATTGCCTTTTACACGCATGTTTTTCAAAATTTTGGCAGCATATCCCCTTAAAAGTGAGACATCCCAAAATCAAAATAACAAACCATCTCAGCTTAATTTAAACGAAACTAAACTTTAGCTTCTAGCACCAAGCACAAACAGAATACACTTATATTTTAGAAATCAAAATATTAAATCAGATATGTACCATAAGTGAGATATGTGGGAATTTACAAATCAATTATGTGTATTTACAAGAGACACATGTGGGAAATTTTGGGAATTTATAAAGGGCATTTGGGGCTGAGGAATTGAGGGCTCATAGTATAATAGTCATTAATTGGTAAGATTACATTGCATTAACCGTAACTTTTTGTCTACTCCTATTATTTACATGCTTGAAAAGTCCACAAACATTATTGGCAAGTATAGTTGAGAACTTCCTTTATGAATGTGCTGCTTACCAGTTAAATACAATGTTGCATTACAACTTACAAATTAATATACCAGAAAATTATGAATTCTTATATAATTTTATTGATTAGTGACTGAAGTGTCAAATTAGTCATGTTTTCACAGTAATTTTCTTTATAAAGAGAACTTGTAATTTTCTTTGCAACTGACTTCTTTTAATAAAAAGCAAACAAAATCATCACCATTAACTTGAAATCAACTGAGAGATGAGGACTTCTTTTAATAAAAAGCAAACAAAATCATCACCAAATTTGAAACAAAACATCATCTTGAAAATTGTATTTCAAATAAAACATTCAAATAATTCAATAAGTACAAAATATTAGTATATTATTCAAATCAAATCGAATAAAAAAAAATTAAGATTGCAAATGCAAATTTGTTTCAAATCCAATTAATTATTTAAAAAAATTAGATAATGATTCTTCAATCTTCAAATCAACCAAAAAAATTTAAATTGCAATCATCACCTTGTTGTGAAGGCAAGTAACATACACAATTATGATGTATTGTAATTAGGATATTGATATTAGTGTTATCATTTTGTGTTTCTATGTTCAATGTTTAGTATTGTCGTATTGCTCAATACGCCCCTCATAGTTGTATAAATATTAGGCACTTGCACATCTTCAAGTTGTGGACTGATATTTTTGAGTTAATGAGAATTTCATGTTTCTCAAAACAATGGAAAAAAGAAAAAGATTAAAACTTGATGTGGTACGTCTTAAATTCAGCAAAATAGCAAAGATAAAGCTCAAGCACAAACCACACTTAAATTCTAGTAGAGAATCAAATGCATTTTGCTAATCATTCACAAGTTCATTCACAAGTTTAGTTTTAGCTAACCTGTTGCTGCAACTTTAGAGGCAGATGACCCACGGTTGTAAGAGGAGGCCGACTGTGGAGAGAATGAGAGAGAATAGTGCAGACCCAGCAGAGCAAAGACGGCGACTAGCAACGGTCTGGATGAAATAGAGGCTAAGAAGGACCAAGAAGAAACAGGGGAGAGGAGAAATAGCCGTATTCAGAAGTGAAAGAGTAAAGTAAAAACAAGAAGCAGGGGAGAGGGGACGGAAGTGATGAAGATGGGAGAGTAAAGCAAATGCAAATTAAAGTTTCAGAAAAAAATTCTGATACTTCACATGCACTGGTTATGTCGACCAGTGCATCTATTTGAGCCTAAGACGTCCCCAGCTGGGCTGGGGACGTCTAAAGGGTGCCTTTAGACGTCCCCAGCCCAGCTGGGGACGTCTAATATAAGCTTTAGACGTCCCCAGATGGTCTGGGGACGTCTAATGTGAAGCTTTAGACGTCCCCAGGCCATCTGGGGACGTCTTATGTGTGTTCGTTTTTTTTCTTCATACGTTTTTTTGGGAGTCTTTAGATGTCCCCATGTTCATTGGGGACGTCTAAAACAGTCTTTAGACGTCCCAAATGAAGATGGGGACGTCTAAAACTGTTTTTACACGTCCCCAATGAACATGGGGAAGTCTAAAACATATTCAGGCATGAGATTCAATTTTATTTGACGAGTCAACCTTTTCAATTTTGATCTATAATTACACATATGCCACCACCCAATATTTTGGGCGTCCCTTTTTCAAAAAGGGACGTCCTTTAGGGTCTTTATAAGTATATTCTGTAGTAGTGCCACAGGAAAATATTAAGTCTTAACGTTTTTTAATCAGCTTGACAAATGTTAGACACTTAATTTTAATTTGCTTTTACATTTTTAGAATACAAGTTGCTGGATGGAATTTGCTTGACTAGTTAACATTTTCTCAATATTTAAAAAACATAATTTTAAAAAACTGTCATCCCTATATTATTTTAAAATTTAAACAGTATCTATTTCATTTAAATTTTTGGCCTCGAAAAGTGTTGTTTTGCCATTTATTGATCGTTGAAGCAAGAAAATGGTGTCACATGGATACAAGTTTGCAACCGGCCACTTCTTAAGTGCAAGCTAAGTCATGAAATTTAGGGTGCTGAGTGTTATTAAAAATATTTTAAATATAAAATTGCATTAAAAATTACTTTATAGTGTTAAATGCTACGACTAAACAATATTTTATGGACACAATTGCATTAAAAAAATTAGGGATTGTGAGTACTATTAAAATGATAGTTTAAAAGTAAAATTGCATCTTCATCCTACAATTAATACATCAAGTTAAAAGAGATCTAATAAAAAGGTTAAGAGAAACCAACAAAGCCATGCGCATTTGGTGGATGGTTTGGTTCCTTCATGTTTTGAATTGGGCTATGTGTATGGAAAATGTTTTATTGGGAAAATTAAAATCGACTTCAGTGATTTTTATATATCGGGAGGATTAGTTTCTAGTTTCTTTTCTATCAAAAAAAGGATTAATTTTTAGTTATCAGTTAGGGGATACCGTCTGGATTCTTAAAAAACCAAAAAAAGTTGAAATCTCCTAGAAGATTTCCATTGAAAGGGCCGAAAGAAATATTAATTTTCAAAGATGGATAGAATGCAATTTTTGACTGTGTTTTGTTTTTCTCCCTTTGTCAGCAAGTTTGTCTGTGAGGGAACTGGGAACGCAGTTTTCTTTCTACCTGTCTTGCCCACTTAAGGGCACTACTTTAAAATTACGTTTTTTAAAATTTAAAGAAGATGGTCGGAAGGTGAGTGGTGAATATAAAACTAAAAAACACGTAAGTGGGATCATTTTATATACGAGTAAAACGGTACTATAAAACCTTCATTATTATATTTTGTCTTAATTTATTATATAGGTACATCCTTTTTATTTTTAAACATACATTTCAGTCCAACCTGTTAATCTCGTTAAGAATATTTTGAAAAAGATGTTATTTTAAATTAAATTTTATATCATAATATATTTATTAATTTACTCTTCATCATACTAAACCCTACATTTTAGCTAAGATTGTTTTGAAGAATTTAAGATTTTTTGTTTCCTTTTTGTTAATTTTATTTTTATTATTACAAATAGTTGTTTGTTAAATTTTTCCCTTTTTAAGTTTAGAGTGCAAAGAGTTTTTGTCTCTTCTAATAAGTGATCTCATAAAAGGCCTATAATGGGCGGGCTTGTGTACTAAACGGGACGGCCTACGGGCATACCCTCAGGCAGTCCATGCCTGCCCATATATGTGTGTATAATATATATATATATATATATATTATATTTAAGTATAATTTAGGCAAAGGAGCCCACATTAATTTAATTATGTGTGTGTGTGTGTATAACTAAAAATAAATATATTAATATTATATTATATATAAGGTGAAGTCAAAGTTGCTTTGGAAGTAGTTTTTTGCGATACAGCGTGAAGTCAAGTTGTAGATACCACGAATATCTTGCATCACTTATATGATAGATTCTTTACTTGTAATGAAGCATATGGATCTTAGACTAAGTTCGTATTAGAACAAGTGGATGATAATATTTATTTTGGAAATGTTTTAGTTCTAGAAGTTGAAATTGAAATGTTCTTGTCTTCCATTGATCACGCATTTAAGAAGTTTTTAGCCAATGTAAAGACTATGACTAAGAAGAGTGAGTAGCTTCCAGAGATGGATGAATATCTTCAAGCTGATTTAATTGAATATTGTGAATGAAAATTTGACCTTTTAGCATAAAAGAAAGGGCGTGCTTCCATGTATAAAGATCTAAATTTGATTGCACATGATTTGTTGCCTGAATCAGGCTCCACAGTGTCGTCAGAATCTGCTTTTAGTTTTGAGGGTTGAGTACGAAATACTTTTTGAAACTCTTTATCTTAAAAAATAAATGAGGCGCTCATATCTACTCAAAATTTGCTACACACAAGTCCTCCAAAATTGAAGAAGGTTGATGTAGATAATTTTTTACAAGTCATTTCATGTGTGGTTTCAATGAGGAATGATGAGGATTATGGTGCTTTAATTTATATTAAGAAATTAGTGGTAACAATGTAGTAGAAGTGTAGCTGCATATTGAGTTTTTTTTTTTTTAAGAAAATACACTGTCGGGTTGTCCACACCCTTTTAAACCCACATGGGTTTAAACCAACCCATTTGACATGGGAATTTGATGGGCTTGGGCTAGCCCCGTGTCCTTTAAGAAATAAATGGCAGGCTACGAGCTAACCATCGGGTAGCTCATTACACAATCTCGCTTACCACCTCAATCAACAGCTTGTTGATATTTGTTAAACGTTTTACCACATTGGGATAGAAGCTTGATTAATTAAGCCGGATATAAAATGCTTGATTAAAAATTTAATTAATTCCTTAAACAAATATATATTTGACTGAATGTGTTCATAGAAAGCAAAAAAAAAATGTTTATAAATGTTTGTAGAAAAAAATGTGTTTGAAAATTTTAAATTATAAAATTAAATTATTTATATAATCTCTCACATTTACATTATTTATACTATATGGTCAACTAAATATTAATTACAATGAAGTCCCACACAAGAGAAAAAATGAAAAAATGGTCCCTGAAGTTGTTAATGACAAGTCGAGGAGCGTCCATTAACAAGTCGAGGAGCTTACACTGACAACTTCAGAGACCATTTCTTCATTTTTTCTCTTGTGTGGGACTTCATTGTAATTGCCCCAATATTTTTTATCCTTTTGAAAGAGACCTAAATAAATAAGTTTCAAAAATGAAATAAATTATAAATTTATAATATAGTCAAAATTAACAAATTTTATAGTATAGTAGAAATTTTGAAAAAATATATATTAGAATATTTTTAAAAATAAATGTTTAAATAATACTTATGTTATGATTAAAACAAAAATTTAAGAGTCAAACTAAATGGTCATTTAACGTTTGAGTGGATGGAAATAAAATATCAAATATATAGGAATGTTTGTGTATACATTTTGATTTAATGAAATCTTGTATACGCTTTCTAAATAGAAGGAAGATTTCTACAATTTATGTAAATTAGAGGAAGATTAGTATATTTTACTCTTTCTATAATACCAAAAAAATGGATAATGTGGGACACTTAAAAAGAATATCTAATGATTATTCCATATATGGATTTTTTTGGAACTGTTTTTGAAAAAACCTGGAAAGAATTTATATGAGATCTAAAACAAAAAATGTAATCACAAAAAAATTCAAATTATTACAGCAATATAAACTACTTGTTATTTCTTATATTGTAACTTATTATTACCTTCTAATTAGTTGTTTGTGTAACTTTTTGATAACCACATTCTTTTTGTGGAACCTTACAGTAATTGTTCCACAAAACTTTACCTGCAATTGAGGGATAGAAATTCTGGTATTGCCGATTTTGTTTAAGATAGCAAACATTAAAAGATGGTTAAGCTGCACCTAGTGACTTGAAGTATTTTCTCAAGTCCACCGAATGTTTTAAAGTTATTTATAATGTGCAATTTCACGTTTAAAGTTATTAAATTGGTGTAATCTTATCCAAGACTGTAAGTTGCTAAGCCAGCTAGAGTTTGAACAAAGTAATCTTAGTTGGCATCTGACAAGGCACATAGCATGTCAATTTTTTAAAGATGAAAGAAAAAAATCATCGCCGGCAGAAACTTAGGTTTTGTTATCCCCACCATCTACAAAAAGAATTCAAGCCGACGGAATTCCAATCCACATCCATAATATCCATATCTATAACTGAAGCCAAACCCCTCCAATGAAAATAACCTGTTTATTGATGATCAAATTCAATGGCATACAAATCAAATGCTTGTGGCTGCTTCTGATTTCAAGAAAGTATTTTTCTTGTTTGGATACTTCAAATCCTAATTACATAAGGAGAACCAGCAAAATATAATGCAAGATTGGAAGCTGGTTGAGACCCTCTGTACATTATGGAAACCTGTTTATAATGTGGCAAGCATTCTTACACAACAACAAAGCGCCATCTGTGACAACCAATTTTCAATAAGTTTGGAAACTGCAGTTGCATTATTCTCGTTCAGTGATGAGCGAGGATGTTTTCATTAGCAACCTCATCCTAATTGTTAAAGTTAGATTAGTGATGGATTGGAATTCTGTGGCCGACTTCTCCTTTATCCAGATGGAGAATAATAAAACCTTTTGATCATCATTTTCATTTGAAAAATCATAAGTGTCAACACCCGTTTCCATTTCGATAATCGAAGTGTAATAAAGACGGAATTCAATGGACATATAGAAAAGTACAATTATACTGATAAAAATATTCGTTTACAATCCCAACGTCGTTTGTCAACGAAATACAGAAAATACAGCAGAAACTTTAATATTTACAGGATTCCCAAAATTATCTAAACATAAACTAATTATAACCACGATCATGTCCTTGCCTTGAGACATTTGCCAATCACTTCTCAGCGTCTACACCTTTGCCTTTGGGCCCACTGGCACCCACTAAGATATTTATTTAAAAAAATGGTGATATTCTGAAAAATCCCAGTAAAAACATGCTATCGTTCATAGAAAATGTGAAAAGTAAATATAACATGCGCCAAGGTATGCATCAATTAATGAACAATATAAACATATTATCGTCATATATACATGAGTAGGGCCTAGCCCCACAATCTACACTGGTTGGACTTTCACCAACTTCCAATGTAATTGCACCCCGGCACTAAATGCCCCTCTCTAGGCAAACCATGTTGATTAATAAAGCGCATTTACAAACATTGGCATCTACACAAGCATATAACTATGGCATGATGTATGAAGGATAATGTTCCTAACTCAGCTTTATAAACCCCTTTTTAGATATGCCTCGTAAAACGTGTCGCGTCCGGCCTCCGACTCGGTCCTAAAATATTAAATGTACAAGAAATAGGTCATAACCTATATAAGTATCATTTTAGACTCTTCCATAGTGTTTCTTGTGGTTATATTGGTCTATGGTGAAAATTTACCAAAATGCCCCCGGGACCCCAACCCAGCCCCGCCGTACCCGGCTTAATGGCACGTTTTTCCAAAATTTTGACTAGGGATATCCTAATATATTTTCACTCAAGAAATCCATTTCCGGGCTCTAAATCACCAAATTCACTGTCAAATTATGAAAATACCCTCGACAGCCCCAATTTAGGGTTTTATGGGCGTTTTTGTAATTATGCTTTTTCGGACTTTTCCGAAAAAGTGACCAACTGTAACTCCACCTATTTTTGCCCAATGAATCCAATGGAACCATTTATTTCATGAAAATCCAGCTCCTACCCCCTGAAACAGTGCTGGCAGAAAGTTTCAAGAAAAAATGAAAAAATGGAGTTTTGTGTTTTAGCTTCCAAAACTTGTACTTTTCCAATTCTAATCCTTTATTAACTTATTTAAACATATCTTAACCATGCTTTAAATAAATTTGGGCAGCATAACCCCTTAGGGATATGGCTTTTCCAATTTTACAGCTCAACCAAAAATCACCAAACTAACAACAAACTTCAAAACCAACTTCATACAAGTATAGATTTGAGTTTGGTGTAGTTACCTCTTAGGCTTCTTGATTCCTCTCTCCCTTTGCGCCCTCTCTCTCTCTCTCTTCTCCTTGAGCTGACAATGTGTCTTCAAGATCATGGATTCATGAAGAAACAAGGTTTAGAGAAGGATTTCATGACAAGATCACAAGAAAACCTTAAGAGATTAGCTTCTTACCTTAAGTTCCTTCTTCTTCTTCTCTCTAGCTCTCAAGAGTTGTCCAGGCTCTCTCTCTCTCTCTCTCTATGTTGGACGAAATACACAAAGGAAGAGGAAGGAAATGGTTTCTAAAATTTTGCTCCCTTCATCCTACACCATTGATTTCATCAAGGGGTGTCATGGTGACACTTGTCACCACCATACTTTCCACTACTACAAAAAAGTAAAGCTGTGGCGCTTATAATTGCATTAACTGTTGCGCTAGAGAAGTGCCACATATCTGGACGCCACTAAAAAAAGCTGTGGCGCTTGGAAGCACCACAACATTTTAAATTTTTTTTTTTAAAACAATACCCTCCTATGGTGCTTGTTTGAGGAAGTGCCACAGGAGGGGGGCCTCTTGTGGCGCTTGCTTGAGCAAGCGCCACAGTAGGGGGTCCTACTGTGGCGCTTGCTGACGCAAGCGCTATAGGAGGGTCCCTTTTTTTTTCTTTCTTCTTCTTCTTCTTCTTCTTTTTTTTCCTATGGCCCTTTTTTATGCTTCCTGATTGTGAAGTTTTTTATAAAATGAGTAGCTTTCGTGTTTATCATCTCCACAAATTGTCAATTTTTCTATTTTATATTTCAACCTATTATATATATATATATATATATATATAATTTTCACATTTAAAATTCAAGTTCCCCAACAATAATGTTCTTACATTAATACTCTCCAAAGCTAACATAAAAAATATCACAACACAAGAACTTGATATGTGAACACAGTACATCAACAACTAATTAAGTAAATTAAAAGATTACTAAAAAATGCAAGCTTGTCTGCAAAAAAATTTAAACAAAGCAAAAAGGAAAACAAAACAAGCTAGGTTTTCATTCTTTCCTATTAAATTAGGAACAAAAAGGCAAACGTTATATTACGGTTTATCTTGACTAAAAAAAAATTTAAACAAAGCAAGCTAGAATGAAATAGTCTTCTTCTTACAAATCTATTAATTGACCAGCCCAGGGAGTGGGAGACCACGTTGGTGATGCTAGCTTGAGTGACGAGTGAGCGTGTGGGTGTGTTTTTTAGTGTGAAGATGATAGGAAATGGAGGAAGGGGGCCGACGGATCCACTAAGAAGATGAGAAAGGGAAAGTAGTTTAATGGAGGAGAGAGTAGTTAAATAATTAAAGTGGAGTAGTAGTCAAAAAGAGAAGGAATGGGGGGCGGACACAGGACCATTACGCGGGAAATGAAATAATTAAGAGATACACTATCAATTTAAATTTTTTTTTAAAAAAAAGTGGGCAAGTGTGGCTCCTAAATAATTAGGTGCCACACATTGCCTCTCATCAGCTGTGGCGCCTAATGCTTAGGCGCCACAGCTGATAAAGACATTATCATGTGTGGCGCCTATTTATTTAGGCGCCACACATGCCCACTTTTTTTTTTTTAAAAAAAATCAATGCTGCAGCTGTGGCGCTTGGTGGGTTAGGCACCACAGCTGCTTTCGTGGCCCCAAGTGTGGCGCCTGCGTAGGCAGGCGCCACACTAGGCCTCCTCAATTGTGGCACTTAATCTATTAGGCGCCACAGCTGGTACCCAAAATTAAAAAAAAATTATAGAGGTAAAAACCAAAAAAAAAAAAAGAGAAGCTGTGGCACTTGTTTAAAGAAGTGCCACAAAATATGCGCCACCTTTTATCCTTTTTGTAGTAGTGTTCACCCATACCTTCTTCACTTTATGACTTACTTGCTCCATTAGGTTTCATTTAGCATTGGACTAATTTCTTTCCTTGGTTTGCTTCACAAAAACCGTCCCCCTCTCCCATGATTTAACCAAACCAATTTCTCTTCCAACTAACCAAACTAGCACTCAACTTCACCCCTTCCTTCACTTAGGCTACTCCCTTACCATTACCCATCATGATCACCATGTCCATACCTTCATGTAATGTACACCTTATTACCATTGTCATCATTACTATCTTCATGTAGCATTTTGACATGTGCTCTTGAAATTTCATTCCCCCCCCTCATTTTCATGTGTTAGACGAAAATATGAAAGAGAAGGGAAGGAAAAATGTGTTTCGCTAATTCCATAATTCCCTTAATTGATTTATGCCCAAGTCCCTCTGATTTTATAATTCTTGATTTATTCCATTAAGAATAATCCACTTTTTACATTTTCCTTTATTTTCCTTGATTAATTGAAATTAACTCTAATTAATTGTAAAATAATTAATCTTGGGCTAAATTGGCAAAATTATGCTTTTGCTATCACCTTTGTAATTTAATTCCTTTATTGAATTAATTTTCCCATTTCCTCATGAAAATGAATATTTCAACATTCATAAGATCCAAATTTCATGAATATTCACCATTTTATTGAATTTCTCAATTAATTACAATATATTTTTCTGTGAATATAAAATTTGGGATGTTACAATAAAGATGAAGATGATACAAAACTGAAGAAAAAAGTTGTAAACAGGAGACCTAAAGAGGTAGACAATGATGAAGAGGATGAGGATTAGGGATTGTTGTTGGTAGAATTACAAAGTGGTCCTTCTGAATTTTAATTTAGGATAAATTAATAAATATAAGAGTTACATGTTATCTACCAAGTAATTTAAAATAATTTGATCTGGCTTAAATTCTGTTAAATTTAACTATCTTTTTAATGGTATGGTCTTGATGGTCAAAATCTCAAAGTTAAGGGTGTAATATTTAAACTTCTAAAAGTGAGGGAGGTTGTATGTAAATGAGTTAAACTTTAGAGGACTTATGTGTATTCTAGCCTTTTTTGTTTTGGTCAAATCTTTTGTTAGTAAGTTTTGTATAAAGGAAAGAGGGGATGGAAGATGTTCAGGTAACCCTCCAAAATCCTCCCTATTTTACAATTTTTAAATTTTTCCTCATTTAGGGAATTTGGAGATCGGTTAGTTGGTATTCTAATGAAAAGATTTTTATTCATCATAATAAAATAGAAAATATTATAGATATAAGAAATATTAAACATTTATGTTGTCCGCAAAAGCAGGTTAGGTACATTATGAATTTTCACGCCAAATGTCAAAAACCAAAAAAAAAATTGAGAAAGAGAATGTATTAATTTTGAGTGAGGAATGTTTTGAATCGAATACATTAATTTTAGGGAAAATAGGGAAAACTTCAGTTAAGGACCTCTATAGAGAATTAATTTCCATTGGCTCCCAAAATATCTTGAAACCTCATTGCAGTCCCAGGGGCTAAAGTGAAATAAAATTGTGATGCTAAAAGACAAAAATAACCCTATTTGAAGAGGAGAAAAAAGGTGATGGATGAAAGAAAGCTTCTAATCTGAAACAAAATAGAGTTCATGTACATACGTAAGGATGCTATGACTACTACTCAATTTTACATGCTTACCATAAGAACATCAGACTATTGTGTACATTAATTGCACATTTAACCATAATTGATACCATATTGCCTTATATGAGTGACTATGGATACAACATGTATATAAGGATGCTATGGCTAGAGCCAATAATATAGGCTCAACCCGCTAGCCCGCAGGGTTAGGGTTGGAGCTTCCCCAGCCCCTAAAAGTGTGGGTTGTGCAGGCCCTCACTGTGTGGCCTGCTGGTTGGCTGGTTGGCCCACACATTATTTATGCAGATGATATTTGCACAAAACCCATAAGTCCCACATACACTCCCATCTCGTACCTCCCAATCCCAAAGAGAAAATATCTCAGCATCCTTACTCCTTTAAACCAAATTATTATATATTGATTGTTTGAGAATGATTTAATATTTTTTGTTTGTACACTCTAGCAAATTCAGTAACTTTATCTTTGAATTGTGGATTATATTTTTGAATTTTTACAAGTGAAATGATTGATGCTAGGAAAGTAAAATTGATTACTCATATTTATGTATCTCAGGCTTTCAGCCATCTTAAAAAAGAAGGACTTTTTTGTTTTAAAAAATGCAGGCCCATAGGATGGCCTTCCAAATCGTTACTGAGGGTTAGGTTGGCATTTTTCCAGCCTTCACCGGTTGGCTAGCTGGTTGTTCCAGGCTAGCCCGCATTCTCAGCTCTAGCTGTAGCTATTCCTTAAAAAAAATATGTATACTAATTACTCATATTAAATATGTACAATTAAATTTCATACACACACACAATTGTCAATGAGAACTTTAATTAATTAATTTAATCATTTAGATCATGTATGTCAATAAATCAAGTTTACTCACCTTCACAGAAATGATATTTTAAAACTCATATGTGATTATGTATGCCTTTTATAAGTGGGTGTTGTCAATGCCCGACTTAATGGAGAACTTAACCAATTAATTTAATTAACATAAGTGACTAAAAAACTATATTAAATCCTCCTAGTTTGATTAAATTAGTTACTCATTGATTGGATTTGATATTTTAAAATACATGAGTAATTATTTACACATGAAACAGAGGATGTTTTGGCTACAGACAGTGGGGATAAATAATTACACTAAAACTAAAATATATTATTTTATTTTGATATGAATCATAAAAAATAATCCATCTTATTCAAATAAGAGCTACCCAATATTCGGCAGATCCTTTTCCTGACCCCATACATGTTTCTGTAGGTCTTACTGTAATCGGCTTGTCTGAAAATATGTGCACCCAAAATGTATGCTAATCACAAATATCAACCATATATGTGCGTTTAAACTCTAAATATGCACAAATTTAAATCGTTAATGAGAATTTAATTGATTAATTTAATCAATGAAATGTTACTAAATAATCGATAAAAAAATTCTCACACTATTTTGTGCATCCAAAAATTTGTTCAAATTAATTTCAACATATTTCCAACTTAAATGAAATTTTGAAAAATTTAAATATTTAAATAACTATCCAAAATTTAGACAATTAAATAACATACCAAAAAAGTGATTTTTCGATTTTCCAGCATGTAAAATAGCCAAAATATTAATTTCTCTTAATTTAAACAATTAAATTGATGCTCAAAACAAAATTTCAAACAGATAGCCAAATAAAAAAAAAACAGAATCCAAATAATAATTTATTTAGCTTATGAAATTTCTGGAAAATAAAATAAGATGGCCCAAATATTCAATATCCAAAAAAAAAAACCCAAATGGAATATCTAGAAATAAACCAATTAAGTGAACGGCCCAAAATGTAAACACAATTATAAAAAAAAAACTCAAGGCCAACTGTGATAGGCTCAAATATTCAATATCCAAAAAAGGTACCAACATGAAATATCTAGAAATAAACCAATTAAGAGAATTCAAACACAATTATAAAAAAAAAAAAACCCAAGTCCAACTGTGATGATCCAAATATTGTATTATGGTTCAAAACAAAATAAACCAGGTTTGAGGCCAGAAAAGCAAATGATTGCGTCACTGTCGCTAGAAGAAGAGAGGGCGGGAAAACAATTGCAAAAATGGTTGAAAACCAAAATAAAATACGTCATAGGCCCAAAAATGAAGACAGCAACATCACTAGATATTTTTGTATAAATAGCCCAGAAAACCAAAGAGCGAAATTTGGAAAACGACAAAGACCAGAAAAATCCTATTAATACGATTTCTTTTTATCATATTTCTGAGCCCCTTGAATTTCACCGAGAGATCAATAATATGGTAAAAAGAAATTCTATTAATATGATTTCTTTTTATCATATTCTTGAGCCCCTTGAATTTCAAGCGGAACTCAAGAATATGGTATAGGATTTCTTTTTATCATATTCTTGATCCCCTTAAATTTCACCGAGGATCAAGAATATGATAAAAAGAAATCCTATTAATAGGATTTATTTTTATTATATTATTGATCTCCCAGTGAGCCCTTCGGTGAGCCCCCATTAAATAATAGAATTTTTTTTACCATATTTTTAAGTCTCGATGAAATTCAAGGGGGGAAGTACATAAGGCCCATTCTACAAGAAAACAAAAGAGTTTAATAAGAATCGAGTGAGCCCAGATCCGTTGCCCCAAAACTCCTAAGATAGTTAAAGATAAAATTAAAAACTGAATGCTCAAATATGATGGCCTAAGACGGATGAAATACAATTTTGGAAAAATGTAGAAAAAAGAAGGGAGAATTATATTTAGGTCCCATGAAAGAGAAAATATGAAGAAATGGTCCCTGTAGATTGCAAAATGAAAAAATGGTCCCATTAACAATTCCATGAGCCTGTATTGACAACTCATTAACAACTCCAGGAGCCTGTATTGACAACTCCATGTGACCATTTTTTTCATTTTGCAATCTATAGGGACCATTTCTTCATTTCTCTTCTTTCTTAGGACCTGAATGTAATTCTCCCAAAATAGAAAGAGAGCTGCATGCCTAACGCAACAGGCCCAACTAAAATTCGAAAAAATTGATTAAAAGTTGTAAGGCCTAACGTACCAAATTTAACAAGCTAATGCTGAAAGCTTGCAAAAGCTGAAAAAATAAAAAGATTCACAGAGTAATAAAACAGAAAAAAAGATAGAGCCCAACACTTACAGGCCTAATCTCAAAATTTATTGCAGAAATTAAACTGAAGGAAAAAACCCACTATACCCAACACACATGCCCAAGAACTGACCAGCAATGGGTAAAAATTCTCAAGCCCGAACTCTGCATCAAACGATAACAGGATAAACCGAAAGAGGCGGAATAAAAAAATGCCTCATATAATTTGAATCTATAATCTGATATCACATGTTGAAAATTGCTCTAAATAAAAATCATATGAGCATATAAAATTTCTAAAAAACATAAAACACAATTAATAGAAAAGAATCAGTCTCTTTTAATTGGAAGATTGGGCACAATGATTATCTGGGAATAGCTGTCACCCGTCAAGAAACCCTCAAAGAGTAAGTACATATTCTTCTATGTTACTACTCTAAACCCAGCCTACACTATTTTTAACATCCCATCAAGACTTGTAATAGTTTACCCGCCAAGCAGGTAACCCTAAACCACAATAAAGAAATATTTTATTAAAAAAAATATCAGAATAATCAAATAATATCTAGAACATTTAATTTTGATCAAAATAATAAACTAGTAATATCTAAAATATCCCTTATATGATCAATTAGCAAATATATCTAGATATAATATGAATAGATAATAGGATATATTATCATATTTAATAAAATATCTAAAACACAGCACAAAAAACTTACATTTGAAGCCAACTTTTGGAGGGGACTTTCTAACATTGAAGATTGGAAGAAAAGGGGTGATTCTTTTTTTTCTTTTGGAAAATTAATTTGCTAGTCCCAGTAGTTTCATCAGACTTTGAATTGAGTCCCTCTAGTTTTATTTCTTTTTATTGAATCATTATAGTTTACACTGTTAAAGATACACGTCATTCCCTTAATAAAGGATTCAAACTCCGTACTTTTACCAACATTAATAAAACAAGGCTCGAAAGAGTCTGTGTATGTATCACATTAAGGATTTTGGCGTTAATCAAACATGTCTACAATAAGCAACGGCGGCACGGAGGAATGAGGTCCGTTTGACAGAGGGCGAAAGAAGGTGAAGGTTGCTGTAGATAGTGGCGAAACCAGTGACGAGAGTGGTGAGGGAGCCAAAGATCTGACATAAAAAGATACCCTTATGGATGCTAAACCTAGGGCAAGTGCGGTTGACACTAGGGGTAGCAGTGTGTTCGAGGAAGCATGGCAAGAATATATAGCGGGACTCAAAGAATTTTTTGGAAGTGATGCTACCACACGAGAAAAGGTAAACTCAGACGATGGAAGGGATGCAAAGGAAGGGGATCTCATTCCCACGTTAGTTGTTTCACAAGCGCAGTACGAGCAATGGTGTGCGCCATGGAAGAAATCCTTGATCATTAAACTTTTAGGCAGGAGCATGTCTCTCTGGAACTTGCAAACAAAACTCCAAAGACTATAGAAGACCAAGGAGACATATTCAGTTTGAGATATTGATAACAGGTATTTCGTTGTGTCTTTTAATAGTGAAGAGGACCTTAACTATGTATACATGGAGGGCCCATGGATGGTTGCCGATCACTACTTGCTAGTCCAAAGATGGAGGCCTAACTTTGACCCATGGAACGTGACCCAGTAGAAGAAGGTAGCAGTGTGGGTGAGAATTCCTTTGCTCCCGCTGGAGTTCTTTAATGCTAAAAGCTTGCATATGATAGGAGGGCTTATAGGCAGGACTCTATGTTAGATATGATTAGTTTTGAAGATGTCAAATATAGATGTGAAATGATAAGAGCAAAAAGTTTATATAATGTATTTCATTGACTAACTATTATATTTAATGTTACATATTTTGTAGATTAGTCAAGCAAAGAATGAAGAAGATTAAATTAATGAAAATGAACAAGAGGAAGAAGAAGAAGAGAAATTGGAGATAGTCAAGGAGATGCCTACTCGGATTATGAAGAATTATTATCAAGAGGAAAACCAAGAAGAAAGATATTGAAGAATGAAGAACATATCAAGAGGAAAACCAAGAAGAAAGATATTGAAGAATGAAGAACTTGGAAGATCTATCATGAATATCAAAATTCAAGTTGTTAGAAGTGATATTGGAGGTTTCTATGATGATACCGGAGGTTTCTATGATCAAATAATGGTTGGAATAGGTTAATACGAAGCTAAGATGACTTATATGTGAGTTATGGCACTTCTAGGGGAGTTATGCTCGAGCACGAGGTGTTTCACTCGAGCACAGGAAGAACTCACTCAAGCACAGATGAATTCACTCAAACACGGGGTGAATACTCTGTTCTACTCTGTTTTACGTTCAGTCTGACAGAGGTTCGGTATTTTGATCATATCTCTCAAACCACACGTCGGATTGACCCAAAACTGGTGGCATATGAAATAGGACTCACAACACGTAAAATTGGTACCAGGATCACATTGAAAGAAGATTAAATGAAGGAGATATGATTCGTGGAAAATGAAACTGAAATCATCGTCACTTTTCAAGACAGGTTCGGTATTTTGCACGTAACTTACAAACCACACATCGGATTGAGACGAGACCAGTGCCAAATGAAACTAGACTCAAAGAGATTTCCATGAATAGGTAATTTGCCTAATTTGAATGTATATTCTAGGAGCTATACCTCCTGGAAGTTGACGCTTGTGCAGTCTAGCGAAATATACACTCTTTCGATCATAACTTGCAGAATACAAGGAGTTTGGAGCTGATTCTTTTTGCATTGGAATGCAAATGGCAAGAGCTTTCTTATGATACATAATTTGAATCAAATGAACAAATTTTTTCTAAAGTGGCCCCACATCACCCGTGAGTGTAAAAACTATCTCCCTGAAAAAGTTGTGCGAGTGATGTCTAGAAGCAGCTGAAACGCAAAGAAATTTGCAACACTCGAGCACTAGGATTCATGCTCGAGCATTGAAGTATTTCTCACTCGAGCACATGCAAGTTTTGACATGAGAGTGATAACCTGAGAAGAAGCATGCACGTGAAAGCAAGAAACGCACTCGAGCATGACTAGTTGTGCTCGAGTGAATTCTCGAGCAGATGCGAGTGAAGTGTAGCGAGTGCTTGCCCGAAAGGAAGTCAGAATGTGAAAATATGAACTGCACTCGAGTGAGGTCCTGACAGAAGCAACGTAGTAGTGCAAACTCTCACGGCCATCAATCTAAACGTGGTTAAATGTTATACAATCATTCTGTTTTCACTTGTTATTGTTCCTAAATATTAACTAACATATATTTCAAGTGTAAAACAGGAGATTAAATATTTGGATTGAATCTTCAAGAATGGAGGTCATGTATGAAAAAATCTTCACTCAATGTGATGAGTCCCAGAAGCCAGAAATTCAGCTTTTGACCAATGATCCAACATACCCATGACTAATACTTCATCATATTAATGATTAAGTATTTTGCAGTGTGAAACAGGATATTAAACGTTCAGGTTGCAGATTCAAATAAAATTCAATTACGGTGAACTTCATCATTACACACCGAATGGCGGCTACCAACCACGACAAGTAACTGACCCACCATGAGAGATTGTCTGAAACACAAAACGCTCCACAACGTGATGTACAGCTCAAAATGAATCTTCTTGCTGTTCAACAAAACGCTCCACTCTGGAACGGACAGTAGCTCGTTTTCAAATATGCTCAACGTCAAAATGACTCCAACAGACGAATGCTCACAACGGTCATCATCTTAATCAACTATAAAGAAGAGAGCACTCAAAGTCAATGGGAGACAGAGAAAACAGAGCAACGACACCAACATGCGAATAACATGAATCTCTGCTTCTACCCAAACACTCTCTATTTTCCAGTTTCTATATTACTATAATTGAGAGAGTGATTATTTGTATTGTACTTCAGTGAGATTATACCCACTCTGTGAGAGAGTCTGTAAACACCTTCAACTATATTTCTGAGTTGATCTCAAGGTAGAGGGACCTTGAGAGGGTTGATTTTCTTACGGGGAAGCAGTAGAGAGAATTGTCGTAAGACATTCTGCTCGTAAGACTTACAAGGTGCAAGCAGTAGAGAACGTTGCTGCTCATAAGACTTACAGGGGTGTAAGCAGGAGAGAACGTTGCTGCTCGTAAGACTTGCATGAGTAAGCAGGAGAGGAAGATCTTTGGGATTGCTCTGCTCGTAAGACTTGCCGTAAGGGGAAGTATTTCAGTGAGAGATTTGTAAAAGGTTTCACAAGTACTCGGCTAAACTTGTGGATTGTAAAGGCTTTTCTTGTGCCTGGATTAAACGAGAAGATAGTAGATTTGAAAATCTCAGGAGGAGCCTGGGGATTGGATGTAGGCCATCACCGATTGGACCGAACCAGGATAAATCACAGTTTGCATATTCTCTTCCCTAAACTCTTATATTTCCAGCATATATTATTTAATCTAACAGTTGATTTATAAACCTTCATACTTACTACTTTTATTAAGATACGAAAAGATTTCTAAAGTTCTTAAGTTTTTATTATACACCCAATTCACCCCCCTCTTGGGTGATAGCCGGTCCTAACACTCTAAAGGTTGACTCTGTTACTTATTTGACTGAACATGGACGGTACGCACGAATTTGCATCGAATTGGGTTTGAAAAAATGGCTTACACCTGCTATTCGGATTTTTGGAAGGGATCGGTATGTGGAGTATGAGGGGCTACACCTTATTTGTTTCTTTTGCGGTAAGTATGAGCACCACCGTGATGCCTGTACAAATCTCCATTCTATTATTTCTCTGGAAGAGTAATGCCGAGGGCCTTCACACTCATGCAGGAATGGCTCCAAAAATGAAGGCTGATATATCTGCTACGAACAAGAGGGGACGCACCTCTAGTGTAGAAGTGCCAGTAGGGACGCCGGAGCCGTCGAAGAAGGAGGTGATAGGAGCGTGGAATCTAGTGAAACATCCGGCAAGGCGCAAGCAAGTACACACGATGAACTCGGATCAGGGAGGCAGACTTACACACGAAACTGAATCATGCGGATATGGTTCCCTGTGAATCTCGTCTATTAAATAAGACGGGTATTAAGATTAATGGGTCAAAGGCTACTTTCTCGGCTGGTTTAAATTCAGATAGCAGATTCTTTGGCAAGGATGTTTCAAATAACAAGCAGTGGGTCCCAGTGGATCAGGAGAGGAGGAAAGCTTGAGCTAATTCCAGTTTAAATAAGGGGAAGGAGAACATATCCAAAACAAGTAGATGTCCTCCAGTGGGCCCACCAAGAAGCCCAAAGACGGGTGGGCTTTTCAAGTTTTCTTCCACTAATCTATTTGAGGCCTTAAATCAATTGGGTGAGGAGCACGTGGGGAGTTCAGATGGACCTGTGAAGGATATAGACCTGGATGATGTACATGGATTAGATAACCAAATCCCCCAGGTGTCTTCTGTCATTACAAGAAGTATCACGAATAGCATAGACATTCGTGTTCAGGATGAAGGCCCTCAAAGCCACACTTGTATTGTTAATGTTTCCCCATGAATTGCCTATTCTGGAATTGTAGAGGAGTAGGGGCGAGATTATTTCCTGGATTAATCAGGGAGTTAACTCAAAAGTACAAAGTTGATATCCTAGCTTTGATGGAAACTAAATCGAGTGGTGCAAAAGCAAGGAAAATTGCTAGCAGATTGGGTTATCAAAATTTTCATGTAGTAGATTCAGTGGGGTTTAGAGGGGGCATTTAGGTGCTTTGGAATAATGGCTAATGGATGGTGCAGGTAATGGAGGTGGCGGAACAACTTATCCATCTTAAACTTGAGGATAGTGGTGTGACCCATTATATCACATGCATTTATGCTAGCCCATAGGCCATAAAATGCCACTTTTTATGGAGACAGTTAGTAGAATTGAGATATAGAATTGATGGGACGTGGTGTGAAGCCGGCGACTTCAATAGTATTCTTTTTGAGCATGAGAGACGCTCTAGAGTAAGAAGTCACTCGTCTGTAGATAAAGAATTTGTAGCATGGTTTGAAGAGTCTGGTTTGTCAGAGATCCACACTGTCGAACCATTATATACTTGGAGTAGGGATGGTTGTGAGAGTAAACTAGACAAAATTCTAATTAATGAAGGATTCCTCGAGTATTTTCCACATGCTGTAGCCAAAGTTTTATACCACTTCAAATCTGACCATAGACCTCTGCTTCTCCATCTAGCGGTTTTTAGAAACACACCTAGACACGATCGGCCTTTCAGGTTCGTGGCGTCATGGATTCTTCATGAGAAGTTTGATAGCTTCATGAAATCGGGATGGTCTAGTGAAGATTCATGGAAGGTCAACTTGTAGAAGTTCAAGGACAAAATTTTAATTTGGAGTAAGGAAGTATATGGCCACCTGGGTAGACGAAAAAGAATCATCTTAAATTATCTAGACGGTATATGTCGGGACATACAATGTGCAGGCCTATCCTCTTCGGTTCTACAATTGCAAAGGAAACTTTGGGAGGAGTTGGAAGAAATCCTTTTACATGAAGACATTTTGTGGGCACAAAAAGCTCGTTGTGATTGGTTCTCGCTGGGGGATAAGAATTCAAAATACTTTCATAGGAGAGCTAATGCCAGAAGCAAGCAAAACACAATTGAGGCAATTAAAGATGGTAAGGGTGAGTGGATTTATGATGCAGAATTAATTAAGAAGGAAACAGTTTCTTTCTTCTCAGTGTTATTCACTGAGGAGGGGATACCATGACTACTTTGCAATCGGAGTTTGGATACCCTTCTATCTCGCAAGAAGAACTACAGCTCATAGGCGAACAGGTTACATTGATGGAAGTTGAGGTGGCACTGAAGAGCATGGGTCCTTTGAAAGCTCCAGGACCGGATGGAGTAAATGCACTATTCTTTCAGTCTCAATGGCCTCAGGTTAGTCCAAACGTTTTCAAATTTATCACTGATGCCTTTCAATTCCTGCCGGCGGTGAAGGATATTAATCAAACATACTTGGTGCTTATTCCGAAAATGACCATCCTAAATTTGTGAAGTATTTTCGGCCGATTAGCTTGTGTAATGTTATCTATAAAATGATAACTAAAGTTATTGTGAATAGAATCAAGCCCGTACTAGACAAAGCTATCTCTCCCAATTAATGCAGTTTTGTCCCTGGAAGGCTTAGCTCAGATAACATAATCATTGCACAAGAGGTGATACATTCGATGCGTAATATCAAAGGCAAAAAGGGTTTCATGGCTATCAAAATTGATCTTGAAAAAGCTTATGATAGGATCCGTTGGTCCTTTATTTTAGCGTACCTCAGAGAACTCAATTTTCCTGAAAATATAGTACAACTTATTGAGGCCTGCATTAGCTATCCAATGATGCAAATTTTGTGGAACGGAAGCAAGTCTGTATCGTTCCAACCATCTCGTGGTATCCGACAAGGAGACCCTCTATCGCCATACCTATTTGTTATTTGTATGGAGAAGCTGGCACATCTCATTCAAACCCAGATCAGTCAAGGTATATGTAGACCTATTAGACTAAATAAGGATGGCCCACCCATATCACACCTTTTCTTTGCTGATGATTTAATTCTTTTTGCTGAGGCCAAGTTGGATCAGGTCAATACAATTAAAAAATGCCTTAACACATTCTGCGAAGCATCAGACCAACGACTTAACTCAGCCAAAACCAGAGTATTCTTCTCTGGGAATGTTAATAACACTATTCAGGCTCAATTGAGTGAACACTTGGGGTTATTTATGGCGGCTGACCTTGGGAAGTATCTTGGGGTCCCTCTCCACCATGAAAGGGTCTCGAAGTCAACATACCAGTTTGTGGTTGATAAGGTTCGCAAACGCTTATCTAGTTGGAAGTACCATTTACTTTCTCTAGCGGGGAGGACTACTTTGATTCAGTCAGTGGCAATCGCCATCCCTAATCATGCGATGCAAACAGCCCTTTTACCAAAGTCTTGCTGTGAGGAGATTGATAGGAGCGCACGTAACTTCCTCTGAGGAACTACTGAAGCAAGGAGGACAACTCATTTAATTGCCTGAGACAGAATTTGCACTTCAAAAGCAAGGGGAGGACTCGGTCTGCGTCATTCTGTTGCCCAGAATCGAGCTTTCTTAATGAAGATAGGGTGGGGGTTGGTTGCCAGGCCGGATGCTCTTTGGACTAGGGTGGTACGTGAGAAATATCACTGCGGGAATAATTTACTACCAATAATTGATAAGAACCGTATAGGGTCTCGAGTCTAGAGTGGTATTAAATCTGTTTGGGATAAGTACAAGATAACATGGAGATAGTGAATGTCCGTGGAATGGAGAAACCACGCTGGAAACATGATTATAGTGGCCAGTTCACGGTCAAGTCTGCATATAGGCTTCTTTCGAAAGAGCAGGAGACAGGAAACTCTGGGTGGGCGAAAGTATGGAAGCTCCAAGTTCCACAAAGATGCAAAACTCATATGTGGATTCTGATGCACAATAGAATCCTCTCGAATGAGGCCTTGCTTAAATGAGGTTTACACCCTACTGGGTTCTGTAGTTCGTGCCCAAACCAGGTAGAATCGGCGCTGTATGTGACAAGAGATTGTGAATTTGCTAGGAACTTTTGAGTGAAGTTGGGAAGTCCTCAACTAAACAGGAATTTTTGGGACAAGGAACTCAAGGAATGGTTACGCATGAATTTAATCATTGCCATGAAACAGGTTTTGGGTGTTGGAGCGATGTCTTTAGCATGACTTGCTGGTTGTTATGGCGTCAGCGGAATGAGCATGTTCATCAAGGCACCACCCCAAGCTTATATGAGGGCCTGGACGAGATTAAAGGAGTTATCAACTGCTTAATATGAGCACGCAGTTGGAACTAGAAGACCGAGACGTTAAATGAAGGGGCGTCTATGTACCCTAGTAACATATCAAGTAAGGAGTCAAACTGGATAGACATATATGTAGACGGTGCCTTTTCTTAGGCACCTCTAGTAGCTGGTTACGGAGGGATTATCAAACGGCGGAATGGTACTACTGTGGAATCCTTTATGTGTAGGGTTGAAGAAAATAACTGTTTAGTTGCGGAGCTGTGGGGCTGTGTGTGGGGACTTCGCCGTGCCTGGGACAATAGATACCGTTGGTTTAATATGTTTTGTGATTCATACGAAGTTAAGTCATTGGCTGTTAGTCAAGAGGTAGATCTTCATGAGGAGAGGACTTTGATCCTAGAACTGCAGCAACTATTGCATAGGGACTGGGAAGTTAACTTGATTATTATTGATCGTAGGGATAATGGGCTAGCGGATTTTTTAGCCAAGAGGGCCCTCAACATGGGGTTAGGATTACATATTCTATCTGAGGAATCCACTAATCACCTGCTTCAGGATAGGGGTGTTACTTAATTAGCTTCACTTTTATTTGTTTTCTGTAGTTTTCTTTCCTCATGTATAAAAAAAAAGGATTCAAACTGCGTAAAATCATGGTGTGGGAGGATGACGTGGCAATGCTTTCTCTCTCCTGAAGTAAAAGCTTATGTTATTTTCTTTTTTTTAAATAAAGCTTATATTTTTTTCATTCACATCAAACCGTTTTCCATTATAATGTATACCAAACATCTCTGGTAGAAAATTTTAAATTCTCTTCATCTTCATTCCCGTCTTTTACTTTCCAACACACTCAATTTTCTGTACTAAACGAGCCCTAAGATCTAAGCTGCTAATTCCAAGACATCATGACCCAAGAAAAAAATGAGTATAATGGTAATAAAAGTCTTATAAATACAAAAAGACTCTAAAAACAAGCATGTTGGAGATCTTACCTTGTTGTTATACAAGAAGAATGTCCTCATAGAACCATAATCTGCTTTGTTCACCAGGCATATTTGGTGATTCTTCTCGAACAATCTCTTTGCCTACATCTTCTATCAAATCATGCATTTTTACATGACCTTGTTCAATCTTTATAAGAGATTTATCAATCAACATTTTCATAACATATTCTGGTTCAATTCCACGAGCAAATAGCAAGATATCATTGACATTTGCTAATTTTTCACCATTGAAAACAAAAAAGCCAAGTGAAGGAAAACTTGTTTCTCTGCTTTCTCTAAAGTATAATAGCTTGATTTCAGGGTATTGAAAACTCTTTCATTTGGTGTATTTTTAAAGTGAGTCAATGCAGAACTCCAAATATTGACTGCTTTATCACCCAAGTTAGAACCAATCACTTCTAAAGCTAATTAGGAAGCCACACGAATAATCTACTGCACGTTTACAAACCTCCACATAGTTGGAATCCATGTTTTCATTTTTTAAGGCATGCCAACTAAGAAAATTCAAAGACTCTAATGAATCCCTATTTCATTAATTATTTCTATACTTTATTTGGGGATTTTATCATGTTATTTTGGCCAAACATGCATTTATTATGATTAATTGGGATTAAAAGTGATTGCATGAATTAGTGGATAAACGGGGTAAACATGTCATTATTTTCATGATTATCCAAATACATGGTATTAGAATAGTTTGAATTTCATTTCAGGGTATTTTGGTCAAGTAGACGAATTTTGAAAATTTCAGTTCAGTCCCTGAATTCTAGATATTACATTTTAGTACCCAAAGATATTGTCAGTTTAGTGCCTGAATTTCTAAAATGACATTTTAATCCTAAAATCCAGAAATCAGTGTTTTGGGCCACTGGAATCAGATTTTTAAGGGCATATTTTCGCATCATTCAGCGAGCTGACACACACACATCCACCAACATCATCGATGAAATATCTTTTATAGCTTGACATCTTTTTTACTAACGGAAAATTCTATTGAGAAAAACAAAAAAGATGATGAGCTCACCTTAGCTACTGGGGCCATCTCTACTGCAATCTAAATGACATAATCGTGAACTAAAGAAGAAAAATAAGGTATGCATAAGACAAGGGAAGATGCATATACTACAATTTACTATTTAAAAAATAATACCTTGTCGTAGAAGCTGTAAGCCTAAGAAATGCAGAAATGACCTCCTGTTCACTCTGCTCTTTGTAAGCCATGTAGGTATCCCAAATACCCCTATCTTTCTTCCACACCTTCTCTCTCAATAATATAGCATCATCAGTTGAAATTTTCTTACCACAAATACCCCTATCTTTCTTCCACACCTTCTCTCCAATAGCTTTATCTTTTGTTGCATTAGTTCATTATATTTTTGTAATTTATCTGATGATAGCTTATAAACATTCTTTGCGAGTCCTGATTTTCTTGCAAAACTAATGTGGCTTGATCAGATTGTTTGGTTGGCTTGTCAAGTAACAAGCGCAAATTTTCAACTTTTTCTGATAAATTCTTGCATTCAACTTTAGGGTAGATCGTTTTGATACATTTTTCTGAGAAAATGACAACTTTGCTTCCAAGTCTTTTACAGCAGATTCCAAAGTCGTGTGCTCCTTTTCCAACATTACTAAATGTTCACCTGTATTACCGACATCATTAAGCTCTATTTTCAGTGATTCAATGACATTCTTTAGGGAGCCATTTTCTGCTCTTAATGAGCTAAGCTCCTCTGTAAGGAAGTGGATTGTATCATTCTAAGTTAGAGAGTACTGAGAATCATGCAATTCAGTGCCTCTTCCTTCAATAATTCCCTTGCGATTCATCCCATTACACTGCGCCTCTAACTGGTTCTCCAGGTATTCCACATGTATCTTCTCCTCAGTGGCAACTTTAATCCATGCATCAATTTCTGCCAACCTCAAAAAGGCATCTTACTTCTCTTCGCACTTTTTATCAAGCCTAACAAATCCTTAACTTGACTACCTAGCAACTGTTGAGCCTGCTTTGCCACATCAATTATGCCCTATTTCAAAATGAAGTAATCAAAATCAATATATTATATAAAAGTAAAGTGTGTGAGAATTGCTTCTTCTTTTTTTAACAGAAAGTGTGTGAGCATTGCTACTTTGTTAATTTACTGACATGACCATTGATCCTCTTTGTTTCTTTCTTTTGTTTTTTTGTTTTGGAAAAACTGATTTTCTCTTTCAAAATTTGTGTGGTTTTAAAGTATTTTGAATTTCCCTTGCAATGCACAGGGTTGAGCTAAGTTTAGTGTAATAACAGCATAATTTTTAATATCTATCGTTTTCATAGCCAAGTAATGTTACACAACAACAACAAAGCCAAGTAATGTTATACATGTTATTTGTCCAGAGTCTTGCACTGAAAAGACCATGCACCAATATTCCATCCAGTAGTGAAGACCAATAAAGGACTCATGTTTGAAGTTTTAACATTGATAGTGATACAGAACAAGAACCAAAAATTAGTGAACAAAAAGGTTGAAAATAAAAGAACACAACTCCACCAAATAACAACATATCCCAAGATTTAAATATCACTATTGAAAATTCCTAATAAATGAAAAACCTAAATCACACCCAAGAATACTATAATAGGTGAAATAGTTTATGTGACCTTCTTATACTTTATTTTTATTTTGGTATAGCTCGACATTATTCTTGAAAAACCTTGAATTATTCTTATGAAGTAAGAGAGACTGTTAACTACTGTTTAGGAGTCTTATTGTTGTATGTTAGGATTATTTTCTAGATTTATTACAAAGATGAGAGAGTTAGTTACCTATAGGTTGCTTTGTAATGTTTCTTTATCTTTAGGAGCTTATCTTCCAGTAAGCTCTTTATCATAATATCATAAAACAAAAACGGTACCAGGAATGAAATGAGGTAAGTTGTTTCTTTTCATCCCCATGATTTGTGAACCTTAAATTTCAAAACAAACTAAATAAATAAATAGATTCTATTCAGTACATGTCACCTAATATCAATTACAGATAAGCCAATAACTTGGAATGTACTTCATATCATATTTCTCAATACAAAATACATTAAATCTGCATGTATAGCAACAACATATAACATATAGAGGGTAAGCCTTGGCGCAGCAGTAAGATTGGTGCCATGTAACCTAGAGGTCACTGGTTGAAATCTTGGAAACAACCTTTCTAATTATGGGGATAAGGCTACATATATCTATCCCTACCCAGACCCTATTTGATGGTAGCCTTGTGCACTGGGCTGCCTTTTATATAGCAACAACAACCATTGATATATTCTTTTAGCTTCCTCTTTCTCATGACATTTCAACCAAAAATCTAAGGCTAATGATGATCAATGGAATCAATTATAGCATGCAGCTGAAACATGATTTGGTTCTTTGCAAATGTTGAGCTAACACATTTCCCCAACAAGTGATCCCCAAGAGAGTAAAGAGAGTAAATGAAAACATAGAAAAAGAAGGCCAAAACATTATACATTCTGATTTAGTTTTGCTATCAGGTATTACGGATTTAGGAAAATTTTGTATATGAAGACAAGAGTTACTTCTTGATTAACTTGTTCATAGGTGACAAATTGAGGCTAGTCTTCTAAGAGAAAAGTTACCCATAGTGCAGCCAAAAGAAGAGGTATTAGGGCTTTTGTACAGTCATGGTATCAATAATTAGATGTTGCAGGGTCACTTTTATGCACACTTCATTATTGAATTTTAAATCATATATTGAGTTTCGTCTCTTACTCCTTTCCTCCCAACTTTCTGCTCTCCTAATTTTCTCAGTAAGAATGATAGTCTAAAGTCTTAAGCATGAAATATCTGAATAGGAGGTCCATAGATGTGTGTATGTGAACAAACCAGCATCCAAATAGAAACTAATGGAATGAGACAGACAGAATTCTATAGGAGAAACCAGAGAGAATAAATCCACAATTTCAAGCTATATGTCTAGTTGAAGTAGATATCAAAGGTGCTGGCTTAGCTAGTACAATAGGGTTATTCAAATTCTCTACATCGATATACTCGATATGATCACTGCCATCACTGTCCGTATCAGTATTAGTATCTAAGATTTCCTAGTTCAAGTTTGGCAAGCCATCCAAGGAAACTTTTCTAAGCTCAGAGTCCTCATCTTTACTTGGATGGAGATCTCCATCAAGAGGAGGGTGTCCATGAGAAGCTTTCTTGATCTGTTGCTTTTGTGGCTAGGAATTGTGAACAGTTGTATGAGTTCGTGCATGCTAATTACCAAGTATACAAAATTACTAGCTAGCAAAGTATGGTGGCCACATTATAGAAGTAGAATCAAAACAAAATTTAACAAAATAAACAAAACTAGTTGTCTTTTTTAAGTAGGCTAACATTCAATTTTATTTTAATTGATTGCTAAATTAAAATTACTCCAAGTTAGAAGGAAAAGGAGATGTTACATTTCATGAAAAGCACGCAGCATTGCCTAAAAGAAATTCATTATCGCAAGGAAATGAAGGGGTTTTACTTTTAGATGCATTTGATGAATCTCAAAATTAAAACTTTAGATTTCGAACCCCTAATAGTTTAATCCCTAAACCATTGCGAATATGATTAAGAAATAACAAACAGAGGCAAAGCATATACAACACCAGTGAATCGCGTTTTCTGGCTTCAACAACAAGGTGAATATTGAAAAAGAAATGTTCATATAAACCCATTCAACCAATGAATGAAAGAATGACAACAAAAATATTATGCAAAATCCATCAACACCATGCCCCGATCAAAAACCAACTCATCCAACCAAATCAACTTGAACAAATTATTGGCCAACAAAAATGAATCAAATAAATCAATGCTTCCAAATCAATTAACATGTGGTAAAGTAAAGTAAACAGCGAGAACCTGAGATTACGCTGTCGCATTCTACAAGAAGCGGTGAGAAACCGATGCGAGGGCAGGGGAAAGCAAACTGCATTAGAGTGATTGCAGCTGAGGTGAGTGAAGTTGCAGAAAAGAAAGCAAGTGGTCAGGTTCGTGGCCATATTTGTTGCTCACGCTTTGCTCTGTGACTGTGCAAAAACAGCATCAGAAGAAGAAGAAGAAGGCTTGAAACAAAAGCTTCCAGGATTCCATTGGCACAACGTCTAATTCTCCGGGATTGGTGAATGCCACATGGGTACCCCTAAATGCGTATTGGGTAAGGAATAACAATGAGAGAGAGAGAGAGAGGCTGAAATTTGATTGAAGAGGGGTGTGATTAACTGATTATGGAGCCGCCTTATGTAAAGATTGACGTGAAGGAACTAAATGCGTACGTCCACAGTCCACATAGTCATACAAGGCTCTAACACAGGCCGCTCGTTTTATCTGCTATAGTCCGAAAACAATAATTACGTAATTGTGAAATTACATAATCTCGCTCCGTACATCAATAAATATACGAAACGTTAATCCATTTGTTATAATTTATTTAGGGAGAATCACAGAAAAATACCATTTGAATTTCAAAATCCCGCTATAAGAATAGTAATGGGATTGACAACGCAAATCTTTATTAAAGGATTAATTTGGGATTTAAAAATTCAAATGATATTTTTCTATCATTCTCCCATTTATTTATTATAATTTTTTTCAACAATATGATTTATTTATTTTAATTGGACCTTTATAATTTAATTTATTATAGACATCCACTTTTTTAAGTACAAAACACCGTTCATTTTAATTTACAAAATTGTATGGAGTTTATGACATGTCATATTTTTTTTTTTACAAAACATCATGGTTTTAATGGATGGGCTATTTTGAAACATCTTGCTCTTTTTTTTTAATCTTATGTCGTTTTCTTTTAGAAAACTGTTCTTTTATGTTTTCTCTATTATTTCCCATTCAAACATAGTCATCATTTTTTTTTGGGTGGACAGTGATAAAATGCAACGAAATTAAAGGGAAAATTTCATTAAAGGACCACAGGATCAACTTTAATTTAGTTAAAGACTAAAACATTCTGAAATTTTATTATAGGACCAAGGACCAAAATGAATATAAGTTTGTAGGTAAAAAAGACAATAATAGCCTTGGATTTATTTTTTGTTAAAAAAAGGTTTGATTTGAGGAGCTCTAGCTACCGGAGAATGGCCGCTACCAAGTCGGAGCAACCACCACCGGTTGGTAATCGAAGCTCCGGCGCTGACCATAAGAAATTAATGTATTGTTCATATATTGGAGAACTTCACTTATTTATGAAGAGTTGCATAGTTGTTCATGAAGAGTAGAATACTTACAAATGTGGCTTGTTCAATTTGTGTTGTTCATATGTATAATTCACTTGTTCATGAAGAGCTACAACACACTTGCAAATGAGACTTATGAATTTGTGTTGTTCATTCGCAAGTGTCAAGCCCCTCATAAATAAGTGAAATAGGAATATGAACAACATAAATTAATATGTTAACAAGAAAACATAGGATTATGATCAAGTCCCATTTGCAAGTGTCCAGCTCTTCATGAACAAGTGGATTCTATATATGAACAATAGAAATTGAACAAGTCACATTTGCAAATGTTCTACTCTTCATAAACAAGTGAAATATTCCTATGAACAAGACATTAATTTCTAGTGGTCAGAGAGCTGGCCGGTCGGCACCAAAGCTTTGATGGGCGGCTATAGGTGGCCGCTTTGGCCTAGCGGCTGTAGGTGACCAATCACCGGAGCTTTGGCGACGATCAAATCTTTTATAAAAAAAAAAATTAGCAAAGGGTATTATTTGTTTTTTATCTATAAAACTTATTTCCATTTTGGTCCTTCATCCTGCAATAAAATTTCAAAATGCTTTGGTCTTGGACTGAAATAAATTTAGTCTTGTGGTCCTTTTATGAAATTTTTTCCAAAATTAATATCTTGTCATAAACCTCTTTTATCTGTTTTCTTTTCAAACCTTTTATTAGTAAGTTTTGTATAAAGGAAGGAGGAGATGGAATATCTTCAAGTAACCCTCCAAATCCTCCCTTGTTTACCATTGTTTGTATCGCAAGTGCATGTGGCTTAGCGAATTCAATTAATTTGAGCTAAAACAAAGTTTTGATGTGACATGGGAATTTGGAAAACTATTTTAAAGCTAGAAGTTGATAAAGGCAATGATTCTTTAACTTGAAGAATTAAATGGAACCTAGGATTATTTCTCACATTTTGCATTTCATAAGACTTGATTAAATTTCTCTCTAAGAGTATCTCACTTCAGGGGGATTTCATATCATTATACTTTTCAATTATGGGATCACTAGTTTATACTTTATGCTTTTAAATTGACTTTTAAAAATTAGAGAGTAAAATGCTCTAACAACCCCCTTTGTTTTGCCTGAATTACACATACCTCCCCTCTATTTTGAAAACCACTGTAGACCTCCCTTAAAATTAAAATATATGTTACAGAGACCACTCTTATATTTTGAGATTCTATTTCCATCCACCCAAACCGTTAGTTGACCATTAAGTTTCACTTTTTTACATTTGTTCACCAAAATGCACCTCTTTAACATTAGAATTATTTAAACATATATATATATATAGACCAAAAATATTTATACCACCAAATTTTTATTCTACTATATTTTTGGGAAAATTTTAGTCAGCCCATTAGCATCAAATTAATTTTAGTAAACCCCTAAAATTTTCTGAAACTTCACTGAATCCTATGGCCAAAATGAAATTATTTTTTATGGGTGAAAAGAGAATAATATCCTTACTTTATTTGTCATATAAATTATCTTATTTGTCATGTAAATACCCATATTTGTCTTGTAAATGATCAAAATATTTTTAATTTCCTAGGTTTTTTTGAATCCCTTTCTTTGTCTCGTAAATATCTTTATTTCTCTTGTAAATGCCCATATTTATCTTGTGAGTTTTCATATTTGTCTTGTAAATGGCCAAAATATTTTTAACTCCTTAGGATCTTTTGAATCCCTTTATTTGTCTTGTAAATATCTTTATTTTTCTTGCAAATGCCTATACTATCTTATAAATTTTCATATTAAGTTGGTGACAAAATGAAAGAGAAAAATCTGATGTTTTTTTAATGTATTCATAGAAGGGCACTTTGGTAATTCCCATGGTGCTGAAACAAAAATAATATTCTCCATTTCAGAAAGTTAGGACTTGAACTCGGCACCCTAAGATAAATAATAACCTCATGTCCCACTAAGCTACAAGCTTATCTTTATAAAAAAATTTCATCAAATGATTCAATTATTAGTTAAGAATTAATTAATTATCTCATTATATTTAGGGTCATTATAGGTGCAGATTTAACAATAAACTATTTCACTATCAGCGCATATCTTTTGTTAAGTCCAAAAGTAGACATAAACATTTTTAAGGTAGCATATATGGCAACGCTGTTAATCTTAGTTAACTTCTGTTATATGTTTATGTAAGTCCCACCATTCTTCTCAATCTCTATTATTTTAGTATATTTTTTTAGAAATATGTGCTTTTTAAAAAGACAATAATTCCCTCATTTCATTTTTTTAAGAGCATTTACAAGATAAATAAAGGGATTTAAAGGAAATCAAGGAGTTAATAGAAGAACATTTTTGCCTTTCATAAGAGAAATAAGCGAATTTATAAGACAAATAAGGGTATTCACAAGAAAAAAAATGGCATCTAGAAGACAAATAAACGGATTTAAAAGAATCCAGGGAGTTAAAAAATTTTGGTTATTCACAAGACAAATAAGGGAATTTACAAGACAAATATGGGCATTTATAAGACAAAAATGTTTGTCTTTTTTTGAACCCAACAAAAGATAATTATGTTGATGAACGAGCTGGGCTCAAATTGGATGCGGTTCCCCCTTCACTTTAGGACGTGGAGGAACGTTCCAAAGGCGCCGAAGGACCAAGCGTGGGATGAGGTGGTACAGGTAATTAAAAGCATTTAATTATATTATATTTTCTGTAATTAGTTATATTTAATTAATATTTTTTAATTTTCTTATTTGTAATTAGTCATATTTAAATATATTTTTTTCAATGGTGTTACAACTTAGGTTTGTCGTCCGGGACAACCGAAAGAGGTACACGCTGATGAAGATGGAAGACGGCTGGAGGAACAGAAAGAACCGTCTCTTCCACAGTATGGATAAGGATAGGACGATTCCTTTGCAGCAGCTGATCGGGAATGCCCTGGACGGCGTCCCACCAAAAGACTAGGCGAGTTTCGTCCAATTCAGGAGGAGCGCTGAGGGACAGGTAATGTATTTATAATTATAATTATAATTTAAATTTAATTAATTTTATGATTTTAATACTTTTAATATTTTTTTTCAAGCTTTCTCAGAGGAACACGACGTGCCGTGGGCAGCAGACGATCCACCGCACAGCAAGATCGAAGACTTTGCTGTCACTTACAGCAAGCTGGTAACTTTTCACAATATCAATTACTTTTAGCTGGTTATTTCATATTATAAATTTAGTATTTTGTTTTGATATTACTAATTTAATTTTGTAATTGCTTTAGGAGAGGAAGGTACAGCAGGAGAACTGTCAGACGGACAACAGGGAGTTGTTCGCTATCACACATAGACACCGTGATGGGACTTTGATCTCTCAGCAAGCAGAGGTGGCCTTTGTAAGTGAATTCATTATTATATTGTTTATAAAACCAACTTTATTATGAAAAATTTATATCAAGGTTGTTGAAAATACTCTAAATTATCTTTCTTGATCAAGTTGTAGTATATCACGTGCTTGTGTGGAATTACAGGTAAGGGAATGTCAATGTTGCTCGAATTATTACAAGATGCATTCCCCGACGCAGAGATTCCCACAACGTTCTACAAGGCCAAGAAAATTATCAACAGGTTGGGGTGGTTGAACTATCGAAAAATTGATGCATGCCTGAACAATTGTATGTTGTATTGGGGAAACAATTCCAGCAGGGAGACTTGTAAGAGATGTCACACATTGAGGTACAAGATAATTCGGAAGGGGAAAAATCAGAAGAAGAAACCTGCAAAGATTCTCGGTACTTCCCTTTAAAGCCACGCCTATAAAGATTGTTTATGTCATCCAAAACGGTGGAGCATATGAGATGGCATGACATTGATAAGAATGAAGACGAAAAATTAAGACATCCCAAAGATGTAAATGCCAGAAAAATGTTTGACAACGAATTTCCATCTTTCGCAACTGACCCCAGAAATGTTCGGCTTACTTTGGCGACTAACGGTTTCAATCCAATTTGGGAATCTTAGCACAAGTTACAGTATTTGGCTGGTAGTCTTAGTTCCCTACAACTTGCCCCCTGGATATGTATGAAACAAACTCCTTCATTATGTCTATGATCATTCCAGGCAAAAAGGCACCGGGTAATTACATCGATATGTATCTCCAACCGCTTATTGTGGAATTGCTTGACTTGTGGAATGTCAACATTGAGACATAAGACACTTACGGGAAGAGATTGTTCAACTTGCGTGCAGCCTTGATGTAGACAATTAGTGACTTTCCTGGACTTGGTACATTATCTGGTTAGAATGTGCATACTAGGTCAGCGTGTCTAGCTTGCAATTTTAACTCTGACGCATTGTGCCTTCCTTATAGCCGAAAGTGGTGTTTTATGGGGCATCAGAGGTTTCTCAATGGAAGGCATAAATTCATATTGCAAACGAATCGCTTCAATTGGAAAATAGAAAAAAGAGGACCAACTCAGACTTTGTTCTGTACAGATATCTTATAGCAGCTTGAGCATGTTGAATTCGAGTTCTGAAAAAGAGATGATTTAGCACAAGCTCGCCAAAAGACGTGCAGGACTTCAGTGCCTCAGCAGTGGAAGAAGCTAAGTATTTTCTTCACTCTTCCATATTTGAAATATAATTTACTTTGCCACAATCTTGATGTCATGCACATTGAAAAGAATATTTGCGATAATGTGCTATATACACTGCTTAACGAACCTGGCAAGACAAAAAATCATCTTCAAATTAAACGAGGAAAGATTTACGCACCATGGGAGTTCGTGAAGATGCTTGGCCAGATGAGCATGACAAATTTCAACCGGCAAAGTTTACCCTCACAAAACCGAACAAGGAAGTCTTCCTCGCGACATTGAATAAATTAAAAGTTCTTGATGGGTATTCAAGCAATATTTCTCGATGTATTGACTTTTTAAAAAGGCCTGAAGAGTTATGACTCACATGTATTTAAAAGTCTTGAAGAGTCATGACTCATATATTCTTATGCAACAGTTACTCCCTCTGACTATACAGAATGCACTTCCTTCCTATGTGTCCATCGCTTTGGTGGAACTTTGTTCTTTCTTTTGGAAGTTGTGTTCTAAGGTTTTGATCATTGAGGAGCTCGATCAGCTACAGTCCAAATTCATTCTTACGCTTTGTCATTTAGAGATGATCCTTCGTCCATCCTTTTTCACTGTGATGGTTCACCTTACAGTCCACCTCGTTCATGAAACAAAGCTCGCTGGCCCAGTTCAATATCGATGGATGTATCCGATTGAGAGGTACTCATTTTAAATATGTGCTTCATTGTTAGTTCCTATGTTTGTTAGTCGCCCTTTTCAGCATTTAGTATCATTTTCCCCTTCTTTACTTCGTAGGTTTCTTGGAAAATTAAAATCTTACATAAGGAATAAAGCGTGGCCTGAAGGTTCTATAGCTAAAGGCCATATAAGGGATGAGGTGTTGTATTTTTGTTCAAGGTACTTTGATGACCTTGAGACGGCTTTCAACAGCCTACCTCATGTTGACGATTATACTGAACTTGTGCCAACATCAGGAGAATTTATCCCTCGTATTGGTAAACTAGTTAGAGGAACTGAGAACTTCAAACTAACGGCAACTGAGAAATTGCAAGCACATAGACATGTCTTGATTAATTGCACTCAAGTTGAATCTTTCATACAATAAGAATTGTACACTCACATGTTATTCTATATCTTTCGTAACATTTTTCACTTTCATTTAACTATCGCCTTCCCATGATTAATTGTAGGGAATTCAGAAGTTATGTTAATCATCAACTCAGGATCCGTACACAAACATCCTTCAAAGTTCACAAAAAGGTCCACAGAGAATTCCCAAGCTGGTTTGCGCGCATAATACTAAATGACCACAACCCACACTCACCAGATTTCAAAGCTCTCGCAATCGGTCCTCTTGATCATGCAAAAAGGTTTACAGCATACAATATCAATGGTTTCAAGTTTTGCACATTTTCACAAGATCAAGGATTGCAAACTCAAAATTCAGGGTGTTTATGGCACCTTTGGGATAAGGAGTTATGCGAGCAGCAGTGACGCCAACATGCAGTTCGGAGGCGTTCCTTACTATGGAAAGCTTCTTGATGTCGTTGAACTTAATTATCAAGGCCGTTTCACCATGATGCTATTCAAGCGTTTGTGAGCAAATACGACTACTTCCCGAGGACTAACAACTGACGAATTAGGGATCATAGCCAATTCATACTGGTAATTCTCAAGATGATGAGTCGTATGTTCGTGCCTCAGAGGCACACCAGGTTTATTATGTCGAGGACGATAGACACAGGGATTGACACATGGTCGTTCATTTAAAGCCATGAGACCTTTACGACATGGGTGAAAGCGATAACAGCGCCTACGAGTGTGAGTCATTTCAACCCGCCAATTTTGAAAACTTTTTCCCAGAAGGCGATGACAATTTACCTCTATTTCAGTGAGTTTTTTAAAGTTCACATCATTTCAATTAAATTTTTTAACAAAATAATACATCACGAACAATTTTTCTACACAATTTCTGTAGGGATGGCGAGGATAAATGATTAAATAAATTATGTTTTTGTCTTAAAAAAAATATTTAAAAAAATATTTTTTAAAAAATTAAATAAAATGTTTGTAGCAGTTTATAAACCTCTACAAAAACAACAAAAACCACTACTAATAAAAACCACCACAAAACTCTATACACTAACCGCTACAAGTGCTACGCAGATCCCTATAAATACCCCCACCACATCTCATTTCAAACACTCCCCCATTTCTTTCCACCTAAGCCCTCTTTCATTTTCTCTCATCCACAAATTTTTTTCTGAGTTGAGGAGTTGAACAAGGTGATCAAATATGGTAACAAGTTTTTAAAATTTTTATTTCAATACTTTTTTCCTTCGTATAAAATTTATTCTCACTATTTTTTTTTTGCAAACATTTAAGATCTTTTTCTCATTTTGACCAATTTTTCTTGCACAACCATAATCACATTGTAGTAGACAAGATAATAGTTCTTTATTACCTAGGTATCCTCAATAATGTTATCAATACAATCTTCATTCTTTTCCAAATAAATTAAATCATTCCTTTTAAATTATAAATGAGCTAAACTATTGAATAATAAGCTAATTAAATTAGCTAAACTACTAAAATAATAAACTATTTAATTTAATATCAAAAAAAGGGAAACAAATGATTGTATTTTTTTTTTTAAATTTTGCTTACTAAATAACCGCTACAAATTAACGGTGCCACTTTCTAACGGAAATTAATTTTTTGGCGCAAAACTTGAAATTCAATGAAATTAGTAGCAGTTTAATAACATCTACTAGTTAATGGTGCCATTTTTAAAATCCAGATTTGTAGCGATTCGTGAACTGCTACAAAACGAAGCCAAGTTTTTGTTTTTCATTTCCCGCCTTCCAAATTTCATGGTTTGATATTTGTAAAGGTTATATAACCGCTACAAAGTTAAGAGAAAATGAATATTTCTCTTGGCTGTGTTGTAGCGGTGGGTTTTAACTGCTACAAATATAGTAGCGGTCATTATGCTTGAGTAGCAGTTTAAATTAACTACTACAAATCCGCTTGCAACAGTGGATTTAGTAGCGGTTTCATGAACCGCTACTAATGATGTTGGTAGCGGTTAAAACCGCTACGAATACACCTTTTTAATTGCTACTAAATCACAGTTTTTTTGTAGTGTAATGGAGTTCTAGCTAGTTAATGGAAGCCAACTGCTCTGCATATTTGGAGTTGGAGGAATATGGCGTGCTTGGCTACTGTTTCTCTTTTTTAGGAAAATAAAATTAAAAACATGCTTTCAATAAGTTTTCTAAGAAATAATCAGCATATTTCACCAAAATCGTGTTAACCCGACGAAAATGGAACCAGACTGACCGAGCCTTCATTTTCATGTTCGACATCATAGAGCTTGTGTATGTTGTTGTCAGATGGAAAAATAATAATAAAAATAGTGAGGAGATATATACTTGGGTTTGAGATGACAGCCTTTGAGGTCAGCAGCTTGAGACAGAGCTTGCCTCCATTTTTCCACCTTCTGTCTATTGTCTTTGAACCTTTTCTCCAGTTGAGCCAGTGCTTCTGCATATCTTCCTCTGGGACGTTGTAGTTCTAAGGGATCCACATAGTAAAATACTGGATATATTAACCGGCTCTCATCCTTGAAGCAATCAACAATCTTTTCAAGTTCTTGCAAACAAAATGTTGAGCTTGCATAGTTTTCTGAGAAAACTATGATGGCTATTCTTGATTTTTCAATAGCTCTGAAAAGTGCAGGTGTGATGTTTTCTCCGTCCCTGATTTTATAATCATTAAAGGCATGAATTCCACTTCGATGTAGAGATTTATAGAGATGGCTGATGAAACCTAAGCGAGTATCATCCCCATAAAAACTAAGGAACACATCATAAGGCCATTTGTAAGTGATAGAAGAGGATGGTGGTCGATGTGCCATGGTTACCACCACGCGAAAAGAGTAATGCAAGAAGAGAGAGATCCCACACTCACAGGGACTTGAAAGAATGAAGGGTTGAAGTTGTAGCGAATATGGCACCACGAAGCTTCGTGGGTATTTCCTTGAGATGCCTCCGAAAGTATTTGAATTATTAATATTTGTTTTATCAAAATGCGCCCTAGGTGGTATACGAAAGAGCCAATAGAGATACTAGTAAATAATTGAAAATGAGGAGAAATAATGAGAGAAATTTCCTTGAATGATGGGAGAGAGAGAAGAGGAAAGATGAAATTCAGATAAATGCATGGAGACAGAAATTCAAAAAGGTGAATCAAATGAATGCATAGTGGTGTGGTGCAGTACGTCTACTTTAATTGCTTGGAACATAAATCATCATCATATTCTCACCCATGCCACTTTAGCTTGACTATTTGACCATACCAACCTTTATTAATTACTCTCTCCGGTCCTTTTTATAAGTAAATTTCTCTCTCTTGGGATTATTCCATTTTATAAACAATTTTCTCATTATGTCTCAACATTTATACTACTTTTTCCTTTTCTATCCCTGTTAAATGCATATCTTTATATTAATTGTCCCTCACTTACCACTAATTCTCTTTCATTTAATCATTTATTACACATTCCCTCTCATATTTTATACTTACTCTCTCATATTTATTACTCATTCTCTCTCCTATGCTCATGTTATAAATAGGGGCATATTTGGAAGAAACATGACATTTTTTACACATTTATTATTTTTAACTAATCTTAACTGCTAGCTCGTCTTGTACTATAAGGATAAAAGTTGCTTATAAAAAGAACTGAAGGGAGTAATTAATTAATTATATTGAAAACACTAACTTTTGTGGAACCGGTTTCTTGCTAAGCATTGGGAAAGCTAAGCATGATCTAGACTGTCCAGATCTGATTTGAAAGATCTAGATTTTATTTTTAAAAAAAAGTATGTAGTTTTTTATTTTAAAAAAATTATTTTGATAGGTACAGAATCTGAAATAAAGATACTTTTTAACTATTATTATATTTTTTTAAAAAATGATTTTTATTTTACAAATCACTGTTTTAAAAATAAATCAAATCTATATCGTCCAAATCAGATTTGGGCAGTTCATATATGGTTAGCTCTCCCTACCTAACAAAACTTTTGTTAGTTCTTCCTTTCACAATAGCCATTCCCCCATTTAATTTCTTCATTTCATCTCTTATCATTTTCATTGATGCACGTATGCAACTACTGCTTTAAGGGCTCAAAGAAGCTTTATTGATCATGTGGCAAATCGCAACTAAACGTTGCTCTATTCATCATCAAATGTTGCCACTAAAACTCAAAATCTAAGCAGTTTGGAGGTGGATCATTCATTCCCATAAAGGGAATTAATCTGGGGTGGCGTGGGTTGGGGGGGCCAATTTTGTAAATGAAATTATGTTATACGCCTCTTAATATTGATATTAAATAATTATAACAATATAATAGATATTATATACTCCTTTTGGTTTTATAAATAGAGAATCCTTTAAACCACTTTACAAAAATTAAGAAAATTAGTTAATTGAGGTGGTGACATTAAATTTGTCAACAATTTGTATGATGTTTTTCAAAATTATCCTTAAAACCATTGGGTAATTTCTTTATACTTGATTAATTAATTAATCTCTATTTCATAAGTAATTAATAGAACCATACTTATATCAAGTTCTTATATATCCATTATGTCAAGTTTTCTAATAAGGCAATAATACATATCCATCTGTCCTATGTTTTTTCATGTGAGTTTATAGTTAAATGGTAATATTGTAAAAATAGGGCTCATGACTATATATGATTGGAGAAATTGACATAATGGATATGAAGAATTTGATATAAATATTTTTCTTAATTAATAAGGATGTATACAAAAAATTGATAAAATGGATAATTTTGTAGATTTTAGAGTACAAAATTAAACTCACTGAAAAAAGTATATGCAATGCAGTTGACCTAAATTAAAGTTCAGGAAAATATTATAAATTGTATCCTAAAAAATTTATATAAATATATTTTGTAACCTAAAAATATATAACACATAATAGGGAAAAAATTAGGACATCATGACACTCCCGAGTCTTCCCCTAGCTGCTAGCCTTGCTATGACAAGTCCTCGTCCATTTCAAAAGTCATGGCTACCATTAAGGGAAAGAAGCTTGGAAAATTGATCATGGAAAAAGTAATGGTGTTGATAGCTTTTCCATCTTTCACACCGTTGGTCCTAACTAATGTTTTATATAGTACTCAACTTTAATAATTGCATTGCATTATTGCTTGTTGCTGTCATTTTTAAATGAGATTTTCTTTTTCGGGTAGTAAGGGTTCATTTGAATTCGATGCCTTATGTTTGGCCAAAAAGAAAAAAAGAAAATTCGATGCCTTATAAGGTCAATTGAAATCTTATACGACCTAATAGTCATTGTTAGTATATGCCATGGTTGATGAAAAAGCGGAGCAAATGAGGAACATATCGTAAGTCTATTTGTAAGTGATCGATGAGGATGGTGCTCGATGTGCCATGGTTGATGAAGAGAGATCTCACAGCACTGCAAAGAATCAAGCGTTGAATTTCTAACGAATATACCACTACCGCACAGCGAAGCTTCCTGGATATTTCCTTAACTTTGCAAATGAGTTTTAGCCTTTTTCTGAAAGCCACACATCCACTGTCTTGGAATTATAAAATAAAACTTCATATTCATAGTGTTTGTTGTTTAACCATTTTCTTATATTTAAATACATGATTACTCACCTATCTTCGAATCAAAATATAAAATTAGGTGAAATATCATTCATTAGTCTAAAAACAACTTTTTATTAGAATATTTCTTTTGCAGATCTAAACTATAGATTAGAAAGGGAAAAATGACCTTTATTCCAGGTGATTTTTGGGATAAAAGTTAATTAACGTTATATGATTTAAATTTGAATAAAATTTTATAAAAGGTCAGTTTAGCAAAAAAAAAAAAAATATTTAAATAATATATTGAAAGTCTTCAAAAGATTCAGATATGAGAAAAAAAAATAAAAGCAAAAAAATTTAGAAAAAAGTCGTTTTAACTTTAACTTGACTTTTGAACCATAAGCATTTAAATATAAAAGCTATCTTAAACATCATTCTTGAATTAAGCGTACGGAAATTTTTTTGCGAAATGAAAAAGTCAGTTTGAGTCATTACCTGGATCCCAAACATACCCTTATATTTTTATAAAAGTATTTTTCATGAGAAATAATCATTGTGGCTTCTTCGACGAAAGTGTTGAGCAACTTTAAGCATGGTGAATCATATTCTTATGATACGGCCAATGCGATCAATGAGTTTCCTCACGATCCCAAAGCCTTTACCTAGGTTAATTTGAGGTTTATGTGATTTGATATAGTTAGGGATACCTATAAATAAAAAAATATGTGTATATATATATGTATGCAGATATATGAATGTATATATATGTATATGTATGCACATATATATCACCAATTTGCTGAAAAATGGCAGAGGCCTTATCTAGGGCTCTGGAAATTTGCAATTATATCCAACTGAAATAATCAAAACTAAAATCAGGTCTGCACTAACCCTTCAATTTGTCTTTTTTTTTTTTTTTTTTGGTGATACAAAGGCAAGCAACGCTTGAAAAGATACAAGATCAAGGACAAGGCCCCAAAGATTGTTCTTGTGGCAACAAGCCACGTTCTAACGCAAAAAGACTAATACATTCCACCGGGGGTGAGCGTAATTCGGCATAGTTGAGATTGCTATAATTAGCCGATCTGGCAAGGTAATCGGCACAGCGAGTATTCTCCCTATGTGTATGGAAAATCTTCAGGTCCCAGTCTGCATAAATGAGGGACTTGGTGTCTAGGATCACATCATGTAAAGGGTGATCAAACTCACAACGTGTTGACAATAAGTGTACGGCCTGGAGTGAGTCTGTGAAAAGTCTGATTCTTTTGAAACCCAACTGCTTGCAAAGACGAAGTCCTCTGTGGATTGCATGGATTTCAGCAACAGTTGAGAAGGAGATCCCTAACTTCTGTTGAAATCCACAAATCCAGTTACCTTGGTGATCGCGGATGACTCCTCCGCAGGCTGACATGTCGTCGCTAGCAGTAGATCCATCTACGTCGATTCTAACAAAACCCTCTTCCGGAGGACACCAGTTAAGAAGTCCTCTCTCCGGAATTTGGAAGATCTGGTGTTGAAAGCGACCGGCCTCTACCGATTCAGAGAGATGGAATATGCATCTGTGAACAAGATGCTTCGGTTTATCCGCTTTTCCTTCAAACGCCTGGCAGCAACGGTTCTTCCAAAGAAGCCAGCATGTGGTACTGAATACTTTTTGCCAAGCCCATCTCGCCACTCTCTGGTTTCCAGGGGAATGCTGTGAATTCCATAAGAGCCAGTCCTGCAAATTACCAGAAGCAAACATAGTAGCATATAAATGGTTAGTTAAAGAAAACCACACTCTCTGAGCTTACTCACAGTCTCTCAAAACATGAAGGATGGTTTCTTCACTCTCACACTGAAAAGGGCAAGTGTTTAGTGCACTCAGGTTGTGTCTTGCTCTAATCTCATTTGTAGGTAGTTTCTCATGAAAAACCTGCCACATAAAGAGTTTTATTCTCTCAGGAACACCCCAATGCCAGATCTGCCGCCAGAGAGGTTGGTGAGGAAGGCCCTGCCTATGGTAGATACCTTCATAGGCAGATTTTACGCTGAAGATACCATCAGGAGCATTGCGCCAACAAAACACGTCATCTACTAAACCCGAGGGAGGGGGAGCATCATGATTTTATCTACAACCCAAGAAGGAAGGAAAGCCTCCCATTTTGCTCTGTCCCAATGACCGGAGGGGGAAGTGTAGAAGCAGACTGGAGCTTCCATATCCACAAGAGGCAAATTCCTATTTATAAAGTATTTTAGAGGCTTATCAAGAGGGGCCCAGCAATCTTGCCAGGCAAGCGTGGTTCTTCCACTTTTAAGCTTCTTACCAAGGCCACTATGGAAATCCTCCCAAACCGCAACAATACCACTCCACACGGCCGACTGACTACGCCACTTTTGAACGTGAGGAATTGAGGACGAACCGCAGGAGTATTTAGCACGAAGGCACTTGACCCACAGAGCATCCGGTTTGGTGACAAGAGACCAACATAATTTCATGTGAAAAGCTTTGTTTTGGCATCGCAGGTCCTTAATCCCCAACCCGCCTTCGTGTTTCCTTCTTTTGAGGATGTCCCAAGCTACAAGATGCATTTTCCTAGACTCGTCATGTTGATTCCAAAAGAAATCTCTGCTTAATTTCTCAATTGCTAAGAGAACACCTTTCAGAACCAGAGTTGATTGCATCTGATATTGAGGAATGGCAGATAGAACAGACTTGATGAGTACCGTCCGACCAGCTATGCTCAGGAATTTACCTTTCCAGCTGGATAGTTTGGACCTAACTTTTTGAAGAAGAGGGGCAAAGGTCATTTTGACCATACGTTTATGAAGGAGAGGAACACCCAGATATTTCCCAAGATCAGCAGTGAGCCCAATCCCCACAACCTGACTCATTTCCAGGGCTCTGTTGAAGTGGACATTTTTGGACACAAACATTTTTGACTTACTCAGGTTAATCTTGTGACCGGAGACCCTGCAAAAATGATCCATAACATTTCTAATCTCAGCCATTTGATCAAGCGAAGCTTCGCAAAAAAGAAGAAGGTCATCAGCAAAGAAGAGATGCGAAATCCGAGGCCCGGAGGGGCATATTTGAAGGGGCTTCCAGTTCCCTACATCCACTTCGTGATGAATGAGTTGACCAAGAAGCTCCATACATAAGACAAATAGATACGGACTTAGAGGGTCCCCTTGCCGAACCCCTCTTGAGGGGACGAATGGATCAGACGGTATCCCATTCCAGATAGTGCTCATGGAGGCAGATGAAACACAGCACATGATTAGCTTGATAATATTCCCACGCAAACCAAGGCTTTGAAGGGTGAATTCTAGGAAGCGCCAGTCTAATCTATCAAAAGCCTTTTCCATGTCCACTTTCACAGTTATGAAGCCTTTTTTCCCTCGCTTATTCCTCATGGAATGAATAGCCTCTTGAGCAATGATGATATTGTCAACGCTTTGCCTCCCGGCAATAAAGCTGCACTGGTTTTCGGCGACAAGATAGCCCATGACCCTTTTAAGACGATTGGCAATAACTTTACTGACAATTTTATAGCTCACATTGCAAAGAGAGATGGGTCTAAAATCTTTAAAGGATACCGGATGATCAACCTTAGGAATAAGGACAATATTAGTATGGTTAATTGATTTCACCTCATCCGGGTTGTCGAAGATCCTAGTGACCAGGTCACAAATCTTCTGTCCGATCAAATCCCACTGAGATTGAAAGAAGTGGGGATTTAAACCATCAGGACCCGGAGCTTTGAAAGCCCCCATCTCAAAAGCCGCATTCTTGATCTCAAGCGGGGAAACCCGCTTGTGAATAAGATCAAGCTGAAGAGTGTCCAAGGCAGGAAAACGAGCAGCCCAAGGGGAAAAGGGAGAAGAAACATTTTCGGCCGAATAGAGATTCCGGAAATGCTCAAGAGCCATAGCTCTCAGACGATTCTCCTCGGAAACCCAGCTACCGTTATCATCTTGGAGAGCTCCAAAATTACTTCGCTTACGCCTTGACACCACATTGGCGTGGAAATATTTCGTATTTCTGTCACCTCCACTAAGCCATTTACATCTAGATTTTTGGAACCAGATCAACTCTTCCTGCATAGCCAATTTTTGGTACATGTCCCAAAGCTTCTTTTCAATCCTATTAAGACCATTCCGGGAGCCCTCACGGAGCCTGGCTCGGTCAATGCCCTCCAACCTACAAAGGATTTCTCTTTTCTTCTTTGCGACATTACCCACCACATTATCGTTCCACTCCAATGCATCTTTAGCAAATTGGGAATTACCCTGGAGCCAGTCTTTCCCCTGCCAAGCAACTTTAACCACGTCGCTGAATCCATCTTCAATACACCACGCAGCTTGGTAGATGAACTTTCTTGCCCGGTTACGACCTGGTTTATCTCTTTGATCCACAACAGCAACAACGCGATGATCAGATTTGAACCTAAGAAGGTGGAGAGATTTGGAATGGGGATTGCGGATTTCCCACTCAAAATTGCAGAAAACCCAATCAAGCCTCTCTTTAACCCCAGTTTTCTCCCAAGTGAATCTGTCGCCCTCGAAAGGAACCTCAATGATTACAGCGGTTAATGCAGGATTGAAAATCCATCATAGAGCTATGATTAGGGCTTGCCCCACCTTGCTTATCATTAGAAGAAAGCTAGGCATTGAAGTCACCCAAAACCATCCAGGGGAGAAAAACAGATTGGGAGATAGCATGCAAAGCCGACCACAAATCCCTTCTCTTAGTCACACTAGTATCACCATAAACAAAAGTCACAAACATCGGACTCAAATTATTTTTGTCACAGATTTTGCAGTGAATCAATTGGCTACTAGAGGCAATATATTCAAGATTGACCTCCCAGTTATTCCAAAGCACCCAAATACCTCCCGCGAAGCCGGAAGCTTCAATGCGCAGCCAGTCATTAAAACCCAACCTCCTAACAACATTATCAGCTCTAATTCCACTAACTCTGGGCTCTACAAGACACATAACATTTATTCTATAATTTTTAACCACATCTTTCAACACTCTAGGGAAAGAGCTACCACCCGCCCCACGACAATTCCAAGATGAGATAATCATAGAAAAAATTAAAAAGGAAAAGCAAAAAACACTTACTTATCCGGTGGCTTATCTTCCAATTGCACAACAACCTCAAGCTGGGAAACAGAGTGCAATTCAGACCCATGATCAAGCAAATTCTGGTTAGGATTAGGGAGCTCAAAAGGAACAACTGCCATATGCTTAGACTCCAAATTGTTGTTCATCTCCTGCCTCACGGACTCACTGGGAATTATCACAGTAAGAGGAGTGGGTTCAACTTCTCCATGATCAGCATTATGAGTGGTTGGGGGGTGACTAAAAACGCTCAACGCACTTGAGAGATCAGTCTGGACTAGATCTTTTAAAGCACCTCCATTTTCGGTGATGTTTGAAGGCCCACTATTTGAGGAATCCATTTTGAGTTCAGCCTTATCCGCCAGACTTCCCCTGACCAAAGTGTGGGTCCTTTCTCTAATTGCTTTCTTGGACTTTATAATAGGAGGTGCAGTCGGGATATTGGGCTTCGCAAAGGATCCCATTTCTTTCTCTTTAACGCTGGCTGAGGTAATGGGCTTTGGCTTTCCTTGAGGATTTAATTCAGTCCAGACTTTCTTCTTCCCCACGTGGACCCCACTTATTTTATGTTGTTGACCGAAGCTGACCCTTTTTCCTTTCTTTAGCTCACCTTTGGCTATGTAGTTCGCAGCATCTTGTTTAGACTCCATAACCGAACCCTTTCCCAAATTTGAAATCTGATGGGAAGTCAAGCCTACTTCTTCATCAGAGTCCGATAGGACTGCAAATCTGGTCTGGGTCACACTGCCATCGACCATACCTTGATCAGAACCGAAGTGAGATTTTTCACCTGCTCTGTTCCTGTTCCCAGCGCTTCTCGGATGGAGCGCTCTAGCTGGTTTGCGAACCAGCATCCAAGGGCCGTAGGGGTGATCCTTGGCCGGAGTCGGATGCTTTGGCAGATCCATCGAAGACGAAGAAGGAATCTGAGTGGTGCACCGATTCTGCACAGGAGCAGAATCCTTCACAGCCGAGTCCTTTGCAGAGGCTAGTCCTTCTGGCTTAATCAAAAATCCACAATGCTCTTTTCGATGACCGTACCTGCCACAAGCAAAACAGATAAGTCCTAGACCTTCATATTCAATATTGAATAGATTGGATGCTGTGATTATTCTAGGAACGAGTTCCTTCTATAAGTCTACTTCTACACAGAGTCTCGCATAGCGTCCCCTGTGGATGAAGGTTTCCTTGTCATTAGAGTTTTCCATAGTCTGCATATCAACTTTAATGGTTTTTCCAATCATATCTCCCATTCTCCAAAGACACTCTTTGTTATAGCAGAGGAGTGGGACATTAGGTATGCGAACCCAAGTAGCTACACGACCTAATGGGTTCTTGAGAGGGTCAAAGAAGGGAGACCATCTCTGAACAAGGATTGAGTGTTGGGCAACTGTCCAGGGACCACCAAAAAGGATCTTCTTGTAGAGCTGCTCACAATTAGATTGATCCTTAAATTTCACAACGTAATAGTTGTTTGGTAGATCAATTAAGTCAAATCCATTTGACTGCCAGAGTCTGTGAAGGTGATCTTTAAGTCTGAAAAAATTAACTTTGGCTCCTAGGATGGTAATGACTAGGGAGGCAATCCAAGGTTTAGCCCAACGGTTGAGTTCTTCTTGCGTGATTTGCATAGATGGATAAATATCCATGAGCAACTTCATATCCTCTGAAGGTTCAGGAAATTCCCAATTTTGGTTCAGGAGCTCTGGAAGAAGAGCATTAGCCTCTGGTGAAGGAATTCCGTTTCCACCACCGATTGAGTCTGAAACTTGAGGTCCTAAGAGGGGGTCTTTGTATGAGAGGGCTTGCCCTTTTTTGAGAGTGGAATCAACCCTGACACTTTCTGGATTATCTGAGGATTTCCCCAAATGATCTGCCCCTTCAACGGGAATAGAGATGCCATTTTTGGAGAGCACACACCTAGCCACAGCTGCCGGGTCCTTTTCACACAACACATCCACCGGCGGCTTCTCCCGGACGCCGGGGATATCCATGAAGAAGAAAACACTTGCTTGGCATGAGTTTCAAGAGAGAGGATTTTTAAAAGGGGGATTATTTCAATTTGTCTTTTTAACTACAGAGGAGTATTCTAATCTTTTAACTATATTTAGAAATCCTTAATAAGAATTTTTAGCCCAAATAAAAATTTGTTAAAAGTGTAAATCTAAATTTAAATTTTAGTATTTGAGTTCAATTCAATTGGAATTTTCCTTTTCCATTAATTAGTCGTTATTTAATTTTAGTGTTAAATTCCACAAACTCGATTTGCTCAACTTATATAAACTAGCTAATTTATTATTATATAAGCCAAGCATATACGCCAACTCAACACCACCACCAGTCCACCACTACATATAGTTTATACTATCTATCTCAACTTTACGTAATCATTTTTAATTTATTTTCCCCAAACATTAGGTTTGAACTGGCCCGGTGATGCCTTAGGTTGTTTTGAATTTGAGCGCTGTGTTTCCCTATATCGATTAATATATATATATATATATATATGAGTATATATATATATGTGTGAGCGAGCGCGAGCGCAGCTCTTGCTGGAGATTGTGGTTCTATATTATATTTATCTCCAATGGATGATGACAAAAAAGTTTGCTGGCCCTTACGCTAGTGCCTTCCAAGTCAAAATGTGCAACATGCATGTATACTAGCTACTCTCTCCAATTTTAAATATGCAGAAATTAATTGGTTATTTTTTTAATTCTAAAGAGAATATTTTAATTTTTTTATTTCTCATATTTACTATGTTTTTAAACACTACTTCCTACAGTTAGATTTTCATATGATGTATAAGCTAGAAATTGATAATGTATCAATATAGTAGACTAAAAACATGGATATTTTATAAAAAAAATTCAATGCATTGTTTTTTTACAAATAATTAACCTAATTTTTAAATATATGTAAATTAGTAATGAACTAAAGAATAGACGCAATTATATCAACTAGCAACTAGAGAATATCCTAGTTAGTAAACTCTCAAAAAGCACAAGTGATTTTTGGTTTTGCTGGGTGAGGGTTTCTTAAAAATATATGTTTCGTTCCTAAAATAAGATGCCTAAAAAATTGTCTGAATTATTAGTATATTTTTTTACTCAAAATGTTCCCTATATATGTCTAGAAAGAAAGGTGAAAATACATTAATTTAATATTTTTTTTAATATGTGTAAGGTGGTTGAATGATAAAAGAGTTAAGGAAGTAAATATAAGAAAATGACAAGAAATAATCATAGAAATTTCCATGAATGATCGAAGAGGAAAAAGACAAAAGATGGGATTGAAAATGGTGAGCATTCATAAAAATGGTAGGAAGCTGCGGCCTAGAAGTGATGAATACCTTTTATACACACACACACACACACACACACACACACACACACACACACACACACACACACACACACACACACACACACACACACACACACACACATCTATCTATATGATTTATATCCTTCTAATGTTGTTAATGCACTTTCAAGTTCTCCACTTTCTCCAATATTCTTAATTGAATAATTTGGGTTGGTAATAAATATGGTGATTACTTGTTAAGGACGGTTTCTCTTTGTGCCTGAGACGACATTTATCCGAGGTTAATGATCCCTTTTTGCAACTTTTTGTGGCCTATATCTTTCTCTATTAAGTACCTTCTATTTATATGAAAACCTTTTTGTAGGGCTTTACCTTCTATTGATATTTTCCCTAGGCATCATCTCAATGTCTCTGGCTTATGCTTGTTTGGTTGTCATGAATAAGAAACCATTGACCTCCTATTCTTCACTTGCCCCTTCACAAAAGCCGTTTGGTTTGAATGTTTCAACTTTAAATGAAACTTCATGAAAGAGAATATAAAATGGTTTTCGTCCTTTTTTCAAAACCCCACACACACACACATTTATGTCTCAAGCTGCTGACCTCAAAAATGGAGGCAGGCTCTGTCTCAAGTTTTAAAATGGTTTTCGTCTTTTTCTGAAAGCCACATATTCACCGTCTTTGAATTATAAAATGAAACTTCATATTCATAGCATTTGACTTTTGCAGATTTACCAACGGCAACGCTTTGCTATTAATTAAACATAAAATATGATGAATAAACCGCAATAATATATAGGTATGGGATATAAGGTATATCCATTAAACGTACACATCGTCCCAATCTTCATTGAAATTTTCAGCAAATGTACAATTTTTAGATCTATACTTTCAGGCAAGTCTAGAATTATGACTTCAACTTTATTAGTTCCCTTGCAAAATGAAAAGCAAAGCACATAATAAATTTCAAAACTTAAATATCATAAATCATTAGGAAATTTTAGAAAAATTGAACATGCATGTTGAAGATCTTACTGTGTCTTCTTGTATGACATGAAGAATATCTTGACAAAACCATAATCTGCTCCGTTCGCCAGGCTCATTTGGTGACTCTTGTCGAACAATCTCTTTAACTACATCTTCTATCAAGTCGTGCATTGTTACACAAGCTTGTTCAATCTTTATAAGAGATTTATCAATCAACGTATCAATAGCATATCTTGGTTCGATTGCACGAACACATAGCAAGATATTGATGATATTTGCTAATTTCTCACCATTGAAAAAACAAGCCAAGCCAAGGCAAGATATCGATGAGTTCTCCACTTTCTCCAATTTCAAGGCATCCAAAACTCTTTCATTCGGTGTGCTTTTAAATTGTTGCAATGCAGAATTCCAAAGATTGACGCCTTTATCACCCAAGTTAGAACCAATCACTTCTAAAGCTAATGGGAAGCCACACGAGTAATCTACTGCACGATTGCAAACCTCCACGTACTTGGAATCCAAATTTTCTTTTTTAAAGGCATACCAACTAAGCAACTTTAGAGATTCCTCACTATTTAATCCCTTAACATCATAAATGCCTTCAATACCATGACTGTTTAATAATTGCTTATCTTTGGTGGTGATGATGATTCTAGTTCCACAACCAAACCAATTACAACTTCCAACGAGTGCTTTTAGTTGGTCCAATTCATCAACATCATCAAGAATCAAAAGAATCTTCTTTTGACTAAGCCTACGTTGTATTACCGGTTTCCCTTCATGATAATCACCAAAATTGAGACCTTTTGGCATGACTAATTTAGACAATAATGTCTCTTGAAGATGTGACAAACCATTTGGCTCTTTAGATTGTTTCCTTACATTGAAAAGAAAACATATGCCTTCAAACTTATCAGCAATGGATTTATATAAAGCTCTGGCAACGGTTGATTTTCCTATTCCATCAGCTCCCCAAATTCCTATCATTTTAATTTTCTCAGTGGACCAAAGATCTAAATAAGAGATAACTTCCTTCACTCGAGGTACAAGTCCAACAGGATAATTTGTAACACGTCAAGGCTCCTGATTAATCCTAGTAGCAACTTCATTAGTGATCCTTGTAATAAACTTTCGTTCATTAGCAATCCTGACCAATTTGTAAGAAGTTTCACTTTTAGTCAACTAAACATTAAGATATGCCACTTTTAGGTATAAAAACTTGGTAGCATTCCCTATTCATCCCAACAAGATATAATGTCATTTCGCACATATAGTAAATGATGGAATATGAGAGCGTTGTAGCATTTTTTTTAAATTAAATCCTAATTAGTAGAATACAATTAAGTTTATAATATAGAAGATAAATAAAAGTATTTTTATACACTTATAAGTGTGTCCTAATGGTGTTCCAGCTTGTTAGTGATATTCAGCCGCTCTGCATACAAGGAGGAATACATTATGCTTGGTTACTGTTTCTCTTTTTTAGGAAAATAAAATTTAAAACAAGTTTCTCGATGAGTTTTCAAAGAAATACTCAGCATATTTCTCAAAAATATTGTTACCCCAACTAAAAAGGAACCAAACCAGCCAAGGTGTCATAGAGTATGTGCATGTTGTTGTAAGATGGAAATTGCAATTAATTGTTATTATAATAATATGAAAGAGTAAGGAGACATACCGGGGTTTGAGATAAAAGCCTTCGAGATCAGCAGCCTGAGATAGAGACTGCCTCCATTTTTCCACCTTGTGCCTCTCATCTTTGAATCTTTCCTCCCGTCGAGCCAGTGCTTCCGCATAGCTTCCTCTGGGATGTCTTAGTTCTGAGGGATCCACATAGTAAAATACTGGATATATCAACCGGCTCTCCTCCTTGAAGCAGTCAAGAATCTTTTCAAGTTCTCGCAAACAAAATGTTGAGTTTGCATAGTTTTCTGAGAAAACTATGATGGCTATTCTTGATTCTTCAATAGCTCTGAAAAGTGCAGGTGTGATGTTTTCTCCGTCCCTGATTTTATAGTCAATAAAGGCATGAATTCCACTTTGATCCAGAGATTCATAGAGATGGCTGATGAAACCTGATCGAGTATCATCACCATAAAAACTAAGGAACACATCGTAAGGCCATTTGTAAGAGACCGATGAGGATGGTGCTCGATGTGCCATGATTGATGAAGACCCTGAAAATTAACAAGTGGAAGAGAAACATGAAATTAACAAAAAAATTTGCAAACATTTTCCTACGAGAAGAAACCCTGAAAATTCTGGGGGAAATGCTTGCAAGTGGAAGAGAAAAATAAAAGAATTAATGGACAGTATTAAAAATGTCAGCCTCGAGCATTGCAGACTTCATCTTCTTCAAACAAGTTCTTCAGATATATCCACAAGAAAACCTTCCCTCTTCAAACATGCCATAAATCAATTTAATATGGTGAGAAAATCTATAAATTGTGCTCTTTCTTCTTTGAACTATATTTGTTGTTACTTGAGACATCAGTAGAGAGAAAATTGATAGGTAATTTCCCGTAATTTTTTTTATCTCAATTTTTGTTATCTAAATAGAGCTTCCATATTAATTCGTCAGATAGAATTTTGTAAGAATATTTTTGGTGCGTCTGAAAATATTGAGTAGTAGAAATGAAAGCAAGCCTGAAGCTGAACATAAATACAATCAGTCCTCTGTTTTTAACAACAGGACAGAGATTAAATTCATTTGGGTGAGAAACTAACACATTCCCTTTCTGTTTTTTCACCTTTTTCCTGAAAATACTATAAAGTTAAAACAATAAAATTGCTAATTCAAATTCAACCACCATTTATCTTCATATATTTTCTAAAAAAAAAATGAAAACTTCAGTGCAAAGGAAAAGATCTCAAGCCATAAAAGCTCAACAATTGAAAAGGTTATAGTAAATTCAATAAAAATTTATATATATATATATATATATATTATTAAAAGATGAAATATCTTGTGAGATAGGAGCAATTGTGAGATACTTTATTATGGGTACTGTAAAGATGAAATTCAATGACGGTCCTCCTAAATTGCAACCCCTAGCCAGAGAGCATAGTGGGGGAAAAATGAAAACATTGATATAATAATGGATCTAGTAGTTCTTCATATTCAGAGAGAAAGAACAAGCATTGGCAAAAAAAAAAAAAGAACAAGCACTTTTCTTTTCGAATAAAATAAATAAATCAGCCGTTTAATTCATTAAAAAAAATTTAATAAAAGAAATGAAGAGTTTAGTCAATAGATCAAGTCCACCCATATTGAAGCACTTCCCTATCTTGTGTTTGATCTACTTTTTGCAACGGGCACAATAAAAGAATATTAATGGTAACAAAAAAGGACGGGGGAAGGAAAACACTGCCTTGATAATGCTTGGGGTTTGAATCCAAATTCATATATTCCTCTAGTTCTTCCCAAACTTATGTTTGATCTACTTTTTGCAACGGGGCACAGTAATCAGAGCCAGAAAGTTTATATGAAAAAGAATATTAATGGTAACATAAAAGGACGAGGGAAGGAACACACTACCTTGATATTGCTTGGGGTTTGAATCTATATTCCTCTGGTTCTTCCCAATCTTGTTCTTGCATATTTCGCGACAAGATGTGATCAGTAGAGTATCTTCTAGGGTCCATGAATCGGATATTTTCTGAATTACTTTGTAGATTGTGTAAATGAATTCCAAAATAAACTTCCTTTTCGTCTTCTTTTTGCTGTGCATTGCTCTCAAGGGAAACCTTCACTTCATTCCACTTATTTCGAAGGGGGAGTTCAGTATTGAGAATTATGCTTTGCATATCACATATGTATATGTGATTAGTCTTTATTGTTGACTGTACAATCCACTTTGAAGCAATAATCAGCTTGGTGTCATTGATGTGCACTGAGACTTTACAATTGTAGACATAATCATGGTCATCTTTAACAAGAATCCATAGAAAAGTTGTTGGCAACACATTACGAACCCAAAATGATACAGAAGTTCCCCGACTATGATTATGGAGCCTTTCTGGAAATTTTTCTCCGGGCAAAATAAAGTTTCTTTTTCCAGGTTGGAAGTTAAATGCCTGCCAATTGCGTATTGCCAAAAAAAAGTTAACTAATACAAGTAATAGAAGAATATAATTATATAGAGAGGGCTAGGGAGACATACCTGCTTCAATACTTTGCTTTTGGATAACTTAGTCAATGATGAGCAACATATGGCACTAAATGCTTCCAAATTTGGTGGCATCCCTTCAATATGCTTAAGTTGACTGCAATTATCCAACCATATGAATTTCAAATTACAACATTCTTTGATACATTCTGGAAGAATTGTGAAACTATTAGAACTTAGATCCAAATGTATCATGTTAGTGAAGTGAGAAAGACAGAAAGCAAGGGAGTCATCTGATAAATTGCAACTTGAGAAACAAAGTTGTTCCATCTTCGATGACTTTTTGAGCATATGACTTTTTGAGCAATATAAGCTTGCTTCATCTCCACCTTCACACATCTTAAAATGACGCATTCCTTCACATAAGTCCGCCAATACTTGTTGAAGGTTTGGTAATGTACAAATGCAAGCTGGTAGCTGCTTAAGCTTAGGACATTTCTCCACGTTTAAGGTTTTAAGTCCAATAAGATTGCAAATTGAATATGGCAATTCAGTAATTGCCGTCTTTTCTAAATCAAGTGTTTGCATTTCTTTCATCATGACTGATATTTCTGGAAATCTCTGAAGATTTGAACAACCAAAGAGGTTGAGATGTTTGAGAGATGTCAATTTGAGGCAAGATGGCAAAATCTTCAAGTTCTTGCATCTCATGGCACTCAATTCTCTCAGTTTATTTAAACATCCAACAGAATCATGAATTTCAATTAAATTTGTACACCCATCAAGCCATAATTCTGTTAAATTAAAAGCTCTGGACAAATCTGGTATTTGTTGTAGAAGTTTGCAATTTCTTAAACTCATATGACTTAAATACAGAAACTTCTGCAAAACAAATGTCAATAAACTTTTAGAATTGAGCAAAGAAACAAAATGAAGAGTAATACAATACTTATATATCAAAATGTTTGGAGCAATTCATAAGAACTATAGGACAAGTCAATATAGACAAGTTGGGTTGGGCGCACCTGAGATGGTAAAGATTTGAAAGGATATCCTTTCCATTCTAACCATCTTAAACTATTTGGCAGGTATTTGGTACATTCAGAAAAGCACACGTTTCTTATCACAAGCATTTTGAGATTTGTCATCTTCAAGAATTCCACACCACTCCATTGTACTTCTATACTTTTAGGTAAGTTTAGAATTATGGCTTCAACCTTATCAGTTCCCTTCCAAAAAGAAAAGCACACAATAAATTTTAAAACTTAGATATTATAAATCACTAGGAATTATTTCTAGAGAAAACAGACATGCATGTTGGTGATCTTACAGTGTCACATTGCAAGACATGAAGAATGTCATTACAGAGCCATAATCTGCTACATTTGCCAGGCTTACTTGATTCTCGTCGAACGATCTCTTTTCCTAAGTCTTCTATCAAGTCGTGCATTGTTACACGATCTCGATCTCGTTCACACTTTATAAGGGATTTATCAGTCAATACTGAAATAGCATAATTTGGATCTTTTCCATGAACACATTGTAAGATATTAGTGACATATGCTAATTTCTCACCATTGAAGAAACAAGCCAAGTCAAGGAAAACTTGTTTCTCTGCATCTTGTAAAGTATCATAGCTTAATTTCAAGGTATCAAAAACTATGCTATGCGGTTCACTTTTGAATTGATCCAATGCAGAACTCCAAAGATCAACTCCTTTACCACACAAGTTAGAACCAATCACTTCTAAAACAATTGGAAAACCACACAATAGTTGTATTGCACGATTGCAGACCTCCATGTAGTTGGAATCCATGTTTGCTTTTCTAAAGGCATTCCAACAAAGCAACTTAAGAGATTCCTCGTCATTTAATCCCTTGACATCATAAATGCTTTTAACATCATGACTTTCTAATAATTGCCTATTTCTGGAGGTGATGATGATTCTACTTCCACAGTCAAACCAACCACAACTTCCAGCAAGTGCTTTTAATTGGTCTAATTCGTCAACATCATCAAGAATCAACAGAATCTTCTTTTGACTAAGCCTATCTTCTATTATTGGTATTCCCTGATGATAATCACCCAATTTGTAAGGGTTCTCCATGACTAATTCACTCAATAATGTCTCTTGAAGATGTGACAAACCATTTGACTCTTTAGATTGTTTTCTTACATTGCAAAGAAAGCATGAGCTTTCAAAGTTATCGGCAATGGAATTATATACAGCTCTTGCGATGGTTGATTTACCTATTCCACCAGGTCCCCAAATTCCTACCATTTTAGTTTCCTTGGTGGATTGAAGATCTAAAAAAGAGATAACTTCCTTCTCTCGAGACTCAAGTCCAACTGGAAAATCTGTAATATCTAAAGGCTTCCGGTTAATTCTAGTAGTTACTTCATTGGTGATCCTTGAAATACACTCTTGTTCATTGGCATCCATGATCAATTTGTAATTAGAAGTGCACTTTTAGTCAAACTAAACATCAAGATACGTCAATTTCACGTATAAAAACTTGGTTGCATTTCCTACTCCTCCAAATAAGGTATAATTTTATTCCTCACATAGTACATGATGAAATATGAGTGTTGTAGCATTATTTTGAATTCAACATAATTATTAGAAAGCTATTAAGTTTATAAAATAATGAGTTGGTACAATGTTTGGTCATTATAGTTTGCCTTATTTTGGTTTTTGTCCCTATAGTTTTAACTAATAGGTTTTGGTCCCTTAAGGGGCAAAATAGTCTACGTTTTTATTAAAATATTGGGACTAACATTTTAGGAAAGAAAAACTTGAGAAAGTAAAATTTATGGTCTGAAACTAGAGATCAAAACTAAAATGAAGGTAAATTATAAGAATTAAATATTATATTCATCCTATTATGCATTGTAAGTGTGGAATAACTGGGTTTAGGTTTTTATTAAAATATAGACACTGCAGGTTGGGAAGAATATGACTTGTGCTTGTTTACAGTTTCTCCTTTATAGGAAACCAAAATTTAAAACATGTTTTTTTTAAGAGTTTTGAATGAAATAACAGTAAAAAGACATCAACTACCCTTTTGTGTTACCTATAATACACAAATCCCCCTTACATAATTTTTTTTTTTTTTTGCCTTCACATATTTGATATTTCACTTTCATTCACCTAATATAAATCGTTAGTTGACTCTTGAAATTTTGTTTTGATCAAAATACACCTTTATGACATAAAAATTATTTAAACATTTATATCTCTATGCAGCATTAAGTCTAATGCATATATTCTCAAACTTTCTAATATGTCGCAAGAGTTATTAATTTTGATTATATCATGAAATTTTATAATTTAAATTTTTCTTCACATTTATTGAAACCTATTCATTTGGAGTTCTTTTAAATAGCTAAAAACATATTTTAAGCACACATTTTTTCATCATATAGTATAAATGATATAAATTTGACAGATTATATAAATCAATCAAATATATAATTTAATATTTTTAACATACTTCATTGATCCTTAATATAAAACACATTTATCTATTTTAATTATATTAAAGAAGTTAGTTAAGTTAGTTAATATGACATGTTTTTTTAAATACCCTGGTCATCTTCCTTACCTCCTTCACTTCCTCTCCTCTTTAATTATTGTTGACGAAGCATCAATAGAGGTAAGTTAGGAAAAAATTGATGAATATGAAAGTCTTATATTTAGAATCAAAACCAAGATCAGATACCCACATATGTCCTATATTAAAAATTGGAGGGAGTATTTTTTTTTTCTTTTGGTTACAAACATTTATAAATGCATTTAGTCAAGTATACTTTTATTAACAGAATTAATCAAATTTTCAGACATATGTTGACATTTACTAAATTACTTAAACTTCCATCCGGATATGATTAAAATTAAACAAATAACTATTTACAAAAAATAAAATTGAGGAAAAGAAAACAAAAATTCTTAAAATTTCGAAGATGATTTTAGCCATGTCTCGGATTTACTATGATGAGGAGTAGAATAAAAAAATATAATATCTATTTAAATATCTTTTAAAAATATTCTTAATGAAGTTAAAGTTTTGAATTCAAGTTTATATTTAGTAAATAAAAGCAATATCTGTATAATTAAGATAAAACATATGATATGTTAAAGTATTTTACTAATGATAATACTTCACAGAAGTATTGTCAACCCGACAAAATGGAACAAAACTGCCCAACCCTTCCTAGAGTTTGTATGGGTGTTGTAAGATGGATTATGATAATAATAATAATAAAAGACCTAGTGAGATATACTTAGGTTTGAGATGACAGCCTTTGAGATCAGCAGCTTGAGATAGAGCTTGCTTCCATTTTTCCACCTTGCGCCTCTCGTCTTTGAATCTGTTTTCCAGTTGAGCCAGTGCTTTTGCATAGCTTTTTCTTGGATTTCGGAGTTCTGATGGATCCACATGATAAAATACAGGATATATCAACCGACTTTCTTCCTGGAAGCACTCAACAATCTTTTCAAGTTCTCGCAAACAAAATGTTGACTTTGCATAGTTTCTTGAGAAAACAATGATAGCTATTCTTGATTCTTCTATAGCTTTGAAAAGTGTAGGTGTGATATTTTCTCCGGTCCTAATACATTCATCATCAAGAAAGACACGAATTCCCCTTTGACGCAAAGCTTGATGGAGATGGCTGGTGAAACCTAAGCGAGTATCATCACCATAGAAACTAAGGAACACATCATAAGTCCATTTGTAAGTGATCGATGAGGATGGTGCTCGATGTGCCATGATTGATGAGGACCCTGAAAATTAACAAGTGGGAGAGAAACACGAAATTAACAAAAAAATTTGCAAAATTTTTCCTATGAGAAGAAAACCCTGAAAAATCTGGGGAAAATGCTTGCAAGTGGAAGAGAAAAATAAAAGAACTATTGGACAGTATTAAAAATTTCAGCTCAAGCATTGCAGACTTCCTCTTCTTCAAACAAGATCTTCAGATATATCCGCAAGAAAACCTTCTCTCTTCAAACATGCCATAAATCAATTTAATATGGTGAGAAAAATTTATAAATTGCGCTCTCTCTTCTTTGAACTATATTTGTAGTTACTTGAGACATTAGTAGAGAGAAAATTGATATGTAATTTCCCTTAATTTTTTTATCTCAATTTTTGTTGTCTAAATAGAGCTTCTATATTAATTAGTCAGCTAGAATTTTGTAAGAATATTTTTGGTGCATATGAAAATTTTGTAAAAATATTTTTAGTGCACTGAAAATGTTTAGTGGAAAAGAAAACAAGCTTAAAGCTGAACAGAAATAGAATCAGTCCTCTGCTTTTAACAACAGGACAGAGATTAAATTCAATTTGGTTGGAAATTAACGCATTCCCTTTCAGTTTTTTCACCTTTTTCCTGAAAATTTTATAAAATTAAAACAATAAAATTGCTAATTCAAATTCAACCACCATTTATCTTCATATACTTTCTAAAAAAAATGAAAACTTCAGTACAAAGGAAAAGATCTCAAGCCATAAAAGGTCAACAATTACAGTAAATTCAATGAAAAATCATATATATATATATATATATATTATTAAAAGATGAAATACCTTAAGATAGGAGCAATTGTGAAATACTTTATTTATTATGGGTACTGTAAGGATGAAATTCAATGATGATCCTCCTAAATCGCAACCCCTAGCCAGAGAGCATAGTGGGGGAAAAAATCAAAACATTGATATAATAATGGATCTAGTAGTTCTTCATATTTTGAGAGACAGAACAAACACTTTGCTTTTCGAATAAAATAAATAAATCAGCCTTTTACTTCATCAAAAAATTTTGAATGAAAGAAATGAAGAGTTTAGCCAATATATCAAGTCCACCCATATCTTTCGGTTTGTTGGTAAATAATTTTTTTTTTGGCAGGTGGAACCAAAATTTACCTTATCCATCCAAAAAGACAATTTACCCCCTCTCCTTAAACCAAACACACCCTATGGGTTTTGGGCCTTTGTTCTTCATGAGTAAAAGCATAAAAAAATTCAAATGTTTAAGATTTATAACATGAACGACAGCAAGGCCGCTAGATTGAACCAACAGCTAGCACAAGGAGAAGAAAACAGCAAATATTTGAATAATTGTTTATTATCTATATATAAAAGCTACAAAGATTTAAGTCCGGCCATACCATTGAAGTTTATAAAAAATTCCAAATGTTTGAGTATCATGAGATCTACGACAGTGTAAGGAGATTGAATATAATCAATAGCTACCACTGGCAGAAGAAAACAGCAAATATTTTGCAGAAATTAATAACCTGGATCGAAAGAAATAGATCTCACAAGCAAAGGTCTAAAAAATGGAAGCTTCAGAATTTGCTTTCTCTTCAAACATGTTCTTCAGACTGCAAAGTTCGATGTGCCATGATTGATGAAGACGAGGCGCAGGGCTTAAAAACTGCTCAAAACTTAAGAGAGATCTCACGGCACTGAAAAGAATCAAGCGTTCAGTTTATCACGAATGAGTTTTGACTTTTGAGATTAATGTGGATGTTTCCGCACCACGAAGCTTCCAGGATATTTCCTTAACTTTTTAAATGAGTTTAGTCTTTTTCTAAAAAGCCACACATCAACTACTAGAATCTTCGAATCATAAATAAAACCTGTGCTGCCAGACACTCTTGGATGGTCTTTATTAAGTAGGGAAAAAATGACTTTTACTATCAATAACTTTTGGATAAAAATTAATTAATGTTATGTGATTTAAATTTAAATAAAATTTTATTAAAAAAAGTCAATTTAACAAAAAATATATATTTAAATAATACATTGAAAAGTCTTGAGAAGATTCAAATATAAGAAAAAAGTTAAAAACACAAACAAAATTAGAAAAAGTTGCTTTAATTTTAACTTGACCTTCGAACCATATGCATTCAAATATAAAACCTATCCTAAACATCATTCTTGAACCAAACGTATAGAAATTTTTTGTCAAATGAAAACGTCAGTTTGAGTCATATTACCTGGATCCCAAACATACCCTACTATATTTTTTATAAAACTATTTTTCATGAGAAATAATCATTGTGGCTTCTTCGAAGAAAGTATTGAGCAACTTTTATTCTTACGATATGGTCAATGCGATCAATGAGTTTCCCCACGATCCCAAAGTCTTTACCCATATTAATTTGGGGTTTATGTGGTTTGATATAATTAGGGATGCCAATAAATAAAATACTCCCTCCGGTCCTAAATATAGGACATAGTTTGTAGTGCAATTTGTACTACAAACTATGTCCTATATTTAGGACCGGAGGTAGTAATATATATGTGTGCGCACACATGTGGGAGACGTAACTCTTACCGGAGATTGTAGGTCTATATTATATTTATCTCCAATGGATGATGATAAAAAAGTTTGTTGGTCCTTACACTAGTGCCTTCCAAGTCAACATGGGCGGCATGCATGATGTATACAACTCTCTCCGACTTTAAATATGAAAAAATTAATATGGGTTTTTTAGTTCTAAAGAGAATAGTTTAATTTTTTTTATTTCTCATATTTTCTATGTTTTTCAAAACTACTTCCTTTAGTTAGCTTTTCATATGATGTATAAGCTAGGCTGCTAGAGATTGATAATATATCAATATAATATATTAAAAACATGGATATTGTATAAACAATCAATGCATAGTTTTTTTTTTACAAATAATTAACCTTATTTTTAAATATATGTAAATTAGTAATGAACTAGAGAATATACGTAATGATATCAAGTATCAACTAGAGAATAGCCTAGTTAGGAAACTTTCAAAAAACACAAGTGATTTTTGGTTTTGCTGAGTGAGAGTTTCTTAAAAATATTTGTTTCGTTCCTAAAATAAGATGCCTAAAAAATTATCTGAATTATTAATATCTTTTTTACTCAAAATGTGCCCTTTGTCTGAAAAGAAAGGTGAAAATACATTAATTTAATAAATTTTATTAAATAAAAGTAATTTTAATTGGAAAAACATCCTAAATTTAAAATATCTTTAATGAGGCCAACCAATTTGAAAATAATTTTTTTTAAAATATGTGTGAGGTAGTTGAAAGATAAAAGAGTGAAGGAAGTAAGTATAGAAAGTGACAAGAAATAATCAGAGAAATTTCCATGAAATGATGGAAGAGGAAAAAGACAAAAGATGGACTTGAAAATGGCCAGCTTTCAAGAAAATGGTAGGAAGCTGCCGCATAGATCTGGTGAATACTTTTATATATATGGTTTATATCCTTCCAATGGGGCTAATGCAATTTTAAGTTTTCCACTTTTTTCTCCAATATTCCTGGTTGAATAATTTGGGTTGGTGTTAACATCACAAAATTCATGTCATTTTGGCACTTTTGCCTATAATTTCTCACACTTTTTTTATGAATTTGTACATATTTTGAGTATATATATGCAAGGAAAATATGCCTAATTGATACTTGGGTTAAATTGATAAAATTTGATGTTGAAGTGTGAATATTTTGCCATATTTCATCAACTATGGCTTTTATAGACTTTCTTATTTTAATAGATTATCATTTGAGCCACATGCATTTGAAGGTTAAATTAATGGTTAAGTAGTTGGAAAGGAAATTAGAAAGTTAAGGCACCATGATAAAACAAGATTATACTTCCTCCAATCCTAAATATAGGACAAAGTTTGTAGTGCTAATTGCACTACAAACTTTATCCTATATTTAAGACCAGAGGCAGTATGAGACAAGAAAAAGAGGAGTTTTTGGCCTCAACCAACGCATTTTCTAGCATCAACGAAAGACACAAGCAAAGAGTTGTTGACCTCAATTAAAGATACAGGTAGAAAGTTGTTGGCCTCAGCCTGAGATAAAACAGTGGGCTCTTGGCCCCAAAAGCTAAAAAATAAAAAAATACGCATAGAATAAAACAAACAAACAAACACAGAGCCCAACACATACAGGCCCAATCAGACAATTTTTTGCAGAAATTAAATTACAGGAAAACAATACAATAAGCCTAAAACGCATGGCCCAGAACTGAAAAGCGATGGGTAAAAATTCCCGAGCCCAAACAATACCTCAGCCCATAACAAGATAAACCAAAAAAGCCAGAATAAAAACAATAATTTGTCGGCCTAGAACGCATCAAGCCCACTTTCTAATTAAGTGAAACGCAGCAATGAAATTCTCTTTCAATGATCCCAAGCATAATGAAATATTGAGCCAAGAAAAAATTACATCAAAGATTCTCCACTTTAAAGATAGACTTACCAAAAACCTTGCCAGATACTAAAATTCATAAAAACAAACGAATTCCGGACTTCTCTCCAATTAAAAAAAAAACAGAGAGTGTTCATTGGAGAATTTATTTAGAATAAGGGTCTGTTTGGGACCACGTCTGCCACAAAAAAACGCCCATTCGAGACCCAAAAGTTCAGTTGGGTGATGAAGAAGTGTTTGGGACCGCGATGTACCGTGATGGGCTTTTATTTGAAATGCTCCTTATATTAGAAGCTGACCAAGAGAGCTTCTCAGCGCGTCAGACCATGAAGGGAAAAAAAAAAAAGTAAAGCTGCATCAGTCCTCTGCCACCGTTGGAAACATTAAACGCAAATTTTTTTCTTTTAAAGCTGCATCTTCGTGTACTCCCTTCGATCTTAATTATAAGATAAAGTTGACTTTTTTTGAGAAATTAAGGAAGCCAATTAAATTACTTTAGAGTGTTTATATTTTTAGTATCCTTAGATTTTTTTTTTGATACACTAGTATCCTTAGATTATATATTTGTTTATTAGTCAAATTAATTAGTTTGGAGAAAAAAATATAAATATAAATACTCTAAAGTAATTTAATTGGCTTCCTTAATTTCTCCAAAAAAGTCAACTTTATCTTATAATTAGGATCGAATGGAGTATTTTTTTTCAATAATAATTTTATTTTTTTTATTTTATTAAATTTTTTAAATATTTTTTTTACTTCAATTATCATAATATATACAACTAACATATATATGTGTTAGTAGTATTTAATAATAATTGCACCTTTTTTATTTTATCTAGCTTTTTTAAAAAAATTTCATTTCAATTATCACAATATATACAACTAATATATATATATATATATAGTATTCAATAAAATTCATGCCCTTTTCAGTCATTTTTTATCTAAACGAGCTTTTCAAACGCTAATCCAAACAGGTTTCAAGTTAGAAAAAAAGTTACTTCTGCCACCGCCAATCCAAACACAAATCACATCTAAAATCTAACATTTTTTCTATCTGACTTTTCTAAAAGCCCATCTAAAAAAAAAGCTCCTTCTCCACCGCTCATCCAAACACGCACTAAATCCATGTTCACTAACCCAGACCAGAAACCGGCAACCCAGCCTCTAAACCGGTCCGGTCCTGTGACTCGGTCTGGGTCAAATTTTTTTTTAAAAAAAATCTTTTTTTTTATTTTTTTCTTTAGAATTTCATACTATAAGTCTAAAATATTCCATTTCTCACCAGTTCAACTCCGGTTTGACTCTGGTCTGACCCACTGACCCTTGACCTAGTACCCCGACCAATTCACTGACCGATCCGGGTTTAATTACCTTGGAATAAATAGATCAAGGCCCTTTTTGATGTCCAGTAAACCAAAGCACTTAATGATGTAAATCGAAGGATTAATAAATGTACGGACATCAAATATAAGACGTTAGCTCAAACTCACATATGATTCTCAAAAGTTAAAATTTTATTTTTTTCTCAAACGTTTTCTGAATAGGACAAAAAAAAAAAAAGACCATAGAACATCATATTAAAAAAAGTAGCAAGCAGGAAGAGATCTAAAACCATGTTCTGATACTACTTATTGGAATTTGCTCTAAATAAAAATCGTAGTGGAAGATTTCTTGTCATGCTATAAATTATTTGAAACTGTAATCCTGGTAATTACGATGATAACTGAAAACATAAATTGTAGTATAAGACGGACCTGATGTCGAGATTGGGCAGTTTGAAATTACTCCAAATAATTGCAGGATTCACATCATATGTTGCCACTAACATTCCAAATCTCAGCAGTTTATAGGCGGATCATCATATCGGAAAAGGGAGTTAATTTAGGAAACAAAAAATTGTAAATGAAAAATATGCTATATGCTTATGTATAATAATAATGGTAATAAAACAAGTTTGATACCCCTTCACAAGAATTAAAAAAATAGTTAATAAATGGTTAATTTAATGGTGTCATTGGATTTATTAACAATTTGTACATTTTCTTTCAAATTTATCCTTAAAATGATTGGGAAATTTCTTTGTGCCTAATTAATAAATCTGTACTTTGTGAGTAATTAGTAAGGAAAAATTAAGGGTTAAGATGTGATTTTAGCTTTACTCTATGTTTGGCACAACCACAGGTGAAGTGGATTGATTGGTGCGGATGATTGCGCGCACGCGCGCGCACAAAGAGAAGAATATTCACTTTATTTTTGATTTTGTTCAATCCACAAGATATTCTCTGAACATGTTGCAGCTCATGTCTTTTTTTTTTTTTTTTTTAAAGAACAACTATTCTCTTATGGAAGATAATTCTGTTTGAGCATTGCCAAGCATTAAATGTGGAGATTTCTTCCAATAGATATTCGAATATTAGTTTATCACGTCATGGGGGACTAGCTCCTTCTATTAAACCCCCATTGGTCTTGTCTTTGAATACTATTACTATACCAAATCAGAAATCACTACTACAAAAAGTAAAATTGTGGCGCTTATAATTGCATCAGCTGTGATGCTAGAGAAGTGCCACATATCTGGACGCCACTAAAAGAAGCTGTGGCGCTTGAAAGCGCCACAACATTTAATTTTTTTTTTTTTAAAAAATACCCTCCTGTGGCGCTTGTTGGAGGAAGTGCCACAAGAGGGGGGTCTCCTGTGGCGCTTGCTCCCCCTCCTGTGGCACTTCCTCCAACAAGCGCCATAGAAGGGTAATTTTTTTAAATTTTTTTTTTTAAAATTTAGCTAAAGAAATTGTTTTAGTTTAATTTACAAAATAATATTAATTGTATAGATTTATTTTCAAAATTGAAGATATTGAGGCCAGTGTTAAACTAGAAATTGTTGGCAAAAAAGTTAAGCTAAAGAAACTTATATTATGATACAAATATTATATTTTTCTTAATAATGTGTATGGACTAGACTATTTTCTTTTAAATTACTAAAATAAGGTTTTTTGAAATTAAAAATTTTTTCAGGCAAAAAATGTTAAAATTGCTTAAGCCTAATCTGAAATCAAGTACTCCGGATATGTAAAGATATATTTTATCAACATGCTAAAGGCATCACGAGACATGGTCCACTTTTGGTTTTTCGTTTCTTTTGAAATATTATTTTTTTGGATAACTTCTTTTGAAATATTATATATATTCTCCACTTTTTAAACACAAATTAGAACATAGATATCAATTTGAAATAAAAAATTACAGAAATTATATGCCAATTAAAAAAAAAGGAAGAAGCATGTTGAACTTACAAGCTTAATTGATCAGTGCAGTGGAGTGGGGGACCACGTTGCCTGTTGGTGTCGCAATCTTGAGTAAGGAGGAGGAGGAGTGGGGATGGCAGTTGAAACAAAATAAAGAAGTAGATTTGATGATGAAGACGTGTATGCATGTGGGTAAGTTTTTAAGTGTGAAGATGATAGGAAATGGAGAGAGGGGGCGATGATTGTCCACTGCAAGAAAGCTGTAGTGTAGATGAAAAGGGAAAGTGAGAGATGAGGGAATAATTAAAGTGGGATGAGTCAAAATAAATTAAAAGAGAAGGAAGGGGGCCACTGTGCGGAAAGGGGAAAAAGATAAGGGTGAGAGCAGGGGGAATTGTGATTGGTGGGAAGTGGATAGTGTAATCCATTAAAAAGGTCCAAAAAAAATATTTTTTTTTAATATAAGCTGAACATTTGACAAAACTTTTTTTATTTAATAGAACCAACAGCGGCGCCTGGATTTCCAGGCGCCACAGCTGGTCCTTTTTTTTTTTGGAATTCCTACACCAAATATTTTTTTTATTTAATAACACCAGCTGTGGCACCTGGATTCAAGAATTATTTTAATCTTTTAAGTTTATAATATACATTTTTAGTCCCAATATCTTAACATTGTTAGTGTTATTTAATGGAAAATGATGAGTCATTAAATTTAAGTGATAACCATACAATAAAGCATGCTTGCATTTTTATTTTAATTATTTTGAAGTACTTTTTTATATTTTTAATTTTGGAAATTAAAAATTATTTTGAATGAGAAAAACCCTAAATTTTTGGACTTCTTCCTTGCTACCACACCTCATCCCTGGGAACATCATTTTAAATTGCAAGGCAACTCAAAGGAAAAGGCAATATATTTTTACCAAACTATTATGGAGTTTTGACTAATAAATTCACTCTCCCTTTTGTGCTCAAATCGGTGATTGAACCATATTTTATACATGATTTTTTACAATTAAATTGGGATTTTGATGCATTTTTTAGGACATTGTTGCATGATTAAGCACTAATTTTAGCTAGGGACAATTGTGTTGAATTAATTACAATTAGGGGCAAAATGATTATAATTTATTAATTATTTTGTGCAATTGTTTCTTGGACTTTTACTGCTATCGTGTGTTTAATTTTGCATTGCAGTTGTTTTGGGAAGAAATTGATAATTTTGGAGGGTCAAATTAATATTCTTGAGAACTGGAGAAATTCAATGAAAGGGGCCCAAAATTTATGAAAATCATAAGTTTGTGAAGAAAAGGATGTCATAGAAATTACATCAAAGTACCCAAAATATTTGGAAATGTCACTTGATCCTACCAATGTTTCAAAAAGTTTTGATTTGGTCCCTCTTCAAAACATTTTTAATCTTTCAGAATGGTCCCTGGTCAAAATGCCATTAGGTTGTTTATGCATATTACAGACGTGTGCTAAGAGTCTCGGAAAAGGGTAGGTGCTGTGCAAGCTTCTTCATCTCATCAGCATCTTCTTCTTCCTCGCCAGCGACTACCTTCTCCACCACGGTCGCCGGTGAGCATCGTCCCTTAACCACCATCACCTCTTCCTTCTTCGACCACCATTGTTGCAGAGCTGGGAGGATTAGAGTGGAGCGCCACAACTGGGAAAGGAGAGAGCTGAGATTCAGAGAGTTGGGAACTGAGAGAGAGAGACGAGTCCAGCTTCAACCACCACTCCTCCGTCCTCACACCACCGGTTAGAGAAGCTTAAGCAGAGACAGAGCTCAGATTTGCAGCACCACCAAAGTTCATAACACCATTGTCGTTAGATCCATAGTTTAGGTGAGTTTCGGTTCTTCTCTCTCTCTCATTTCCAGATTCTGGTGACTATTTCCAGTTTCCTGTAAGGAATTCCAGTTTCCGACATGATTTCCCAGTTTCAGATTGAGCTTCCTCTTCCATTTATTCCAGGGACCTTCTTCTTCTTCTCCACAATTCCAACACCACCTTGACTCCATCATGACTGTGATATGAGTCCCACATTGGGAAGCCTCACAAGTGTAGTGTGATTTATAAGTTCAAGGGGGCTCTCCCTCCTAATAGGCTAGTCTTTTGTAATGGGCTCTCTCTTTGAGCTTGTGATAATCACATTGGTGCTTTCATTGAGAGCCTAATGTTCATGAAAAGGCTACTCACGGAGGGTTCTGACTGACAGGAGGCTAAGTGAAGTGCCGTGGTATGGAGCCACCGATGACGTCGGCTCTTTAGGGGGTGGCTATGTGATGATCACAAGCCTAAAGGGAGAGCCCATCCCAAAAGACTAGCCTAGTAGGAGGGAGAGCCCCTTAAACTTATAAACCACACTACACTTGTGAGGCTTCCCGACATGGGACTCATAACAGATTGCCAACCGCTACCTCTGTTCTTCACTTTTAATTCCTATGGTTCTAAGCTTTGAACATACTGTGATTACTGTTGGAAATATGAGAGGTTAATTTTTCCCTGAGTTTTGGGGGCAAAGAGAGTGGCTAGAGTTTCAATGTGCTACAAAGGGGATTTTTAGTTTTCCATTATCTTATTATATATATTAATTGTGCTTTGTTGGGTTTAATTCTGAATTAGTGTATATATGTGAGACTTGGATGAATGTTCATTTGTCCTTATTGGTTAACATTTGTGTTGAATTTTGTGTTAATGCATTTGGACTTTATTTCCTTATATTTTAATGATATTATACATTGTTTGTAATTACTATGGTGTGTAGTTGAATTAATTCATATTGAGTGTCACGATTGTGCTCTCATTTAAGAGGAAACAAGTGCATTAAAATGATTTTCAAATACATATCAAGTGATTTTTAACCATTTATCTAAAAGATGACTATGAATGCGATCGTATGATTAGTTATTAATTAGATAAAATTGGACTCAATACGTTTGCTTGAGGTTTTTATTTTTGCTTGATGATAAATTAACTCTCAAATCATTTAAGTTAGGAAAGCCATTTACTTTACTACCAAGATTCATTTCTTCATATCCATCCCATTTGTATAAAACAAAAATACTAAAGACAATCGTTTAGCTGTTAATTAAATTGCATTCTTCTTTTAGCTATTAATTTGAAAAACCCAAAACCAATTTCCTCTTATTTTCATTTCATTTGCATGACATTTAAGATTACTTAGGATTCAATAAAAGGCTTATCGAGAAGAGAGAATGATCATAGATTTGCCTATACGCAATCCTTGGTTAATTTTTAATTATGGACCCCAAGACTAACATATGAAAAGGCTCTAATCAAATGGCATCGTTGCCGGGGATCAAACCCGGGTTGCCTTGCACAATTTGAATTTAGGCAAATCTATTCATGGGTTAGCCGTGAAGTGAAGTTCGGATTTGATGATGATATTCATGTCCAGAATATAATGATTTCATGTATTGTTGGTGTAACAAGGGAGTCTGAGTCTGTAAGAAAGGTGTTCGATGAAACTCTAAAATTAGATTTAATGACATGGAGTGTGATGATTGTTAGCAGGGATGAAGTCTAGAAATTAAGGGGTGTTTCATTCAAAGCCATTTTTTTTATTGTTATCGGCGTTTAATTGCATAATTATCACTTAAATTTGATGAGTCATTATTTTCCGTTAAATAACACTAACGGTGTTAAGATTTTTAGACTAAAAATACACTTTATAAACTTAAGGGACTAAAATGATACTTGACGTAAACATAAAAGACTAAATGTATACTTTAGCCAAATTTAAAAAAAAACAAAACAAATTAAACATTATTTTCTTTTTCTCATCTAAACGCATGACACAAAAGTAGTGGAAAGAATGGAACAAAAGACAAAGCCCAATAGAAAGAATGGGTCATGAGATTAGATCCCAGCATGTAGTACTAGGAATTCAGGCCAGCCCGAGCCCGATGAGCTGGCCTAACATGGGTTGCAGGCTACCCAAATCCCGATTGCTCTGATTAAAAATGGTGAATTCAATCTTGCAAAAGAACCATCTTTTTTGTTTTTTTGCCAACGAACCATCTCTCAAAACCTCAATAGCTCAATCTCAAAATAATCGCAAACCAACGACAAAGAGAAAGAGAATTGCAGTCACCGGCACCAATACATAACAAAGAAAATTGAAAAGGAAGAAGAATTGACGAAACAGAGCAAAGTTTGAAACCTACTAAATCAGAAATCCTCCACGCACACCCATTGATGACGAAATCTTACATAGTCTCTTACGCAAATCGGAGAAGGCAAATGAAATCTTACAAAGTTTTGGTCTCTCAGACGCTGGAGGGAGAAGGGAAAATCAGAGAGGGGAAAGGGAAATCATTGTCGGGTACTTGGGCTTCCGTGCTTCACCATTGCTGAACACCAGTACCAGCACGCAAATCAGAAAGGAAGAGGATGAGGAGGGTTAGCTGATTAGGTTTCGATTTCAGATGGGGCACCACCGAACGGCTGGACCCATGAGGCTGAGCAGACGAGTGACACTCACAGAAACTACAGTTCGGTGGGAGAAGTGTCGACTGTCGAGACAAGACTCAAGTGCGTGTGATCGATCATCACCTCGTCGGTGTCTGCATGAGAGACTGAGAAGAGAAGTGAATGAGAGTGAGGAAGATCGAGGACAGGAAATGTGAGTCGAGTGGGTGGGAGCGTGCCATCGTGGGACAGATAGGGAAATTTTTTTAAATGGGTTAGCTCATTTAACCATCGGGTTAGCCGGGTTAAACCCCTTTAGCCCGTTTTTTATTCGGGCCTATAGTTCTAGGCCCGAACCCGTACAAAAATGGTCTAGCCGGTCCAACCCACCAGCCAGGCCCGAATTACCAATACTACCAGCACATCGCTGGTACTTAGCTGCCAAGGAATGACGATGTAGTGAACAGAAAAGGCAGTTAATTTTTCATTGCTCATACATAGATATCACTTGAAATTAAATGTCTTTTTCTTCATATATGGCATTGTTTTCCTTGCATTTTATTGGCAGACACTGAATATAGTTGATGAGCTTTCAGACAAATTGAATGTTGTAGCACTTACTACTGGTTCCAACATTGCTCTTCTAGTTGAACAGGTCAATAAAAGTGATGCAACTATCTGATGAAGCTTTGTTTCTCTATATCTGACCATCTTTAAATCTGAATTTCATTACCAGAATTCACTTTGATGATTCGTTAACTCATGATTACCATATTAGACGTGTAGGAAATGGTCCATTGTCAATTTTCAAAAGAGAGGTTCTGTAACATCCTAATTTTTATATAATTATAATTTAGAGATAATTATGAAATTAATAGTAATTTTTGGATAAAAAAAAAGAGGGATTTATTTAAAATATGTTTTAAAAATAATAATAATATATATCTTAAAAATTAATAATTATAAATATATATATTTAAAAATAATAATAATAAATAAATAATAAAATAATATATATATATATATATAAAGAAAAGAAAAGTGTGGGCGCCCGTTGGCGCCCACCACAATGAAAAAACGGGGGAGGCACAAAAAGTGCCTCCCACCATGTTTATAAGAGATTGTGGGCGTTGCCCACAATCTCAAAATGAAAACTGGGGAAGGCACGTAGTGCCATCCGCAGTTTTCATGAGCAAGGGGTATTATAAATACCCCCTCTCCCCCGTTCTCACTTCACCCACCTCAAGTGTGAAGAAAGGCGTAGAGTAAAGTATTAGTAGGAGTATTTTCATATCTTTGGAGATCGATAAGGTACTCAATATTATTTCTCATCTCAGAATTGTTTTTATGGAAATGTTCTAAATAATTTTTTCTTTCTTATGGTAAGAATTTTATGATGATTAGAGAAAATTTTAAGATTATGATTTTGGATAAATTTGAGTTTTGTTAATATGAGGCTATAGGAATGTAGAGGATAATTAATAGTTAATTTTAATCAAGTTACTTTTGTTACTTAATTAGCATATAATTTTATAATAAAATCTTTACATAACTAATCTATGAATAATTCTATATTAGGCTTTTTAACCGATTAAATTTAGGTTAAATATTTTATTTGGATTATTAGAGGTATTCTTGAGGTTTTAATCGGTTTAGATATTTTTTTAGGATGATGATTTATAATTTAGCCATTTTATAAATTGATTATTGTAGATTGATTTTTGGCGTATATTTGAGCTCTTGGATTAGGAGCTTGTGATTATAATTTTGCTTTGGCGAAAGGTAACCACTTTCCACTTATTATTTGTGTTGATATGCTGTTTGTGAGTATTTTGATTTTTACTCCAATGAGTAAAGGTTTATTGTGATTGAGAAAGTTTTCATTATATTGTGAAGTATTTTGATATAAAATAGCTTTGTGGAATTTTATGATTTGAAATGAGAAAAATATGTATATATTCGGGAAAATCCCATTGAAATAATTATTGATAAATTATTGTGATAATGGGTTTGGGAAAAGATGGAGTATATTATTTTACCACGTGGTATAGCCTCCATTGGTGCACGATGGTTGGCTATTTATTGTCCCACCAGTTTCAATGAGGGACTGCCCCACCAGTTTCAATGAGGGGCTGCAACACTGAAAGACCCATGGTCCGGGGCACGTGCTCTGAGGGTTTGGCCGATCCTCATGACGTGACCGGTGAGCTTTTTGAGTGACCAGTCACATGGTTAGTAACTTAGCCCATGGGTCTAGTCGCGTGGAAATAAGGCGGTTCGGTTGGATTGATGGGAGGCAATGGGAATTGTAATAAGAAATTTATGTATAAAACCGTGATATTAAATTCTTATAAATTGCTATATAAATTGTTCCACTTAGCACCTCATGAACACATGTTAGCATGTGTAATGAATCGGATAGCTGGTTACTGAGGCTTTTGTCTCACCCCGTTAATTTAACATTTTTCAGGTGATATTTCTCTTGCTGGAATGTCGGGAGGAGCTCCTGAGGCATAGATATATTTCTATATATATCTGTATAGCCTCTTGCAGTTTGTTATGTGTTGATTGAATGTATACTGCCACTTATTAGGGACCATATTTTGTAAACTCTAAATTCCTCTACGTACTCTATTGGGTGACCTTGGTTTTGAAATGGAAATGTTTGATATGATAACTGTAGGGACTTAAATCTTTTATTACCATGGTAGAGTTCTCAAATAGTTACTTGAACTCTTTTCTACCATGGTAATGACTTAAATCTTTTATTACCATGGTAGAGTTCTCAAATAGTTACTTGAACTCTTTTCTACCATGGTAATGACTTAAATCTTTTATTACCATGGTAGAGTTTTCAAATAGTTACTTGAACTCTTTTCTACCATGGTAATCTTTCTTTCTTTTAAAAAAAAAATGAAATGAGTAATTCTTAAAGAAAAGCTAATATTATATATTATTAAGGAGAGGACCTCACAACTTGGTATCAGAGCTTTAGTGACAATATATTCTTTCACACATAACCTCCCTGTGTTTTTGTATTGCTTTGGGTTGTATCCTAATTATTATAGGGTTTTATTCTTAGGTGGGGTGAAAATGGTTAATACAAGAAAAACTGTCTCCAACGTTAACCCACTTCCACAAAATGCTGAACCACAGTTGTGTCAGGAAAACGAGACTCTTTTGGATAAATTATTGACATCTATGGATGCACGATTTCAACAGTTTGAGGGAGATCTTCAAAAGAAGATAAGAGAAGAAGGGAGCATTCCAAAGCCAAAAGATCATGAGGCTCCTGAGCCCAGTATAGAAGCGTCACAGAAAAATGAGCCAGTCGGCTCAACTAATTATGATGGCCTTAGGAAGAATATTGGGGGTGAGGGATCATCACAACCCAATCCTGAAGAATTAGCTATTAATAAGGTATGGAAAGATATTCATCATCATGATCCTGAAAAGTTTCATGGAGATTTAGATCCACTGAAGGCTGAAGCTTGGATCGAGAGTTTGGAGACTATCTTTAGAGCTGTTGTTTGTAATGAATATCAAAAGGCCAGAGTGGCCATTATTCTGTTAAGGGATCGTGCTCAAAGATGGTGGCAAAGCACGGGTGGTTTAGATAACTCAAGGACAACTTGGACGGAGTTCAGAACTAAGTTCTTCGATCATTACTTCCCTCCAGCATTAAGACATGAGAAGGAGACAGCATTCTATGCCCTTCGACAGGATGACATGCACAAGGATGAGTTTATTGCGACTTTCATCGACTTATCCAGATATGTGACCTACTTACAGCAAAAAGATGACCCAGACTGGAAATCATGTCAACTGATTACTAGGGCCAGGCCAGAGTTAAAACCTTTTGTGCCAATGCGTGATATAAAGAGTTTTGAGGAAACTTGCACCAACTTGAGGATAGCTGCACGTATGAAGCGTGAAATCGAGGCTGCCAAACTCCAAGATAATCAGGGCAAGTTCTCCACTTTTAGACCGGTGGGTGGAGAAAATAAGCCATTTGGATTTCATCCTGGGAGTACAAGGAACTTTGGTAGAAAGAGTCAAGGGCAAAAGAGTGGATCTCGATCGAGTAATTTTCAGAGTAACTTCCCGAGGAAACAAGGTCAGAGGAGCTATGCTGGAGTAAGCCAACAACCTCGTCATGAAATGGCAATGTCAGCCCCAAGCATTAATAATCCTTGCCCAAAATGTGGGAGGTCTCATACTGGCCAATGTTGGCAATGTTTTCAGTGTCATAAGTTTGGCCACACCATGCGATATTGTCCCGAGGGGCAGCAGCAACAGCAGATCAACCAAAGTGGCCATCCCACTATTCCTGGCAGAGTATATGCCATGACTCAGGAATAAGCAGGAGCATCCCCTAATGTTATTAGAGGTACTATTTCTCTTCATGGTCATGACATTATTGCAATGTTTGACTCGGGTGCTTCACATTCTTTCATATCTTTTGATTATGCTAAGAAGTATGATTTCCTTATATCTGTTCTACCACATGACTTGAAAATTTCTACCCCTGCTGGGGCTGTTGTGATAACCGCACATGCTTGTGTGGGTATTACCCTTCGGTTTGAAAATCGAGATTCTATAGTGGATTTAGTGTGTCTGCCACTAAAAGGCATAGATGCTATTATCGGTATGGATTGGCTAGTGGACAATGATGCCATACTTCATTGTAAGAAGAAGGTGGCCACTTACGCCATGAATACCATATCCGTAGAAGCCCCTTTAGTCCCGATGTTGTTGTCAACAGCTCGAGCAGATAAGTGTATCAGAAAGGGTTGTCAAGCCTATATAGTTTTCTTCTCTATCAATGTGGATAGAGAAGTTGGGATCAATCATATCAATGTATTAAAAGAATATCCTGAGGTATTTCCAGAAGAGATATCTGGACTGCCTCCGGAGCAAGAGGTCGAGTTCACCATCGATTTGGCACCAAGTACAACCCCGATTTCTAAGGCCCCTTATCGGATGTCACATCAGAATTGGCAGAATTGAAGAAACAACTAGAAGAGTTGCTCGAGAAAGGCTTCATTCGACCAAGTGTCTCTCCTTGGGGTTCACCAGTGTTGTTTGTCAAAAAGAAGGATGGAAGTATGAGGCTGTGCATTGACTATAAATAGCTGAATAAGGTCACAATTAAGAATAAATATCCATTACCTAGGATTGATGATTTACTAGATCAGCTCAAGGGAGCCGTAGTGTTCTCTAAGATCGACTTAAGATCGGGTTACCACCAGCTTAGAGTTAGGGCTGAGGACATCTCGAAAACTGCTTTCCAGACTCGCTATGGGCATTATGAGTTTTTAGTTATGCCTTTCGGGTTAACCAATGCTCCAGCCGTCTTCATGGATTATATGAACCGGATTTTTATGCCATACTTAGATCGATTCATTATTATCTTTATTGACGATATTCTCATTTATTCTAAGAATGAGGAGGAGCATCGAGAGTATTTACACATTGCATTGCGTATATTGAGAGATCACCAGTTGTACGCTAAGTTGAGTAAGTGTGAGTTTTGGCTTAAGGAGGTGAATTTCCTTGGCCACGTAGTGTCAGCTGAAGGGGTAGCTGTTAATCCTAGTAAAGTAGATGCCGTGTTGAAATGGGAAGCCCCAAAGTCGGTGACTGAAGTAAGAAGCTTTTTAGGATTGGCTGGCTATTACAGGAGATTCATTAAAGGATTCTCTCAAATTGCCATGCCTCTTACCAAGTTGACCAAGAAAGATCGACCGTATATATGGACTGACAAGTGTGAAGCTGCTTTTCAGGAGTTGAAGGTGAAGTTGACTACAGCCCCTGTGCTTACCCTTCCTGATCCTTGTTGTCCATACATAGTGTACACGGACACTTCCTTCAAGGGGCTGGGTTGCGTGTTGATGCAAGAAGGCAAAGTCGTTGCATATGCTTCTAGACAGTTGAGACCTCATGAGGAGAATTACCCAACTCATGATTTAGAATTGGCAGCTGTGGTGTTTGCTCTGAAGATTTGGAGGCATTATTTGTATGGGTCTCAATTCGAAGTATTCAGAGACCATAAGAGTCTGAAGTATCTTGTTGATCAGAAGGAGTTGAATAACAGACAACGTCGATGGATGGAATTCCTGAAGGATTATGACTTCGAGTTAAAGTATTATCTTGGCAAGGCTAACGTGGTTGCAGATGCTTTAAGTCGGAAGTCAATACACTTGTTTCGAATGAGCTTAGAAGAACAGAGTTGGCTAAATGGATTAAGAGATATCCATGTAGTCCTAGATCCAAAAAGGGCTACTTTAAATGCAGTCCTTGGTGAATATGGATTTTATCAGGACCTGAGAGACACCCAGATAAAAGATGATCAGCTAAAAAGAATTTGAGAAGAACTAGAACATGATAATGTTTTAGATTATGATATTGGGAATACGAATATCTTGAGATACAAGAAGAAAATTTGTGTTCCCAACAACGATAAAATCAAGAAAACCATTTTGGAAGAAGCTCATCAGAGCAGGTATACTATGCATCCGGGAATCACCAAGATGTATAATGATTTGAAGCAACAGTATTGGTGGCCAAAGATGAAGAGAGATGTGACAGAATTTGTCTTGAAGTGTTTGACGTGTCAGAAAGTCAAGATCGAGCATCAGAAACCCCCAGGACTACTCCAGAACCTGGATATCCCTAAATGGAAATGGGATAGCATTTCCATGGACTTTATTACAGGTCTACCACAAATTCGGAACACTTACAATGCTATTTGGGTGATCGTAGACCGATTAACCAAGTCAGCACACTTTCTACCGATCAAAGTGGACTACTCGTTAGAGAAATTGGCTGAGCTGTACATTAAAGAGATTGTTCGTATGCATGGAGTGCCAGAAAGTATCATATCGGATCGTGATCCAAGATTCACTTCAAACTTTTGGAAATCCCTGCAAGAAGCCATGGGGACAAAGTTAAAGTACAGTACTGCTTATCATCCTCAGACAGATGGTCAAACCGAGAGAACTATTCAGACAGTCGAAGACATGTTGAGAGCATGCACCATCGAGCTCTCAGGTAGTTGGGACAAGCACTTACCATTGGCAGAATTTGCATATAATAATAGCTACCATTCTAGTATTCAAATGGCACCTTTTGAGGCTTTATATGGTCGAAGGTGTAGATCGCCATTGTGTTGGACCGAATTGAGTGAAAGAACCATTATTGGACCAGATTTGGTGGACCAAACATCGCGAAAGATTGAAATGATACGGCAGAAATTGTTGACAGCTCAGAGCCGACAGAAGAGTTATGCGGATCGTCGAAGGAGACCATTGGAGTTTAATGAAGGAGATCATGTTTTCCTAAAGGTTTCACCCATAACGGGCATTGGAAGGTCTATTAAAGCAAAGAAGTTGACTCCCCGATTCATTGGACCATACGAGATTTTGGAGCGGATTGGGTCAGTAGCTTATCGAATCGCTTTGCCTCCGCACTTGTCTAATGTGCACAACGTATTCCACGTATCACAATTGAAGAAGTATCATCCAGATCCGTCTCATGTCATTAAGCCTGAAGAAGTTGAGTTGAGAGAAAACTTAACTTATATAGCAGAACCAGAGAGGATTTTAGATGTCCGAAACAAACAACTACGGAAAAAGACCATCCGATTGGTGAAAGTCTTTTGGAAGGGTATGACACCTGGAGATATGACTTGGGAGACTAAGAAAGAATGTGTCGTGATTTTCCTAACTTGTTTGCTTAAAGTTGCGATTATGCTTCTTTATTTTGAATTATTGTATTCTTGTTCATTATTTAAATCGAATTTTAGGGACAAAATTCTATTTAGGTTGGGAGAATTGTAACATCCTAATTTTTATATAATTATAATTTAGAGATAATTATGAAATTAATAGTAATTTTTGGATTAAAAAAAAGAGGGATTTATTTAAAATATATTTTAAAAATAATAATAATATATATATTAAAAATTAAAAATTATAAATATATATATATATATATATTTAAAAATAATAATAATAAATAATAAAATAATATATATATATATATATAAAAAGAAAAGAAAAGTGTGGGCGCCCGTTGGCGCCCACCACAACGAAAAAATGGGGGAGGCACAAAAAGTGCCTCCCACCATGTTTATAAGAGATTGTGGGCGTTGCCCACAATCTCAAAATGAAAACTGGGGAAGGCACGTAGTGCCATCCGCAGTTTTCATGAGCAGGGGGTATTTATAATACCCCCTCTCCCCCGTCCTCACTTCACACACCTCAAGTGTGAAGAAAGGGGTAGAGTAAAGTATTAGTAGGAGTATTTTTATATCTTTGGAGATCGATAAGGTACTCAATATTATTTCTCATCTCAGAATTATTTTTATGGAAATGTTCTAAATAATTTTCTCTTTTTTATGGTAAGAATTTTATGATGATTAGAGAAAATTTTAAGATTATAATTTTGGATAAATTTGAGTTTTGTTAATATGAGGCTATAGGAATGTAGAGGATAATTAATAGTTAATTTTAATCAAGTTACTTTTGTTACTTAATTAGCATATAATTTTATAATAAAATCTTTACATAACTAATCTATGAATAATTCTATATTAGGCTTTTTAACCGATTAAATTTAGGTTAAATAATTTATTTGGATTATTAGAGGTATTCTTGAGGTTTTAATCGGTTTAGATATTTTTTTAGGATGATGATTTATAATTTATCCATTTTATAAATTGATTATTGTAGATTGATTTTTGGCGTATATTTGAGCTCTTGGATTAGGAGCTTGTGATTATAATTTTGCTTTGGCGAAAGGTAACCACTTTCCACTTATTATTTGTGTTGATATGCTGTTTGTGAGTATTTTGATTTTTACTCCAATGAGTAAAGGTTTATTGTGATTGAGAAAGTTTTCATTATATTGTGAAGTATTTTGATATAAAATAGCTTTGTGGAATTTTATGATTTGAAATGAGAAAAATATGTATATATTCGGGAAAATCCCATTGAAATAATTATTGATAAATTATTGTGATAATGGGTTTGGGAAAAGATGGAGTATATTATTTTACCAGGTGGTATAGCCTCCATTGGTGCACGATGGTTGGCTGTTTATTGTCCCACCAGTTTCAATGAGGGACTGCCCCACCAGTTTCAATGAGGGGCTGCGACACTGAAAGACCCATGGTCTGGGGCACGTGCTCTGAGGGTTTGGCCGATCCTCATGACGTGACCGGTGAGCTTTTTGAGTGACCAGTCACATGGTTAGTAACTTAGCCCATGGGTCTAGTCGCGTGGAAATAAGGCGGTTCGGTTGGATTGATGGGAGGTAATGGGAATTGTAATAAGAAATTTATGTATAAAATCGTGATATTAAATTCTTATAAATTTCTATATAAATTGTTCCACTTAGCACCTCATGAACACATGTTAGTATGTGTAATGAGTCGGATAGCTGGTTACTGAGGCTTTTGTCTCACCCCGTTAATTTAACATTTTTCAGGTGATATTTCTCTTGCTGGAATGTCGGGAGGAGCTCCTGAGGCATAGATATATTTCTATATATATCTGTATAGCCTCTTGTAGTTTGTTATGTGTTGATTGAATGTATATTGCCACTTATTAGGGACCATATTTTGTAAACTCTAAATTCCTCTACGTACTCTGTTGGGTGACCTTGGTTTTGAAATGGAAATGTTTGATATGATAACTGTAGGGACTTAAATCTTTTATTACCATGGTAGAGTTCTCAAATAGTTACTTGAACTCTTTTCTATCATGGTAATGACTTAAATCTTTTATTACCATGGTAGAGTTCTCAAATAGTTACTTGAACTCTTTTCTACCATGGTAATCTTTCTTTCTTTTAAAAAAAAAATGAAATGAGTAATTCTTAAAGAAAAGCTAATATTATATATTATTAAGGAAAGGACCTCACAGGTTCAGTGGCATTGTTCTTCATAAATAGGTAGTGCATGAAGATAAATATTGGATAATTAGAAAGACAAGACCTAAACTTTCAAAACAAAAATGCTTAGTATGTTTATAATTTTGGATGAGTTCAAGACCATTTATCACCTTTTCCTTTGAGCTGGATATACATGTAAGTGCTCCTTTTTACTTTTATTTACATAATTCACTATTTTGTTGACCTGCCATGATATTTAATTATGTTGGAATTTCTTCATTTATCATAATAAAAAATGGCTGTCGAAAAGAGTGGCAGCCACTAAAGTTGCAGCATTATCTTTTTTAATGTTCATTTATGGACATGAATAGATCTGTATTTTGATACATCTTTCTCCTCTATTTTAATATGTTGTTGTCATCGAGTTATCATTTATAAAGATCACTAGATAAGAACTCCTTAATTAGATCTTACATTAAAAAGTGGAGGGAATATTTACATTTCACCGACCATGCTTTTCAAATAATAATTAAAAATTTATTTCTATCAGCTACTAGTTCTTTTAAGTAGTAGGTTGACATTTAATTTTATCATAACTGGCTGATAAATTACAAATACTCTAAGGCATAGTTTGGTTGGGGCATTCTTGGAGGGGAGGGGAGGAGATTAGAAATATGTGTTTGGTTTAAAAAATTGGAGGAGAGGGGAGGTAAGAGTTTTTGTCTTTTTCCTCACCCCTCCTCTACAAAAGTGGGTTTTTTATTTTTTTTTGGAGGGTTGAGAATACTTTGTTATAAACTTGACTGAATTGCCCATGCGTGCTTCTTTCCTAATATTACAATTTTATCCTTCATACTATAAAAGCCCATTTTTCCTTTGCTTTCCGAGGACGCTGTGTTCTTCATCAAAGTTGAGTGCTTTGATTTTTTTTTTTTTTGTGTGCCTACACTTTACTCATTATTGGTTGAATAACAGAGCATTCAAGTGAAAAAATTCTGAGATACTCGTCATATTAGATCATTTCTAAAATTTAGATGAATTAACCCATCAAATTTGTGTGAATGTAGAAAATGCGCGTATAAACAAATTTGAGCTTCAAACATTGTTGATTTCTAAGATTCAGATGAATTGACCATTCAAATTTCAACATCTTACATAGAAAAATAATCCTATTGAATATTACGTGAAATAATTTGGATCCCCTAAATTTTCATAAAATAAAGTAGAACAAGATTTGGAAGATAGTGGCTGATCCTAACTTTACCCGGAAAGGAGGGGGGTGTTTCTTATATACTACCTCCGGTCCTATAAGACATAGTTTGTAGTGTAATTTGCACTACAAACTATGTCCTATATTTAGGACCAGAGGGAGTATTTAATTTCTTTATATCACTTCACCATGCAGTGTTTAGAGACTCAGAAAGCATTGTAGCACGTTTTATAGTATTCAAAAATAGTTTCGGAGCCCTTTTTTAGTGCCGTGAGTTGATTATGGCGATGAAAAAAATCTGGCTATAGATGTGAAGTAACAAGAGCAGGTGTAGTACTAGCTATTAGCCTTAGAGGAAGGAGGGAGTTGAGTTAACAGATGATTGATGAAGTGGAGGAGGACATTTTTGGAAATGCGATTTATAGATGGGGGTTCTAATACCTTAATAGGGTATATATAGGGACTTAGATGGAGGGGGCAAAAGAAGCTAAGGTGCAAATATACTCTTAATCTTTTCTTTAATGTGCACTTGGCATCCTAAATTTTTTTTATGCAACAAACGCCATGGCCATTAATTCTACCCATGACTTAGAGGGCTTGATAAAAAAAAGAGAGTAAATATAGAAATATACCTATAAACTTTTTCCAAATGTGCACCTATCATGATAAATGGACATTAGGTGCAAAAATACTCTTCATCATTCCAAAAAGGCCCTTAAATGCTTCAACCGTTTAATGCATCAACATTGACCATCCATTCATTTCAACTTTAACAGTCTTCACCAACGTTGACATGGCACTTTTACAACATTATGAATGAAATAACAACATTTTTATACCTTAATCCTTTTTATAATGTACAAGTTTTTAGAGGAAAAAAATAAGAATGTGATGAGAAATAATAATTATTGAGGTTTTATATAAAATAACATTTTTGGCCATATGTATAAAATAAAACACACACATTATTGAAGTCTGAAGAGGAATAATAAAACATATAGACAGTAATTTTTGAGCATTATTATTCTTTATGACAAAAAGTATGGAAACATAAAATAAAGTTGAAGAAATACTTTTCAGGTATTATCTTTATGATTTGCGTATATCCATGAACATATTATTGACCAGTCTAAAACTATATAGTATTGTCAATTTTTCATATGCATACACAAATTTACTGTCTGATAGGCTTAATTGGCTTTTCAAAAGTATTTTCAGGTTTTACATTCATATTAATGCAATTTTACTATAAATAAAGGAATTAGTTGGGGGTAATATATATATCTTAATTAGAGGTGGAACCAAAATTTATGGATGTCGGGATTAAAATTAAAATACACAGAATAAAAAGTTTATTCTGAGTCTAGCTAGAAATGTATAATTCCCATACTATATTAAGAAAAAAAATGTAACAAGGGAGTCTAGCAGGGGGAGTGATAACAAGTTACACGTGCACACAAAAGCGGAGTGACATTTCACATCCACGTTGTGAGAGATAAATTGCACTATACATTTTTGAGGATTGTACAGCTCCTTCTTTTTCCACGTTGTACAACTCTTTAACGGCTCACTCTTCTCCCGTATTTCTGTCAAAAATGAATATGACACATTATAGGACAAAAATTATTTGTTTCAAAATTAAATTATTCTATATAGATACATACCGGTTACGTCCAACATAAACAATTCCATATCTCCGTCCTTCTATATTCCTCAGAGTTCATGGTAGAAGTGGTTGGATCATCAGACATTGAAAGATGCTCCTCCATTTCGCTTTTTCTGCACTGAAGCAACCATTTCACAGTGAGTCGTTAACACTGTAATCATTGAAATGAAATTGTTAACTAGAGAAATATGTGCATTAACATTATTTGGAAATGAATATGAAATTGCCTTACAATAAATAATTCAATGAAAACCATAAAGTAAAGAAATAATCTATATAAAAATAAACAGAATTCTCATTATTACCTGGATTTAATCAAAGAATATTATATACCAGATGTAGTAGATAATCAACTACTTACTTGCTCAGACAAACCGAAGTCTGCCAGCTTAATTCTGTTTGCCGAATCCACGAGAATATTACCGCCATAAGCATATATAAAAGTAAAGAAAAGGAATTAAAAAAAAAAAAACTATGTACAGCGTCCTCCAATGAAGGTAATGAGACAGTTATATTAGATAGTTCAAAATTACAAAGAAATAGTGCATTCCAGCCATGAAAACAGTATAGGCAAACAGAGAAAATATACATGTTATAGTATTGAAATGACACGCAAATAGAAGACAGTACTTGTAATCATTGAAATGTAATTGTCAACTAAAGAAATATATGTATTAACTATGCATGTAACATAATTTAGAAATGAATATCAAATTGCCTTACGATAAATAATTCAATGAAAAATATAGAACAGAGAGGTAATCTATACAATAATAATAACAAATTCTCATTGTTACCCGAATTTAATTAAAGAAATCTTAGTCAAAGTCTTTAACACCTGAAAACAAAAATACAAATGGGAAAAACAACATGGTAAGCAAGAATTTGTTATGCATGTAAATCATTAGATCAAAATAATTGGTATTCGGCTTGAAAAGTGGCCTGTACTTGTCAATTAGCACTAACGAAAGTACAAAACACGGTGACATGCAACGTCTCTCATGTAAGTTTTTTTTTTCTTTTTTCTTTTTAAATAAGCTGTGAGTCCACATAGCGAAGCTCAGTGAGTTTGCTTCCATCAATTAACTAAAATGAGGAAATTTATCAAAAAAAAAAACACTAAAATGGGGAAAACAGAGAGACTATTCAACAACATAAAAAAGAGATAAGTGATGAGAGTCTGTCTCAGAATCAAAATCGAAATCACCAAGTTACCTACGTGAGGTGAGGGTGAGGGCGGACGAGAATGATGACTGACGAGTCCGACTCTAACAACGGCGGAGAACGATGGAACGAGAGACAGACCATGAAGTCGCGGAGAGAGAGAGAGTAGGGAGACTGAGTGAGAGGGCGCCGGACGCCGGTGAGGCAAGGGTGAGGGTGAGGAAAGAAGCAGAGAGAAATAGGAGGAAACAAGTACTTGGCTCATTCCATATCTTCTCAGAGTACAATGGGTCATCATTTATAACTTATTTTTTTTTTTATTTTCAATAATTTGAAAGCTTATCTTTTTTAAATATGAAAAATTGATCCGTCCAAAAATTCTCTTATAACAAAAAAAAAAAAAAAGAGGGGGGCGGGGGGGGGGGGGGGGGGGAGAAAGAGTAGGTACCTTATAAAGCTTATGAATTTATTTCGGATTAACTTAATTATTAGGGGATCCAGCACACATTTCTTCATCACCCTCGCATGAGCTGCCGTGCGAACTTAGCTTAGCTCTTTTTGTTACCGTGGATTGATTAGGCAAACGTAAATGTCCTCTTTGCTTAAATAATTATGCCAAACTTCATAGTATATAAACTTATTTCAAATCATCGATGTGTTTTATTATGATATTTAATGTGCGAACAAATTATTGGTACTCCTCCTTTCTTTAACTTGAGATTTATTTATTTAATTTAAAGAAATTAAGGAAGCTAAATAAATAAATAAATTATAATATATATGATATGATCTCTCTAATACTTATGAGTAACATTAGATTATATCAATTTACAAATTAATTTGAAGGAAAATAATAAATATAAGAGATAAAATAGAAAAATGTCTTACATTTAAAACCAAAACTTAACTCAAAATTAGGTTCTATATTTATGACCGAAGGTTTACATATTATTGACGCGTACGGATTCAAGATGTTCTCGTATTCTATGCTGATTATTTTTTAAGGTGTGATCCTAATCTTTAATGCCCCTCCTATTTACGGAAGTACTTGATGTCGATTATGAAATATGGAGATATATAAAAAGAAAATTTTAGCTAAATATGTCATATTTACATTAAAAACTAAAAAAATAATAATAAAGATAGGTCTAAATTTTTTAAGCTCACATATGTGATTAAGAAAAATCACAGTTGGAACGGGAGACTCATAAATAAAGTGGAGCCATGCATATATTTCAGTCCAAAAGGAAAAAGAGGAGCCATACGAAAATCAACATCGCACGCACTAGTTCCTTTTTTGGCAAAAATTCCGCCAACAAAAATCAGCATCGCATTTATTTTATGAAAAACTTGTCCAGTTCTATGCTTCTATTTATACACAAAATAATCATGCATAATTAAATGGCATCCGTTCATTCAGTTGTATGCTTCTATTTATTCATGTCCTTATTTATCTTATTTATCGAGTATAACTACAATTTTCAAAGTTTTCTTATATTTTGGACCAAATGGACTAGCAAATATTAATAAAAAAGATGAACCTAACTTCGATTCCTTCAATGGTGTTCTTAGCACATTTATACACACACACACACACACCCAAACGAGTCTTGAAAATTAATAAGCAATACAATGAAAATATGGTTCAAATATTAACAATGGCAAGGGAGAAAATTTCAGAGAGGACAGGAAGAAAGAGGCCACAGAGAGAGAAGAGCCATGCAAAATTCACAGCCTTCTTGTAGCCATAGTCCACAGGCCTCTTTAGTTTCTTGGCCCATTCCTTTCCCAAACCATATTTTCCCTTGGCCCATAATAACCAGTTTCTTCTACTTCACATATAGAACTTCCTTAGGTAAGAGGAAGGAATGTATGGAGTTACCTTTGTTTAATATAATTATGACTGTCTTAACAAGCATATATGTGCTTTTTGGCAACAGCCTGCTTCGACATGAGGCAAAAGATATTCCATGTGATAGATCAACGAATTGAATGGATATTTGTATTAATTACTCAATTGTATTTTGGGCAATTCGTGCACCGGGTTTTACAGTCTAGTTACTATTTAAAAAATGGTAAAATTAAATGTCTTGTATACTGAGATATAGAGTTTTTTTTAAAAAAAATTTAAACGGGCCGGGAAGTAGTATAAATTATGGCAAATGTATTATTTTCCTAAAGACGTCTTATATGTGACAATGCTTACTCTAAAATTCTTACACCTCTCCACCAACAATGCATTGAGAGTTTGGAACCTTCTGTTGAGATATATAAAAAAGTTGGACACCTTGGGATATAAGAAGAAAGCAGTGGACATTCTTCAATTTCCAGATGCTGTGAGGTAAGAAGTTGGCGAGGTAAGTTTCCAATTAATTTGGGACAATTATATTCTCTCCAGTCATTAATATGAGACATATTTGGGGATTTAATCTTGGTTCTAAATATAAGATAAAATTTTCATATTTGTTACTTTTCCTCTAATTTACCGTTACTGATGCTCTCTCAAGAATAATAAAGGAGGAGGGGGAAGGAGGGAATTAATGAAGATGATTGAGAAGATTTAAAAAATATATGTCATATTAACTAACTTAACCAACTTTCTTAATCTAATCAAATTAGGTAAATATCTCTTATATTAAAGACCAATGGAGTTAAAGCCAAGAGTGCGGAGTTTAGGTTGAAGGTCATACATAATATCTCTCTGTGCCCATGAAAATAGAAATAAATATTGAGAAACAAGATTAAGATGTAAGTATTATAACATAAACATTTCTAAGATGTTAAAAATATAAAAGAAGTTCTATTGTCCTGAGAGATGTTATAAACTTTTAAAACAAGATAATTCATCAGGTTTATAAAACAATCTAACTACACGTAAGCATTTTAGGAGAAGCCAAGTTGAGCAGTCTTCGAATGAAGTTGAGACTATTTGGCTATCAAGACTAGTCAAAGTTATTAATTGGATTTCTAAATAAGACAATTTGATAATTCTCTCTTCCTGTTTTTTCTTTTAAGATACAAATAAAATTACTTTTAAAAAATACCCCTATTTCTTTCATGTAAGTAATGGTTCAAGAGACTAGGATAATTAAAGCTTTGAAATTCACAAGTTCAGTTTAATAATTCACATAGTTGCCATCAGCTATCCAAAACAAACTTTTGCAACAAAATTGCACTCTTCAATAAACCTATGTGACTGTAATACCTGTAGAGACATAATGCGATGCAATAAAGCAGTTATACAACATGGATTTATCAAAGTATGCCTTTGTTTCAGGTTCATGTACTCTTAGAAATCATCGACTTTTATTTGGAACCATATGTTATTCCCCTGTTTCATCCTTCTCATGCATATGAAGGCAGTTTAATTTCAAGCAGGTTTTTCCCCCATGAATACAGCTAAAAGGCTTTGAACATCAAATGTATATGGGCAGCAAATTTCTGCAGGGTGACGTGATGTAAGAACAGAAGAGAGATGTTATTATGTCATTGAAGTAAGAATATTTTCATTAATCTGGTATTGGATGGTATTATGTGTGAAAACACATCATATCTTCCCACATTTTGATCTTCCCTTATCTATACATACATAATTGACTGAACCATATTTTTATATGTCATGATTATAAATTGAGATTTTTAATGTATTTCCTAGGATAATATTATATGATTAAGCACTAATTTGAGTTAAGATTTGTATTGAATCAAGTGTAATTAGGGGGTAAAATGGTCATAATTTGTTAATTATTCATGCAAATGATGTCTTGGACTTTTGATGCTACCTTATACTTAATCTTACATTATATGTGTTTAAGAAGAAATTTTGAGATTTTGGAGGGTCAGAATTAATATTTTGATGACTGGAAAAAATTACAGAACATGTCCTAGAATTTTTAGAAATTACAAGTGAACAAAGAAAAGGGGCCATGAGCAAAGTACCAAAAAGACCCATACGTTTGGGAAATTTGGTTAGCCCTAACAAGTTTAAAAAATATATACTTTAGCCCCTACTCAGAACTTTTAAAATTTCAAATACGTCCCTGGCCAAAATAGGTTTTGGCCAAGGACCTTCTTCCTCCTCGACAGACAGAGCCGAGAGGGGAGCGCCGCGAGATGAGAATGAAGGCCTTCCTTCACCTTCGATTCTCTTCCTCCCCCACTTCACCATCGCCGGCGAGCTTTGCCTATCATCTCACTCTCACCACACAGGCCAACGTCGCTGTTATCAGAGGAAGTTCAACCATGATTTACAGAGAAGCTTGAAGAAGTCGTAATATTGACAGCAGCAAGAGAGGGAAAACCGTCGGGAACCGCGCACCATCACTTCGCCGGAAGTTTCTCTTTTCACTCCACACCACCACTGCCGATCAGTTCACCGTCTTCTTCCTTCTTCACCTTTGCCAAAATCACCTTCCCAGTTCAGGCACCACCTCCGGCGAATATCTCTCTGTTCTTTCTTCACCATAGCCTACAGACCCATATCCATTTTCCTTAAATCTGATAGTGCATTCATTTCCTATGGACTTTGGGAATTTTGAGATGTTTGAGGAGTGGCTGAATTTGCATGATTTTTGGTCGCAGATGACTAGAGCTTCAATGTAAGTAAGAATTTGTTAGTTTTTCATTAACTCATTATATGTATTATGATATGTTTGGTTTAATTTTGTATTGTTATTTGTTTATGAAACTTAGATAAGTGTTTATTTGATGATTTCTCCAAACTAACGTAAAAGAGGCTTTCATCAGTAATCACCTCCTTCAAGTTTCCACTTCTTGATTTCTCTTCCCATTTTTTTTATATGTGACCATTTTTAAATTTATTATTTTCCTAATCACATGACACATCCATATAAACACGTCTTTATGTGACCATTTTTAAATAAGAGAACTATTGTTTCAAAATATATTGTTCTAGAATGTCAACGCAGTAAATAAAAGTATTTTAGTTCATGTGAAATTATATTTTTATATTAATTAGTAATTTCTTAGTTCACATACAAAACCTTAAACAACTAAAGAATTGAAATGGAGGGAGTACATGTGTGTTGCTTTCCATGTAAATTCTCAATCAAATGCTTTTGACGTTAACAAATGTGGAGGAAATGTTTATTGTTTCTTCTACTTCACATATAGAACTTGTTTATAACAAGAACGGGTCTATGGAGTTACCTTTGATTAATATTAACTATGACTATACCTTTGATTAATATTAACTATGACTATCTTAACAAGCATATATGTGTGTGTATATATATATATGTATGTTTCTGTTATTCTTATGTTGGACAAGATCAATAAACCCAAAGTCTTAAACATAAGTAATGTCACTTTTTATCCTGTTCGCCATGGATACAATCAATATCAATAACAATGGCATCCATTCATCAAGTTGTATGCTTCTATTTATTCATGTTTTCCCCCTCAATTATATACTTTTAGACTATGCGTATGAGTTTAACTTACCTACTGGAATTCCACGCATGCTACAAGTTGGAAAGTAGTTTAGGCATATTGCATAATGTGGGCATTTTGTTGAGTAATATATTAATATTTTTTAAATTACTATTTTTTTAAGCCGTAAAGTATGCTCTTAGTTTGATAAGCTTTTGAAATTCAACTCATTTAAATTTTATCTTAAAAAATAAATTGCACATATTTGATTATGTGTTTTCATTAGATCAAGTATATATCTAAAAAGTTCAAGGACTGCTATTTAAAAAAAAAAAATCAAAACAATGTTGTTTCAAACTCAATAAGATATAAATTAAATGCAAAGTTTAACTTGGTTGATTTGTTCAAAAATCCTTGACCAAACCGGTCAAAGAATTAGTTCACTAGTCTAACTGGCCAATCTAAATTAAATTTTAGTATCATAAGTAGGATACACATATAATTCAAAGCCCCATTGTCAATATGGCCTTCATGTTGGAACCATTACAGCAAGTACTTCCGACTATAGAAGTGATGAGCTGTTATCCATATTTTGTCATTCCCAATTCTTGAAGGATGCAATTGCAATTTATTAAAAGAATCACAATTCAATTTATGACCAATCATTTTAAGAAAACGCGCTTCAGAAAATGTCAATCCTTTGCACCAAAATAAGATTTCAGATTTTGGGAAAATGACCTTACTGTCCTTCAATTTTTAAAAATAATCTAATCTATTCTGGGAGCCACCACTGCCAGTAAACAAGTTTTGGCAAAGGTTGTTTCAAGTGGGATTTAATTCTATTGCCTTTTGCACTTAATTTTTCTTTTATTGCTCACCTACACTTTTGTTTTATCTCTAAAATACTCTATATCATCCAGTCGTGTGAATATAGAGGATGTGAATTGTGAATTATAAAAATTCAATGTTATTAAATAATAATATTATAATTTTAAGAAATATTACATATTTCTATTCTTGATGAATGAAAACATATTGGAGTTCCACCCACGTACGCAACCCATTTAGGCATTTCAAATACTAAAAGTTTAATGCTTGATTCCCCATTCAAAGAGTGGATTGAATTTGCTTTCTTCAAGGGGTACCAATAAACTAATGAATGTAATGTATGAGTTTGCTGTTTCTAGATTATATAAATATTGGTCAAGGTGCCAGCTGCTTTCTAAATGTTCAGCATATACTCCTTCTGGTCCTATTTATAAGAGCTCGATAATCGAATTACGTGATTTTAAAAAGATTATAAAAATTAGTTAAAAATAATAAATATGTCTAAAATAATTTTTTTCCAAGTATGTCTATTTACCTTATTTATCAAGCATAACTACAATTTTCAAAATCTTTTTATATTTTGGACCAGAGGGAGTAGCAAATACTAATAAAAAAGATGAAGCTAACTTCGATTCCTTCAATGGTGTTCTTAGCACGTTTACACACACACACACACCCAAACGAGTCTTGAAAATTAATAAGCAATACAATGAAAATATGGTTCAAATATTAACAATGGCAAGGGAGAAAATTTCAGAGAGGACAGGAAGAAAGAGGCCACTGAGAGAGAAGAGCCATGCAAAATTCACAGCCTCCTTGTAGCCACAGTCCACAGGCCTCTTTAGTTTATTGGCCCATTCCTTTCCCAAACCATATTTTCCCTTGGCCCATAATAACCATTTTCTTCTACTTCACATATGGAACTTCCTTAGGTAACAGGAAGGAATGTATGGAGTAACCTTTGTTTTATATAATTATGACTGTCTTATATGTGACAATGCTTACTCTAAAATTCTTACACCTCTCCACCAACAATGCATTGAGAGTTTGGAACCTTCTGCTGAGATATATAAAAAAGTTGGCCACCTTGGGATATAAGAAGAAAGCAGTGGACATTCTTCAATTTCCAGATGCTGTGAGGTAAGAAGTTGGCGAGGTAAGTTTCCAATTAATTTGGGACGATTATATTCCCTCCGGTCTTTAATATGAGACATATTTGGGGATTTGATCTTGGTTTTAAATATAAGATAAAATTTTCATATTTATTACTTTTTCCCTAATTTACTCTTACTGATACTCTCCCAAGAATAATAAAGGAGGAGGGGGAATGAGGGAATTAATGAAGATGACTGAGAAGATTTAGAAAATATATGTCATATTAATTAACTTAACCAACTTTCTTAATCTAATTAAATTAGGTAAATATCTCTTATATTAAAGACCAATGGAGTTAAAGCCAAGAGTGCAGAGTTTAGGTTGAAGGTCATACATAATATCTCTCTGTGCCCATGAAAATAGAAATAAATATTGAGAAACAAGATTAAGAATGTAAGTATTATAACATAAACATTTCTAAGATGTTAAAAATATAAAAGAAGTTCTATGGTCCTAAGAGATGTCATAAACTTTTAAAACAAGATAATTCATCAAGTTTATAAAACAATCTAACTACACGTAAGGATTTTAGGAGAAGCCAAGTTGAGCAGTCTTCGAATGAAGTTAAGTGTGTTTGGTATCATGTTTTGCATGGAAATAAGCCCGTTTTCATGGAATTAAGCCCAAATGAGTTGGGATTTTTTGTTTGGATGTTTGGTTCAGCTTATTTTAATTGCAGCACGGGTAGAATAAGCTACTTATTAAATAAGTTCCTCATTGCAGCTATTCTATTAAGTCACTTATTACATAAGTCGAGATAAAACTCTTCTCACATACTTATCTCGTATACTGTAAATCACGATTTATAAGCACTTATTGTCCAAAAATAAATTGCTCATCCAAACATAAATTACATTACAAAAACTGACTTTTCAATTAAATCATTTTTAATAAGTTAGAATCATAATTAGTCATTTTTCCTACCGCTATCCCAAACACACTCTAAGACTATTTGGCTATCAAGACAAGTCAAAGTTATTAATTGGATTTCAAAATAAGGCAATTTGATACTTCTCTCTTCCTGTTTTTTTCTTTTAAGACACAAATAAACTTACTTTTCAAAAATACCCCTATTCCTTTCATGTAAATAATGGTTCAAGAGACTAGGATAATTAAAGCTTTGAAATTCACAAGTTCAGTTTAATAATTCACAAAGTTGCCATCACCTATGCAAAACAAACTTTTGCAACAAAATTGCACTCTTCAATAAACCTATGTGACTGTAATACCTGTAGAGACAATGCGATGCAATAAAGCAGTTATACAACATGGATTTATCAAAGTATGCCTTTGTTTCAGGTTCATGTGCTCTTAGAAATCATCGACTTTTATGTTGGAACCATATGTTATTCCGCTGTTTCATCCTTCTCATGCATATGAAGGCAGTTTAATTTCAAGCACGTTTTTTTCCCATGAATACAAGCCAAAAGGCTTTGAACATCAAATGTATATGGGCAGCAAATTGCTGCAGGGTGACATGTGAAGTAAGAACAGAAGAGAGATGATAGTATGTCATTGAAGTAAGAATATTTTCGTTAATCTGACATTGCATGGTATTATGTGTGAAAACACAATATCTTCCCACATTTTGGTCTTCCCCTATATGTACATATATAATTGATTGAAACATATTTTTATATATTTTTTCATGATTAAATTGATATTTTTAATGCATTTTCAAAGATAATATTGTATGATTAAGTACTAATTTGAGTTAAGGACATTTGAATTGAATTAAGTGTAGTTAGGGGCAAAATTGTCATAATTTGTTAATTATTCAGGGAAATGATTTCTTGGACTTTTTGATGCTATCTTATATTTAATCTTACATTGTAGGTGTTTAAGAAGAAAATTTGAGATTTTGGAGGGTTAATATTTTGATGAATGGGAAAAATTACATAAAATCTCCCTAGAATTTCTAGAAATTACAAGTGAATAAAAAAGGGGTTAGGAGAAAATTACCAAAGAACCCAGATGTTTTGGAAATTTTTCTATGCCCCAACAAGTTTAAACAATGTACATAGCCCCTCCTCAGAACTTTTCAAAATTTCCAATAGGTCCCTGGTCAAAATAGGTTTTGACCAAGGACCTTCTTTCTCCTCCTCGAAGGACAGAGCTGAGAGGGGAGAGTTGAGCACCGCGAGATGAGAATGGAGACCTTCCTTCACCTTCGATTCTCTTCCTTGCCGGCAACAACTTCCACCTTCACGGTCGCCGGCGAGCTTCGCCTATCATCTCACTCTCACCACGCCGGCCAACATCGCTGTCACTAGAGAAAGTTCAACCGCGATTTACAGAGAAGCTTGAAGAAGTCGTAACATTGACAATGGCAAGATAGTGAAAACCGTGGGGAACCACGCACTGCCACTTGGCCGGAAGTTTCTCTTTTTAGTTTTCACTCACACACCACCACCGTCGATCAGTTCACCACCGTCTTCTTCCTTCTTCACCTTTGCCGGAATCACCTTCCCAGTTCAGGCACCACCTTCGTCGAATATCCCTCTGTTCTATCTTCACTATAGCCGACAGACCCATATCCATTTTCCTTAAATTTGATATTGCATTCATTTCCTATGGATTATTAAAATCAGGAGGGGCTGCATTTGTGTGATTTTTGGTTGTAGAGAAGGGGAATGGGAGCTTCAGGTCTGTTTGGTTGGACGGAGGGAGGGGATGTGAGGGATTTTAATGGAGGATAGAGATTTTAATATTATTTTGTTGGATTGATCAAAAGGAAGAAGAGAGGAAGAATTTTAATATTACTTTGTTTGGTTCAGGAAGAGAGGAAAATTATTTTCATATAGATAATTTTATCCTTATATTATAAGTGATTTTTTTTCAAACACTGTTAAATGTATAATAAAGTGTTTATTATCTCATAATCATTTTTTTTTTTGCAGCTCAAGAGGCATAAATAAATAGAAACTCCATGATTAATGCAACAATTTCGCTCAACACAATCTCATAAAAAAAAATAAAAAACCCAAACCCAAATATAACAACACGCTTCCCCTTTCTATGTTAACTATGCAAATACGAGTCCCTCCCTTTTATTAAACAAACACAATGACGGTTATCCTCACATGTGTTATTGGAATCAGATTCCGAAACATAAGAAGATGTGGGCAATGAGTTAAAAGCAAAGCGATGAAGACACAGTCAAACAAAGGCAAAAAAAAAAAAAGTTTCTCTCTAGAATTAAGGAGTTGGCTGCGTGCGTGGAATGAAGGCACAATTATCAAAAGGGGGCTTTTTCTTTCCTACGCTATGCGCTTTGATTCTCTTATTGCCTTTCTCACTTTGCATGACTGCTATGCACGCGAGATGAACACGGAAATCCAGTTGAGAAGAGAGGAAAAATTATAAGAAATAAGGGTAATTTTTGGTTATCACAACAATGACATAGGTATTTGAGTCCAAACACTCTAATATGTTCAGTTTTCCCTCTAAATCCCCCCAATTTGGGGGGGATTGATTTTGAGAGGAGGGAGGGGAAAATTTTAAAAAATTTCCTCCCCTCTCCTAATCTTTTTCCTGCCAATTAAGGGGAGGGGAGCCAATCCCACCCCTCCCCTCAAACCAAATAGAGCCTCAATGTAGTACACAAGAGAATTTGTTAGTTTTTCATTAGTTCATTATATATATTATGATATGTTTGGTTTAATTTTGTATTGGTACTTGTTTGTGAGATTTAGATAAGTGTTTATTTGTCTATGATGGTTTATTCTTATGTTGTGTTTTATATTGATGCACTTGGATTTTGTATTAAACATATTTTCTTATATTTTAATAAGATTATGCATTGTATGTGATTATTATAGTATGTAGTTGAATTAATTTATATTAAGTGTTGTGATTATGCTCTCATTTAAGAGGAAGTAAGTGCATTAAAATGATTTTCGAACGTACATCAAGTGGTTTTTAACAATTTATCTAAGAGATGACTATGAAGACATTCATAGGATTAGTCATAATTAGATAAATTGGATTTAATACGATTTATAAAATAAAATATTAAAAGGGGGGACAGGTTATCGGTAAAAAAAAAAAGGTAAAGGGGCACATGGCCCCTTGAAACTTTGGGGTTAGGATTTTGGGAGAATTTGGAGTTCTTACAAAAGATGACTATAAATATGTAGACAATAAATAATAGTTGATTTTAATCAGTTTAGATTTATCATTCGGTTGTTTTATGATTTTATCATTAATTTCTTCTTATACAAATAATAAATTAGTACTTTAGGAATGTTTTTGACCGATTAAATTTGGATTAAACAATTTATTTGAGTTATTGGAAATATTATTGAAATTTTAATCAGTTTAATTTTATAGATTTTGAGTTATGTGAAATTATAAATTATGATTTGATATTAGAGTTGGAGAATTCTGGTTATTAAAGATTTTATTGAGTGAAATAGAGTTAAGAAAAAATTTTAGGAATTTTGATTTGAAAGGAATTTGAGGAATAGATAAATTGTTGTTATTTTTCAAGAAAACTTAGCCAATTATGGGGGTTATTATTTGCTATTTTATATTAGTTAACAATTATTATAAATTATATTAACATGTAAATATATATTTATTGTGGAGTGAATTTGAATTTAGCTTGTTGGAGTTAAATTCTCTCAAGTTTAGTTGTGTCAAGAACTTGAGGTAACCACTTTTCAATTTATCTTGTATTGTTGTTGAAATGATTATAGGAGTATATTGGTATTTTTAATTGCTATAAATATGTTATAGTAATTTATATATAAAAAATGTACAATGACTATTAATCATGTTTTTAGTAAACTTTTTAGTTAAGTGGGCCTGAATGATTTATTTGAATGATTGATGATGCATAACATTAAATATGAAATATATGAATAAATTATTAACATTGAAGATTATGATGTTGAGATGTTAAATGTGGTGAGTTGTGATTGAGAAGAGGTTTGATTCTTTTATACCACGTGATATAGTCGCCACTGTGTGCACAGTGGATGGTTTTGGCATTCTCACTGTAACACCCCAAATTTTATTCACCAAGAGTATATTGTGATTATTTTATATATTCAATAAAATGATGAATATTTAAGGCCAAAGGAATTAAATATTGAAAATTGAAAGGTGAACAGTGTTTTTAGTGAAATCGCCTGCAAGGCAGTGAGTTTTTCATGTGGTTTTGAAAGACCAACTGATGAGCAAAAATTATGAAATTTTATAGAGTGAAAGTAGGCATCCTAATCTTTAATTTGATGGTAATATGAATCAATTGAAGCTATGTCCAAAGAGTTATAAATTTTTGAAATAAGCCCAGAAATTCTGGCGTTTTTCTATAGCAACGCCCAAAGATCAAAATTCTGGGAAGTATTGGTTCCAATTGGCTAAAGGTAATATTTTTCCTTGTTAATAGACTTAAGGATGGTCACATAGGCTTTGGAATCATACCAATTGGACATCTACACAATTAGTTATGAATTTTCAAAGATTGGTGAAAATTTTACCCATAGTTTTTATTTGTGCGAAAATTGAAGAAATAAATTAATCTTCCTTTTTCTCTTAATTATTTTAAAAATTAAGGGATGAAGGAGGAGAAGACAAGTGTCAACATCCAATGAGACCAATTGTCAACACCACATGAAAGATGATAGAAATAATTGTTGTGTCATAAGTCCTTATTTATGTCATAAGCTTGGTAGCCAACTCTTGTACCAATTGACTTGAGTAAATGGATGAAGCAAACTTGGTTAAATGGAGGTGTGTGTGTGACGTTTTTGTGGGCGGAAATGAGGAAGGAATTGGTTCAAATATAAGGCCTAAGTTCAAGTCATAGTTAGGGAGAAACTAAAAGGACAAAAGGGCATAAAGGTCATTGCACACAATAAATGAATCAAGAGACATTTGATAAAACTTTCATACTCCCTTCATCAGCCATTGCACGTCCAAGTCATAGGAAAAAAAAGAGAGAAAAGAGAGCTTGAGAGTTCACAAAGCAAGGAAGAGCAAGAGGAAGTTCAAAAGAAAAACTAAGGTAACTAAGTCTTGATTTAATGATTTGGTTTCCTATTCTTGTGTAACACTTCCTCTAAGGTTCTCTTCTTCATGTATACATATGTTTAGCAAGTCAAGTCTCCAAGGAAAAGAAGGTGTTAAGATGCCAAGATTGAAAGAAAGAGGGTAACTTCATGAACTTGCTCTCTTGTGGTTGTTGTTTTTGTTGTTGATGATGTTTCTTGATTTTTTTCAAGTTTCATGATTGGTTTGTGGACTTGGAAAGCAATAACCCTAAAGTATTATGCTGCCTAAATTTCATTAAATCATAAGCCAGAAGTGTTTAAAAAGTTAAACAAGTGATTTGGAGTGAAAATGAGAGAGATTTAAAAGTTGGATTTCAAAAACTATTTTTCCTTTTCTTTAAAGTTTCTGGTCTGTCCATAAATGAGGGAAGGAAATGGATTTTCATGTTTCTTATGGTTCCATGGTGTTTAGAAGGGAAAAATATGTAGGGTTTATGTTGATCACTTTTTGAGAAAAGGCCTAAAAAGTGAAATGACCAAAATACCCCTAAAACCCTCAATAGTAGCTGTCAAGGGAAAAATTGTCTTTTGACAATGCATTTGAGAAAATCGAGGCATGAAATGGATTTCTTAGACTAAAATAAGTTAGGATAGCCCTAGTCAAAATTTTGGAAAAATGTGCCATCGGGCCGGGTACAGCGGGGAGGGCCGGGTCCCGGGGGCATTTTGGTAAATTTTCACCATAGACTAATATAACTACAAGAAACACTATGGAAGAGTCTAAAATGATACTTGGATAGATTATGACCTATTTGTTATACATTTAATATTTTAGGACCAAGTCGGAAGTCAGAAGCGACACATTTTATGAGGCACATTAAAAAGGGATTGATAAGACCTTGAGGTAGGAACATTATCCTTCATGCATCATGCCATAGTTATGTGATTGTGTGGATGCCATTTTTTGTAAATGCGCTTTAGTAATCAATAAGGTTTGCCTAAAGAGGGGCATTTAGTTCCGGGGTGCACTTACATTGGGATTTGGCCAAAGTCTAACAGGTGTAGATTGTGGGGCTGAACCCTACTCATATATACATGACGATGATGTGTTTATATTGTTCATTAATTGGTGCATATATGGCACATATCATATTTACTTTTCGCATTTTCTATGAACAATAGCATATTTCTACTGGGATTTCTTGGAATCTCACCCTTTTTTTAACAAACATATTAGCGGGTGCCAATGGGACGAAAGGTAAAGGTGCAGATATAGAGAAGTGATTGGCATGTGCCTAGAGGCAAGGTCAAAGTTGGTGGATTAATTAGTTTATGCTTAAGATATTATAGGGAATCCTGTATATATTGAAGTTTTCACTGTATTCCGTATTTTGTCTACGAACGACTTTAGGACTGTACACAAATACTTTTATCAATATATATGTACTCTTCTATATGCCTATGGAACTTGGTCTCTATCGCTCTGTGTATATCGAAATGGAAATGGGTGTCGACACTCATAGCCCTTGGTATCACCCTTTCCTTTGGTTGGATTAAGGGTTAGCTCAAGGGACAGGTGACCCCTTTCCATTTTCTACGGAAAGGGAATCCATGGTCTGATATGAGTTTTGTAGCCTTTGGCCGGGTTACACCTCATTATTGAAGAGCTTGGTGCAGTTTTGTGAAAGAGACTAATCCTGTTATATGTTGTAACTCATAAATTCTGTCAGCGGTTAAGGAGGTTATAAGGATGGTTGAGGGAGTTTTGCATATTGAATTGTTCTCTTGAAATACTAATGTTTTGGAAAGATTAGACTTTATGTTATATGAAAATATATTTTGCCTACTTAACTATCTTGTAATCATTCCTTGCATACTTGTTAAAATGGAATTGTGGTTACTGAGTCCATGTGACTCACCTCCGTCGATATTTTTTTTTAGGCGAGAGTTTAGGTGGTGCTATCAAGGGGAAGGCAAATGAGACTTGATTTGATACCGATCCTATGTTTCGTTTAGTTACATGAGCATAATGTATATTGCCAAACTTAAGGGCCTTTTTGGTTTACGCTGCATATGTTGAATACTTCACTGCATACTGTAATTTGTACTGTGGGTGGAGCCCTTTAATATGTTATGTTATGTAATATTTAATGTTTTACTTGGTTTGGAGATTAGTTATATTGTAATTAAGAGAGGTTGTTGCACGATTACTTGAGGTTTTCAATTTAACTTGATAAAAAATTAACTCTCAAATCATTTTAAGAAGCTAGGAAAGCCACCAACTTTGCTATCAAGAGTATTTCCTCATATCCATCCAATTTTTATAAAGAAAATACCAAAATTAATAGTTTAACATTTAATTAAATTGCATTGCTCTTTTAATTATTAATTTGAAAAACCAAAACCCCTATTTCTCCTTATTTTCATTACATTTACATAGCATTTAGATTACTTAGGAATAAATAAAAGGCTCATTGAAGAGAGAAAACGATTGTAGATTTGAGTTAATTTTTTATTACGGATCCCAAGACTAACGCAAAAAAGGCCTTCAGCAATAATCACATCCTTCAAGTTTCCACTTCTTGATTTCTCTTCCCATTTTTTTTTTATATATATATATATATGTGAGCATTTTTAAATAAGAGAACTTCTGTTTCAAAATATATTGTTCCAGAATTTCAATGTAGTAAATAAAAGTATTTTAGTTCATGTGAAATTATATTTTTATATTAATTAGTAATTTCTTTTTTCATATGCAAAACCTTAAACAACTAAAGAATTGAAATGGAGGGAGTACATGTGCGTTGCTTTTCATGTAAATTCTCAATCAAATGTTTTTGGCGTTAACAAATGTGAATGAAATGTTTATTGTTTCTTCTACTTCACATATAGAATTGTTTATAACAAGAACGGGTCTATGGAGTTACCTTTGATTTATATTAACTATGACTATCTTAACAAGCATATATATATATATATATATATATATGTTTCTGTTATTCTTGTGTTGAACAAGATCAATAAACCGTTAGTCTTAAACATAAGTAATGCCACTTTTTATCCTATTTGTCGTGGATGCAACCAATATCAATATCTGTTTGGACATGAGATAGAAGATATTTCCAATTGATGCATGGATCAAGGAATTGAGTACAGTGCATATATGTGTCAATTACTTAATTGTATTTTGGGCATATTCGTACAATGCAAGGGATTTTGTGATCTAGTTAATATATAAAAAAGGGTGAAGGTGTAAATTTAGTATTAAATAATTTTATTAGAAGTATTCATAAGACTTATCTATTTTTAGGTGTAAAAGTAGCAATAAACTATTTATTTGGGAGCAGATTTAGCAACGCTATTAAATCTGTTTAACTGCCGTTATTTTTTGAAATGTGGGTCCCAATAGGCTTCTCCCTCTGTATTATTTTAATGGAAAAATATCACTTAGGCTACATGAAAACGATTTCATTTTAGTTAATGCCCAAAAAATTCTGAAATCTCTCTATAAAACTTAATTTATTTTTACTAACAGAGCTTAATGTCATTTTAACCTAAGGGGTGTAGTGATATTTCAGAATCTTTTGGGAGTTATCTGAAATGAAATTTTTTCCATGTGGCCTAAGTGATATTTTTCCATTAAAAAAATATTAAAATAATACAGAGAGAGAAGCCTGTTGGGACCCACATTCTAAAAGTAACAGCAGGTAAGTGTTTTTTAACGGCATTGCTAAATCTGCTCCCAAATAAATAGTTTATTATTATTTTTGCATCCGAAAATAGATAAGTTTTACAGATGCTCCTAGCGAAATTGTTGAATGCTAAATTTGCACATTCTCCCTTTAAAAAAATGGTAAAATGTTTTGTATACTGAGATATATAATTTTATTTTATATATTTAAAAGGGAAGTAGTATAAATTGCTTATCAATATGTAGATTCCTTTCTTTGACTTCGTCAGATTCTGAGAAAACAATTGAAAATGACCAATTTATTAGCTATAACTATTCAATAAGTCAGGAGACTAGATTACCATTCATTGCCATAATGCTTTGCAGAGTCAATTTGGCTGAGAAATTGGATTTCCTGAAAAGAAGAAAAATTAGAACCACTTCTATATAAACCCTCCCCTTCTCATCCCTCCATAAAATTACAGTTATGATCCTTTGATATGTTCTGCTTGAACCACATCTATGCGCGTTTCCTAATTAATAGAATTTAATTTTGTAATTTGTTCCAATATTTCATCCTTCTAATTTGTGCTATAGAATATAAACAAAAGTTTTTTTAAGACTATGTTTGAATGGAGAGGAAAGTGAGGAGAAAATATGGGAGAGGGAATATTAGGAAGAAAAACTTCCCTATATGATAAAAAAGCTTACTCCCTCCTATCTTAATTATAAGATAAAGTTGATTTTTTTAAAGAAATTAAGTAAGCTAATTAAATTACTTTAGAGTATTCTTATTTTTTTCCTTAAACTAATTAGTTTGACTAATAAATTAATATATAATCTAAGGATACATAATATATGATATGATTAAATAACTTATTTAACTTCCTTAATCTCTAAAAAAAAAATCAACTTTGTCTTATATTTTGGATCAGAGGTAATACTATTTTTGGGAATTTCCCTCATAATACTTTTTTTACTTTAATTTTCTCTCCATCCAAACATATTGTTAAAGAAGAAGGTTGCTTGTCATTATAGTGAATGGTCTTTTTTGCAGTAGCAGTGGAGTGTTTGGAAGTAGGAATGGTAGCTTCTAGACTTAATACGTATGAATATCTCCCTCTGCATGGACGACATGCGACGGAACATACTTGTAATTGTAACTTTCTGAACAGTTGTAATTTGTTATTGTTGGTTAGTTTTATGACTCTTCATATCTGCAAACTAAAAGATTGCAAGTTATTTGAACTCAGTAAGTTGGCAAGAATAACAGTAACAAAATATCCCATGTGACAGAAACAAAAGACGGCAGAAACAGCCGCCATTTACCATTTGATGAAATTGAAGATAAAGGCTGATATACAAAATTCTTGAGAGCCTATACACAAATAATTTCTTTGAAAGCCTTAGCTATATCAACCCTAATTATACTTTTTTACATCACCAGCAAAATGTTCGTGGTTTTACAAAGGGATGGTTTAGTAATGCTGCAGCAGATGGGCGGTTGGTTGGAGTTCTTGTGAAGCAGAGTTCGAGAAAATCTTTACCCTCTTCGCATAACTTTTCTGGTATGGGTGGATGTCGATGTTTACAATGAACATTAAATATGACCTGAAGCTGCTTAATAAATGAATTGTTTTTAGTGATATACTTCTTTGACTAATAAATGAAAGCTCCATGTATGAGATACAATGTCTCATGTAATTCCCAAAATTATATTTTGATAAGAAACTATACCCAAATTTCTCACTTGTCCTTGCATTTAATCAGGGCACTACTTCATTAACGCTAGACCTAAATATTTAGTCCCGAGTCCATTATATGCTTTGTTTATTATATAGCAATACTCCTTGCTAAGTTGTACACATGCTGACAAGTCTACTGTTTGTAAGATTAGAAGTGTTCTGTTTTGTGTTGGGTAAAGCATCAGCAGAAAGACAAACTCATTAAGTTTACATGCAAATAGAAAAGTAAAGTCATATTATCTAATGCAATGTTAGCTCTATAATATATATTGTAAAAGTGTTTACCGGGTGCAAATCAGGCCAAGGCTTCTCCCCTGAGAACATTTCAATGATTACACAACCCAAACTCCATACATCAGCAGCACAAGCTTCACGCGAGCTCTTATATTCTTCGTTCCCAAGAACCTGAATGAGAAGCAAGTTTCTTAATTAAGAAATATTTTTGTAAAGCATAAAGTAGATTATGAAAATATATACCTCTGGGGCTGCATAACATATAGTTCCAATCTGAGAGTGCTTACCCACAGATTCTGTCCGCTATTCAACACAGAAATCCAATTAAAGTTATCAATGTTTCTGACTGTTAGGACTATTATATCAATTCCAAGGGTATTTAAAAGGCCACAAATAACCACCAGTACTATGAGGGACAGAGACACTCGATTCTAAACATGAAACATCATGTTAAATTAGTGCAAATATTAAGTCTAAAGTTCTAAAATCAATGGCCGCGGTTTCGTCACATGAATGCATGTTGCACAGGATATCCAAAAACTTACATGCTCAGATAAACCAAAGCCGCCCAGCTTTACAATGTTGACAAAATCGACAAGTATGTTGTCTGGCTTTATGTCCCTATATATAATCATACAAAAGAATAAAGAACAAATGAGATGACCAGAACTCATGCAGTATTCCTTGTAAATATTTATGGGATTATACCTGTGGACTAATCTTTTGCGTTGTAGGTAAACCAAACCATTGAGAATTTGCGCAGTGAAATTTTGAATTAAAGGTTCAGGTAAAACACCTCGTTTCAATATATATTTCTTCAGTGAACCTGGTTGTATGAATTCCATGTATAGAGAAATGCAGCTTCCTTCATCCTAAATATGCATGAACCAAGCGATTAATTAACTATGCGTATATTCTCCTCCTCAGCTTAAATCAGAAGAATGCTTACCATTCTATGGCCATAATACTTCAGAATGTTTGGATGTTCTAGCTGGCTCAAAATATGGATTTCCTGAAAAGACAGATACACCAATTTAGTCATGTTCAATTGTGGAGGATTATATGTGTGACAAAGAAATTGTAATGATATATCTAAGACGTACCCTTTTTATAGATTCTACACTTGTAATGTTGTCAATGTTTTTCAGTTCCTTGACTGCACATAACTCTCTGCTTTCCCTATCAGGAATGAAGAACACACATGCTTTTTTATGGCTTACCAGCAAGGCTTCCAACACATAGTTCTCACTAAGAAATTAGATTAATATAAGATCAAAATTTCAGTTTACTCACACACACACACCTGTTGCGGGCAACATAAAGAGCCCCATATCCATCATGCCCAAAAATTTGCCCTTTTTCCCATATGCTAAAATCGGTGGTTTCAGGGATTGAATCATCATCATCATCAAGTGTTTCGTTTATTGCACATGATTCTCTTGTTTCTCTGTCAAAAATGAACATGGCAACATATTTTGATTTGATACCATATGAGAATTGAACAGGGTATTAGGCTATATCCCGTATCACCAATTATTTCTTCTAAAATTAAATTAAGACAATAAGATCAAAATATCTACTCCCTCCGATCCTTAATATAAGACATATTTATTTAATTTAATTTGATTAAGAAAGTTCGCAAGTTAGTTAATATGACATGTATTTTATAAAACACCCTAGTCATCTTCATTAATTCCCCCCTCCCTCTCCTCTTTGATTATGGTTGAAGGAGCACCTATAGGGATAAATTAGGAAACATTGTATGGGAATATTGCGCATTTATTTTGGATTATTTAGATTAATTGTTATTTCATTATTACGTTTGATATTTATTATATATTAGGATTAGTTATGGATATATTATATCTTAATTATTTTGATTTGATTAGATTAAATTAGATTTTAGGGTTAGCTGTAGCTTTGTCTATATAAAGGCCTATATGTACTCTTTTTTATTCATGGATTCAAAATATATTTTTCTCTCAAATTGTCCGTACATTGACATATATGAAAACTATATCTTATATTTAGGACTAAGATCATCTTTCCAAATATATTTTATATTAAGGACCGGAGGATTATTTGCTCTGTATCCTATGGGGAGTATTTGCTCTGCATCCTATATAGATATATGCATACCTGTTGCGACCAGTATAAACCATCTCATATTTGCCTGATCCAATGGCTGAAGGGATTGGATTAGTAGCTTCATGATGCTGTCCATCATCAAATTGAGCATTCACAAATGGATGGTTTAGTAATTCCGCAGCAGATGGGCGCTTGGCTGGATCTCTGATGAAACATCTTTCGAGAAAATCATTACCCGCAAGGGGCAGATTTTTTGGTATTTCCGGATCCTTATTTGCAAGACAAACTCTAAACATGACCTGAACCTGCAGCATGTTTTAATTAGTGAGTAACATGTCTAATTAATGAACAAACAATAGATCCGTATAACATATATAATATCTCTTCTAATTCTGATATTCCTTTGAGAAAAGGACCTCTAAAATTCTCCCTCTCCCTCTTTGCCTAATTGCAAGCATAAAACTTTTTGAATATAGAAAAGCACAAAGGAATCGAAGTGAGCATGGAAACCTGGATGGAGGGAGAAAAGAACATGCCATGCATGAAAGCTTTTGTCAAGATATAGATCCACCAAAACAAGAGATTGCCAAGATAAAGCCCAATAGAAAGAATGGGTCGTGAGATTATACCCGAGTGGACACATACAACCTAGCTGCTATAACAAGGAACGCTTAAATCTATCTAAAAGCTTTAATCCAATTTCTTGTATAAGTTGTTTAAAGTATTAAGGTATATTAAAATCACAAAATGTAAAAATGTACCGCATTGGCGCAATTAGGCCAAGGATTAATGCCCGTGAACATTTCAATGACGACACAGCCCAAACTCCAAATATCAGCAGCATAGGCTTCACCAGAGCTCTTATGTGCTTCTTTCTGAATAAGCTGTATGAGAAACAGGTTTATTAGTAGACATATATAGCGATGTCCAGATTAGTAAGAAAATAAATATACACCTCTGGAGCTGCATAATGTATAGTTCCATCCACTGAGTGCTTGCCCGCAGATTGAGCTAGCTATATCAACACACAAAATCCCTGTTATTCTTGTCCATAAGAGGAACTGTCATATCAATTCCAAGGGTATATATTAAAATGACCACAAATAACCAACAATATCATACTCATCTAGTCCTAAATGTAGGACCTATCTTGAGGGTGAAATTTGGTCTCAAATGTAAGATCTTTTTTCATTTTATCTTTTATATTTATAATTTTTCTTTAAACTAGCCTACCTAACTCATAAACTGATATATAACATAATACTATGCATAAATATTTTAGAAAAATTATGTCACAATATTATAATTAAATAACTTATTTAACTTTCTTAATCTCTCCAAATTAGATAAATAAGCCTTACATTAAGGACTAGAGGAATATAATACGCACTTACTTGAACCTACTATGAAACCAAATCATCTCATCAAGTTATATTGGCGCCTTGTAAGTAAATTTGTCTGACACTCAGATCAATACAAGGCCTTGTTTTTTTCACGTGAATGCATGCATTTTGTAAATAAAGTTCTCACTCTTGAGCTTCAAACATTATTCATTTCTACACTTGAGATGAATTAATCATTACTATTCAATATATTAGGTGAAATAATCTGGATCCCCAAATATTTCATGGAATAAAGTAGAAAGAGATTTGGAGATATTAGCGGATCCTACCTTTATGGGGTTTTACATATATAGGTAGGACGCATTCTTGATATCTTTTCATACTTCACCGTGCATGGAATAGTGAAATATTTTTAGAGGATGTCCAATGTTGCTTGGTGAATATAAGGAAAATGTGTTAAAACGAATAAGGGCATTTTCATGATATTACTTGGGGAATAATTTCCATGGAGCCAATATACAGGTGAGGAGGTCAATTGTGATATTTTTTTTTTCCAAATTCAAAGATTGGGGAAAGATATATCATCTGAAGGTAAAGATCAAGGTTCATCTAGTTACAAAAAATGGTTAAAATATACTTGTCCTGCAAGTAATTAAATTAGATCCAATTTAAAGAGATGACAAATAAATATGATAACTGTAGAAGTAATTAATTAGAATGCTAAATGTAGGAGATATTAAAGGACTTACATGCTTAGCCAAACCAAAGTCAGCAAGCTTTACATTGTTCTTAGAATCCACGAGTAAATTATCCGGTTTGATGTCCCTATAAGCATATAAAAAGTAAAGAAAAGGAATTTTAAAAAAAAAATTGATGTTTGGACAGTTATATTAGATAGTTCAAGCTTACGCAAAGGAACAGTGCATTTCAGCCACAAAACAGTAGAGGAAAACAGAGAAAATATGTTCGTATTCTTATTGCCAACTATAGTTATAAATCTACTTAAGTGATAGCTATGCTACATACTTTTACGTATCGCCACACAAAAAAATGTTTCTTTCACAAAAGATCCCAATATTTATGATTACAGAGCCACAGCTTGAAACATATACTCCATAATAGGTATGAATCTTACTTATCATAGCAACGAAAGTAAATCTTCAATTAATACCAAAGCATATTGGAGGTGGGTTTAACATACCAAACAAGAAGATAATATTTGCAGTTAACTAATGACCCCACCAGAACATCAGGCTAGTCCAGCTTGTTTAGAAGGCTGGATTAATTTCATTTTGACAGCCTCATGTTTTAATGTTTTTGAAACATTAATTAAAAATTTGTCCAAAAAAAAAACATTAATTAAAAACTACCACCTGATTATATTTACAAGTCTCAATGAACTGACTCTCACATATATACAAAGGGGAGTTAATTAACTTATTATTTTGCCCATAATTAATGAGTTCAATTAATTCTTTTTGTTTATTACAATTAATAGGGGCAAAATTGTAATAATCACATTTATTACTCTGAAAGTAAATTTATAATAAGGACCAACATTTTTCCCCAAAAAGACTTGTAAATAAGACCAGAATGGTAGATATCCTGCAATTAACATCTGACTGTTGATATTGTCTAGAACTCATACAGTATTGCACGTAAATATTATGTGAATATACCTGTGAACTACTCTTTGACCGTGCAAGTAAACCAATCCTAAGAGAATCTGTTTGGTGAAATTTCGAACTAATGTTTCTTGTAATCCTCGAGATCCGATATATTTCTTCAGTGAACCGGGCTCAACATATTCCATATATATGGATATCTGGCTTTCCACCTACTCCATATACACATAAACCGATTAATTACACGCAAGGGCGCACAAAAAGAATATACGGCTACCCCATCCACAATAAATGTTTTAATTCCTCTCCATAAATCAGGAGACAACTTACAATTTTACTGCCATAATACTTCACGATGTTGTGGTGTTTCAGTCGTTGAAGAATTTTGATTTCCTGAGTACAAAAGCACACTTTAGTCGGTTATGGTATAATGTGCAAAAATAGGACCCGGAATAACAGAATCATGCTTATAAACTGTATAGCACAATTTGAATAGTTTGAAAAGGCTAAGACGTTTTTGCAAGTTGTTATTGTAAGCCATTTAAAGGAAAGATGCTGACCTGCAAGTGTTTTATTTAAAGAGGAACTATACGCCACTCATGACACTTTAAACTGAAATGTGAAACTGAATTCAATATGATTGTGCGTATAATTAATTACAATATGCCAAACATAAAATTTGTGTATGTGCAATTGCGCAATACATTATGCATTAAGAAGGAATATCTTATTGCACCTTCATTACTAATCTAAATAAGGATAACGAACTGTGCTGTGGCAGATGCAAGTTTTGGTATAATGAAGCTCAGTACATCCTTGAAGAATAAGGTGTTGTCTATACAAGACACTAAAATTATATTGAAAGATAGAATGCTCTTTCAGTGTAGCTAGCGGGGTACCACAACATGATTAATGTCCTCCTAGTAAGAGGGTGCGATAGGATACAAACAAGATCTTAAAGTGGATCAAATCATGAATACTCAATTACATCCAAAATATTTGTAGCTAGAAATGCAGGACTTCCTTTTTAAAATGGGGAAAAAATTTGCATTATTTCTTGCAAAAGACACTTGAAAATCTTCAACTTTCTGCAGGTGGAGGATTTGTTGAAATTTGAAGGATTATATTGATCCAGGGAAAAACAAAAACCTCTAAAATATTATTGAATTCTTCAATAAAAGAGAGTATATATGGACCTTTATATAGACAAATCTAAAGTATTAATCTTTATATAGACAAATCTAAAGCTAACTATAGAATCTAATTCAATCTAATTAAATCAAAATAACTAAGATATAATTTTAAGATATAATATCTCAAGATATAGTAAATAATAAAATAATAATTAATCAAATAATCCAACAGATTCACACCTACGTGTGACAGATAAATTACAGTATAAGTCAGACCTGATGAAGAGATTGTGCATATCGGTTTTCAAGGCCACGCGTTTCCTTTATTGCACATAATTTTTTAGTCCTCCTGTAAAAAGGGAACATGGAAACATATTTTTATTTCATACCTGATAAGTACTGAATAGGGTATTAGGCTATATCAATAATATATCCTCATATATATTTCACCAATTATTTCTTTCAAAACTAAATTAGGACAATAAGATCAAAATATCAATTTGCTCTGTATCCTATATAGATGTATACATACCGATGGCGGCCAACATAAACATGTCCATGTGCGCCTGATCCAAGAGAACGCCCTTTTTCCCATAGGTCAGAGTTTATGGAAGGAGGGATTGGAATACGTCGATCATCATCGAACGGTTCAAGATGCTCTTCCATTTCGGGCGATAACTTCTTTCAGTTCGCTGCACTGCTTGATTATGGAAGCATCCATTTCACTGTGAGTTGTAACAACAATTTTACATTCCTCCATTTACGACAACTAAGATCCATCGTATCTCAAGCAAAATAATTAGTAGGACCGCTAATACCGATTCTTTTTCTTCGCTGAAAACTTTTGGGACTAAATTGGATCCACAACAGCAATCACAATCACAGACAGTTCATCATGATCATGAGATGATACACTCATTTGCAAACCAAGAACACGGATCTTCGAATTTTAGTGTTAATGAATTTGGGTGGTAGCTCCTGACCCGTTCAGAATTTAGTATTAGTATTAGGCTTGAAAAGTCGTCTAACAAAGCATACGTCACGTATGTCAACCACCACAGCTGACCGTTGATCAGCTGTTCACATTTTGGACAAATTCTCGCAAGCACCCAATATGGACCACATCAACATGCACTGACCAATGAAAATCCACCAACAACAAGATAATCAGCAACACGCTTTTGGTGAAATACACTCCTGTTCATTTGCAATCCTCACCAATTTGTAACAAACTCACTTTTAATCCCAATAAGATAATGGATTAATCCCAATTATAGTTTCATTCCTCACATAGTAAATAATGAAATATGAATGTCTTTCTAGCATTATTTTAAATTTAGTCCCAATTATAGGAAAAATATCAAGTTTATTATATAAATAATAAATATAATTAAGTATTGTTAACCACATGTATGGATTAATGGTTTTCTAGCTAGTTAATGGAAGAAAGACGCTGTGCATATTGGAAAAGGACTCATCATTATATTCACACCCACTTTAGCTTGATTATTTGACCGTACATGTCTTTATTTACTAATTATAGTGAAAAGAACAACTTTTGTTGGTACTTTCTTTCACAATAGACATTCCCCCATTTAATTTCTTCATTTCATCTCTTGTCATCTTCAACTCATATTTTGGCTAAGTTTTATGAATATTCATGAGAGTTAAGCATACTTTCTTAATATTTTAATTAAAAACGTAATTATACAATAAAACTGTCATCCCTATAATATTTTAAAACGCTTTCTGCTCTCAATCTCGCTTGACTTCTCTCCCCCTCCTCTTGACTTCTTGGGTGGTGGGAGCACTTCTCTCATCGTTGAGCGAGCTTGTTTCAAGGTGTCTCCCTCCCTAGTTTCGGCACGGTGGAGATGTCCGTATTTTGTGTTGGTATTATTTTATTTTCATGATTCTTCAGGCTTCTTATAGTGGAGTTGGGAGTTTCAGTGGTAACAAATCTCACTGGGTGGCTTCGATTCACGGTTTTGAGGGTTGGGATTTGGTAACTATAGTTTTCTATCATGTTGACTTCATCTTTCAAAAGACAATTGTGGGTTGTTAGAAACGACGAATCAAAAGCGTATGTCAGGGTCAAAACGATATTGTTCAGTGTGTAGTTGATGTTTTCTTAGTCTTTATCTTTCTTACTGATGTATATGGGTGCTTTTGCTTTTGCCAATGACGACGTTTGTCTATCCACCGATTTCAATGAAGGGATGATGAGTGTAATACCCCAAATTTTGAGACTCGAGGCTAGAGAATAAGCCTGAGATTAGTGGATTGCTAAGCCCCGGTTTAGCAAGATCCAAGATTGTGATTAGGGGTTAATGACTACAAAAGTGGACGTGGTTAGTGATTAATGAACCCTTTTAGAGAATATAAAGTGGATTGTAGTCGCTTGTGTTATGAGCAACGCCAAAACCCTGTATTTGAGTTCAATTGTGGATTAACATCCAAATTAACTTAGAATAGAGGGAATAATTGAATGGGGTATTATGATGGAAATGGTGTCATGTTGTGGTATTTAATCATTGGAATTGATTTAAATTGGATTGGACACATTGGTTGCAAAACTAGAAATGTTGTCCAGTGTGAATTCTGTCTGGGCAGTCTTCTCGTGTGGACGTTTGTAATAGGCAAATGATGTCAGAAAATTATGAAACTTTCCAGTCTTAAAGTTCACATCCAAAGCTTCAAAATGGACATATAATATGTGCCATTTCATGTTGGGAACTAGGAGATATGACTGTCCAAAGTTTGAGGTGGAAAATGGACTCTGTTTTGGGGCAGTGATGACATTTATGTAATTCTGGAATTTTTTGGTGATTTCTAGTATTGTTAAATATTTTTCCTATAAAGAGGACTTAAATACCTTTCATTTGGCTTTGGAATCACCTCATTTCGAATTTTCTAGAATTAGTTATGATTTTGCAAAGTTTGGTCAGAAATCTGCCAGAAATCCGAAAATTGAGAATTATGACATCATCATGTTGCATTGATGACATAAGCATGGGATATGTTATTAATCGGTTTTTTCCTTCTTCCTCCTCATTTCTGATGCTAAGAACAGCTGAAATAGAGAGAGAGCATATGGGATCTTTAGAGAGAGAAAGAGGAAGAAATCTCGCAAGGTAAGCCGATTTCTCCGACGATCTAGCTCCTAACGCGTATAACTCCGATCCTAAGCTACTCCTTTATGTTCTTTAAGGTTTGGAAGCTCCTCTTTTGGTGTTTTGAAGTTAGGGTTTTCAGCCACAAGAAGGAAAAGCTAGTGGGAGCTTGAGGTAACTTCTAAACTCTTGCATATTGACTATTCTGGCTGTTATAGACAATTTAATCGGTGAAATTTCGCCGGATTGTCTTTGGTACTAAAGATGGAAAATGGGTTTGTGGGGCTATTATGCTGCCCAAATTGATACTAAATGGTAGTTCTAACCTAATGGAATAGTCAATAAAGTGGTTAGGAGTAGAAAGGAACGCGTTTACGGAGCCGAAACCGAAAAACCCCAATTTTCCCCTTAAAACCTATATATTTCGGCCAGCATTGTAAATGGGTCTTAGAGTTGGATTTTCAATGATTTGATGATTCCATTGGATTCAGTGGGCGAAAATAGGTGGGGTTACAGTTGGGCACTTTTTCGGAAAAGGCCGAAAAAGCATAATTACGAAAACGCCCCTGAAACCCTTAAAGTAGGGCTGTCAAGGGTAATTTTGTAATTGACATTGAATTTGATAATTCTGAGTCCGGAAATGGATTCCTTGGGCGAAAATATGTTAGAATAGCCCATGTCAAAATTTCAAGAAAAGTACAGCCGGACCGGGTATGATGGGGCCGGGTCCCCGGGGGTATTTTAGTAATTTTTCAAGATAAATTCATATAACCCCCAGAAACACTATGGAAGTGTCTAAATAGTACATTTGACATTGTAGGATCGAATGTGAAGCCCCGAGTTGCTGGCACGCAAATCGAGGAGAAAAGACTGGAGGTAGGGGACTTACCTTACTTGCATGTATTTGATATCTTTGCTTGTGTAGTGATGTATGTGATTGCTTTACTTGATTGTGTAGAGCATATTTGAATAAATGAAGCTCTGTTTCTGTTTTGCTGTGGCCATAGTTTTGTTACATGAAACATTGAGCATACAGAAATGTCATTATGGGGCATGCATCTAGATAAAGCTAACATGTCATACACATAGCATCTATCATGCATGCATTATGGTATCTGTTTCCTACTGAGATTCTCTCGAATCTCACCCTCCCCTACCAACAATTTAGACAGGGCAAGTGGCTCGTGGAGGGAGCAGCTAGGACTCTTTCGAGATGAGATTGTGTAATCCCCATTTGAAGAATTGTAATGGGCAATTGTACCCTATGTATCTTTAGTGAAGGTATGTACCAGAGATTGTCGGGATGATTAAGTTGTGCACTCTGATATTTATATGAATGTGATTTATCTTCGCGTAGTAATTGTATTCGAAATATGAATATGAGACCAAGTTTATAAATGATTTCGAAAAGTATTTGTGAAAACCCCGTCATGTGATGGGTTAGTAAATGTTATTTGATTATTATTGGTCTCTATTTCATTTTAATCGCGTATTTCAGATATAATTACGGAGGGGGTTACATTTTTGGTATCAGAGCTGCAGTTCCTGGCAAAGATGGGAATTTGCTAGGATAGTAGCAGTAGTTGCTACCTTAAGTCATAAGAGATGACTTTGTTTGTTGTGGTATACACATTAAGGTCCCTATTTTTTGTGGATATATGATATTTATGGACTATGTGTGTATATTATTTGGTTATTCTGTAGCGGAGAATCATTGTAGAATCGAAAGATACAGTGGTTCACCTGAGAATTGATGTGTAGACCCAGAGATGGAAGAAAATGGTTTCCCATGAATGCGACATTGAGTTTCTAGGTGTTATGTCCAACCTAGATATTGGGTAAGAAACCTAAGGTAGTATGATGTTATATGTAGTGATGTCATACTGAGCTTGTATGTTTAAAGGCCTTAAGACCTAGGGGGCCGGTGTGCCCTAGGCTGGCAATGATATTTGGATTTGTGTTGGAGTTGTGATGCTCCGTGGAAATAAGGGAAGTGATTTTCGGTTCAACTAAGGTTGAGAATTGAGTTGTGATCCAAGGATCAGGCTTAATAGTTGAGCTGATTCTTAGGAATTGGATTTGACCTGGATGGTCTGTGATGTCAGAGTATGGTACTAGACTTAAATTGAAATGTGTATCAGGTATCTTGAGGTTGCTAGTGTTAATCTAGCACAGGGAAAAGTGATTCTGTAAAGAATTTGAATTTGAAAGAGTTACCTACGAGGATTCGGAGTGGAGAAGGCAACCTACGGGGAGTTCTGATCGGAGAGGGCTACCTACGGCGACGTCTGATCGGAGCGGCTATTTGTGTGTTTATTACCTGCGGCCCACTGGGGGTGTGTATGGCACACAGTGGGAGGACCGTGCCTTCAGGGCGGTGTTGATACGGGGGATATGTGAGTCCTGGGTAAAATGTGAGTAACCCAGCTGCCTGCCAGGCTCAGTGTAAGGGCCGGCCAGCGAAGCCCTGGTACGTAGTTGACTAGGGGGGTGGGCACTCTGAAGGGGTGTGACAATATATTAAAAAAAAAATTTTGTGACAGCCGCTGTGACGACAAACCCTAGTGTGCAGCTGCCGTGACGACGAACCTTAGTGTGCACTCGCCATGACGTTGAATCGTAGAATAGAACTCTGGGAACGTTGGGAGTATGGGATCTCAACGAAGTGCTGGTTGTGGCTTTGAATGATTCAAGTTGAATTGGGCCAAGGTCTGATGCAGATGAATATATGTTGTGAATGTTGTCAATTATGGTGGGAGATTCCTATGGGACTCCTGTTAAATCAACTTGACATTGTGAAAGCACAGATGAGGAGAAAGACCTCAGAGCGTGCAGCGGAAGCGTGGTGAATGTGATGTTTAAGAATTGTGTTGAGCAGAAGCTCGAGGTTACCGTGAGAATGATGTGTTAATCATGGCTTCGGGAGGTAAAACTTCAAAGTCCAGATTATTTTGTGAAAAATGGGTCTTGAAGGATCCTAGTTTAGTGAAAAGAATTTGTGGTGGGTGGAATTATTAAAATGCCTGGTTTCAGCTTGTTGCAATTGTGCATTGTGAGTCTCTCACCTACGGCCGCATGGGGTGATTCCTATGGCGGAGGACCGTTCCGCTAGGGCGGTAGTTACGGGGGATTGACTATTTGTGACCCGCGAGGCTATGTATGTGCACTGCCACGCCAATAGTCCCTGAGTCGCTAGCAACGGTTCGGGTAAAGACTGTGTGTCTTCCCGGCGGTAAAAGGGGATGAGGGTGGAGTGCTATTGTGAATCTGTGATAGTTGTGAACAAGCTGTGATTGAGGTGTGTCGTAGCAGAGCAGAGCTAGTTTAGCTGATGGCGAATTCGACTACATGATTGGGGGTTCTCAATTCTGAGGGCACTTACCTCGGCATGGCCAGCAGGCTAGCCACCACGTTGGTTGCACTGGTGTTGACCTGAGGCCAAATGGCGGTGCATAAAATTAGAGTCTGCAATGTACGTTTGATAAGGAAGTGGATTTTCTTGTGAGTCCTGGGTGAAAGGTGAGTAATCCAGCTGCCTGCCAGTTCCGGTCAGGGGACGGCCATCGTAGCCCTGGTACGTAGTTGACCAGGGGGTGGGCACTCTGAAGGGGTGTGACAATGATATTGTGTGGATACCCAAAAGACCCGGTTACCACTAGCGGAGTCACTGGTGGGTGTACGGGTGAGGGTGACACCATGAAAGTTGATACAAAAGTAATATTGTGTTGATACCCAAAAGTCCTGGTTACCACTAGTGGAGTTACTGGTGGGTGTACGGGTGAGGGTAAGGTTCTGAATGCGAATACAGCGGAAGAGTTTGTGTATACAGCTAAGGCTGTTGTTTGATGTATTGAGGTTGTGGTGTTTTGGGGTTACTCCTAGAAGGAATAACAAGATTAAGTTGAGCAGAATGGTGGCCTATGCTGCCCAACTGCCGAGATCTTATGATGTGGCTCATAAATTAGAGCCTTCGGATATTAAGATACGCTAGCCACTCATGAGTTAGAAGGGCTTGCGATGATTGTGGTTATGTTATGATGGTTTTGTAGCAATCGTATGTGGAAGTGATTGCATCTGCTTGGCAAAAAAAAAATGGTGATTTGGTTTGTGTGCCAATCGTGAAATGGGCCGATTGCAGTTTGGGGCAATTGAGTTGCATTCATTGTTTGAGATTCTTTCGAGAATCTAAATTGTGGTGCACCAGTTGTCTGGGTGGTCTAGAGGGGACTATTCCAATGTGAAATGAATTGTGAAACGGAAGTTGTTGTGAAGAAGCATCCGTAGTTTGTGGATTAAGTGATTCGACAAATTTCGAGGACGAAATTTATTGAACGGGGGGAGAAATGTAATACCCCAAATTTTGAGACTCGAGGCTAGAGAATAAGCCTGAGATTAGTGGATTGCTAAGCCCCGGTTTAGCAAGATCCAAGATTGTGATTAGGGGTTAATGACTACAAAAGTGGACGTGGTTAGTGATTAATGAACCCTTTTAGAGAATATAAAGTGGATTGTAGTCGCTTGTGTTATGAGCAACGCCAAAACCCTGTATTTGAGTTCAATTGTGGATTAACATCCAAATTAACTTAGAATAGAGGGAATAATTGAATGGGGTATTATGATGGAAATGGTGTCATGTTGTGGTATTTAATCATTGGAATTGATTTAAATTGGATTGGACACATTGGTTGCAAAACTAGAAATGTTGTCCAGTGTGAATTCTGTCTGGGCAGTCTTCTCGTGTGGACGTTTGTAATAGGCAAATGATGTCAGAAAATTATGAAACTTTCCAGTCTTAAAGTTCACATCCAAAGCTTCAAAATGGACATATAATATGTGCCATTTCATGTTGGGAACTAGGAGATATGACTGTCCAAAGTTTGAGGTGGAAAATGGACTCTGTTTTGGGGCAGTGATGACATTTATGTAATTCTGGAATTTTTTGGTGATTTCTAGTATTGTTAAATATTTTTCCTATAAAGAGGACTTAAATACCTTTCATTTGGCTTTGGAATCACCTCATTTCGAATTTTCTAGAATTAGTTATGATTTTGCAAAGTTTGGTCAGAAATCTGCCAGAAATCCGAAAATTGAGAATTATGACATCATCATGTTGCATTGATGACATAAGCATGGGATATGTTATTAATCGGTTTTTTCCTTCTTCCTCCTCATTTCTGATGCTAAGAACAGCTGAAATAGAGAGAGAGCATATGGGATCTTTAGAGAGAGAAAGAGGAAGAAATCTCGCAAGGTAAGCCGATTTCTCCGACGATCTAGCTCCTAACGCGTATAACTCCGATCCTAAGCTACTCCTTTATGTTCTTTAAGGTTTGGAAGCTCCTCTTTTGGTGTTTTGAAGTTAGGGTTTTCAGCCACAAGAAGGAAAAGCTAGTGGGAGCTTGAGGTAACTTCTAAACTCTTGCATATTGACTATTCTGGCTGTTATAGACAATTTAATCGGTGAAATTTCGCCGGATTGTCTTTGGTACTAAAGATGGAAAATGGGTTTGTGGGGCTGTTATGCTGCCCAAATTGATACTAAATGGTAGTTCTAACCTAATGGAATAGTCAATAAAGTGGTTAGGAGTAGAAAGGAACGCGTTTACGGAGCCGAAACCGAAAAACCCCAATTTTCCCCTTAAAACCTATATATTTCGGCCAGCATTGTAAATGGGTCTTAGAGTTGGATTTTCAATGATTTGATGATTCCATTGGATTCAGTGGGCGAAAATAGGTGGGGTTACAGTTGGGCACTTTTTCGGAAAAGGCCGAAAAAGCATAATTACGAAAACGCCCCTGAAACCCTTAAAGTAGGGCTGTCAAGGGTAATTTTGTAATTGACATTGAATTTGATAATTCTGAGTCCGGAAATGGATTCCTTGGGCGAAAATATGTTAGAATAGCCCATGTCAAAATTTCAAGAAAAGTACAGCCGGACCGGGTATGATGGGGCCTGGTCCCCGGGGGTATTTTAGTAATTTTTCAAGATAAATTCATATAACCCCCAGAAACACTATGGAAGTGTCTAAATAGTACATTTGACATTGTAGGATCGAATGTGAAGCCCCGAGTTGCTGGCACGCAAATCGAGGAGAAAAGACTGGAGGTAGGGGACTTACCTTACTTGCATGTATTTGATATCTTTGCTTGTGTAGTGATGTATGTGATTGCTTTACTTGATTGTGTAGAGCATATTTGAATAAATGAAGCTCTGTTTCTGTTTTGCTGTGGCCATAGTTTTGTTACATGAAACATTGAGCATACAGAAATGTCATTATGGGGCATGCATCTAGATAAAGCTAACATGTCATACACATAGCATCTATCATGCATGCATTATGGTATCTGTTTCCTACTGAGATTCTCTCGAATCTCACCCTCCCCTACCAACAATTTAGACAGGGCAAGTGGCTCGTGGAGGGAGCAGCTAGGACTCTTTCGAGATGAGATTGTGTAATCCCCATTTGAAGAATTGTAATGGGCAATTGTACCCTATGTATCTTTAGTGAAGGTATGTACCAGAGATTGTCGGGATGATTAAGTTGTGCACTCTGATATTTATATGAATGTGATTTATCTTCGCGTAGTAATTGTATTCGAAATATGAATATGAGACCAAGTTTATAAATGATTTCGAAAAGTATTTGTGAAAACCCCGTCATGTGATGGGTTAGTAAATGTTATTTGATTATTATTGGTCTCTATTTCATTTTAATCGCGTATTTCAGATATAATTACGGAGGGGGTTACAATGAGGGTTGTAGGGTTTTTGGTTATAGCGGCAGCTCCCTCTCACATGTTTTAGGGTTAGGTTATTTGTAGGGTTTATTTACATTGTTATGTATTTGAGCTTTCTTTTTGCAAGCCTTTTATTTTGAGCCTTGTATCTTTGTTGAGTTAGTTTTAATGAAATACATTATCTCTAGGAAAAAAATGCTTTTTTGGCCCACTCACAGAGGTATAATATATAATTCGCTAAGAAAATGATCATTCTTGCCCAAAAAGGGTTTGGAGTTTTTTTTGGGGGGGGGGGGGGTGACAATTTATAAATGTAAAATGTGTTCTCCGCCTCTTAATATTGATGTTAGATAATGATAACAATATACTTCCCCCGCTCTTTAATATAAGATATATTTAGAGAACTGATTTTGATATAAACTTAGGTAAATATGTCTCATATTAGGGACTAGAGAAGAAATAGATATTATACTCCTTTTGGTTTTATATATAGAGAATCTTTTAAACCACTTTACAAAAATTAAAAAAATTAGTTAATTTAGGTGGTGACAATAAATTTGTCAACAATTTGTATGATGTTTTCAAAATTATCCTTAAAATGATTAGGTAATTTCTTTATACTTGATTAATTAATGGATCTGTATTTCTTAAGTAATTAATGGAACCATACTTATATCAAGTTCCTTATATCCATTATGTCAATCTTTCCAATCACATATGGCATGTGTCTCCTTTTTTATCATGTGAGTTTATAGTACAAGTTAAATGATAATATTTTACAAATAGGATATATGGTTATATGTGATTGGAGAACTTAGCACAACTGATATACAAAGAACTTGATCTAAGTATTTTCCTTAATTAACAAGGATGTGTAAAAAAATTGATACACTGTATAATTTTGTAAAATTTAGCCTACCACATTAAACTCACTAAAAGATTTATATGCAACTGACTAAAGTTAAGGAAAATATAATGAATTTTACCCAACCATGTCAAATTCTTTATATCATTTCATCATATTCTCCAATCATATATGACTGTGTGTCCTATTTGTGAATTATTATCATTAAACTATAAACTCATATTAAAAAAAATAAGACACATGGTCATATGTGATTGAAAAATTTAATGTAATAGAAATGAATATAAAAAACTTGATGTAAGTATGATGTCAAAATTTATATAAATCTTTATGAACATAAAATTATATAACACATAAATGCGCGTTCCAATGTACTGTTTACTTTGCCCCATTAGATGGTAACGAAACTTATGACAAATTAAGGTCTCTCAAGTGGACAATAATGCTGGAAGCATGGAGGTGGAACACACCATGTTTGAATTGAGGAGAATCCAAGAGGATATATTTGATTTAATCTTTACCTCTAATTTTTAATACAAGAATAGCCTTAATGAAATAACCGGTGTGCCATAGCTTGTCATAGCTGATTTTATGATGTAAGATTCATGTAAAACACCCACATACTCGCTGATTTTCACACAGATTTGAAATTGATAGAAAAAAGTTGAAACAGGGTGAAGGAAACAGATCAGCTATTTTTTGGTGTTTGGGGGTAGAAATGGAGAGGGAAATATAGAGAACTTGAAGGGGAAGAGAGAGTGGTTTAAACCATATCATATTTAATTCATCAAGTCTGTCTATTACAAGTTACATCCTAGCTATTTATAAGATGAGATTTCCTCTACATGAAGCAACCTAATCAGCAAGTGGACATACAACTTGCATACAAAAAGTTAACAGCAACAAAAGCAATGGCCTTCGAGCATCTGCAGATGAAAGACCCAGTTTCCTTCTTATGACTTCCTTATTCTCGGCTTTTCCTTAAAGTAATTTGCGTTATACTGAACTTCAAGAAATGTGTCAGTGGCAGGATTCCATGCATCGGTGTCAATACCATTTAGAATACCAATGAACTTCTTGGAATTAAATTAAGTGTTGAATGGAGACCTCGTCCTCCCTGCATTGCATAGAACCTCCCTGCATTGCATAGAAGAATATCATCCTAAAGAACAAGCCTTATCATTAAAAAGAAAAAAAGAAAAATCTTATAAAAACTGCATGATTCTTTACAAACCATTCCAGCTTCAAAAACAGAGAATACAATTTATATGCTAGAAAGCAGGGACACACACACACAAAGACATCTTGAACACATTTAGCCCCAACAAAATGATAGAATGAGACTACAAAACCATCGAATGAGATAGTAGTAGTTCTTTCCTGATGGTTTTTGTTATTTATGAATAAATTTTTTGGGGTCCTTCGCAGCATCTATGTGCTCTTTTTTGAAGCATTTGTTCACAAGATAAGACCAAGGCCTTCTCATTTACTTCAACCCACACTTGTCAGAGCTTGTGCTTGCCTAGCTATATGGGTAACAAAAAAGTGATATTTTGATAGAGCAAAACTCTATAATCCTGCGTTCTATCTGGTCGGTTTAGATTGTCAACATCTAGACCACATGATGCCAATTCTGAAGCAGGTGCTGTGCCTTGATACTCAAAATTGTGGCATGTAAAAACATATTCTGGAAGAATTTAATCCCTTAGGGGGGCATAAAGATCCCAATAAAAAGGAGCCTAGCAAAAAAATATAAAAATTTGATTATTGAAAATCCAGTATCATATAAGTAACCTAAAGAAAGAACAAATTCACTCAAAAAAGATGATAGCACATACAACAAAAGCCGTTTGTCAGTCATGGCAATGAATAGTGTCATGTTTCTTGCTAGCACGAAGGAGAAACTTGAGAGCTGCACGGCTAAAATATGAAAGGCGTTTAAAATCATCAAGCTCTCCATAAAATGTTCCTTTCCAAAAGAAATTATTAGGATGATGGGGTTCAATGAAATAAACAAGAAGCCCTGCATAAACAGAGTTAGGTTACAACACAAGATTTAAAAAAACAAACAAAACCGAAAATTTAATTGCAGACCTTTAATAATGCCAACCCAAATTTTTATTTTAAATTGTTGGCCATCAAAGTATGACTCTATCTCTACATCTAATGCCTGAAAAAAGTAATCAAATTATCATGAGGACTTCAAGACATTTAGATTCTAACAACTAGACAAATCATTTCTTAATAGAATATCATACCCTTAGTTCACGGATGTGTTCATATTGCATACAATCGTATTTGGGAAGAACAACTTCAATTAACAACTAGACAAATCATTTCTTAATAGAATATCATACCCTTAGTTCACGGATGTGTTCATATTGCATACAATCGTATTTGGGAAGAACAACTTCAATTAGGTGTCATCCCCCAAACCACCAACCTGTGGCTAAAAAAAACCTAACATAATTATGGGTAATGTGAAAAAAATGTTGGAGCTGAAAGCAGAGAATGACATCCTAGGATAACTTTAAAAGGTCCAGTGTAACAAGCAGACAACAGAGACCTCATGCATCCGTTTCATTTGAGTTGAAGGGATATTTAATAACTTTTTCAGGGGAACACCATCGGAGAAAAATGAAACATCCCTTCCTAGAGTCCTTGCAGCAATAGAGTCCATTAGCTTCTTTAACAGATTCTCCCAATTGATAAGCAGTCATTTTTGGATTTGATCGATGAAATATATGTTATAGCTTGACATGTTTTTTACAACGGAAAATTCTAGTGAGAAAAACAAAAAGATGATGAGTTCACCTTAGTTACTGGTGCGATCTCTACTGCAATCTGAATGACATATAATCCTGAACTAAAGAAGAAAAATAAGGTATGCATAAGACAAGGGAAGATGCATATACTACAATTTACTATTTAAAAAATAATACCTTGTTGCAGAAGATGTAAGCCTAAGAAATGCAGAAATGACCTCCTATTCACTCTGCTCTTTGCAAGCCATGGAGGTATCCCGAATACCCCTATCTTTCCTCCACACCTTCTCTCAATAACATAGCATCATCTGTTGAAATTTTCTTTTCAAGTGACCAACCATCAATTTTAAGCAATAACTGACTCCAAAATTCCATTGGCAAATCTTCCACTAGTTCATCTAGTGCTCTTCCCTTGCTTTCTTCTTTTAGAGTATTAACTGTTGTTATTCTCTAAAAATTCTTGTATTCCATCATATTTTTTTATATATTTGTTGGTTTTAAACTAAAATTGTATATGAACTTTATACATATGAAGGAAAATGTGATGTGATGAAAATATTTTGAAAAGTATAAATTTTGAGCTAAATGTAGAGTCTTAAGATTAAATTGAAGAAAATTGGAAAGCTCATAAATCCTTCTCTGTGTAAGAGGATGAGAACAAGAAGTGGAAGCTTACATGGATCCTTGGAGGTGGAGAAAAGAACAAAAGCCAAAAAGGAAGATCAAAGAAGTAGCTTGAAGGTGCTCCAAGTCACTTTTACTTCGCCACAACAACACAAAAATGAAATCACCTCAAAAATAGGCTCTTCTGACTGTGTTTGCTTTTACTACACCACAGTGAAACAAAAGCGAAAACACATAAAAAAATAGGCCCTCCTAACTGCATTCGCTATGGGTTCGCTATAGCAAAACGAAAGCAAAGTTGCGATACTGCAACTATGCATTTTGAAAAACTGAAGCTTCAGCTGGCTTTTTAACCTAATGGGGGCACCAAAATGGATTCATTTTGCATGAGTAAGAGCTCAAGAACTACAAGGAGGCTTCTTGGAGAGCTCTTAGGAGAAATTTGGTGCTTCTTGGAAGAGATTTTTGGAGAAATTCAAGATTTTCTCCTCTTTTTCTGGTTTTTCTCCTCTCTTCTTCCCATTTGTTGATATGGATATAACTTTTGGGTCTAGTTTTTGGTTTGTATTGATTATAAGTAGCTAAAACTCTCATTTAGGATTACTTTTACTCATTGTATGGACTAAAACTACTATATTTTCTTGCTTTTGCTAGTTGTTGAGAATATATGCTATTTTTCTTTATGCTTCATTACTATATTGTGCTTGATTACCACATGATTAGTTTAGTTCAATTGAATGATACTTAAGAGAGTTATTTTGGTTGTAGAACTTGAGAAAAATTATGTTAGACTTGAAATGTATGGATTAAATGGATGGTTTGTTGTTAGAATAGAGATATATCTAGAGTTGGGAAAACGGGTCAGCCCGCAACCGCACCAACCCGCGGGCCACACGGGTCGGGCCCTTGAACCCGCACTTCTGCGGGTTGGCATTTTGCGAACCCTAACCCGCAGTGTGTGGGCTGCGGGCCAACCCACAAGCCCGCATATTTTTTTCAAAAAAAAAAGATCCTATTTTTTAAAGGTAGTTGAAAATACGAGACACAGATATATGAGTTATTAAATTTACTTTTCTAGCATCAATCATTACTCTTATAAAAATTTAAAGGCATAATTTACAATTTAAGAGATAAAGTTATTAAATTTTCAAAATTTATAAGCAAAATATAAACTCATCCTCAAACAACCAAAATATAATAATTTTGTTTAAAAAAGAAGGGAAGAGGCTAAGATTTTTTCTCTTTAAATTAGGAAGTGTCAATATAGGAGTGGAAAACTTATAAATATTGTGAAATTATTATATATAAAAAAATTATTTTTTATGCTGGCCAACCCGCCAACCCGCGGGCTGGCCTGCGGGCCAGGCGGTGCGGGGTTATGCGGCCCGCACTTTCGCGGGTTGGGAAAACCCTGTCCCAACCCACGGGCCCGCAGGTTGGAACCGTTTTACCGGCTCTAGATATATCTAACAACCTAACATAGTCTAATGAAGAATTGAATTGGGAAAGATAATTTTCATTAATGATAGACAAGAGATTGAATATTGTTAATGAAGATTAAAAATTAATTTTGACTTGAGACAGCTTGATTGATTATCTTAGAATCTTTGACTAGCATATGGACTCACAACTAGCATAAGTGAATCAATTGTATAGTTTCATGAAATACAATGAGGAAGAAGTAATCCTAAGCCTTTAAACCTTGAAGTAGGATCAATTTTACAATCACCTTTGCTTTACCTTATTGTTTTCAGCAAAATTCCTTAATTCAATTTCAAATGATTTCATTCAACCTAGTTAAAAATATAGTTACAATAATTAATTCACTTTCATCATAGTCCTTGTGAATCGAAACTCGTTTACTCACTAAATTATTACTTGAGACCCGTGCGCTTGCGAAAGCTAAACAGCGAACAACTGTGTCTTGAAATTCCATTACTGACTCATTATACAACTGAACATAAGACTATAGCTCTTCAACAAACTTTTGAATATGGTTTTCCAATAGCTTTATTTTTTGTTGCATTAGTTCATTATATTTTTGTAATTGATCTAATGATAGCTTATAAACATTAGCTTCTTTGAGGGATTGTTCCAATTTATCAAACTTTCTTTGCAAGTCCTGATTTTCTTGCAAAACTATTGTGGCTTGATCAGTTTGTTTGGTTCCCTTATCAAGTAACAATGGCAAATTTTCAGTGTTTTCTGATAAATTCTTGCATTCAACTCTTAGGGTAGATCGTGTTGATACATCTTCCTGAGAAACTGACAACTTTGCTTCCAAGTCTTTTACAGCAGATTCCAAAGTTGTGCGCTCCTTTTACAACCTCACTAAAAGTTCACCTGTATTCCTGACATCATTAAGCTCTATTTTCAGTGATTCAATGACATTCTTTAGGGAGGCATTTTCTGCTCTTAATGTGCTAAGCTCCTCAGTAAGGGAGTGAATTGTATCATTCTGAGTCAGAGAGTACTGAGAATCAAGCAATTCAGTGCCTCTTTGTTCAGTAATTCCCTTGCGAGTCATCTCATTATGCAGCGCCTCTAACTAGTTCTCCAGGTATCCCACACATATCTTCTCCTGGGTGGCAACTTTAATACAAGCATCAGTTTCTGCCAATCTCATCTATAACAAGTTAATTTCTCCTTGCAATGCTTCCTTCTCAGATAGAACCTTTTCAAGGTCTCCAATTGGATGAACTCTGGCTTGATTAAAAAATAGATGTCTGCCACAAGAACTTGTACTTCTCAACAAAAGGTAACAAGCCATTAAACTGTAATATGGAGACAAGGGGAAAATGCAAGTGCTTCAAAAAGGCATCTTACTTCTTTCCGCACTTTTTATCAAGTCTAACAAATCCTTGACTTGACTACCTGGCAACTGCTGAGCCTGCTCCTCCACATCAATTATGCCCTATTTTAAAATGAAGTAATCAAAATCAACAAGATATTATATAAAAGTGAATCTTTTGAGCATCACTACTTTACTATTTATTGACATGATTGTTGATCCTCTTTCTTTCTTTCTTTTGGCATTTTTTGTTTTGGAAACCTTACATGATTCTTGAAAAACCTTGAATTATTCTCATGAAGTAAGAGAGACTGTTAGGAGTCTTATTGTTGTCTGTTAGGATTATTCTCTAGATTTGTTCTAAAGATGAGAGAGTTACTTATCTATAGGTAGCTTTGTAATGTTTCTTTATCTTCTAGCTAAGCTCTTTGTCATAATATTACAAAACAAAAGAACGTACAAGGGTTGAAATGAGGTAAGGTGCTTATCTTCATCCCCATAATTTGTTAACCTCAAATTTCAACATGGATACAAACAAGCTATATAAATAAATAGATTTTATTCAGTACATGTCACTAAATATCAATTACAGATAAACCAATAAGTAGGAATGTACTTCATATCGTACTTCTCAATAGAAAATAAATTAGATCTGCATATATAGCAACAAAAACCATTGAAATATTAATCTTTTAGCTTCCTCTTTCTCACAACATTTCAAACAGAGATCCAAGAGATAGGATGATTAATGGAATCAATTATAGCATGCTGAAACATGATTTGGTTCTTTGCAAATGGTGTGCTAACACATTTCCCCAACAAGTGATCCCCAAGAGAGTAGACATAGAAGAGAGTCAATGAAAACATAGAAAAAGAATGCCAAATATTATACATTCTGATATAGTTTTGTTATCAGGAATTAAGGATTTGGGAAAATTTTGTAGATGAAGACAAGAGTTACTTCTTGAGTAACATGTTCAGAGGTGACAATTTGAGGCTAGTCTTATAAGTGAAAAGTTACCCATAGTGCAGCCAAAAGAAGAGGTATTAGGGCCTTTGTACAGTCATGGTATCAGTATAATCAGATGTTGCAGGGTCACTTTTATGCACACACCATTATTGAATTTTTCAATCATATATTGAGTTTGGTCTGTTGCTCCTTTCCTCCCAAATTTTTGCTCTCCCAATTTTCTCAGTAAGATTGATAATCTATAGTCTTAAGCATGAAATATCTAAATAGGTGGTCCATAGATGTGTGTATGTGAAGAGACCAAGATCCAAATATAAACTAATGGAACGAAACAGACAGAATTCTAGAGAAGAAACGAGAGAGAATAAATCCACAATTTCAAGCTCTATGTCTAGTTGAAGTAGATACCAAAGGTGCTGGCTCAGCTAGTACAGCAGGGTTATTCAAATTCTCCACATCGATATACTCGATATGATCACTGCCATCACTGTCCGTATCAGTATTGGTGTCAAAGATTTCCTTGTTCAAGTTTGGCAAGCCATCCAAGGAAACCTTTCTAAGCTCAGAGTCCTCATCTTCACTTGGATGGAGATCTCCATCAATGGGAGGGGGTCCATGAGAAGCTTTCTTGATCTGTTGCTTTTTGTGTTGGGAACTGTGAACAGTTGTATGAGTTCGTGCATGCTAATTACCAAATATACAAAATTACTAGCCAGCAAAGTATAGTAGCCACATTATAGAAGTAGAATCAAAACAAAATTTAACAAAATAAACATAAGTTTTTTTGAGTAGGCTAACATTCAACTTTATTTTAATTGACTGCTAAATTAAACTTACTCCAAGTTAGAAGGAAAAGGAGATGTTACATTTCATGAAAAGTACGCAGCATTGCCTAAAAGAAATTCATTATCCCAATGAAATTCATTGAGATAAAAGAAATTCATTATCCCAATGTTTAACAAAATAAACATAAGTTTTTTTGAGTAGGCTAACATTCAACTTTATTTTAATTGACTGCTAAATTAAACTTACTCCAAGTTAGAAGGAAAAGGAGATGTTACATTTCATGAAAAGTACGCAGCATTGCCTAAAAGAAATTCATTATCCCAATGAAATGAAGGGGTTTTACTTTTATATGCATTTGACTCAAAATTAGCACTTTAGATTTCGAACCCCAAATAGTTTACTCCCTAAACCATTTCGAATATGATTAAGAAATCACAAACAAAGGCAAAGCATATACAACACCAGGGAATCGCGTTTTCTGGCTTCAACAACAAGATGAATATTGAAAAAGAAATGTTCATATAAACCCATGCTTCAATCAATGAACGAAAGAATGACAACAAAAACGTTATGCAAAATCCATTAACACCATGCTCCGATCAAAAACCAACTCGTCCAATCAAATCAACTTGAACAAATTATTGGCCAACCAAAATGAATCAAATAAATCAACGCTTCCAAATCAATTAACATGTGGAAAAGTAAAGTAAATGGCGAGAACCTGAGATTACGCTGTTGCATTCTACAAGAAGCGGTGAGAAACCGATGCGAGGGCAAGGGAAAGCGAATTGCATTAGAGTGATTACAGCTGAGGTGAGTGAAGTTGCAGAGAAGAAAGCAAGTGGTCAGGTTCGTGGTCAGGTTCGTGGCTCACGCTTTGCTCTGTGACTGTGCAAAAGCTCCAACAGAAGAAGAAGAAGGCTTGAAACAAAAGCTTCCAGGGTTCCATTGGCACAATGTCTTCATCTCCGGGATTGGTAAATGCCACATGGGTTCCCTCTAAATGCGTATTGGGTAAGGAATAACACAGAGAGAGAGAGAGAGAGAGTGGAGGATTGTGATTAACTGATTATGGAGCTGCCTTATCTAAAGATTGACGTGAAAGAACTAATGGGTGCGTCCACAGTCCACAGTCCACAGTCCACAGTCCACAGTGTCATACAAGGCTCCAACACAGGCCACTCGTTTTATCCGCTCAATTCCGAAAACAATAATCATGAAACGTTAATTCATTCGTTATAATTTATTTATTTCTTATAATTTTTTAACAATATAATTTATTTATTTTAATTGGACATTTATAATTTAATTTATTATAGACATTTATTTTTTTTAAGTACAAAACACCATTCATTTTAATTTACAAAATTCCATGGAGTTTATGGCATGTCGTTTATTTTATTTAACATGGTTTTAATGGATGGGCGATTTTGAAACATCTTGCTCTTTTTTTTAATCTTATGTCCTTTTCTTTTATGAAATTGTTCTTTTATGTTTTCTCTATTATTTCCCATTCAAAAATAGTCATCATTGTTTTTTTTTATGGAGAGTGATAAATTGCAACGAAATTAATGGGAAAATTTCATTAAAAGATCACAGAACTAAATTTAATTTAGTTAAAAACCAAAACATTCTGAAATTTTATTGTAGATCCAAAGTCTAAAATGAAAATAAGTTTTGTATGTAAAAAGACAATAATACCCCTGACTTTATTTTTTGATAAAAAAATGTTTGATTGGCGAGGAGCTTTGGCGGGGATTGGCCGCTGCCACGCCGAAGCAACAACCACCGCCTGGTAATCGAAGCTCTAGTGCTGACCATCAGAAATTAATGTGTTGTTCATATATTGGAGGTTCTCACTTATTTATGAAGAGTTAGACACTTTTATGAAGAGTATAACACTTGCAAATGCGGTTTGCCAGTTTGTGTTGTTCATATGTATAATTCACTTGTTCATGAAGAGCTACACACTTGCAAATGAGACTTATGTATTTGTGTTGTTCATTTGCAAGTGTCAAGCCCCTCATAAATAAGTGAAATAGGCATATGAACAACATAAATTAATAGGTTAACAAGAAAATATAGGATCATGATCAAGCCCCATTTGCAAGTGTCCAGCTCTTTATAAACAAGTGGATTATATATATGAACAATACAAATTGAACAATTCGTATTTGCAAATGTTCTACTCTTTCATAAACAAGTGGAATTTTCCTATCAACAACACATTAATTTATAATGGTCAAAGCTCCAGCTGGTTGGTGCCGAAGCTTCAATGGGTGGCTATTAGTGGCTGTTCCAGCCTAGCAACGGCCGATGACCAGTTCCCAGAGCTCCAAGACGATCAAACCTTTTTTTTAAAAAAATAAGTAAAGGGTATTATTGTTTTTTAACCTACAAAACTTATTTTCATTTTGATCCTTGATCCTGTATTAAAATTTCAAAATGTTTTGAAATAAATTTGGTCATGTGGTCCTTTTATGAAATTTTTCCAAAATTAATATCTTGTCATAAACCCCTTTTGAACTATTTTCTTTTCAAACCTTTTGCTAGTAAGTTTTGTATAAAGGAAGGAGGAGATGAAATATCTTCAAGTAACCCTCTATTTCCTGCCTTGTTTACCATTGTTTGTACCATAAGTGCACGAGGTTTAGTGAATTCAATTAATTTGAACTAAAAGAAAGTTTTGATGTGACATGGGAATTTTGAAAACTATTTTAAAACTAGAAGTTAATAAAGGCAATGATTCTTTAATTTCAAGATTTAAATGAAACCTATGATTATTTATCGCATTTTGAACTTCATAAGGCTTGATTAAATTTCTCACTGAGTATCTCACTTCAAGGGGAATTCATATCATTATACTTTTTCAATTATGGGATCACTAGTTTATACTTTATGCTTTTAAACTGACTTTTAAAAATTAAATTATAGAGATTCTAAATGTCCAGCTAATCTTTCCATTAATTAGTCTTTCATTAATTTAAATTCCACAAACTCTAAGATATGATACAAACCAAGCTTATCCGCCAACGTGCCAACTTCAGCAGCTGATTTATTTAAATATAATTAAGATATATATATATATATATATATTTATTTATTTATTTAAATTATTAAACTAAATTTTTTAAATATAATTAAGGATAATGACTGTTTTAGTACGTTTTTAGATATTTTTCAATTTACATATATATTAAATTTAAGATTAATAACATTTAATATACTAAATTTTTACTTAAGTTTGTTGTATTAGCGTTTTCTATTAACAACATTAACGGTGTTAGAATTATAGGATCAAAAGTATACTTTATAAAGTTAAAGAGCTAAAAATATTTCTCATGTAAACTTAAAGGAATAAAAGTATACTCTAGCCTTTATAAAAATATATATTGATTTATTTAGCGGAAATTACAATTGAGGTCCCAAGAAAGACAAATTATTACTATCAGCTCCATAAAATCATCAAAATGATGTGGGATCTCAGGGACATGGAAGTGATTTATTTGAAATGTAAAAAGATAAATTTACCCTTACTTGTCATTGTGTGGCACATTGACTTGTCCATTGAGATGTCTTGATTTGTTATTGGAAGCACCATGACTTGTTATGCTCTAATTTGTCAAATGTTGCACCTTGAGTTGTCATTAGTGACAAATTGACTTGTCTAATTGTGACGCTTTGACTTGTCGTTGCTAGTACCTTGACTTGTCGTTGCTAGTACCGTGACTTGCCATGTTCTAACTTGTCAATTAGGGAATAGATGACAGAAAAGTTCCTAAATGTATGCAACAAAGAAACAAATCACATATGTTAACTTACAATTTCTATGTCCAAAAAAAAAAAAACTTACAGCTTCATCATATATTGATAACAAATGCCTCATTTCAAATAATGATGGTCGGCTTGCTATTTCTCCTACTATTTCCAAACCATTAGGAGCTGTTTGGTATGAGTAATTTGGAGGGCAAGGGAAAGGAGAGAAAATTATTATGATTTGGATTTTAAAAAATTGGAGAAGTGGGGTTAAAAGTTAATTAATTTTTCCGAATCTTTTATTTTGCATATTAAGTTCATTAAAATTTTGAAACCCCATTTCTCTAATTTTTTTAATTTGTGCATATAAAAATTTCCCCTCCCCACAAAATCCCTCATACCAAAAAGAAAAGGAATCATGGTTAAAAAGAAAAAAAAGACATTTTTTCCGCCGAAGAAAAGAGGACAGTACATCCAAATTTTACTGATAGCCCGTACTCATGGTTGGGGAATACGGTGCTTACATCAAATATTACTACAAACAAATGCAAACAATAGAAGACTTTCTTACACCTAAACTCCTAGTGCCAAGACATCACAACCCAAGGGAAAAACAAAAAGAGTATATTAGTAAAAGTCTTACAAATACAGAACGGAGAAAACATTAAAAATAGAATGCATAAAAAAGAAAGAAAGATAAACATCTTAAATAAGGCCTTATTCAACGTTTTTTAATCAATTCCTAATTCAACTTTTTATATCATGGAAATAAAAAGAAAAATATCCAATGATCTTGTCAGTTAATGGCATATGAAAAGCTCCCTAATGGGCGGGGTCATGAGTTTAATCCCTCCTATACATCCAAGCTGTTAGAGTCTTCCCCTCAAAATAAAAATAAAATAAAATCAAGACCTATCTAGCTTATCTTGATTCATCCTTTGAAAAATTTGATCACAACCTTAAATTTGTCGGTGACTATGATTGTACCCAAAAGCGTCAAAGGACATTTTTAGAAAGGAATGTTTGTAACCACTCACCTTAATTCAATTATACAGAGTCATGTCATAGAAGGGGGGGGGGGGATTTCACTCTTAGCTTGAATTACCTGAATTGTTATACCATTCATGACTTTGTCTTCAAATAATGTGCCAAATTCCAAGTCACTGCAAAAAATAGACAGCTCTGAGTTTGAGAGTTGACAATTGTATTAATTCAAATATGATAAATGTAATCACATGATGGTTTGTGTAGTAACTTGGATAGACTTTTGAATGATGTATCTGGGAATAATAAATATACTCCTTTTTCAAAAAAGTACTTGAATAAAAGTAACTTATTGACTTGGAAGGGAGTTCTAAAAGAACAATTAAATGAAAGCATTTGAAGAAAGTCATTGAAAAATTAAATGGGGAGAAATTTTCCAGCAATAAGAGAAAGGCATGCTTCAAGAAGTTGAGAGTAAAGAAAAGTACTAAAAATAAGAAAAAGAGACTTAGAAGTTTATTTCACTTTTTCACTCAAATGAATCTGTTTACACTCTACGCACAAGGGAGAAATAATTTCCGTGGATTAATTCAGCAAATCATATAATTAAATACTGAGGAACATTATATTTTACATGGAAGCATGCAATAAGCAAAATGTAATAATCCTCCATCCAGTTCTTTTTATAAGCAACATTCTTTCATTTTTTGCCATATTTTATAAGCAACATTTTGTCACTTAGTTTGATACTATATGTAAGCAACAATTTTTGTTTGTCTAAAAATATAATGCACTTTTTTCCATTTTTACCCCCCAATCATTCTCTCTCATTTACCATCTTTATAAATAAGGGTATATTTAGGGGGGAAAATTACATTTCCGACACACTTATAATTTTTAACTAATCTTAAACAATTTAATTTGGGTGACCTTAGTAGCTGTTGCTTATAAAAATGTATCGAAAGGGAGTATTAAAATAATAATTGGAATAAGGGATCATATCAGTGCTACCGTGAATCCGTGTCTGAATCGTCGGAGATTTCGGACCAAATATTTGGTTCATTGTCACGGCATTGTTCTAAGAGAAACCCATGACGACAAATGTGGAGCTTTTGTAGAGAAGGAGGCATAATTTCTCCTTCTATTTTCTCAATGTTGGGAGAACCCAAAATTTGTAGTTCTTGAGAGGTTAGATGTCGAAGCCTTTTGCAATACCACGTCTCAGATGAAAAATAGATGCAAAGCTGAGTGATAGTTGGAAGGTGATGCAATTCTGCAAGACATGATAATAACTTGTCACACTCTCTTATCTCAAGTCGTTTAAAACTTGACGGTAAGGTTATTGAAAATGGTTCCAGTTCTGGACATCCTTTTATAAATAGCTCTTTTAAACTTGGGAGAAGACGTTTCATGTCATCAAACAAGGACCTCAGAAACTTGCAATTACGAATGAAAATCCTTTGGAGATAACGAAGAGGGGCCTTTGAAACCAAATCAAACTTGAGATTGTCACAATCTGCTATAGTTAGCCCTATCACTAAATGTGGCACATGAATCACTGAAAGTGGCACTGCTTCCCCCCGAACAATCAAATCTCCAACATAAATCTTTTCAAATAGAAGCTCCGACATTTGCGTACCTGAAATTGTTAGATGCTTTAGGTGAGGTCGACATTTTCGCTCTTGCAACACTACATTTGGACTTTTTTTTTTAATTCATAATATGGCCAAGCTAGCTTGGAGAGTACATACACCAAAACATACTAAACATCAAAAGAATTGTAATGAATCCTCCCTCATGATGGAAATACACCCAGGGTGAGGAACTGGTAAGACAACTAAGCATTGGACTAAATTATGGGCATCCCTCGCCAACACTACATTTGAACTTTTAATTATAAGTAAATTGTCCTTATATTTGAAGTTTGGGATAGAAGAAGCAAATAGAGGCTCTGACATTTGCGTACCTGAAATTGTTAGACGCTTTAGGTAAAGTCTCCTTTTTTGCCCTAGCAACGCTACATTTGGACTTTTAATTATACGTAGCTCAAAAAAATCTGATATCTTTGCGATAGAAGAAGAAAGCAGGGGACAATCTTCAATTTCCAGGGACTTTAAAGAACGAACTCGGCAAGGTAAATTTCCGATTAGTTTGGGACAACCATGAAAGCGAAGTGTGTGGAGCTTAGGGAAAGCATCTATATCTATTGAATTCCATTCTTCCCATGATATCATATTTTCAAAATGAAGAGTTTCCAGGGATGGAAATGGTACAAGTGAAGCAGAATCATCTCCATGGAAAAACTCATAACCGATAGCCACCACACTTTCTAATCCTTCAATAGTTAAGGTCCTCAGAGCAGGTAGTTGCCCAAGGGCAGGAAGTCTCCAACAGTTCTTGCCATTAATTTGGCGCAATTCAATCAAGTTGTTGTAGGAATGACCATCAATAACTTTCAAAATTTCAAAATCCCAATAAGGTCGAAGCTTCTCCATAATATCTCTCTCTGTCCATGTAAATTGAAATAATGTTAAAAATATAGAACCAAAATCAAGTTTTGAAGGCCACAATTATAGCAACTTTAATTAATACTCCGTAGTAATAATAAACTATAGAGTAAAATCCTCTAGTCTCTCACACTAGCAAAAGCAATACATGATGATGAATAAAAATGTGTTTTCGATACATGTGACGAAAAATTTAAATTATGAAATTTCATCAAAATTAATTAATTTTATAACATATTAGAAATTTTGAAAATATATGTTTAAATAAATATTATGTTAAATAACAGCATATCCCTTCACCTTCGTTTGTTGCCATGGTCTCACGCCTGCTGCTGAAAATTAGTGGTGATATCCTTTTTTCCTTCAATTCGGTTGATGCTTTAACTTGGCCGGCAGTTTGTTTAGCTTTTATACTTGTATATGGAGTTTTTATGTTTTGAGTTCTTAACTTTCCTTTAGTTTTGTGTATGATGTGTGTTGATGTCCTTGTGGTTATCTTTAGGAACTTACCCTTCTTTATAACAATGTTAAAAGAACAGTTTTGGCCAAAACAAAAGTTTTAGAGTCAAACTTAATGATCAATTAATGGGTTGAGTGGATGAAAATGAAATCTCAAGTCTATAAGAGAGGTTCATGTAACATATATTTTAATTTCAATAGAGGTTTATATACATTTTCAAAACAGCGGGGAGGTTTCTATAATTTAGATAAAATATGAAGGTGAATGTATTTTACTCTAAACTATAAAATGGTAAAAGCTTGCCGTAAATGAGAAATTGTAAATAAGTTGTATGCTTCTACTAGATGTTGCCATGGCATAAACTTATAAAACAAGATAATTCATTATGTTTGCAAAAGAAGCTACGTAGCTAATTATATGCAAGGCTTATAAAGAGAGAAGCCGAGTTTAGCACCCTCCAAAACAAGCCAAGTCTATTGGCTACCATAGAAGCCAAGCTATTAATTGATTTTTGGAGTAGTCAATTTTGATACTCTGTCCATTTCTTTTCATAAGATACAAATAACTAAATTATATAAATTAAAATATTGGTTAAAATTAGTTAAATATTTTTTTGTCATGTAAAATTAGTTAAATACACTAAATATGTTAAGAATGAAAATTATTTTTCATATATACCTCTATCTCTCTCATGTAAAAAATGGGTTAGGCCCACTTAGATAGTTCTTGGAGTTTGAATGACTTGTATTGATATAGTAATTAATGAGAAAAAATGAAAAATGAAAATAAATATTTTCAATAGGTTTTTGTAGTCTCTTGCAAATAAGAACAAGTAATCTCCCAAAATATCCCTATAAAAAAGGGCCTTGACCGATAGACTATTAGCTCATCAGAAAAGTGAATAAAGTTTCTCGGAAAAATCTAAGCTGATATCATCTCCTAACAAAAAGATATGTGTTTATATACAAGAAATAAATTATTCCATAAAAATTTTTGAAAATATATTGTGTATTGAAGAATATATATATATATATATATATATATATTATATGAGGATGTATATTAAAAGAAGTAATATTATGTTATGATAAAAATATATATTGGTAAATATTACAAATAATATTAAAATAAGCAATTTTTCTATAAGAAGAGGGTGAAATATGCACAATTCAATTAGCATGAAGGAGTTTGGGGGGCCTAATATTATTATAACAATTCTCTCTCGTGCCCCAAGTCAGCAATCATTGTATACAGGAAAGACAAGTCTTTTAAGTTAGGACTTTAGTTTTTTCAATGTTTGCAAAGGTCGCAGAATGTGTCGATAGTTTTATTTTATTTTTAATCAAGTTCTTGTAATTTCAAATGTATGATAAAAGGAAAAAAAGTATATAGAAATAATAAAAAATAAATTACATCAACCTAATTAAAAATTATGTGAAATTATAGGGACTTAATAAAAGATCGATAACCACATAAACCTCATTAAAAAATCAAGTGAAACTATAGGACTTACATATTAATAATTTAATCTTTCATAGAGTTTCTTTTATGTTTTCCTTTCTCTCTATATTATAGTTATATTCTTTTAGTTTTTCCAAAGAGCCAGAATAAAATAAACGAAACATACAAAAAAATAAGTCGATGAAGAAATAATCAAGTCACAAGCGGTAAAAAATAAGAATACCAGTAGTAGCATAAAAAGGCGGATGAAGGAAAAATTACCTTGATAATGCAACAGGTTGGGATCAATAATGTATCTTCTAGGGTCCATGAATCGAATATTTTCTAAGTTACTTTGTAGATCGTATAAATGAACTCCAAAATTGATTTCCTGTGCTTCGCTCTCAAAGGAAATCTCCACTTGATTCCACTTATTCACATGGGGGAGTTCAGTACGGCTAATTATGCGTTGCATATCACATATATATATGTGATCAGTTAACATTGATGACCGTAAAAACCAACTCCCAGAAGGAAGATGCACGAACCTGCCATTGATGCGCACTGAGAATCCATATGTGGCGAGATGATGCCGGCAATCTTTAAAAAGAATCCAAAGAGAACCCATCGGGAATACATTACGAACCCAAAATGATACAGAACTTCCTTGATTATTATAATAATGGAGACTTTCTGGAAGTTCTTTTCCGGGCAAAGTAAAGTGTCTTTTCCCAGGTTGAATGTTTAATGCCTGCCAATCGTGTATTGCCAGAAAAGAAAAGTTAACTAAGATGTAAGAATAAAAGAATATAATTATACAAGGAGAGCGAAAGGGGCGGGGGGGGGGGGGGGGTACCTTCTCGAATACTTTCGTTTTGGATGACTCAGTCAACGAAGTGCAACATTTGGCACTAAATTCAACTAAGTTTGGTGGCACCCCTCCAATATGCTGAAGTTGAATGCAGTTATTCAACAAAAGAAGTTTCAAATTGTGATATTCTTTGATGCATTCTGGAAGAATTGTGAATTTATTAAAACTCAGATCTAAAACTGCCATATTAGGGAAGTGGGAAAGACAAAAGGCAAGAGTGTCATCTGATAAATTGCAATTTGAGAAACAAAGCTTTTCCATTTTCAATGACATGGCTGAGCAATACAAGCTTGCTTCATCCCCACCTTCATGCATCTTAAAATGACTCAGTCCTTCACAAAAATTTGCTAATATTCTTTGAAGGTTTGGTAATGTACAAATGCTAGCTGGTAGATGCTTAAGATTAGGACATGCCCCCATGCTTAAGGTTTTAAGTCCAATAAGATTGCAAACTGAAGATGGTAATTCGGTAATTGCTGTCTTAACCAAATCAAGTGTTTGCATTTCTTTCATCTCGATTGATATTTCTGGAAATGTCTGAAGACTTGAACAACCAAAAAGGTTGAGACGCTTAAGAGATGTCAACCTAAGGCAAGAAGGCAAAATCATCAAGTTTTTGCATCGCATAGCACTCAATTCTCTCAACTTCCTTAAACATCCAACTGAATCATGAATTTCAATTAAATCTGTGCAACCATCAAGCCTCAATTCTGTTAGATTAGAAGCTCCAGATAAGTCTGGTATTTGTTGTAGAAATTCACAATTTCTTAAATCCATATGACTTAAATCCGGAAAATTCTGCAAAACAAATGTCAATAAACTTTTAGAATTGAGCAAAGAAACAAAATGAAAAGTATTACAGTATTACGATACTTATCTATCAAAATGTTTGGAGCAATTCAAAAGAACTATAGCACAAGTCAATATAGACAAGTTGGGTTGTGCGCACCTGAGATGGTAAAGATTCGAAAGGATATCCTTTCCATTCTAACCATCTTAAACTATTTGGCAGGTATTTGGGACATTCAGAAAAGCACACGTTTCTTATCACAAGTATTTTGAGATTTGTCATCTTCAAGAATTCCACACCACTCCATTGTACTTCTATACTTTCAGGTAAGTCTAGAATTATGGCTTCAACCTTATCAGTTCCCTTCCAAAAAGAAAAACACACAATAGATTTTAAAACTTAGATATTATAAATCACTAGGAATTATTTCTAGAGAAAATAAACATGCATGTTGGTGATCTTACAGTGTTATATTGTAAGACATGAAGAATGTCATTACAGAGCCATAATCTGCTACGTTTGCCAGGCTCATTTGATTCTCGTCGAACGATCTCTTTTCCCAAGTCTTCTATCAAGTCGTGCATTGTTACACGATCTTGTTCAAACTTTATAAGGGATTTATCAGTCAGCACTTTAATAGCATAATTTGGATCTTTTCCATGAACATGTCGTAAGATATCAGTGACATATGCTAATTTCTCACCATTGAATAAACAAGCCAAGTCAAGGAAAACTTGTTTCTTTGCATCTTGTAACGTATCGTAGCTTAATTTCAAGGTATCAAAAATCATCCTATGCGGTTCACTTTTGAATTGATCCAATGCAGAACTCCAAAGATCAACTCTTTCACCACACAAGTTAGAACCAATCACTTCTAAAACAATTGGAAAACCACACGATAATTGTATTGCACGATTGCAAACCTCCATGTAGTTGGAATCCATGTTTTCTTTTCTAAAGGCATACCAACAAAGCAACTTCAGAGATTCCTTGTCATTTAATTCCTTCACATCATAAATGCTTTTAACACCACAACTTTCTAATAATTTCTTGTTTCTAGTGGTGATGATGATTCTACTTCCGCAGCCAAACCAATCGTAACTTCCCGCAAGTGCATTTAATTGGTCTGAATCATCAACATCATCAAGTATCAAAAGAATCTTCTTTTGACTAAGCCTGTGTTCTATTTTTGGTATTCCTTCAAGATAACCCCCCAATTTGAGATCTTTCTCCATGACTAATCTGCACAATAATTTCTCTTGAAGCTGTGACAAACCATCTGGCTTTTTAGATTGTTTTCTCACATCAAAAAGAAAACATGAGCTTTCAAAATTATCAGCAATGGAATTATATACAGCTCTTGCAATAGTTGATTTACCTATTCCACCAGGTCCCCAAATTCCTACCATCTTAATTTCCTTAGTGGACCAAAGATCTAAACAGGAGATGACTTCCTCCATTCGAGACACAAGTCCAACTGGATACTTTGTAACATGTAAACGCTTCAAGTTAATTCTAGCAGCAATTTCAGTAGTAATCCTTGTTATACACTCTTGTTCATTTGCAATCCTGACCAATTTGCAAGAAGCTCACTGTTAGTCACAAAAAGAAATAGTTTCACTCCACACATAGTAAATGACGAAATATGAAAGTGTTGTGGCATTATTTTAAATTCAATTCCAATTATCGGAAAAATAGCAAGTTTATTATATAAATGATAAAAATAACTAAGTGTTGTTACCCGCTTGTATGGATTAATGGAGTTCTAGCTAGTTAATGGAAGCCAACTGCTCTGCATATTTGGAGGAATATGGCGTGCTTGGCTACCATTTCTCTTTTTTAGGAAAATAAAATTAAAAATATTATTTTGATGAGTTTCTAAGAAATAATCAGCATATTTCACCAAATTCGTGTTAATCCGACGAAAATAGAACCACACTGACCGAGCCTTCATTTTCATGTTGGACATCATAGAGCATGTATATGTTGTCGTCAGATGGAAAAATAATAATAAAAATAGTGAGGAGATATATACTTGGGTTTGAGATGACAGCCTTTGTGGTCAGCAGCTTGAGACAGAGCTTGCCTCCATTTTTCCACCTTCTGTCTGTTGTCTTTGAATCTTTCCTCCAGTCGAGCCAGTGCCTGTGCATAGCTTCCTCTGGGACGTCGTAGTTCTGAAGGATCCACATAGTAAAATACTGGATATATCAACCGGCTCTCCTCCTTGAAGCAATCAACAATCTTTTCAAGTTCTTGCAAACAAAATGTTGAGTTTGCATAGTTTTCTGAGAAAACTATGATGGCTATTCTTGATTTTTCAATAGCCCTGAAAAGTGCACGTGTGATGTTTTCTCCGCCCCTGATTTTATAATCAATAAAGGCATGAATTCCACTTCGATGCAGAGATTCATAGAGATGGCTGATGAAACCTAAGCGAGTATCATCACCATAAAAACTAAGGAACACATCGTAAGGCCAGTTGTAAGTGATAGAAAAAGATGATCGATGTGCCATGGTTACCACCACGTGAAGAGTAAAGCAAGAAGAGAGAGATCTCACACTCACAGGGACTTGAAAGAATGAAGGGTTCAAGTTGTAGCGAATGCGGCACCACGAAGCTTCGTGGGTATTTCCTTGAGATGCCTCCGAAATTATTTGAATTATTAATTTTTTTTTATCAAAATACGCCCTAGGTATGAAAAAAGGGTGAAAATAGTGTGAGGGAGGGTCAAGAGAGATCCTACTGAGGTGGTAAATAATTGAAAATGAGGAGAGCTTTCCTTGAATGATGGGAAAGAGGAAAGATGAAATTCAGAAAAAGGTATGGAAACAGAAATTCAAAAAGGTAAATCAATGAATGGATATTGGCCGGTGGGGTGCAGCATGTCTAGAATTGCTTGGAACAGAACTCATCATTATATTCACACCTGGAGCAGATTTCCTCAAAACCTTTTTTTTTTTTTTTAAATCTCATCCTCATCCTTAAATCAGAAAATAGATTATTCATATTTAATGTTTTATAAAACTATTATTATAGTGTTTTATAAATTAATTTTATTATTAATTTTGTTTGTATTACAACTATAAATGGTATAAATCAGATTTTCATAATTTAAATTTATTTATTTATGTTTAAAATGATAGTTTTATAAAATATTAAATCTGGACCATCTATTTTCTTAAATCTGATGGTGGAGATAAGATTCTGAAAAAAAAAAGAAAAAAAAGGATTATAAGAGAATACTGACCCATTCACAGCCATGCCACTTTCGCTTGACTATTTGACTATACAAGTCTTTATTGATTACTCCGTCCGTCTTTTTTTAAGCAACTCTGTTTTTTTCCCCTCAAAATTTAAATTATTTTTTTATCCCTATTAAGTACATATTTTTATATTAATTGTTTCCCACTCACCACTAATTCTCTTTTATTTAATTATTTATTACACATTATCTCTCATATTTTATACTCAAACTCTCACATATTTTGTTATTCATTCTCTCTCCTACGTTCATTTCATAAATAGGGATATATTTGAAAGAAACATGACATTTTTAACACATTTATTATTTTTAACTAATCTTAACAGTTAATTGTTTTGGACTATAAGGATAAAAGTTGTTTATAAAAAAGATTGGAAGGAGTAATTAATTAATTATATTGAAAACACTAACTTTTTGTGGAACCGATTTCCTGCTAAGTACTGGGAGAGCTTATCATGATCTGGATTGTCCACATCTGATTTGGAAGGTCCAAATTTTATTTTTTAAAAAACAAGTATGTAGTGTTTTATTAAAAAAAACTTATTTTAATAGGTATAGAATCTAAAATAAAGATAATTTTTAACAATTATTATATTGTTTAAAAAAATAATTTTCATTTGAAAAATCACTATTTTTTTTAAAAAAAATTAAATCTATACTATCCAAATCAGATTTGGCCAGTTCAGATATAGTTAGCTCTCCCTGCCTAACAAAACTTTTGTTAGTTCTTCCTTTCACAATATCCATTCCCCCATTTAACTTCTCAATTTCATCTCTTATCATCTTCATTGATGCAGGTATGCAACTAATGCTTTAAGGGCTCATAGAAGCTTTATTGATCATATTGCAAATCGCAACTAACCGTTGCTACATATGCATCATCAAATGTTGCCACTAAAACTCAAAATCTAAGCAGTTTGGGAGTGGATCATTCATGCCCAGAAAGGGGCTTAATCTGGGGTGGGGTGGTTTGGGTTGGGTTGGGGAGAACCAATTTTGTAAATGAAATTAAGTTATACGCCTCTTAATATTGATATTAAATAATCATAACAATATAATAGATATTATATACTCCTTTTGGTTTTATAAATATAGAATCCTTACCACTTTACAAAAATTAAGAAAATTGGTTAATTTTAGGTGGTGACATCAAATTTGTCAACAATTTGTATGATGTTTTCCAAAATTATACTTAAAACCACTGGGTAATTTCTTTGTACTTGATTAATTAATTAATTAATCTCTATTTCTTGAGTAATTAATAGAACCATACTTATATCAAGTTCTAATCAAGTTCTAAAGAATCTGACATAAATATTTTTCTTAATTAATAAGGATGTATAAAAAAAATTGATACAGTGGATAATTTTGTAAATTTTAGCCCACAACATTAAACTCACTGAAAAAAATTATATGCAATGCAATTGACCCAAATTAAAGTTCAGGAAAATATTATAAATTTTATCCTAAAAAATTTATATAAATATCTTTAGTAACATAAACATATATAACACACATAATAGGGAAAAAATTAGGACATCATGACACTCCCGAGTCTTCCCCTAGCTGCTAGCCTTGCTGGCTTGCTATGACAAGTCCTCGTCCATTTCAAAAGTCATAGCTACCATTAAGGGTCTGTTTGGTGTGAGGGATTTGGAGGGGACAGGAGGGAAGGGAAAATTTTTATGAGTTGAATTTTAAAAGATTGAAGAAGTGGGGTACTAAAATTTTAATAAAAAGAATATACAAGATAAAAGAGTAAAAAAAATTAATTAAAAATTTTTAACCCCACTTCTTTAATTTTTTTAAATTCAACTCAAAAAAATTTTCCCTCCGCCCACTTTCCCTCCTCTCCCCTCAGATCAAAGAAGCCCTAGGAAAGAAGCTTGGAAAATTGATCATGGAAAAAGTAATGGTGTTGATAGCTTTTCCATCTTTCACACCGTTGGTCCTAACTAATGTTTTATATAGTACTCAACTTTAATAATTGCATTGCATTATTGCTTGTTGCTGTCATTTTTAAATGAGATTTTCATTTTCGGGTAGTAAGGGTTCATTTGAATTCGATGCCTTACGTTTGGCCAAAAACAAAAAAACAAAAGAAAATTCGATGCCTTATAAGGTCAATTGAAATCTTATATGACCTAACAGTCATTGTTAGTATATGCCATGGTTGATGAAAAAGGGGAGCAAATGAGGAACATATCGTAAGTCCATTTGTAAGTGATCGATGAGGATGGTGCTCGATGTGCCATGGTTGATGAAGAGAGATCTCACAGCACTGCAAAGAATCAAGCGTTGAATTTCTAACGAATATGCCACTACCGCACAGCGAAGCTTCCTGGATATTTCCTTAACTTTTTAAATGAGACTTGGCCTTTTTCTGAAAGCCACACATCCGCTGTCTTAGAATTATAAAATAAAACTTCATTTTCATAGTGTTTATTGTTTAGCCATTTTCTTATATTTAAATCCATTATTACTCACCTACCTTCGAATCAAAATATAAAATTAGGTGAAATATCATTCATTAGTCTAAAAACAACTTCTTTTATTAGAATATTTCTTTTGCAGATCTAAACTATAGATTAGTAAGGGAAAAATGACTTTTATTCCAAGTGATTTTTGCGATAAAAGTTAATTAACATTATATGATTTAAATTTGAATAAACTTTTATAAAAAGGTCAGTTTGACAAAAGAAATATTTAAATAATATATTGAAAATCTTCAAAAGATTCAGATATGAGAATAAAAGCTAAAAGCAAAAGAAATTAGAAAAAGTCGTTTTAGCTTTAACTTGACTTTTGAACCATAAGCATTTAAATATAAAAGCTATCTTAAACATTAATATTATTCTTGAATTAAACGCATAGAAATTTTTTTGCGAAATGAAAAAGTCAGTTTTAGTCATATTATCTGGATCCCAAACATACCCTTATATTTTTATAAAAGTATTTTTCAAGAGAAATAATCATTGTGGCTTCTTCGATGAAAGTGTTGAGCAACTTTAAGCATGGTGAATCATATTCCTATGATACGGCCAATGCGATCAATGAGTTTCCTCACGATCCCAAAGCCTTTACCTAGGTTAATTTGGGGTTTATGTGATTTGATATAGTTAGGGATACCTATAAATAAAATAATAAGTGTGTATATATATATATATGTATGCAGATATATGTATGTATATATATGTATATGTATGCACATAAATATCACCAATTTTGTAATATCTCGAAATTTAGCATTGAAGGTTTGAGAATAAGCCTAAATTAAGTGAACTACTAAGCCCCAATTTAGTAAGAGCCCAAATTTATCCCCTAATTATTTTAATATCTTTGGGGTATTAAGAAAGTAAAATGATAAATTTTGGAGAAAGTAATTATGTTTTTGGTGAAATCGCCTATGAGGTAGTAAGCTTGTCATATGATTTTGAATTTAAAAAATGATAAGAAACAATTATGAGATTTTACAAGATGAAAGTAGACATTTTAAGCTTTAATTTGATAGGTCATATGAATCAATTAGAGCTATATACAAAAAGATATGAATTTTTGAAATTAGCCCAGAAAAACTGGAAATTTTCTGGAACAACATGCAAAGATTGAAATTCTGAGAATTTTGTGATTCCATCTAGTAAAATTCTATATTTTTCCTTGAAACTAGACTCAATAAGGGTTCTATAGGCTTTGGAATCACTCCAATTCTATTTTTCTAGAATTAGTTATGATTTTTCAAAGTTTGGGCAGAAATCTGCCAAAATTTTGTAAAAATCCGAAATTGGGAAAATTAATTAATTAAATTGGGATATCTTATTAAAATCATCATCCTCTTCCTTCAGCCTCATACCTGACGTGAAATAGCAGCCAAGGAGAGAGAGAAATTTTGAGAGTTTTAGAGAGAGAAGGAGAGGAGAAAACTCACGAAATAGGTCGATTTCTTCGGTGAATTCATACCTAACGTGTATAATCCTTCTCCTAAGCTTCTCTTCTATGTGATGTAAGGTATTTGAAGCACAAATCTTGGTGTTTTGAAGTTAGGGTTTTCAGCCACAAGAAGGAAAAGTTAGTGGGAGCTTGAGGTAACTTCCAAACCTTTGTATATTAACTATTCTAGCTGCTGTAGACAATTTAATCGATGAAATTTTTCCGGATTGTCTTTGGTTCTAAAAATGGAAAATGGGTTTGTAGGGCTGTTATGCTGCCCAAATTGATACTAAATGGTAGTTATAACCTAATGGAATAGTCAATAAAGTGGTTAGGAGTAGAAAGAAACCTGTTTATGGAGCTGAAACCGAAAAACCCCATTTTTTTCTAAATTCTTATAAGTTTCATCCAGCTCTAGAAATGGGTTTTAGAGTTGGATTTTCAATGATTTGATGGTTCCATTGAGTTCAGGAGCGAAAATTAGGTGAGGTTACAGTTGGGAACTTTTTCAGAAAAAGCCTAGAAAGCATAATTACGGAAACGCCCCTAAAACCTTAAAAGTAGGGCTGCCAAGGGCAATTTTGTAATTTGACATTGAATATGATAATTCTGAGTTCGGAAATGGATTCCTTGGGTAAAAATATGTAAGAATAGCCCATGTCAAAATTTCGGGAAAAGTACAGCCGGACCGAGTACAACGGGGCCGGGTTGGGTCCCAGGGGTATTTTAGTAATTTTTTAAGATAGACTCATATAACCCCCAGAAACACTATGGAAGTGTCTAAATAGTACATTTGACATTGTAGGATCGAATATGGAGCCCTGAGCTGTTTGCACGTAGATCGGGGCACGTGTTTCAAGGCGGAAAAGGGTTAAGGTAGAGGACTTACCTTACTTGCATGTATTTGATATCTTTGCTTGTGTAATGATGTATGTGATTGCTTTACTTGATTGTGTAGAGCATATTTGAATAAATGAAGCTCTGTTTCTGTTTTCGCTGTGGCCATAGTCTTGTTGTATGAAACATTGAGAATGCAGAAATGTCATTATGGGGCATACATCTAGATAAAGCTAACATGTCATATACATAGCATCAATCATGCATGCATTATGGTTTCTGTTTCCTATTGAGATTCTCTCGAATCTCACCCTCCCCTACCAACAATTTAGACAGGAGACGGCAGAAGATATGTAAACAACAATGCAAAGTACCGTACGAGGGGATTACAGTAGTGGAACGAAGACGGGAAGAAGTCTCCGTTTCATTGGGATGAGTTTAGACACCCTAGTAGCTTTGTGCGGCTACCTTAATTGTAAGTATCATATACAAACCCCTATGGGGAATTTATGTAATCATGCACATATTATTAGTATAGTTATGTTATTCTTGTGTTACTTACTGAACCGCATATCGTTTTCCGTGAATACTCTGAAAAAGTTAAAAATGAGATAAGGGCGTGACAAATTTGCTGAAAAATGGCAGAGGCCTTATCTAGGGCTCTGGAAATTTGCAATTATATCCAACTGAAATAATCAAAACTAAAATCAGGTCTACACTAACCCTTTAATTTGTCTTTTTAACTACAGAGGAGTATTCTAATCTTTTAACTATATTTAGAAATCCTTAATAAGACTTTTTATCTCAATTAAAAATTTGTTAAAAGTGTAAATCTAAATTTAAATTTTAGTATTTGAGTTCGATTTAATTGGAATTTTCCTTTTCCATTAATTAGTTGTTATTTAATTTTAGTGTTAAATTCCACAAACTCGATTTGCTCAACTTATGTAAGCTAGCTAATTTATTACTACCTCTAGTCCTAAATATAGGATATAGTTTGTAGTTGCACTACAAACTATATCCTATATTTAGGACCGGAGGGAGTATTATATAAGCCAAGCATATAGGCCAACTCAACACCACCACCAGTCCACCACTACATATGGTTTATACTATCTATCTCAACTTCACGTAATCATTTTTAATTTATTTTCCCAAACATTAGGTTTGAACTGGCCTGGTGATGCCTTAGGTTGTTTTGAATTTGAGCGTTGTGTTTCCCTATATCGATTAATATATTTATATATATATTATATGTGTGTGGAGCGCGCGCTCGGGCGAGCACAGCTCTTGCTGGAGATTGTGGTTCTATATTATATTTATCTCCAATGGATGATGACAAACAAGTTTGCTGGCCCTTACATTAGTGCCTTCCAAATCAAAATGTGCACATCCATGTATACTAGTTACTCTCTCCAGTTTTAAATATGCAGAAATTAATTGGTTATTTTTTTAATTCTAAAGAGAATATTTTAATTTTTTATTTCTCATATTTACTATGTTTTTAAACACTACTTCCTATAGTTAGATTTTCATATGATGTATAAGCTAGAAATTGATAATGTATCAATATAGTAGACTAAAAACATGGATATTTTATATAAAAAAAAATCAATGCATAGTTTTTTTTACAAATAATTAACCTAATTTTTAAATATATGTAAATTAGTAATGAACTAAAGAATAGACGCAATTATATCAACTAGCAACTAGAGAATATCCTAGTTAGGAAACTCTTAAAAAGCACAAGTGATTTTTGGTTTTGCTGGGTGAGGGTTTCTTAAAAATATATGTTTTGTTCCTAAAATAAGATGCCTAAAAAATTGTCTGAATTATTAGTATATTTTTTTACTCAAAATGTTCCCTAAATATGTCTAGAAAGAAAGGTGAAAATACATTAATTTAATAACTTTTTTAATATGTGTAAGGTGGTCGAATGATAAAAGAGTTAAGGAAGTAAATATAAGAAAGTGACAGGAAATAATCATAGAAATTTCCATGAATGATCGAAGAGGAAAAGATAAAAGATGGAATTGAAAATGGTGAGCATTCATAAAAATGGTAGGAAGCTGCGGCCTAGAAGTGATGAATACTTTATACATTTATATATATATATATATATATGATTTATATCCTTCTAATGTTGGTAATGCACTTTCAAGTTCTCCACTTTCTCCAATATTCTTAATTGAATAATTTGGGTTGGTAATAAATATGGTGATTACTTGTTAAGGACGGTTTCTCTTTGTGCCTGAGACGACATTTATCTGAGGTTAATGATCCCTTTTTGCAACTTTTTGTGGCCTATATCTTTCTCTATTAAGTACCTTCTATTTATATGAAAACCTTTTTGTAGGGCTTTACCTTCTATTGATATTTTCCCTAGGCATCATCTCAATGTCTCTGGCTTATGCTTGTTTGGTTGTCATGAATAAGAAACCATTGACCTCCTATTCTTCACTTGTCCCTTCACAAAAGCCGTTTGGTTTGAATGTTTCAACTTTAAATGAAACTTCATGAAAGAGAATATAAAATGGTTTTCGTCTTTTTTTCAAAACCCCACACACACACACATTTATGTCTCAAGCTGCTGACCTCAAAAATGGAGGCAGGCTCTGTCTCAAGTTTTAAAATGGTTTTCGTCTTTTTCTGAAAGCCACATATTCACCGTCTTTGAATTATAAAATGAAACTTCATATTCATAGCATTTGACTTTTGCAGATTTACCAACGGCAACGCTTTGCTCTTAATTAAACATAAAATATGATGAATAAATGGATGAAGGCAAATAAATTAATTCAGAAATTTCCAGGGATGATCGAAGAGAATAAAGAGGAAAGATGAAATTAAAAAAAGATTGGAGACGGAAAATGATGGGCATTCATGAAAATGGCAGGAAGCTGGGGTGTGGAATTGTTGGATCCATCAATGTATTATTTTGGTGGGGTCCAATTCAATTGTTTGGAAGAGGACCTCACTATTTCACACGGACATTCACAAGCATTATCTTTATAAATTAATTAATATACATGCTATTTTAATTTTTAGAAATTAAAGTTGCAGAAATATAGTTTAAAGGTATTATATTTATGATTTCCGTATATCCCCATCATTGACTACTCAAAAACTCTACTGTATATAGTATCGTCAACTTGTCATATACATGCACAAATCTTCTGACTCATAGTAAGGCTTAATTTGTCATATTAATACAGTTATACTTATACTATAGATAAAGGAATTAATCGATTGATACTTTATACAGATTTTTCTTTTAAAAATGTTAGAGGACACGGAAATGGGTGCCAGTCGGAAAAGTCGATATTGATTAAACTGTTTAAAGGGGAGCTGATGATTTATTCTCACAACTAAACTCGTTTCTCATACCAAAAGTACTTGGTATAGTAATGGATTAATTAGATCACAAAGTGGGAGGATTGAGGTTCAATTTCCACATTATTTAAAAAACACACGGCAGAGAATTATCCTACTATTGATGACTTCTCATTTTTAATAGATTTAAGATATATTTTGATATATTCAAAAAGTCATAAATGCTAAATTAAAGAGATTTATTTTTTTGAGAATTTATGAGATATCAATAGGGTGCATCATTTTTGGGATTTCAATAAAAATAGAAGTTTTAAATTTTAGGAAAGAAGCAATAATAATAATAATAATAATAATAATAATAATAGAGTAAAATATATTAACTAACCCTCTATTTTACCTAAATTACACAAACTTCCCCTCTATTTTGAAAATATATACAGACCTCCCTTAAAATTAAAAGACATATTATAGAAACATCCTTTACATATTTGAGCAACGTTCTCAAGGCCGGACTAGACTAGACGGTCCGACCGTTGCCCGAAGGAGAGAGTGGCCCGTCTCCAAGCATTAGCCCGCTTTAGTTGTTAGGCCGAATTCAGCCATCCAGAGCCGGAGTTTCGACTAGAATCAGGAAAAAAAAGCCGGGAACCGGAGCGAAAAATCAAAAACCAGACGGGTGGAAAGCAAAACACAACCAGAGAAAATCCTGAGATAGTAGGAGCAAAGGGAGGAAGAAGATAATGTCAAACCAAATGGAGTTTATTTATAAGAAAATGACAATAATCATATATGAGATTAACAAAAATAAAGAACCTCATGCCTTCGTTCATGGCCTTCTGATTTCGGCCATTTTACCTTGATCTGAAACAACTTGGGGCTTCTTTCATGTTGAGGAGAGATGAGACTGGTGAGGGAGTGCGCTTTCATGTTTTACATAAGATACCTCAGCAAACATGTTTTACACCCAGCCTCTCAACTACAAGCAACTAGTGATGCGCAACCCGCTTGACCATGTCGGGGTAAGAGCCAACGCATCGTCCCACTCTCATGCAGTGAGAACCCCCAATCATGGTCTGATTAGTCACACTTTTAACATGCTCTGATACCAAAATATCAAACCTTTATCTTACTTTTACCATTTTCAAAGTGCTTGTGCGCAGTTTGATGAGCAACACATGAATAGTATAAATATACTAATATTTGATATATGGTACTTGATTACAACACAGGTGTTTCCCTTGCAGGGTTTGATAATATATACAAATTTATACAAAAATGCCCAAAATAAGACTACATATATTAACACAATCTTCATCTCGGGAAACGTGCACGTCAGTTCCCCATATTTACGTCTTTTCCTTTTGAGCCGTTGGCATTGGCTGAGATATTTTTGTTTAGAAAAAGGAGTGAGATTCCAAGGAATTCCAATAGAAACATACTATCATTCATATAACATTCGAAGAGTAAATATGAATGCACCATGATTGCATCAATTAATGAACAATATAACACATCATCATCATGTATATATGAGTAGGGCTCCTGCCCCATTAATCGTACACCGGTTGGATTCTTACCCTACTCCCAGTGTAAGTGCACCTCTGGCACTGACTACCTCATCTACGCAAACCATGTTGATTAAAAGCACAAACAATGGCATCCAATAATCATATGAACTATGGCATGATGTATGAAGGATAATGTTCTTACCTCAAACCTTTTCTCCTTGAAACACGTGCCTTGATTTGGGTTCCAACAATTTGGGTTCTCAACTTCATCTTAAAATTTCAAATATACAAGAATTAGGTTAATACCTATTTATGTACTATTTTAAACTCATTGCATTTGCTCTATTTTGGGGTTTTTAGATGGCCATTGGAAATTCAAACAAGTACCTATGGGATTGGAAAAGTTAAACCAATAAAAAAGGTGAACATGTTGAAACATGGGTCTTGGCTGCAACTAAAAGTCCTCGGTTGCGGCCAAAAGTAGGTCAGAGGATTTTGGGCTATGGCCAAAAATCCTCTGGTTGCGGCCAAGAAGCTGTCCTGCTTCATGGTTAAACTTCCAAAAATCATAAATAATGCCACAAAAATTGAAATGGGGTGTTCTAAAATTATATGGAAAGCTCTTTAAGTGTAGTTTCATGGGAAAATATGAAACACCATCATCTACAACCACAAAATTCCAGAATTTCATAAATTGTCATGCTGCTCCAGAATTAAGTCCAGAAACAGGGAAAAACTTTAAAAATTCATAACTTTCAATCCATAAGTTGAAATTGCTTATAATACCTATCAAATTAAAGTATAGGATGTCTACTTTAATCTTGAAAATTTTTATGACATTTGAATTTGGTTTGGCCAACTAAATGTATGGCACAGTAACACTGCCTCACAGGAAATAACCAAACAGCATGCATTTGCACTTCAATAGTTTCCATATTTGTGTACAAATTTCTAAAAATCATGAACACCTATATTCCCACACAATTTTCCATTCTAAATCCAATGGAACCATTAGAATTACCAAATTCCAACTCCTTGTCCCCTGATCAACACCTGGACAAAATTAGGGTTCTTAAGGAAACAAAAATGTGTTTTTGTATTTCAATTTCAAGGCTTGCTTCTTTACAGTCCTAATCACTTGATTAACCATTTAATCACTTTCTAAACATGATTAGACTAAATTTGGGCAGCATAACACTTAGGGTTAGCATTTTCCCAAATTTACAAATCATAGCAAATCAACCCCAAAACCACCAATCATTCTAACAACAACAACAACCAAAGATTAAAGTTTATGGAGTTGCCTTTGGCTTTTCTTGCTTTCTCTCTCTAGAAGTTACTGTTCACTCTCTCTTCAACCTTGAGATTTTGCTTACCACACATGATTTTTATGGAGAAGAAAAGATTAGAGAGGAGATTATACCAAAAAGAGGAAGCTTGATCACATGAACATACAAGCTTACCTTTGATTTTTCTTAGTTGAGTTGTCCTCCACTTCTCTATATTTCTTAAGGTCTCTCTCTCTCTCTCTCTCTCTCTCTCTCTATTTTTCTCTTGCTTGGCGTGAAATGGCTAGAGGAAAGATGGAGCATGGCTTCATAAAAATATCCCACCTTTTCCTCTTAATTAATAAATGCGAGCAAAAAAGAATTATGACATAAGCCTTGTATTTGAGTTTATCTCCATACAATTGTGTCATAAGCTCCATTTGGAATTGATCTAAGTTTTCTCCAAATAATTACAATATATTTGGTGAATATAAAATTTGGGGTGTTACACATCTAGTTTTGGATTTTTGCCTTTAGGTAACTTTTATAGCATCTCATTGCATTTTGCATAAAAATTTTTGAAAAAATACAAACAAATATCTTAATTTTTCTTTGTCTTTGCATCAGCATTCTTGCATAATCTTCATTTTTGGTTGGAACTAAGTGTTACACATTTAAAAATTGATTGAAGTTTTGTTGAAATTTGGTTACACCTTCTCTTTAAAGCTTACTAGAATTTGTTTAAAAACGTTTTGCCTAGAAAATTATGAGCTTTGATTTCCTAAAGGTTTGGGCTATTCTAAGCAAAACTAATAGCTTTGCTATTGAGTATCACAAATTTTAGCCACTTTTCAAATTTTCCTTTATTTTCTGGAATTTTTCCAGATTTTTCATTAGGTTAGTTTTTGAGTTTTCTTCTTTGATTTCTTCCAATTTTTAATATTCATTTGCATGGTCTTAACTTGGTAGCTTCTGGTGGTGTTGTTTGCATTAAATTTGATATGATTTTGAGCTTATTTGTCTAAATTCATCATATCTCCAAGTTAATTCATGGCATACTTGTATCTTTTGGCATTTTGAAACTTCTCTTTCTTTTTCGCTTGCATTTGTATTTTCTTATATTCTTCTTATTAGTTATTATAGTTTATAGTTAGATAGTTATTTTGTGCTTTATTCAAAGTTTATTGTATTGAATTCTTCTAGCTTGGTTTAGTAGTGATCAAGATTTACCTTTCAAATCTCACTCTTTTATAGCAATTACACCAAGAGGAATGATAATATCTTTTAGGGATCTCAATTGGTACAACAACAACTAGATCTCATTTTAACCCAAACAGAGAATCCAAAAAGGGGTTCGGATTGTCAAGAAAATTCACCCTTTCAATCTCACTTTTTGTAGGAGATTCAACCAGAAAGAAAGATACTCTCCCAGTCCATCGATTCCACTCAACATACACTGCAACTCCTTCAAGCCAATTTGGAGAGTCAAGAAAGAAGTTCATTTGGTCAAGAATGCCATGGTTCATTCCACCACTCATACCATAAACCTTACCAACAACCATTATTTCAACCCACGCATCCAACCTATAGTTCATATCACGAGTCTTCTCTTCCACCATGTAGAACCTATGTTGAACTACCCAATGTACCCTCCTTCCAACAATATCACCCACATCTCAATCATACTTCTTCATTATATGACCATTACCATATGCCACCCACTCCACCATACCACAAACATCCACCACAACCCTCTACTCCTCAACCTTCCGGACTTGATGTCTTCCTGAGATTGCTATATGTGGATGCTCAAACCCTTACCTTAAGAAGAATGTATGACCAACTAAAGGTCCAGCATCAACAATTATTCATGATAAGGAAGCTCTTGGACTCTGTTAGGAAATAAATATGTTAGGAAATTAGTAATTAGGATTCCTCATAATTAGGGATTGTGATTGTTAGGGATTATGATTGATATCAATCATCATAATGAGCCATTAATGTAGAGGCTCCTCTCTTGTATATAAATACCCTACATCTATACATGAATATACACACTTTTAAGAGAATAGAATTACATGGTATCAGAGCTCAAGTGTTCCGGTTTCTGTTCTGTTTTTTTCCAGACGGCGCTAGCCTCTGTTCTGGTTTGTTCCTCCGTCAGCACTGTTCACGCGCTAGGGTCTCCGGTGATCGAGCGCCACTGCACACACGCGCCGCACAGGAGGACTCGCCGGCGTCCGATCGGCCCGTCCTTGAAGATTCGCCGCCATCCGAGTAGCGCGTGGGCGTCACGTGCCGCCTCTAGATCTGCCGGAGATCCACGCGCCGGCGCTTGAGCCCGTTTTCCGAACCAACTCGTTTGCTGCGTTCGGACCAACTCGTCGCCGCCGTCATCTCCCATGTGGTTGTTCATCGTAGGTACTCCTTATTTTCGGTTTGGTTGCTAATTTGTCTATTTGCACGTCCGTTTCTCTGTTTCTGGGCATCTGTTTCTCCGTTTCTGGTTCTGTTCTGGCTGTTACGTCTGTGTTTGGTTCTGTTCTGGTTGTTGCTGGTCTATGCACTTCTTTGCTTTGTTGAGGGTTGAGTTTACGGTGCCGTCTTTGCTAGCTCTTGCTTAGGGCTGTTTGGTTATTGTAGTGGTGAGGCTACTCCGTTTGCTTTTTGATTGTTGATTACTTCTACTTAGAAGGGGTTTACGTGCATTAATGGCGGACTCCAAGGCTAGTGTCACTACTGAGATTATTCCTGTGACTAATAAAATCACTGAGCACAAATTGACCTGAACTAATTATATGGATTGGAGCAAAACCGTCTGCATGTACTTGCTTAGTATTGAGAAGGAGGGCCATTTGACTGATACGCCTCCCGCAGATGACCCAAAGATGACTTGGGCCCGAGCGGATGCCCGTTTATTCTTGCAAATCCAGAATTCTATTGACAGTGAAATCCTTCCCTCGGTTAGTCACTGTAATACGGTTAAGGAACTTATAAGCTTCTTGGAATTCCTATACTCTTTGAAAGGCAATATTACTCGCATTCATGATGTCTGCAAGGGATGCTATTGTGCTGAACAGCAGGGGCGTTCGTTGAAAAACTTTTATGTGGAGTTCAAGAAAATGTATGAAGAGTTGAAGATGTTAATGCCGCCTACCACTGACCTTAAGGTTCAGGTTGATAATATGGAGAAACTAGCGATTCTCAGCTTTCTTACTGCCTTGGATCCTGCCTACGAGACTGTTCGTTCCCAAGTTATGTCTAGTTCTGAACTTCCTTCACTTCAGGATGTGTACTCTCGTGTGCTACGTGCAGATAGTCTCTTACACCCGATTCCTACTCTGAATGCCAGTACATTAGCTGGCCGTGGTCCCACTGATACCCATCAACAGAATTTTGTCAAAGCTGGCCATAGTATACCATACTCGACCTCTGCTAATCCACGGAACCAAGGTCCTCCACGCTCTAGCAACAATCTTTCGACTCCTGGTCCTATTGTCTGCTTCTATTGTAAGGAACCTGGTCATACCAAACGGTACTGTCGTAAGTTGCAGAACAAGCTACAACGTACTGGAGCTACTCATGTGACCCAATCCTCCGATCCATCTGATAATGTTCCATCTACTCCGAGTGCACTTATTACAGGTAACGGTGACTCATGTCTTGCTACTTCTTCCTCGAAGTGGATCATCGATTCCGGTGCCACTGACCACATGACAGGTAACCATCATTTGTTCTCTACATATGTACCTTATGCCAACCCCTCTTTTATAACTATTGCCAATGGCTCGTCCTCTCGCGTCCTTGGCTCCGGCACGGTTACACCCGTATCATCTGTTTCTCTATCATCAGTCCTTAATGTTCCTGATCTTGCTTTTAACCTTCTATCTCCCAGCAAGCTTACTCGCCAATTGAATTGTTTTATCTCACTTTTCCCTGACCATTGTGTGATTCAGGATCTTACAACGAGGCGGATTATTGGTAAGGGCTATGAATCTGGCGGCCATTACTTCCTTGACGATCGGGTGCCGCGTTCCGTTGCTTGCTCTGGTGGTTCCTCCCTTTTTGATATTCATTGTCGTCCAGGTCATGTGTCATTGTCATCCTTGAAGAGGTTGTATCCTCAGTTTCATGATTTGTCGTCATTAGAGTGTGAGTTGTGTCAGTTTGCCAAACACCATCGTGTTCACCTGGCACCTCGCGTTAATAAACGGGCTGCGTCCCCTTTGATTTGGTTCATTCTGATATTTGGGGCCCTTGCCCTATCATGTCCACGTCTGGTTTTAAGTACTTTGTTACTTTCATTAATGATTTCTCTCGAACCACCTGGCTTTATTTAATGAAAAATCGTTCCGAGTTATTTTCTCACTTTTGCAATTTTTGTGTTGAGATCAAAACCCAGTTTGGTCTCTCTGTGAAAACCTTACAAAGTGATAATGCTAAAGAGTATTTTTCTGGCCAGTTTCACGACTATATGCTCACACATGGCATGATTCATCAGTCCTCGTGTGCCGATACACCTGCTTAAAATGGTGTTGTAGAGCGCAAAAACCGGCACTTATTAGAAGTTGCCCGGGCTCTCATGTTTCAAATGCAAGTTCCTAAATCCTTTTGGGCTGATACTGTGTCCACCGCATGCTTCCTTATTAATCGTATGCCGTCTCCTGTTCTCAGTGGTGACATTCCATACACAACTTTGTTTCCTTCCAAACCCTTGTTTCCTATTTATCCAAAAATCTTTGGTTGTGTCTGTTTTGTTCGAGATATTCGTCCTACTGTCACCAAACTTGATCCTAAATCTCTCAAGTGTGTCTTCCTTGGCTACTCTAGGGTTCAGAAGGGTTATCGGTGCTATTCCCCCGATCTCCGACGCTATCTTGTGTCTACCGATGTCACTTTCCATGAGTCTACTTCATTCTTCTCTGTCTCTGCTCTGCCTCCATCCTCTAACCCTGATCTTGATAACCTTTTAGTGTATGAGGTTCGCTCCCCACCAGTGCAAGCGTCTGTGCCGGCCCCTGCTCCGCCTCCTATCCACCATGTCTATCAGAGACGTACTAAGGAAAGTAATGCCGCTGCTGGTTCCTCTGACCTACCAATACCTGCCTCGGCACCTGATCCGCACTTAGCCTCCTCGCCCCCAATGGCCTCTGACCCTGAACTAGTGCCTGAGTCTGTGCCGGACACTCTAGATCCTCCTGCCTCTTCTACGGACCTACCCATTGCCCTTCGTAAAGGTAAACACACTTATACGTACCCTATTTCCTCGTTTCCTGTTCCTTCATTGCATCCCTAGACTCTCTTACCATTCCCACCAACCTTTCCCAAGCCTTGGCCCATTCTGGTTGGCGTGCTGTGATGGACGAGGAAATGATGGCCCTTGATAAGGCTGGTACCTGGACTCTCGTTGATTTACCTCCTGGGAAGAAGGCTATTGGGTGTAAGTGGGTGTTTTCCGTTAAGACGAAAGCTGATGGTACCTTGGAACAATTGAAAGCTCGACTGGTTGCTAAGGATTATGCTTAGACGTATAGTGTTGAATATTCTGAAACCTTCTCTCCTGTGGCCAAGCTGTCATCTGTTCGTCTCTTCATCTCTATGGCAGCTACCCATGGTTAGGATCTTCATCAGCTGGATGTTAAAAATGCTTTTTTAAATGGCAATCTTCTTGAGGAAGTTTACATGGAGCAACAGCCTGGCTTTGTTGCTCAGGGGGAGCATGGCAAGGTATGCTACCTTCAGAAGTCTTTATATGGGTTGAAGCAGAGCCCTCATGCTTGGTTTGACAGATTCAGTTCTGTGGTTAAAAAGTTTGGTCTGAATCAAAGTAAATGTGATCATTCTGTGTTTTATCAACGGATAGACTCTGGTATGATTCTCTTAGTAGTCTATGTCGACGACATTGTTATTACAGGTGATGATATGACAGGGATCTCGTCACTCAAGGTCTTTCTTAATTCCCACTTCCAAACAAAGGATTTGGGTCAGTTAAAGTACTTTCTTGGGATCGAAGATATGAGAAGCAAGAAAGGCATTCTCCTAACCCAGGGGAAATATGTTCTTGATCTACTGAAAGATACCGGGAAACTTGGAGCATCACCCAGTAGCTGTCCCATGATTCTTAATCCCTTTTTGGATATTGATGAGAGTGTGCCGTTTGATGAGCTACCTGAGGATATGAAAAAAAGGATTGATCCTGAGAAGATTAAACCGTTTGCCTACCCTGAGCGATATCGAAGGCTAATTGGAAAATTGAATTACCTTACAGTAACTCGCCCTGATGTCACCTTTCCTGTCTGTAGGCTTAGCCAATTCATGGTCGCACCAACCGTTGCTCAGTGGGAAGCTTTGGAACATGTCTTACATTACTTGAAGGGCTCACCTAGTCGTGGTATACTCTATACGAATCATGGCCACACAAAAATTGAGTGTTTCTGTGATGCTGATCATGCGGGGTTAAAGATGTCTAGGAGGTCTACTACAGGCTATTGTGTTCTTGTAGGTGGAAACTTGGTGTCTTGGAGGAGCAAGAAGCAGGACATGGTGGCAAAGTCTAGTGCAGAAGCTGAATATCGAGCCATGTCTCAGTCTGTACAGGAGATTGTGTGGATTCACCAGTTAATGAAGGAAGTTGGTCTTGCCACGTCATTGCCTGCGAAGCTATGGTGTGATAATAAAGCTGCCTTACACATAGCCTCCAACTCCGTGTTCCATGAACGTACGAAGCATATTGAGATTGATTGTCACTTTATACGTGATAAGATTAAGGAGAACTTTATCTCTACAGGACATGTACCGTCTAGTGATCAGTTGGGTGATTTTTTTAACTAAGGCCTTGGATGGCACTCGGGTTGACTATCTTTGTAACAAGTTGGGCATGATTAACATCTATGCTCCAACTTGAGGGGGAGTGTTAGGAAATAAATATGTTAGGAAATTAGTAATTAGGATTCCTCATAATTAGGGATTGTGATTGTTAGGGATTATGATTGATATCAATCATCATAATGAGCCATTAATGTAGAGGCTCCTCTCTTGTATATAAATACCCTACATCTATACATGAATATACACACTTTTAAGAGAATAGAATTACAGACACTATGAGGAAAGGGAAGAGAAATTCTATGACATTCAACACTTCATGAAGGAATTTGTTGACCATATGTTATGGATAAAGATCGAAGAAGAAGAAAGAGCTACATGGCCCTATAACTCTAATGATGATGAGGAAATCAGAGAGCAAAAGCCAAAGCTATTAGTCTTGCTTAGAATAACCAAAACTTTTAGAAAATCGAAGCTCATAATTTTCTAGGCAAAATTTTCAACAAAAAAAAAAAAAAATCAAACAAGCTCAAAGAGAAGGTGTAATCGAATTTCAACAAAACTGCAAACAATTTTCAAGTGTGTAACACTTAGTTCCAGACACAAATCAAGTTTATGCAAAATAAATGCAAGAATTAACTTAGAGACATAGTGAATTCAAAAATTTAAGCTCAAGAACATATCAAAATTAATGCAACAACATCACATAGAAGCTACCAAATCAAAACAATGCAAGAATGCAATGAATGCTATGCAAACTACCTAAATATAAAAATCCTAAACTACATACAATGAAAAACCAAGAATGCAAAACCAATAAGCTTCATACAAGAAATCCCTTGTCAAAAGTGAATTTGACAATTAGATTGCCTATGGAGCCAATTACATAGCTCCCCGGCAACGTCACCATTTAATTAGGGCCTTTTGTCATTAGCCTTAGGTTCTGCAATAAAAAATTAACTAAGGATTGCGTATAGGCAAACTTAAGATCGTTCTCTCTTCTCGATGAGTTTTTTATTGAATCCTAAGTAATCTAAATGACATGCAAATGCAATGAAACAAGGGAAAATTGATTTATGATTTTTCAAATTAATAACTAAAAGAGTAATGCAATTTAATTAAAAGTTAAACTATTGTTTTTGGTATTTTTATGAAAATGGGATGGATATGAGGAAATGAATCTTGGTAACAAAGTAAATGGTTTTCCTAGCTTCTTAAAATTATTTAGGAGTTAATTTATAATCAAGTCAAAATAAAAACCTCAAATAATCACATTGAGTTCAATTTATCTAATTAATGACTAATCCTATGATCGCAATCATAATCATCTCTTAGATAAATTGTTAAAAATCACTTAACATGTGTTTGAAAATTATTTTAATGCATTGGTTTCCTCTTAAATAAAAGCACAATCACAATACTCAATATGAGATAAATCAACTATACATTATAGTAATTACATATTATGCATAATCTCATTAAAACATAAGGAAAAAAATTCAATACAAAGTCCAAGAGCATCAAAGCAAATTTCAACACAAGTGTTAACCCATAAGGACAAATAAACAATCATCCAAGTCTCACAAACATGTACTACTACAAAAATCAATCCAATAGATTATAATAATGCATTGAAGAATAAGGCGTTGTCGACTTTACCTTGGTAACCACTTCAAAAATTAAACCAAGAATTGCAATATATGGTGCAATCCCGGGTCGTCTCTCGAAGAGCCTTTTATTAATTACCTAGAAACTAAGTGTGATGATTGGCACAAAACAAGTTAAAAATGATTTTTACCTTTCTTATCTAACAACTAAATTGTAATTGAACTAAAATGCTTTTAAAACTAATATTTTTGGATTTTTGGAATAAAATTGAAATGGAATGGAAATTGGTTTAGAATGCAAATGATGAAGATGCTCTTGGAAATGGTTTTCAATGGCTATCCTTATTCAATTAAAATATTTGGAGAGTTAATACACTAAGCTTCTAAAATATCAAACCTCATTAACCAACGAGCCTAGCATCACAAGAGAGGAACCCCTACCCTTAAAATGCTATTAAGCCCTCTTAGTGTAATGAGTTTCTCTAAATTTTCTAATATACCAAACCTCAATTACCATTGAGTCTAATGCCTAAACTCATGAACCAATTTATTTAAGCATTATTAAAACCCTTTAGAGAGTGACTATGGAATAAACAATGCATTTAGGTTCAACTACAATTCTATTTCAATCAAACCATCCAACAATACCATGTTAAATAGATAAAAATCAATAAAATATAATCATAGAGAAACATATATATATAACCATATATATATTGATGAGTATAAATCCTCATTAGAAATTTTAAATCACAACAACTCAATCCATAGAAATCATAACTAAAATCATAGTCTCATTACATAAATGAATTCCTAAACCTAAGAAATCACAAATATAATGAACTATAGATAAAATTTTAGTATTTGAGTTCGATTTAATTGGAATTTTCCTTTTCCATTAATTAGTCGTTATTTAATTTTAGTGTTAAATTCCACAAACTCGATTTGCTCAACTTATGTAAGCTAGCTAATTTATTACTACCTCTGGTCCTAAATATAGGACATAGTTTGTAGTGCAACTACAAACTATGTCCTATATTTAGGACCGGAGGGAGTATTATATAAGCCAAGCATATAGGCCAACTCAACAGCACCACCAGTCCACCACTACATATAGTTTATATTATCTATCTCAACTTCACGTAATCATTTTTAATTTATTATTTTCCCAAACATTAGGTTTGAACTGGCCCGGTGATGCCTTAGGTTGTTTTGAATTTGAGCGTTGTGTTTCCCTATATCGATTAATATATTTATATATATATTATATGTGTGTGGAGCGCGCGCTCGGGCAAGCACAGCTCTTGCTGGAGATTGTGGTTCTATATTATATTTATCTCCAATGGATGATGACAAAAAAGTTTGCTGGCCCTTACATTAGTTCCTTCCAAATCAAAATGTGCACATGCATGTATACTAATTACTCTCTCCAGTTTTAAATATGCAGAAATTAATTGGTTATTTTTTTAATTCTAAAGAGAATATTTTAATTTTTTATTTCTCATATTTACTATGTTTTTAAACACTACTTCCTATAGTTAGATTTTCATATGATGTATAAGCTAGAAATTGATAATGTATCAATATAGTAGACTAAAAACATGGATATTTTATATAAAAAAAAATCAATGCATAGTTTTTTTTACAAATAATTAACCTAATTTTTAAATATATGTAAATTAGTAATGAACTAAAGAATAGACGCAATTATATCAACTAGCAACTAGAGAATATCCTAGTTAGGAAACTCTTAAAAAGCACAAGTGATTTTTGGTTTTGCTGGGTGAGGGTTTCTTAAAAATATATGTTTCGTTCCTAAAATAAGATGCCTAAAAAATTGTCTGAATTATTAGTATATTTTTTTACTCAAAATGTTCCCTAAATATGTCTAGAAAGAAAGGTGAAAATACATTAATTTAATAACTTTTTTAATATGTGTAAGGTGGTCGAATGATAAAAGAGTTAAGGAAGTAAATATAAGAAAGTGACAGGAAATAATCATAGAAATTTCCATGAATGATCGAAGAGGAAAAGATAAAAGATGGAATTGAAAATGGTGAGCATTCATAAAAATGGTAGGAAGCTGCGGCCTAGAAGTGACGAATACTTTATACATTTATATATATATATATATATATGATTTATATCCTTCTAATGTTGGTAATGCACTTTCAAGTTCTCCACTTTCTCCAATATTCTTAATTGAATAATTTGGGTTGGTAATAAATATGGTGATTACTTGTTAAGGACGGTTTCTCTTTGTGCCTGAGACGACATTTATCTGAGGTTAATGATCCCTTTTTGCAACTTTTTGTGGCCTATATCTTTCTCTATTAAGTACCTTCTATTTATATGAAAACCTTTTTGTAGGGCTTTACCTTCTATTGATCTTTTCCCTAGGCATCATCTCAATGTCTCTGGCTTATGCTTGTTTGGTTGTCATGAATAAGAAACCATTGACCTCCTATTCTTCACTTGTCCCTTCACAAAAGCCGTTTGGTTTGAATGTTTCAACTTTAAATGAAACTTCATGAAAGAGAATATAAAATGGTTTTTGTCTTTTTTCCAAAACCCCACACACACACATTTATGTCTCAAGCTGCTGACCTCAAAAATGGAGGCAGGCTCTGTCTCAAGTTTTAAAATGGTTTTCGTCTTTTTCTGAAAGCCACATATCCACCGTCTTTGAATTATAAAATGAAACTTCATATTCATAGCATTTGACTTTTGCAGATTTACCAACGGCAACGCTTTGCTATTAATTAAACAAAAAATATGATGAATAAACTGCAATAATATATAGGTATGGGATATAAGGTATATCCATTAAACGTACACATCGTCCCAATCTTCATTGAAATTTTCAACAAATGTACAATTTTTAGATTTATTCCCTCCAGTCCTTTTAATAAGGGTCTTATGTAAAAAGTCGGCTTGATTCATAATATAAGTTGCATAAAAAAATGTCTGAATTGTTAATATTTTTTACTCAAAATTAAATGGTTTATGTCTGTAAAAAAGGTGAAATTACATTAATTTAACAACACAACACAACGCATTGATCTGAAAGAGATTGGATGATGGCTGAGATATGTGAATGTTTCAAGGAGAATTCATATCATTATACATTTTCAATGATGGGATCACTAGTTTATACTCTATACTTTTAAGCTGACTTTTAAAAATTATATTATTGAGATGCTGAATGTCCTGCTAATCTTTCCATTAATTAGTCTTTCATTAATTACAGTGTTAAGTTCCAGTAACACTATTTACTTGTGTAAACCAAGCTAAGATATTAATATATAAACCAAGCTTATCCACCAACACGCCAACTTCAGCAGCTGATTTTTTTAACCTATCCCACCTTATATATCTTTTATTGACTCGATGATATTAATAACGTATTAAAAATAATAGTTATTTGGCCTTCCATACAAGTCCCCGAGATTGGACAGCTTTTTGATGTGATGTTATTATTTTTAATTGTTTTCCTAAACATTAGGTTTGAACTGGCCCGGTCACGCCTTAGCTTTTTTTTGAAGCATTATATATATATATATATATATATAAGATGCAGCTGTCACTGGAAGATTGTGGTGTCATACTATATTTATCTCCATCAATGGATGAAGGCAAATAATTAATTTCAGAATTTTCCAGGAATGATCGAAGAGAATAAAGACGAAAGATGAAATTAAAAAAAGATTGGAGACGGAAAATGATGGGCATTCATGAAAATGGCAGGAAGCTGCCGTGTGGAATTGTTGAATCCATCAATGTATTATTTTGGTGGGGTCCAATTCAATTGTTTGGAAGAGGACCTCACTATTTCACACGGACATTCACAAGCATTATCTTTATAAATTAATTAATATACATGGTATTTTAATTTTTAGAAATTAAAGTTGCAGAAATATAGTTTAAAGGTATTATATTTATGATTTCCGCATATCCCCATCATTGACTACTCAAAAACTCTACTGTATATAGGATCGTCAATTTGTCATATACATGCACAAATCTTCTGACTCATAGTAAGGCTTAATTTGTCATATTAATACAGTTATACTTATACTATAGATAAAGGAATTAATCGATTGATACTTTATACAGATTTTTCTTTAAAAAATGTTAGAGGACACGGAAATGGGTGCCAGTCGGAAAAATCGATATTGATTAAACTGTTTATAGGGGAGCTGATGATTTATTCTCAAAACTAAACTCGTTTCTCATACCAAAAGTACTTGGTATAGTAATGGACTAATTAGATCACAAAGTGGGAGGATTGAGGTTCAATTTCCACATTATTTAAAAAAAACACGGCAGAGAATTATCCTACTATTGATGACTTCTCATTTTTAATAGATTTAAGATATATTTTGATATATTGAAAAAGTCATAAATGCTAAATTAAAGAGATTTTTTTTTTTGAGAATTTATGAGATATCAATAGGGTGCATCATTTTTGGGATTTTAATAAAAATAGAAGTTTTAAATTTTAGGAAAGAAGCAATAATAAATAATAATAATAATAACAATAACAGAGTAAAATATATTAACTACCCCTCTATTTTGAAAATGTATACAAACCTCCCTTAAAATTAAAAGACATATTATAGAAACATCCTTTACATATTTGAGCAACGTTCTCAAGGCCGGACTAGACTGGACGGTCTGACCATTGCCCGAAGGAGAGAGTGGCCCGTCTCCAAGCATTAGCCCACTTTAGTTGTTAGGCCGGATTCAGCCGTCCAGAGCCGGGGTTTTGACCAGAATCAGGAAAAAAGCCGGGAACCGGAGCGTAAAATCAAAAACCGGATGGGTGGAAAGCAAAACACAACTAGAGAAGAATCCTGAGATAGTAGGAGCAAAGGGAGGAAGAAGATAATGTCAAACCAAATGGAGTTTATTTATAAGAAAATGACAATAATCATATATGAGATTAACAAAAATAAAGAACCTCATGCCTTCGTTCATGGCCTTCTGATTTCGGCCATTTTACCTTGATCTGAAACAACTTGGGGCTTCTTTCATGTTGAGGAGAGATGAGACTGGTGAGGGAGTGGACTTTCAAAAGCAAAAAATGAACTTTGGTTTCTACAATACACTTGACAGTTTGATTTTTTTAAAAAAACAAAATAAATAATCGCCTTTACTTTTTCCATTCTCCTATGGTTTTTCCCTGTCTTAAATCCTTGTTTATTTTAGGCTAAATTATGCAAAATCCCTCTGAGTTTTGGGTAAGTTACATATAACTTCCCTAATATTTTAAAGTTTAAGCTTAACCACCCTGACCTTTTATATTTTAACCCTATGCCGTTACCTGACCATTATCTTTTTAACGGAAATTGTCAAGTCACATTAACAAATGACATGTGACATCTTATATAAATTACTAATTTCATAAAATTTCCCTGAACTTTGATCAGTTGCAAATAACCCCCTGCCATTTCAAAATTTAAATTTAATTCCCTTAAAATTTTGATTTATAATATTAAACCCCATGTCGTTACTTCTATCATTTTAATAAATTCATTAACATTTTTACTGTCATTTGTCAATTAAAACTGCTTTTTTGTATGACAAAAACATGAATAATAATATTTAAAAATATAAAAATAAATGTACAAAAGGCCAATCAAATGGCATCATTGCCAGGGAGCTAAGTAATTGGCTCTTTAAGTAATCTAATTGTCAAATTCACTTTTGACAAGGGGTTTCTCATGTGAAGCTTGTTATTTTTGCATTCTTGGTTTTTCGTTGCATATTGTAGAGTTCCAATGCTTCACACAGGTGCCCATACACCTGGTAAGCCCCTCCGGGGGACTACATAAGATACCTCAGCAAACATGTTTTACACCCAGCCTCTCAACTACAAGCAACTAGTGCTGCGCAACCCGCTTGACCATGTCGGGGTAAGAGCCAACGCTTCGTCCCACTCTCATACAGTGAGAACCCCTAATAATGAACTGATTAGTCGCACTTTTAACATGCTCTGATACCAAAATATCAAACCCTTATCTTATTTTTACCATTTTCAAAGTGTTTGTGCGCAGTTCGATGAGCAACACATGAATAGTATAAATATACTAATATTTTGATATATAGTACTTGATTACAACACAGGTTTTTCCCTTACAGGGTTTGATGATATATACAAATTTATACAAAAATGCCCAAAATAAGACTACATATATTAACACAATCTTCATCTCGGGAAACATGCACGTCAGTTCCCCATATTTACATCTTTTCCTTTTGAGCCGTTGGCATTGGCTGAGATATTTTTGTTTAGAAAAAGGAGTGAGATTCCAAGGAATTCCAATAGAAACATACTATCATTCATATAACATGCGAAGAGTAAATCTGAATGCACCATGATTACATCAATTAATGAACAATATAACACATCATCATCATGTATATATGCGTAGGGCTCCTGCCCCATTAATCGTACACCGATTGGATTCTTACCCTACTCCCAGTGTAAGTGCACCTCCGGCACTGACTACCTCATCTACGCAAACCATGTTGATTAAAAGCACAAACAATGGCATCCAATAATCATATGAATTATGGCATGATGTATGAAGGATAATGTTCTTACCTCAAACCTTTTCTCCTTGAAACACGTGCCTTGATTTGGGTTCCAACAATTCGGGTTCTCAACTTGATCTTAAAATGTCAAATATACAAGAATTAGATTAATACCTCTTTATGTACTATTTTAAACTCATTGCATTTGCTCTATTTTGGGCTATTTAGATGGCCATTGGAAATTCAAACAAGTACCTATGGGATTGGAAAAGTTAAAAAAAATAAAAAAGGTGAACATGTTGAAACAGGGGTCTTGGCTGCAGCCAAAAGTCCTTGGTTGAAGCCAAAAGTAGGTCAGAGGATTTTGGGCTATGGCCAAAAATCCTCTGGTTGCGGCCAAGAAGCTGTCCTGTTTCATGCTTAAACTTCCAAAAATCATAACTAATTCCACAAAAATTGAAATGGGGTGTTCTAAAATTATATGGAAAGCTCTTTAAGTGTAGTTTCATGGAAAAATATGAAACACTATCATCTACAACCACAAAATTCCAGAATTTCATAAATTCCCATGCTGCTCCAGAATTAAGTCCAGAAACAGGGCAAAACTTTGAAAATTCATAACTTTCAATCCATAAGTTGAAATTGCTTATAATACCTATCAAATTAAAGTATAGGATGTCTACTTTAATCTTGAAAATTTTTATGACATTTGAATTTGGTTTGGCCAACAAAATGTCTGGCACAGTAACACTGCCTCACAGGAAATAACCAAACAGCATGCATTTGCACTTCAATAGTTTCCATATTTGTGTACAAATTTCTTAAAATCATGAACACCTATATTCCCACACAATTTTCCATTCTAAATCCAATGGAACCATTGGAATTACCAAATTCCAACTCCTTGTCCCCTGTTCAACACCTGGACAAAATTAGGGTTCTTAAGGAAACAAAAATGTGTTTTCGTATTTCAACTTCAAGGTTTGCTTTTTTTCACTCCTAATCACTTGATTAACCATTTAATCACTTTCTAAACATGATTAGACTAAATTTGGGCAGCATAACACTTAGGGTTAGCATTTTCCCAAATTTACAAATCATAGCAAATCAACCCCAAAACCACCAATCATTCTAACAACAACAACAACCAAAGATTAAAGTTTATGGAGTTGCCTTTGGCTTTTCTTGCTTTCTCTCTTTAGAAGTTACTGTTCACTCTCTCTTCAACCTTGATATTTTGCTCACCACACATGATTTTTATGGAGAAGAAGAAATTAGAGAGGAGATTATACCAAAAAGAGGAAGCTTGATCACATGAACATACAAGCTTACCTTTGATTTTTCTTAGTTGAGTTGTCCTCCACTTCTCTATATTTCTTAAGGTATCTCTCTCTCTCTCTCTCTCTCTCTCTCTATTTTTCTCTTGCTTGGCTTGAAATGGCTAGAGGAAATATGGAGCATGGCTTCATAAAAATATCCCACCTTTTCCTCTTAATTAATAAATGCGAGCAAAAAGGAATTATGACATAAGCCTTGTACTTGAGTTTATCTCCATACAATTGTGTCATAAGCTCCATTTGGAATTAAACTAAGTTTTCTCCAAATAATTACAATATATTTGGTGAATATAAAATTTGGGGTGTTACACATCTAGTTTAGGATTTTTGCCTTTAGGTAACTTTTATAGCATCTCATTGCATTTTGCATAAAAATTTTTGAAAAAATACAAACAAATATCTTAATTTTTCTTTGTCTTTGCATCAACATTCTTGCATAATCTTCATTTTTGGTTGGAACTAAGTGTTAAACATTTAAAAATTGATTGAAGTTTTGTTGAAATTCGGTTACACCTTCTCTTTAAAGCTTGCTAGAATTTGTTTAAAAACGTTTTGCCTAGAAAATTATGAGCTTTGATTTCCTAAAGGTTTGGGCTATTCTAACAAAACTAATAGCTTTGCTATTGAGTATCATAAATTTTAGCCACTTTTCATATTTTCCTTTATTTTCTGAAATTTTTCTAGATTTTTCATTAGGTTAGTTTTTGAGTTTTCTTCTTTGATTTCTTCCAATTTTTAATATTCATTTGCATGGTCTTAACTTGGTAGCTTTTGGTGGTGTTGTTTGTGTTAGATCCCAAGTTTTGATGATAACAATAATTCAATTATGATTAAAACATGTTTTTAGAAGGTTAAGAAAAGATTCCAAGTTAACCAAATGCATATCTGGTGTTTGCTGATATCTGCTGTGAAAATGCACTTGAGTGCTCGAGCATGAAATCTGCACTCGAGCACAACTCACTTCTGTACTCGAGCAGGTGTGAGAGAAAGCCAGGAAGTGAGTACCCGAGAGACATTCTCCCCTTGTAATCAATGGATCACTCGAAGCACAAAGTTCGCACTCGAGCAGAGAAGTCATTCTCACTCGGGCACGTATGCGAGCAGGGCATGCGAGCACTTGGCCGAGAGCAAAGCAATGGCATGCTTCCTATATTCACTCGAGCAAGGGATGCGAGTGTTTGGCCGAGAGCAAGTTAAGGCATGCTTCCATCATTCACTCGAGAAAGGCACTGCGAGCACTTGGCCGAGAGTCTTGAAGTTCAGAAAAATACAAGTGTGCTCGAGCACACCCATCCATGCTTGGAGTGACACGTCCATGCTTGCGAGTAATATTTCCATCCCTCTCCAGACCAGTTGCGAGTGCTTGTTCAAGAGAGCATATTCCTTTGGAATATGCTTCTCACTCGAGCAGAGGTAAGTGTGCTCGAGTGAGGGTCAATATCACCCGCGAGTGAAATTTCTATCCCTCTGGAATTATGATGCGAGTGATGGTTTAGAGAGCATATTCCTTGAGAATATGCTTCTCACTCGAGCAGAGGTAAGTGTGCTCGAGTGAGAGTCCAGATCACTCGCGAGTGCAAATTCTCACTCTTGTCAAAATGGTATGCGAGTGATGACCCGAGAAGGCACTCCCAGTGTAAAGTGCAAGGATCACTCGAGCAGAGATTTTGTGCTCGAGTGAGACCTCTCTTCACTCGCGAGTGAAGATATTTTCTCTCTGATTCTCCATGCGAGCACAACCCGATAACAGAGGTATATGAAGGAAAATAGGAGATCACTCGAAGTGAACTTTTCATGCTCGAAGTGATACCCTGTTGACCTCAGAAAATGATAAGTTTCACAACGTTCATTACGAATATAATTTATTGTTATTAATTCATATCATCAGTATTTTTTATCTTTGTTTAACATTGACTTGAATGTTTTAAGAGGATGATACAGGAATATGAACGTTGGAATTGAACCACATGAGAAAAGTGATATAACGGCAGACAAGATGATTATGAACACGCTGGCACCTACCGCACTCAAATTATTCTAATATGCACGTGTCTGCCAATATTTTCAAATGTCCCGCTCCACAACTGAAGAGAATCCAAACGGGCAAAAGTTGGAGCAACTATATATATACAGAGACTCACGGAGAAACAGACATAACATAACACAAGAATTCACAAGCTCATATCAATTCTCTGTTATTCATCTGTTTTCTCTGTATACACTTTTGATCTTCAGTGTTTATTCATTTACTCTGTAAGAGAGTCCACATACAAACTCAAATCTCTATGTTTGTGTAATCTCAAGATATTGGGATCTTGAGAGGGTAGTTATTCCTTACGAGAGAAGCAGTTGAGAGAATTCCTTGTAGCATCTGTCACTCATAAGCCTTATAAGATACAAGCAGGAGAGAACGTTGTTGTTCATAAGACTTACAGTGGTGTAAGCAGAAGAAAACGTTGCTGCTCATAAGTCTTGTATACATAAGCAAGTGAGAAGAGTCATAGGTTGTTTCTCTGCACATAAGACTTGTCGTAAGGGGGAGAGAAGTTTCTTGTTGAGAGAATATCTCTGCTCGTAGTCCGTTGAAGGACGATTGTTGTTTTGTGGCATTCTAAGAGCCATTTGAATCTTGGAGATATTGTGAAAATCTCAGTAGATCTTGATCTCTGAGGACTGGACGTAGGCATTGTTGTTAAGCCGAACCAGTATAACTCTCTGTGTTCAAATCTTCTCTACTCTACTCTATCTGTATATCTACATATCACCACCTCAAACGAAAAATTTATAACATCACCCAATTCACCCCCCTCTTGGGTGAAGCTTGCCGCTTACATTTGGTATCAGAGCCTCGTCTTCTCCGAAGAGCCTAACAGCTTGAGAAGGATCCTATCAATGGCAACAATGGGTGAAAATATCCTTCTGGACGGTGCTTCAATCACTAGACCTCCTGGTTTTGCTGGAGAACATTTTTCGTTCTGGAAAGCCAAATTCAGAGTGTTCATGATGGCCATCGAGTACGGACTATGGAATGTTATACAAGATGGTGACTATGTTCCAATGAAGAAAATCGAAGATAGAGCAGTTAAAAAGAGTCCAGATGAGTTCGACGAAAATGACAAGAGGTTAGTAACATTAAATAGCAAAGCCATTTTAATGATACAGAGTGCTCTTAGTCAAAAAGAATATTTTCGTATATGTACTCTACCTACTGCCAAAGATATGTGGGATGCTCTTGAAATTGCTCACGAAGGTACATCTGGAATCAAAGAAAATAGGATCAATACTTTAGTTACAGAATATGATTTATTTCGTATGAAATCTGGAGAGAGTATATCAGAATTTGAACTAAGGTATACTCATCTTGTTAATCAATTATCTGCTCTTGGAAAGTCGTTTGATCAAAATTCCCAGGTAAGAAAAATTCTTAATATTCTTACGAAAGAATGGGAAGCAAAGGTGACAGCCATCGAAGAAGCCAAAGGAGAGTCTATGAGATCCGTAGCTGCTCTCTTTGGTAGTCTTTCTGAATATGAAGGTAAGTTGAGATTCAAAAAGGAACTTGAAGAAGTCGATGATAGAAAGAAAAAGGGAGTTGCATTTAAAGCTATTAAAGAAGAAGAAGAAACTTCCGAAAATGAAGATGTTCCTAGTGATGATGAAATGGGAATGATCGTGAGAAAGTTCAAGAAATTCTACAGAAGAGGACAAAGGAATTTCAAGAATTATCAAGGTGGACCAAGCAAGAAAGAAAACAAAGAACACCAAATAATATGCTATGAATGTGGAAAACCAGGACACATCAAATCTGAATGCTTCAGGAACAAAGACAAAAAGAAGCAGAAAAAGAAAGCTTATATATCATCTATTTGGGGTGATAGTTCGTCAGACGAAGAAAATGACAACGACGAAGTAGCCAATCTATGTCTAGTAGCTAAGGAAGAAGAATCAGACTCTGAGGTAAGTGACTCTGAACCTTCTTATAATGAATTGTTATCTGAATATAATGCTTTGCATACAGAGTTCATTAAAGTTGCTAAAGAAATGGTTAGTTATAAGAAGAAAGTAAAAGAATTAGAAAGTAATGTCATATCATCACATGGAATGTGTAAAGAGAAAGATAAGAAAATAGAAGACTTAACAAAGATTGTTGAAAAATTTACTAAAGGAAGTGAAACTCTCAAGGTTATCTTAAGTTCTCAGAAAGTTTCCTTTGATAAATCTGGAATTGGATATAATGCTGTGCATGATAAGAATAAGAAGAGTAGCAGAGACTATCTTAAATATTTTAGGAATTCTGTGCATACATCAAATCCATTTGTGTCATGCAATTTTTGTAATAGGAAAGGACATTATACTTCATCGTGTTATTTCAAAAAGGGAAAGGTTGTTGGAACATATAAATGGGTTCCGAAAGGAACACATATTCCAAATACTAACCACAAAGGACCCAAGAAAGTGTGGGTACCTAAAACTTGATCATCTGATTTTAGGTATGTCTCAAAGCATCTCGAGCAAACAAATGGTATATTGATAGTGGATGTTCGAGACACATGACTGGTGACAAAAATAAGTTCACCATGTTTGAACCTAGAGAAGGAGGAAAGGTGACTTTTGGAGGAAATCAATCTGGACGTATTGCTGGAATTGGTGAAGTGGGAAGAACAGATGGCTTTCAAATCAACGGAGTATATTATGTTGAAGGATTATGCCACAATCTCTTAAGCGTGAGCCAAAGCACTGACAAAGATAACTGGGTGATCTTCGACTCGAAAGAATGCTTGATAGTCAGTAAGAAAGATCTACCTCTAAACAAAGAAACTATCAAAGCAAAAATCCGAGCTCAAAGGGACGGTAATTGTTATACAATTGACTTTAATTCAAATTCTTCTGAAAATTGTTTTCTGAGTCGATCAGAGGAAAGTTGGTTATGGCATAAGCGTTTGGCTCATGTCAATATGAATCAACTTGACAAATTGATCAGAAAAGATTTAGTTGTTGGCCTTCCTAAGCTAAAATTCAAAGATAACATGATTTGTGAAGCATGTCAAAAAGGCAAACAAACTAAATCTTCTTTTAAAACAAAATATGAAATTTCTACTTCAAAACCTTTACAATTACTTCATATGGATTTGGTAGGACCTGCAAGAGTAAAAAGTTTTGGAGGAAATTTATATACGTTAGTAATTGTAGATGATTTTACTAGATTTGCTTGGACTATATTCATTGCCTCAAAAGATGAAACTTTTGCTGAATTTATTATGTTTGCCAAAAAGGTTCAAAATGAGAAAGGTATTTCTATTGTCTCTATTAGAACAGATCATGGAGGAGAATTTGATAATCAATTATTTGAAGATTACTGCAACAACGAGGGAATAGATCACAACTTCTCTGCTCCTAGAACACCTCAACAAAATGGAGTAGTTGAAAGGAAGAACAGAGTACTTACAGAAATGGCAAGAGCTTTACTTAATGAAAAGGAAATGTCACAAGTGTTCTGGGCAGATGCAATGAGTACTGCATGCTATATTTCAAACAGAGCATATATTCGTAAATCTCTTGGAAAGACACCATATGAACTCTACAAAGGAAGAAAGCCAAATATTGCTCATCTTCATATCTTCGGGTGTAAGTGTTTCATTCACAACAATGGTAAGGAAAATCTAGGTAAATTTGATTCTAAGTCTGATGAAGGTATCTTTCTAGGATATTCAAATAGAAGTAAAGCTTATAGAGTTTTCAATAAAAGAACATGTACTATTGAAGAATCTATTCATGTTGTGTTTGATGAAATTGAATCTCAGACAAAAATCAATGATGAAGAAGAAATGGATTCAATCAAGAAAAATAAATCTATTTCAAAGTAGGATGTTTTTGAAACAAATGATCTTCAAAATTTGGAAGATGTTGATGATCTTGATCAACCTAAAGCATGGAGACATATGAAGGATCATCCAATTGATCAAGTTATAGGAGATATACATGAAGGTGTCAAAACCAGAAATAGAATCCTCAATGAGGTAACATTTTCTGCTTTTATTTCTGAAATTGAACCTTCTAATATAGAAGAAGCTTTATCTGATAATGATTGGGTGATTGCTATGCAAGAAGAATTAAATCAATTTCAAAGAAATCAAGTTTGGGATTTGGTTCCTCGACCTAAAGATCATACGGTTATAGGGACCAAATGGGTTTTCAAAAACAAACTTGATGAATCAGCAATCATTGTGAGAAATAAAGCAAGATTGGTTGCCAAAGGCTATAATCAAGAAGAAGGTATTGATTATGAGGAAACATATGCTCCAGTGGCAAGATTGGAAGCAATACGAGTACTCTTAGCCTTTGCTTGCATCAAAAGTTTTAAACTTTATCAAATGGATGTAAAAAGTGCTTTTCTAAATGGTTATATTATGGAGGAAGTATACGTCGAACAACCTCCTGGTTTTGAAGATGAAACAAAACCCGATTATGTCTTCAAACTTAAGAAAGCCTTATATGGTTTGAAACAAGCTCCCAGAGCTTGGTATGAAAGACTAAGCAAATTTCTTCTTGATCAAGGTTTTGTCAGAGGAAAAGTTGATACAACTTTATTCATCAAACATAACAAGAATGATATTCTAATAGTTCAAATTTATGTTGATGATATTATTTTTGGTGCTACTAACGAATCTATGTGTCAAGATTTCTCTAAGATTATGCAGGGAGAATTTGAAATGTCCATGATGGGAGAATTGAACTTCTTCCTTGGACTTCAGATCAAACAAAAGAAGAATGGCATATTTATATCTCAGACAAAGTATTTGAAAGAATTGTTAAAGAGATATGGTCTAGATAATGCTAACGGAGCCGATATTCCAATGAGTTCTACAACATTGCTGGATGCTGATGTAAAGGGACCTAGCTTCAACATCACAAAGTATAGAGGAATGATTGGTTCATTACTCTATCTTACAGCAAGCAGGCCAGATATTCAGTTCAGTGTAGGAATGTGTGCAAGGTATCAATCCAATCCTAAAGTATCTCATGCAGAGACAGTAAAAAGAATTTTCAAGTATCTGGGAGATACTTCAGAGCTTGGACTTTGGTATCCAAAGAGAGGGAATGAGTACTTAATGGCATATTCAGATTCAGATCATGGAGGATATAAAACTGACAGAAAGAGTACCAGTGGACAATGTCAATTTCTCGGTGGTTCTCTAGTGTCATGGTTCAGCAAGAAGCAGAACACAGTTTCATTATCTTCGACTGAAGCTGAATATATAGCTGTGGCAAGCTGCTGTTCACAAGTGCTATGGTTAAAACAACAACTTCAAGATTTGGGAATTTATTTAAAAGAAATCCCAATCTATTGTGATAATACTAGCACGATAAGCTTGGCAAAGAACCCCGTGCAACACTCAAGAACCAAGCATATAGACATTCGACATCATTTCATTCGAGATCATGTTCAAAAGAAAGATGTCAAAGTAGAATTCATACCAACTCATCTTCAACTTGCGGATATTTTCACGAAACCAATTGCAAAAGAGCAATTTCTCTTTATTCGAAGAGAATTGGGAATGGTTAATCCCAATGAGTTGTAAGTTTTATTGTTAAAATATTTAATTAAGTGTTTGTTTTGATGATAATCATATTAACTTTGGCATCGGAGTGGCCAAAATGTGTTTTTGCAGGATTCTCACTCGAAGCACTGAAGGCACTGCTCGAGTGAGGAGCTGTGTCACTCGAGCACAAGAAGCTCTGCTCGAGCACAGCACTATTCATGATGCTCTGTTCTCTGATAATAAGAACAGAGGTTAACAGAGGAGTTGAGAACACCAAAGGAATATAACATAAACAACAGTGAGAATTGAGCTCACTCGCAAGTGAGGAATTCTCACTCGAGCATGGTATGAACATGCTTGAGGTGAGAAATGCCTGCTCGAGTGAGGAAGAAGAATCTCTGTGCAAGAGCTATCCAAATCAAGGTTACTCAAATGATTTTGGAGGATTTGAGTACATAGTTGGAAAATATGTCAGGAAATCAACAATCCAGGTACGTTCTACTTGTTTCTTTATTTTCCAGAATATCACTCGAGCACAGTTAGAACACTCGCGAGCACAGTATGAACATCACTCGAGCACTAGGGGTCATGCTCGAGCACTGTCACTTATATCAGTTACTGGGGAGCTCAGAACGTCGCACTTCCTCATCTCACTCGAAGTGCTCTCTCACTCGAGAGTCACAACTCTTCATCTTCAACCGTTCTCTCATCATTTAATCACGTCCTTCTGCTTCAAATCGCCGTTACAACCTTTCAAGTTTCTATAAGAGGTGATTCTTGCTTTCTACATTCTTCACTTGTGCCCTAATTTCCTCTTCGTGCGTCTCTATTTGTTTTTCTTTTTCTCTCAAAAACAAGTATCCGTGTCTCTCTTCCACTTTTCCAATGGCAAGAACAAAGTTACCATCTATCTCTCAAAAGTCTCATTCCCCTTCTCCTACTCACTCTGCTGCCAGTGAATCTGGAACTCCTGAAATCACTCCTCCATCTCCCAAAAACTCTCCCTCATCTTCACCTCCTCCTAAGCCTAAAACCAAGAAGAGGACTAAGAAACCTCACCCAAAGCCTCAAGTTTCCAAGAAAGACCAACCTCCTCAAAAGAAACCTAAGGGTGTGGTCTTTAAGGAACCTATGCTCACCCGGTCTCAATCCAAAGAGGTTCAAGGGAAGGGAAAGAAGAAGGATTCAGAGCAACCTCAGTCATCCTCTTCATCTGGGGATACCTTCAGCAAACAACTCAGGGAAGCAATAGAAAAATCCAAATTGGACAAGATAGTTGGGAAGATCACATCTCAAGCTGGTGTCTCAGGTTCACATCATGTCAAGCACCCAAGTGCTTCTGCTTCTGGAGCACCTTCTGCCTCTCAAGTACCAGTGGATGACCAACTTACTAGTCCTCCTGAAGGATTCAATGTGACAGAGCTTAAGGCCGTATCACAGAAGGTATATGATGATGAATTCAAACATAGGCATTTTTGTCCAGTAGTATATGTTGATTTGGATTATCTGAAAAAGAATTGTCATTTGGACTTATACCCTTACCTTCAGTACTATGCTCCCTGGCTAAATATTCATATGCCATATTCCCCCACTATTGTAAAGACATTCTATTCCAACATGAAAACTCATAACATCATGTCTAGATCCGGTGATTTGATTGAAGAAGCTGTATCCACAACCATTAGAGGGAAATTCATTATGATTTCTGCCAAAATCATTAATGATTTGCTTGGTTATGTTGCACCACCTACTGATCCACCTTTATTCTCTGCCAATGAAGCTTTTAACATTTTAAGACCAAAAGACCCAATTGGCCCCCTCACTTTCAAACCTATTGACATGCCTGATAATCACAGAATCCTCCATTACATTTATTCCCGGAGCATAGTCAATAAATCCAGAAACTTTACCCACTTTGCACAAAAGGATTACTATCTTCTGGCCTCATTGGTTGCTGGGCAACAAAGGAATGTAGGGGAAATTGTATTTAGTGAGATGAGAAGGTTTCGTTTTTCTTCGACAAGATCCACAACCATACCTTACCCTCAACTTGTTTCCTTCATCTTGATGAAAAACAAAATTTGGTACCTGGAAGGAAAAGAAAGGGTACTCATTTCACGGTTTGGTAAGACTCAGTTAACTCACATGGGTATCAGTCTTCCGGTGAGTCGGACCAAAGCCACATCAAAGAGGGAAGCCACTCCATCCAGAGGAGATGAGGCACAATCATCTGCACAAGGGCCCATTCCTCCTCCTTCATTTCTCAATGCCTCTCTGTCCAATCATTTGACTGAGGTTATTAATCATGCTGTATCAAGTTTAAAGAAGGAGCTAGTGACTGAGTATGAAAAGCTTGTGGAGAAAATGGAAACACAAGTCATTAAATTGGTAGACCAGGCCAATCTCAACTTTGAACTGATGTTCAAAACACAAGATGAGATGTCACAGAGGATCACTAACATGGAGACTTTCCTGCATTCACATTTTCCCTCCTCATCTTCCGGAGTGCCTCCAGAGACCACTCAAACCTCACCCCCTCATTCAGAGACACATGTACTTTTTACTGATCCTGAGTCAAATATTGATGTTACATTTGTCCCACAACAACCATCTCCTCCTGACCAGCCCATTGACCCTCTCTCTGCCATGATATCTTTTGTTCCACCTCCAGAACTCCCTTCTGATGTTGACAAAACGGGGGAGAAGGATGTGTGATGATTTCTGAGCTTCTGTAGGGGTGTATGAGGATGTTTTGGGTAGTTTTCTGTATTGGGTAGGATTTTGATATGTATGTCATTTTTTTTATTTGAAGTTATATTCTGAAATTATCTTGTTGTTCAAGCTTGTTAAATTTAATGACATAGTTCTTAATTATCAAAATTTCAATGTTACAAGTTTTTAAGTTCTTGTCAAGTTATATATCTCATACTATACTTATCTTAGCTGTTAAGTGTCCAAAGGAAACATTGCAGGAGAATTTGAACTTAGAACTTAAACTTGATATGCATTTTGGAAACTTTGAAGAAATTTCAAAACTTTTCAATTTCATTCATTTTCTTTTAAACCTTCATCACAAAGAGTTTTGTCATCATCAAAAAGGGGGAGAATGTTAGATCCCAAGTTTTGATGATAACAATAATTCAATTATGATTAAAACATGTTTTTAGAAGGTTAAGAAAAGATTCCAAGTTAACCAAATGCATATCTGGTGTTTGCTGATATCTGCTGTGAAAATGCACTTGAGTGCTCGAGCATGAAATCTGCACTCGAGCACAACTCACTTCTGTACTCGAGCAGGTGTGAGAGAAAGCCAGGAAGTGAGTACCCGAGAGACATTCTCCCCTTGTAATCAATGGATCACTCGAAGCACAAAGTTCGCACTCGAGCAGAGAAGTCATTCTCACTCGAGCACGTATGCGAGCAGGGCATGCGAGCACTTGGCCGAGAGCAAAGCAATGGCATGCTTCCTATATTCACTCGAGCAAGGGATGCGAGTGTTTGGCCGAGAGCAAGTTAAGGCATGCTTCCATCATTCACTCGAGAAAGGCACTGCGAGCACTTGGCCGAGAGTCTTGAAGTTCAGAAAAATACAAGTGTGCTCGAGCACACCCATCCATGCTTGGAGTGACACGTCCATGCTTGCGAGTAATATTTCCATCCCTCTCCAGACCAGTTGCGAGTGCTTGTTCAAGAGAGCATATTCCTTTGGAATATGCTTCTCACTCGAGCAGAGGTAAGTGTGCTCGAGTGAGGGTCAATATCACCCGCGAGTGAAATTTCTATCCCTCTGGAATTATGATGCGAGTGATGGTTTAGAGAGCATATTCCTTGAGAATATGCTTCTCACTCGAGCAGAGGTAAGTGTGCTCGAGTGAGAGTCCAGATCACTCGCGAGTGCAAATTCTCACTCTTGTCAAAATGGTATGCGAGTGATGACCCGAGAAGGCACTCCCAGTGTAAAGTGCAAGGATCACTCGAGCAGAGATTTTGTGCTCGAGTGAGACCTCTCTTCACTCGCGAGTGAAGATATTTTCTCTCTGATTCTCCATGCGAGCACAACCCGATAACAGAGGTATATGAAGGAAAATAGGAGATCACTCGAAGTGAACTTTTCATGCTCGAAGTGATACCCTGTTGACCTCAGAAAATGATAAGTTTCACAACGTTCATTACGAATATAATTTATTGTTATTAATTCATATCATCAGTATTTTTTATCTTTGTTTAACATTGACTTGAATGTTTTAAGAGGATGATACAGGAATATGAACGTTGGAATTGAACCACATGAGAAAAGTGATATAACGGCAGACAAGATGATTATGAACACGCTGGCACCTACCGCACTCAAATTATTCTAATATGCACGTGTCTGCCAATATTTTCAAATGTCCCGCTCCACAACTGAAGAGAATCCAAACGGGCAAAAGTTGGAGCAACTATATATATACAGAGACTCACGGAGAAACAGACATAACATAACACAAGAATTCACAAGCTCATATCAATTCTCTGTTATTCATCTGTTTTCTCTGTATACACTTTTGATCTTCAGTGTTTATTCATTTACTCTGTAAGAGAGTCCACATACAAACTCAAATCTCTATGTTTGTGTAATCTCAAGATATTGGGATCTTGAGAGGGTAGTTATTCCTTACGAGAGAAGCAGTTGAGAGAATTCCTTGTAGCATCTGTCACTCATAAGCCTTATAAGATACAAGCAGGAGAGAACGTTGTTGTTCATAAGACTTACAGTGGTGTAAGCAGAAGAAAACGTTGCTGCTCATAAGTCTTGTATACATAAGCAAGTGAGAAGAGTCATAGGTTGTTTCTCTGCACATAAGACTTGTCGTAAGGGGGAGAGAAGTTTCTTGTTGAGAGAATATCTCTGCTCGTAGTCCGTTGAAGGACGATTGTTGTTTTGTGGCATTCTAAGAGCCATTTGAATCTTGGAGATATTGTGAAAATCTCAGTAGATCTTGATCTCTGAGGACTGGACGTAGGCATTGTTGTTAAGCCGAACCAGTATAACTCTCTGTGTTCAAATCTTCTCTACTCTACTCTATCTGTATATCTACATATCACCACCTCAAACGAAAAATTTATAACATCACCCAATTCACCCCCCTCTTGGGTGAAGCTTGCCGCTTACAGTTTGCATTAAATTTGATATGATTTTAAGCTTATTTGTTTGAATTCTTCATATCTCCAAGTTAATTCATGGCATACTTGTATCTTTTGTCATTTTGAAACTTCTCTTTCTTTTTCGCTTGCATTTATATTTTCTTATATTCTTCTTATTAGTTATTATAGTTTATAGTTAGATAGTTATTTTGTGCTTTATTCAAAGTTTATTGTATTGAATTCTTCTAGCTTGGTTTAGTAGTGATCAAGATTTACCTTTCAAATCTCACTCTTTTATAGCAATTACACCAAGAGGAATGATAATATCTTTTAGGGATCTCAATTGGTACAACAACAACTAGATCTCATTTTAACCCAAACAGAGAATCCAAAAAGGGGTTCGGATTGTCAAGAAAATTCACCCTTTCAATCTCACTTTTTGTAGGAGATTCAACCAGAAAGAAAGATACTCTCCCAGTCCATCGATTCCACTCAACATACACTGCAACTCCTTCAAGCCAATTTGGAGAGTCAAGAAAGAAGTTCATTTGGTCAAGAATGCCATGGTTCATTCCACCACTCATACCATAAACCTTTCCAACAACCATTATTTCAACCCACGCATCCAACCTATAGTTCATATCACGAGTCTTCTCTTCCACCATGTAGAACCTATGTTGAACCACCCAATGTACCCTCCTTCCAACAATATCACCCACATCTCAATCATACTTCTTCATTATATGACCATTACCGTATGCCACCCACTCCACCATACCACAAACATCCACCACAACCCTCTACTCCTCAACCTTCCGGACTTGATGTCTTCCTCAGATTGCTATATGTGGATGCTCAAACCCTTACCTTAAGAAGAATGTATGACCAACTAAAGGTCCAACATCAACAATTATTCATGATAAGGAAGCTCTTGGACTCTATGAGGAAAGGGAAGAGAAATTCTAGGGCATTCAACACTTCATGAAGGAATTTGTTAACCATGTGTTATGGATAAAGATCGAAGAAGAAGAAAGAGCTACATGGCCCTATAACTCTAATGATGATGAGGAAATCAGAGAGCAAAAGCCAAAGCTATTAGTCTTGCTTAGAATAACCTAAACTTTTAGAAAATCGAAGCTCATAATTTTCTAGGAAAAATTTTCAAAAAAAAAATCCAGCAAGCTCAAAGAGAAGGTGTAATCGAATTTCAACAAAACTGCAAACAATTTTCAAGTGTGTAACACTTTGTTCCAGACACAAATCAAGTTTATGCAAAATAAATGCTAGAATTAACTTAGAGACATAGTGAATTCAAACATTTAAGCTCAAGAACATATCAAAATTAATGCAACAACATCACATAGAAGCTACCAAATCAAAACAATGCAAGAATGCAATGAATGCTATTTAAACTACCTAAATATAAAAATCCTAAACTACATACAATGAAAAACCAAGAATGCAAAACCAATAAGCTTCATACAAGAAATCCCTTGTCAAAAGTGAATTTGACAATTAGATTGCCTATGGAGCCAATTACATAGCTCCCCGGCAACGTCACCATTTAATTAGGGCCTTTTGTCATTAGCCTTAGGTTCTGCAATAAAAAATTAACTAAGGATTGCGTATAGGCAAACTTAGGATTGTTCTCTCTTCTCGATGAGTTTTTTATTGAATCCTAAGTAATCTAAGTGACATGCAAATGAAATGAGACAAGGGAAAATTGATTTATGATTTTTCAAATTAATAACTAAAAGAGTAATGCAATTTAATTAAAAGTTAAACTATTGTTTTTGGTATTTTTATGAAAATAGGATGGATATGATGAAATGAATCTTGGTAACAAAGTAAATGGCTTTCCTAGCTTCTTAAAATTATTTGGGAGTTAATTTATAATCAAGTCAAAATAAAAACCTCAAATAATCACATTGAGTCCAATTTATCTAATTAATGACTAATCCTATGATCGCATTCATAATCATCTCTTAGATAAATTGTTAAAAATCACTTAACGTGTGTTTGAAAATTATTTTAATGCATTGGTTTCCTCTTAAATAAAAGCACAATCACAATACTCAATATGAGATAAATCAACTATACATTATAGTAATTACATATTATGCATAATCTCATTAAAACATAAGGAAAAAAATTCAATACATAGTCCAAGAGCATCAAAGCAAATTTCAACACAAGTGTTAACCCACAAGGACAAATGAATAGTCATCCAAGTCTCACAAACATGTACTACTACAAAAATCAATCCAATAGATTATAATAATGCATTGAAGAATAAGGCGTTGTCGGCTTTACCTTGGTAACCTCTTCAAAAATTAAACCAAGAATTGCAATATAGGGTGCAATTCTCGGTCGTCTCTCGAAGAGTCTTTTATTAATTACCTAGAAACTAAATGTGATGATTGGCACAAAACAAGTTAAAAATGATTTTTACCTTTTTCGTCTAACAACTAAATTGTAATTGAACTAAAATGCTTTTAAAACTAATATTTTTGGATTTTTGGAATAAAATTGAAATGGAATGGAAATTGGTTTAGAATGCAAATGATGAAGATGCTCTTGGAAATGGTTTTCAATGGCTATCCTTATTCAATTAAAATATTTGGAGAGTTAATACACCAAGCTTCTAAAATACCAAACCTCATTAACCAACGAGCCTAGCATCATAAGAGAGGAACCCCTACCCTTAAAATGCTATTAAGCCCTCTTAGTGTAATGAGTTTCTCTAAGTTTTCTAATATACCAAACCCCAATTACCATTGAGTCTAATGCCTAAACTCATGAACCCATTTATTTAAGCATTATTAAAACCCTTTAAAGAGTGACTATGGAATAAACAATGCATTTAGGTTCAACTACAATTCTATTTCAATCAAACCATCCAACAATACCATGTTAAATAGATAAAAATCAATAAAATCATAGAGAAACATATATATATATATAACCATATATATATTGATGAGTACAAATCCTCATTACAAATTCTAAATCACAACAACTCAATCCATAGAAATCATAACTAAAATCATAGTCTCATTACATAAATGAATTTCTAAACCTAAGAAATCACAAATATAATGAACTATAGATAAAATAAACTCCCCTTAAAGCACATGTGAGTTCAAACCATCTCAAATTCATCTCCAGGAGCAAAAGAAATTAGCCACTGCAATTTGTCATCACAAAGTCATGAAATGTCTTCACAGCTTCAGCCATATCAATTAATGAAGAGAGGAAGTGCTCAGCAAAGAATTAAAGGCAGGGGAATTGGGTGAAGGTTCGGTGAAACAGGGAGTATGAGATAGAGAATATGAATATGACGGTGGGCATAACTGAAGGTGAGGTGAAGTGGTGAAGAAAATAGAAGTAGGCAACAGCTTTGGAATTGTGTAGAAGAAGATGATGATAGATTATGTAAGGCGAATGGTGAAGGTGAGGCGTGAGGGAATTCCTTGAGGCCGAGAATCAGATCTAAAGCTGCTCTCTCTCCTTCCTAAAGCACGTGGCTGAAGAGGACAAAGGTAATGGTGGACAGTGATGGAAAGAAGCTCGCCGGCGACCGTGAAGGTGAACGTTGCCGCCGGCGAGGAAGAAGAAAGGCGAAGTGATGGTCAAGCTCCCTCTCCTCTGTTGGTGGCTCTGCTCTCTCCTTCCTAAAGCACGTGGCTGAAGAGGACAAAGGTAATGGTGGACAATGATGGAAAGAAGCTCGCCAGCGACCGTGAAGGTGAACGTTGCCGCCGGCGAGGAAGAAGAAAGGCGAAGTGATGGTCAAGCTCCCTCTCCTCTGTTGGTGGCTCTGCTCTCTCTTCTCTCACTGGTTCTGTTCTATATCCAGCGAAAAAACAGATCTAACCTAAAGATGCCAAAACGCTGTGTTTTGTTAATGGACCAAACGGACATTTTCAATATTCATGGGTCTAGACTGACACTTTGCAAATTTGAACCCCAAACTATCATTTTCAGTTTTAATCCCATTTTTCAAGTAACTACAATTGAAAATAATTAACCCAACATCAAATCTTCTTAAAAATAAATTGATTAAGAGTAATTACAATTTTTTTGTGTGGATAATTTTACCCTTTTTAGTCTTAATTTAATGTATTTACTCTTAATCTCAATTAAGCACAAAGAAAGCATTTTAAGCTCAATTATCATAAAAAAATCCTCAAATAAAATATGAAAATATATAATAAAATAGGGATATGTCATGCATGAAATAAGCTAATGGAAAATTAATGAATTCCCTTTTGTAGCATTTTAAAGCTCTAGCCACTTTCTTCACCACCAAAACTCAAGAGAATCTAGCTCCACATAAGCTCAATTACAACCTCAGCTTCTTCAAAACACTCGCTGGAAAACTCAAAACACTACCGGAATCTATAAAACTCCAGAAAAATTCAAGAATCTCGCCGGAAAACTCAAAGTTCGCCGAAAAATTCAAGAACCTCACCGGAAAAGCTCTCTTGAAGTGTTGGAGGTCGATAGTGGTTGATGTCAGAACAGAGGATGACTTTGTGCTATGAAGAAGAGTAAGAATGGAGAGAGAGAGAAACTTTCGGCCATTATGAGAGACAGGAAATTTTGGTGCTAGTGAGTCGGGAGCAGAGGAAGCCGGCGGTGGTTATGCAAGAAGGTTGTCGGCGCTACCAAAACTGAGGTCTCAAGGTTCACCGACGCTGCTCTAGTTCGTCAATCTGAGCTCGAGGCGCTATGGTTTTTTCCACCTCTGCAAATTGCCGATGAAGATTTGGCACCAAGAGAAGCTCGCTGGTGGGTGTGAGGAAGGAAGTCCTTGACGGTGATGATGGCTCTCTGTCTTTTTTCCTCTTCTCCCAAAACTCTAGTCAAGTTGAAGAAGCTCTCTCCAATGTGTGTAGTTTTCGCGGCGCAAATATGTGTCTTCGCATCTGTCTTTTTTTTACACTAGGAAGAAGAAGGTCTCAAACCCTATTTTGAAACATTTGTAGGGTAGAACTATAATTTCAAAAAATCTAGGCCCTCTCTGTAATATTTCCCAATCCTCAGAAATATTAATTTTGACCCAATTGACATTTTCCAAAAATCTCCAATTTTCTTCTTAACATCTACAATGCAAGATTAAGCATAATGTAGCATCAAAAGTCTAAAAAATCATTTGCATGATTCTTTACAAACCATTGCAGCTTAAAAAATAGAGAAGACAATTTATATGCTAGAAAGTAGGGAAAAACACACACACACATCTTGAACACATTTAGCCCCAACAAAATGATAGAATGTGAGTAGAAAACCATTGAATGAGATAGTAGTAGTTCTTTCCTGATGCTTTTTGTTATTTATGATTAAATTTTTTGGGGTCCTTTACAATATCTATGAGCTCCTTTTTGAAGCATTTGTTCACAAGACATGCCTTCTCATTTACTGACCCACACTTGTCAGAGCTTGTGCTTGCCTCACTATTTGGGTAACAAAAAAGTGATATTTTGATAGAGCAAAACTCCATTATATATACAAATGTGAGCCAAAAAACCATACCTCTGCAGTTTACACCTCTTGGGCATAGGCAGGCGACACTTTTGTCATATTGTTAGAGAAAACAACTCTACCCTGACATTTGGAATGTAAGGCTATCATTTATCCTAGCTGCATTGATTCTATCAGGCGCTGAGTTGTCCTGCATTCTATTTGGTTGGTTTAGATCGTCAACATCTAGACCACATGATGCCAATTCTGAAGCAGGTATAGTGCCTTGATACTCAAAATTGTGGCATGTAAAACAAATTCTGGCTGAATTTAATCCCTTAGGGGCAAAAAGATCCCAATATAAAGGAGCCTAGCAAAAAAATATAAAAATTTGATTATTGAAAATCCAGTATCATATAAGTAAACCAAAGAAAGAACGCAAGTTCACTCAAAAAAGATGATAGCACATACAACAAAAGCCATTTGCCAGTCATGGCAATGAATCATATCAAGTTTCTTGCAAGTACAAAGGAGAAACTCGAGAGCTGCACGGCTAAAATATGAAAAGCGTTTAAAATTATCATGCTCTCCTTAAAATGTTCCTCTGCAAAAGAACTTATTAGGATGATGGGGCTGAATGAAATAAACAGGAAGCCCTGCACAAATAGAGCTAGGTTACAACACAAGATTTAGAAGGGAAAAAAACACAAGAGTTAGGTTACAACACAAGATTTAGAAGAAAACAGTTAAAACGAAAAATTTAATAGCAGACCTTCAATAGTGCCAACACAGGTTTTATTTTTAAATAGTTGGCCATCAAAGTATGACTCTATCTCTATATCTAATGCCTAAAAAAGGTAATCAAATTATCATGAGTAGTTCAAGACATGTAGATTCTAACTAGACAAATCATTTCCTAACAGAACATCATACCCTTAGTTCACGGATGTGTTCATATTGCATACAATCGTATTTGGGAATAACAATTTCAATTTAGTGTCCTTTCTTTTGCAAAGCTTTACTGAGACCACAGACAACATCCCCCAAACTGCCAACCTGTGGCAAAAAAAAAAAACCTAACATAATTATGGGTAAATGTGAAAAAAAAAATGTTGGAACTGAAAGCAGAGAACGACATCCTAGGATAACTTTGAAAGGTCCAATGTAACAATCAGACAACAGAGACCTCGCTCATCCGTTACATCTGCCTTGAATGGATTTTAATAACTTTCTCAGGGGAACAATGGGAGAAAAATGAAACAACCCTTCCCAGAGTCCTTGCAATAACAGAATCCGTTAGCTTCTTCAATAGATTCTTCCAATTGATCATCAGTCCTTTTTGGAGAGGATCGATGACATATCTTTAATAGCTTGACATGGTTTTTACCAACAGAAAATTCTATTGAGAAAAACAAAAAGATGATGAGTTCACCTTAGCTACTGGTGCCATCTCTACTGCAATCTGAATGACATATTATCCTGAACTAAAGAAGAAAAATAAGGCATGCATAAGACAAGGGAAGATGCATATACTACAATTTACTATTTAAAAAATGACACTTTGTTGCAGAAGATGTAAGCCTAATAAATACAGAAATGACCTCCAGTTCACTCTGCTCTTTGCAAGCCACGTAGGCATCCCAAATACCCCTATCTCTCTTCCTCACCTTCTCTCTCAATAACATAGCATCATCTGTTGAAATTTTCTTTTCAAGTGACCAACCATCAATTTTAAGCAATAAATGACTCCAAAATTCCAATGGCAAATCTTCCACAGGTTCATCTAGTGCTCTTCTCTAGCTTTCTTCTTTTAGAGTATTAACTGTGTCTTGAAATTCCATCACTGACTCATTATACAACTGAACATAAGTCTGTAGCTCTTCATCGAACTTTTGAATATGGTCTTCCAATAGCCTTATCTTTTGTTGCATTAGTTCATCATATTTTTGTAATTTATCTGATGACAGCTTATAAACATTAGCTTCATCAAGGGACTGTTACAATTTATCAACCTTTCTTTGCAAGTCCTGATTTTCTTGCAAAACTATTGTGGCTTGATTAGCTTGTTTGGTTGCCTTATCAAGTAACAATTGCAAATTTTCAACTTTTTCTGATAAATTCTTGCATTCAACTCTTTGGGTGGATAGTTTTGATACATCTTCCCGAGAAACTGACAACTTTGCTTCCAAGTCTTTTACAGCAGATTCCAAAGTTGTTCACTCCTTTTCCAACATTACTAAACGTTCACCTATATTCTAGACATCATTAAGCTCTGCTTTCAGTGATTCAATGGCATTCTTTAGGGAGGCATTTTCTGCTCTTAATGAGCTAAGCTCCTCAGTAAGGGAGTGAATTGCATCATTCTGAATCAGAGAGTACTGTGAATCATGCAATTTGTGCCTCTTCCTTCAATAATTCCCTTGTGAGTTAGCTCATCATGCAGGGCCTCTAACTGGTTCTCCAGGTATTCCACATGTATCTTCTCCTGGGTGGCAACTTTAATCTGTGCATCAGTTTTTGCCAACCTCATCTCTAACAAGTTAATTTCTCCTTGCAATGCTTCCTTCTCAGATAGAACCTTTTCAAGGTCTCCAATTGCATGAACTCTGGCTTGATTTAAAAGATGGATGCTACCAAAAGAACTTATACTTCTCAACAAAAGGTAACAAGCCACTAAACTGTAAATATGGAGATGAGGGGAAAATTGTTCAAAAAGGCATCTTACTTATTTTTGCACTTTTTATCAAGCCTAACAAATCCTTGACTTGACTACCTGACAACTGCTGAACCTGCTCTGCCACATCAATTATGCCCTATTTCAAAATCATCAATAGATTATATAAAAGTAAAATGTGTGAGAATTACTTTATTAATTTACTGACATGACCGTTGATCCTCTTTCCCTTTTTTGTTTGTTTTGGAAAAGCTGATTTTCTCTTTCAAAATTTGTGTGGTTTAAAAGAATTTTGAATTTCCCTTGCACTGCACAGGTTTGAGCTAAGTTTAGTGTAATAACAGCATATTTTAATATCTATCATTTTCATAGCCAAGTAATGTTACACAACAACAACAACAGCAAAGCCAAGTAATGTTTTACATGGGACAGTAATTATTTGTCCAGACTCTTGCACTGAAAAGACTATGCACCAATATTCCACCCAGTGGTGAAGACCAATAAAGGACTCATGTTTGAAGTTTTGACATTGATAGTGATACAGAACAGGAACCAAAAATTAGTGAAACAAAAAGATTGAAAATAAATGAAAACAACTCCACCAAATAATAACATATCCCAAGATTTAAATATCACTCTTGAAAATTCCTAATAAATGAAAAACCTAAATTACACCCAAGAACACTATAATAGGTGAAATAGTTGATGTGACCTTCTTATAATTTATTTCTATTTAGGTATAGCTCAACATGATTCTTGAAAAACTTGAATTATTCTTATGAAGTAAGAGACTGTTAACTACTGTTTAAGAGTCTTATTGTTATCTGTCAGGATTATTCTTAGATTTATTATAAAGATGAGAGAGTTAGTTACCTATAGGTCGCTTTGCAATGTTTCTTTATCTTTAGGAGCTTGTCTTCTAGCTAAGCTCTTCATTATAATATCATAAAATGAAAATGGTATAAGGGATGAAATGAGGTAAGGTGTTTATCTGCTTCCCCATGATTTGTGAGCCTTAAATTTCAAAACAAACTAAATAAATAAATAGATTCTATTCAGTACATGTCACCTAATATCAATTACAGATAAACCAATAAGTAGGAATGTAATTCATATCATAGTTCTCAATACAAAATACATTAAATCTCCATATATAGCAACAACATATAGAGGGTAAGCCTTGGCGCAGCAGTAAGATTGGTGCCATGAAACCTAGAGGTCACAGGTTGAAATCTTGGAAACAGCCTCTCTGATTGTGGGGGTAAGGCCACATACATCTATCCCTCCCCAGACTCTACCTGGTGGGAGCCTTGTGCACTGGGTCACCCTTTATATAGCAACAACAACCATTGATATATTCTTTTAGCTTCATCTTTCTAATGACATTTAAACCAGAAACCCAAGGCTTGGGATGATTAATGGAGTTAATTATAGCATGCTGAATCATGATTTGGTTCTTTGCAAATAGTGTGCTTACACATTTCCCCAACAAGTGATCCCCAAGAGAGTAAACATAGAAGAAAGTCAATGAAAACATAGAAAAAGAAGAAGGCCAAAATCTTATACATTCTGATATAGTTTTGCTATCAGGTATTAAGGATTTAGGAAAATTTTGTATATAAAAACAAGAGTTACTTCTTGAGTAACTTGTTCAGAGGTGACAAATTGAGGCTAGTCTTATAAGAGAAAAGTTACCCATGGTGTAACCAAAAGAAGAGGTATTAGGGCCTTCGTATAGTCACGGTATCAGTATAATTAGATGTTGCAAGTTCACTTTTATGCACACAGCATTACTGAATTTTTCAATCATATATTGAGTTTGGTCTCTTACTCCTTTCCTCCCAACTTTCTGCTCTCCCAATTTTCTCAGTAAGATTGATAATCTATAGTTTTAAACATGAAATATCTAAATAGGTGGTCCATAGATGTGTGTATGTGAACAGACCAACATCCAAACAGAAGCTAAAGGAACGAAACAGACAGAATTCTACAGAAAAAACCAGAGAGAATAAATCCACAATTTCAAGCTATATGTCTAGTTGAAGTAGATACCAAAGGTGCTGGCTCAGCCAGTACAGCAGGGCTATAAATATTCTCCAGTCTCCACATCAATATACTTGATATGATCACTGCCAACACGGTCTGTATCAGTATTAGTGTCTAAGATTTCCTTGTTCAGCTTTGGCAGGCCATTCGAAGGAAACCTTTCTAAGCTCAGAGTCCTCATCTTCACTTGGATGGAGATCTCCATCAGCGGGAGTGGGTCCATGAGAAGCTTTCTTGATCTGTTGCTTTTTGTACTGGGAACTGTGAACAAGTGTATGGTTCGTGCATGCTAATTACCAAATATACAAAATTACTAGCCAGCAAAGTATAGTAGCCACATTATAGAAGTAGAATCAAACAAAATTTAAAAAAAATAAAGACAACTAGTTGTTCTTTTAAGTAGGCTAACAGTCAATTTTATTTTGATTGACTGCTAAATTGCAATTACTCCATGTTAGAAGGAAAAGGAGATGTTCCAAAGTACGTAGCATTGCCTAAAAGAAATTCATTAACGCAATGAAACTAAAGGGTTTTACTTTTTGATGCATTGGACTCTCAAAATTAACACTTTCTATTTACAAACCCCTAATAGTTTACTCGCTAACCCATTTCGAATATGATTAAGAAATCACAAAAAGAGGCAAAGCATATACAACACCAAAGAATAGCGTTTTCTGGGTTCAACAAGATGAATATAGAAAATGAAATGTTCATATAAAACCATCAAAACCATTATGCAAAATCCTTCAAAACCATGCCCCAATCAAAAAACCAACTCGTCCAACCAAGTCAACTTGAACAAATTATTGGCCAACCAAAATGAATCAAATAAATCAACGCTTCCAAATCAATTAACAGTGAGCACCTGAGATTACGTTGTCGCATTCTACAAGAAGCAGTGAGAAACTGATGCGAGGGCAAGGGAAGGCAAACTGCATTAGAGTGATTGTAGTTGAGGTGACTGAAGTTATGGAAAAGAAAGCAAGTGGTCAGATTGGAGTCCTATAGCTACCACCAATAATTTCACTAAGTATGCTTGGTATCAGGAAAATCCCTTTTAAATATCATTTGAATTCTCAAAATCCCAGAAAATCTATTAAGAAATTGAAATGACATAGAGGTGATTGGCTGGAATCTGAGATTTGGAAGTTTAATTGTTTTTATCAAAACACCCCATCCTCTTTCTCTCTCCTCTCTTCCTCTTCATCTCTTCAAAATTGTCAACAAAGGTGTCAGAGTGTGGGCCCAAAATTGTCAGTGCCCATCCCTTTTAGGCTCATACTCTGACACATTTATGATATTGTCTTTTGGCATTCACATTATCCAATTTGTTAAAACCATTACTGAATTTATCGATATCATTACAACATTTGTCAGTTCTCCCCTCTCGGCCAATAACAAATTGAGGACGTCATGCATTATTTATCATTCCTATTAGCCTTTTTGTCAAAACCAATTATAACTTTGTGAACACCATTGATGACTTTGTCAATCATATTATCCTTTTTGTCAAAGCCAATAATGAGTTTGTGAAAACCACATGAATTTGTTAATCTCATTATCTTTTTTGTTAAAATCATTAAAAAATTTGTTAATCCCATTATCCTTTTTGTCAAAACCTATTATAAGTTTGTGAAAATCATTGATGAATTTGCTAGTCCCATTATCCTTTTTGTCAAAATCATTAATGACTTCGTTAAAATCATCACTGAAATTGTCAATTACATTATCCTTTTTGTCAAAACCAATTGAGTTTGTGAAACCACTGATGAATTTGTTAGTCCCATTATCCTTTTTATCAAAACCATTAACGACTTTGTTAAAACCATTACTAAAATTGTCAATCACATTATCCTTTTTGTTAAAACCAATTGAGTTTCTGAAACCATTGATGAATTTGTAGGTCCCATGATCCTTTTTGTCAAAACCATTAACGATTTTGTTACAACCATTACCAAAAACTGCCAATCATATTATCCTTTTTGTTAAAACCAATTGAGTTTGTAAAACCAATGATGAATTTGTCAATTCCATTATCCTTTTTGTCAAAACCATTAATGAATCTGTTAAAACCATTACAGAATTTGTCAATCCCATTATCCTTTGTGTCAAAACCAATTATGAGTAACTATTCTATTACCAGGCTAAGTAAATGTATTGACTAATTTTGTTAATGGTATTAACAAGTTTAGTAATAGTAATGACAAGTGTAGTGATGGAGTTGACAAAAAACCAGAAATGTTCATGATAGCAACTTCATCAACCTGGTAATGCCAAATCTACAATCCAATTTCAGAAATGAAAGCCTCATCACATTCATTTATCACCCAATCACCCTTAGAAAAACTATTTTCGTCATCACCACCACTACAAAATAGATCAACAAAGGGGTATGAATCCTCCAACGACGTCGAAGGATTTGAGCTTGTGGGCGTCTTCGGCAAGCATTGCAGCGGGGGAGGCTACACTTGTGGTGAACAAAGCGATTGGATTTGGGATTAATAGGGAGAGATCGAAGAGTTGGGATTTGAGATCTAAAGTGGGGGAAGGAGATGACGAGAAGAGGAAGAGGAAGAGGTAGAGGTAGAGGGGGTGAGTTTTGATTTAAGGGGCATTTTGATCATTTGATACAAACATGAAAAACCTAGATTCCCCCTCAATCCCCTCATTGTCATTTGTAAGTGTTAATAGACTTATTCTGGGTTTTGACAGTTCACATGGTATTTATGTGTCTTTTTCCCTTCATATTATTAGCCTCTTTTCTTTTCCTTTTTTTTTCTTGCTATTCAAAATGAGATCCCCCATTTTCATAAAAGTGACATTTTTTCAAATATTTTAACTAGATAAATATGTACTTCGTTAGGTTAAGATATAGCATTTCTTTGTATTTATTAAAAAAAATTCAAGTCTTGTAACAAAAAAGAATTACAATTCCCCTTGCTTGTACCATTTTTATTCATTCAAATAGCATCATCAAATTACCAAAAACAGTAGACGGCTTAACATGTGATTAACTGATTATGGAGCCCCTTATCTAAAGATTGTTGTGAAAGAACTAAATGGGTGCGTCCACAATCCACACAGTCATACAAGGCTCCACCACAGGTCGCTTGTTTTATCCGCTCAAGTCCGAAAACAAGAATTAGTTATTCCTCCCTCTCATGGGTTGATGTAAGATTTCCTATTAATTGTATAATTTAATTAAGTTAGTTAATATGATATTTTTTTAAAGCACCCTAATTATTTTTAATTTCTTTCATTCACCCCTTATTTAATTATTGCTAAGGGAGTATCAACGAGAGTAAATTAAAAAAAGATTTACAAATATAAAAAAATAGGTTTGATATTTATGATCAAAATCAACTCTTCAATTAGGCCATAGTTATGCATTAAATATAGGAGGAAGTACATATCAATGTAATTATGCAATTACTTGGTGTCGTTATAAATTATACATCAATGATGTAGGAAAATTTAATTAATTCGCTATAATTTATTCATTTAAATTGGGCCTTTATAATTTAATTTATCATAGACATCATTTTTTGGTACAAAGCACCATTAATTTAATTTATAAAATTTTATAGACTTTATGAAATTTCATTTTATCTCATTTTAACATTATTTTAACGCCTATCCATTTCTATAAAAAGAATTTCCTAAACTTATAAAATAGAATTATCTAATTAAACAATAATGGTCAAATTCAAGAAAAATAAACCATGAAGAAGTGATTTAAAATTGAGATCACCCGTGGGGTTTTGAATTCAAATTTCATTGGATGTGATGATCTTTCGTTAGATATTTTATTAATTAAGATTATATATTTTATTATTATTTAATGTAGATTATATCTAGATAATATCTTATCATTATTTTTTAATAAAATATCCCCTGATTGTGGCCTGCAAATGATTTAGATAGAGATTTGATTTAGGGTTACATGACTAGCTGATAAACTATTATAAGCCTTGATGGGAGGTTATAAATAGCGTAGGCTAGGTCTTAGAGTAGTAACGTGGAAAACCCACTTACTTGCTCCTTAGGGTTTCTTTATGGGTGATCCCTATAATTTTCAGGTTGTGAGATGAGATATTGCACATAGAATCAATATGGCTAAAGGTATTTCATTAAGTCTTCCGCTTCTGATCTCTTTTATAGAATTTATACAATATATTTGAGATATTTATCGTTAAATTATTCTAACATCTAATATCAGAGCCAGACCAATTACCTCTCGCTAGCATATTCTGTATGTTATTTTGTTTCTATTATTTTTGCAAGATAGCATGATACCGTCTAGATTGATTAAATTTTTGTTGTCTTTTTGGATACAATTGAAAAACCTTGTTCATGGACTTTTTTTTTTTTTTGGAATCTGATGCGTATGTTCATTAGTGTTAAGGAAATATTCTATCATTATTGTTAGATTAATTAGCATAATTAGTGGGATTGATTGACCGTTACAATCCCCTCATTTAGGAGCAATTAATACCCAGGCTCCTCACTCTTTGTATATATATATTGTATCTTCCTGTGAATAATATAACACAAATTCATACACTTTTGTTACATGGTACCAGAGCGTAGGTTTTTCTGAAATTTTTTTTTTCGGCGCAACTTTATTCACCGGCGACGGTACTGTTCATCGGAGTACTGTAGCGGCTGTTCATCGGAGTGCTGTATTGTTCGGCACTGTTCATCGATCCTGTAGCGGCACTGTAGCGAGTCACTGTTCATCGTCCTGTAGCGGTACTGTTCGGCACTGTAGCGCGTCACTGTTCATCGTCCTGTAGCGGTACTGTAGCTCGACACTGTTTTGGTACTGTTTCACTGTTTCGTTACTGTTTTGGAACTGTTTGGACGTTTATACTGTTACGCACTGTTTTGTGGTACTGTTTCGCACTGTTTGGACTATTTGGTACTGTTTTTGGGTACTGTTTGGTACTGTTTGTGTCCGAATTTGGAGATTTTCTCATTTGTTGGACCTTTTTTATTCGGTTCTGGATTCCATGGCTGACCCTAAGGCTCCTGAAATGTTACCCATGTCGGCGAAGATTACTTTCTCACAATTGAACTGGACTAATTATAGTGATTGGAGCACTACTGTTAAAATCTATATTATGGGTATTCAGAAGGAAGAACATTTAACTGATGAACCCCCTAGTGACAAAGAAAAACTGGTTGCTTGGAAAAGAGCTGATGCTAGAATCTTGTTTCAGATTAGAAATTCTATTGAACCCCGGATCTTGTCTTCAGTGAGCCATTGTACTACTGTTAAGGAAATAATGGGTTATCTAGAATTTATGTTCTCTGGTAAAGGGAGCCTTACTCGGATTCACGAAGTTTGTAAAGGTTTTTATCGCTCTCAGCAGCGGGGTCGTCCATTGAAGGACTTCTTTTTGGATTACAAACGATTGTATGAGGAAATGAAAGTTCTCATGTCGCTACAAGCAGATCTTGAGACTCGCATTAAAAATCTGGAACTACAGGCCATCATTGGTTTTCTCGAAGCCCTTGATCCATCTTATGAGACCATCCGCTCTCAAATCCTGTCTAGTCAGGAGCTCCCATCCCTCGAAGATGTGTTCGCTCGCGTCCTTCGCGCTGATGGTGTGACCCGCCCTTCTGTGGATCCCAATGCGAGTGCTTTGGCCGGTCGGGGCCCCTTTGACAACAGGAATTCTGGCTCCAAACAGGGTTCCAGTGCCCCGAGTATGACTTCTGGCGGTATTATCTGTCATTATTGCAAGGAACCTGGCCATATCAAGAAACATTGTCGAAAATTGCAAAATAAACAGCAGCGTGGCTTTGCTCATGTTGTCCAGACCTCTAATCAGCCTGAACCTGGTTCACCCTCTGCCGCGGCCTTATCTACAGGTACTCTGCCCTCTGGTCTGGCTACCACTTCCTCGAAGTGGGTCATTGATTCTGGTGCTACCGACCACATGACAGGTAACCATCGTTTATTTTCGTCGTATGCCGCCTATGCTAACCCATCTTCCATCTACGTTGCCAATGGTTCCCCCGTCCGTGTAGTTGGATCAGGCACCATTAACCCTACCCCCTCTATTTCCCTATCTTCTGTTCTTGACATTCCTGATCTCACCTTTAATCTTCTATCTCCCAGTAAATTGACTTGTCATTTGAACTGCTTTATCTCACTATTTCCTGACCATTGTTTGATCCAGGATCTGTCGACGAAGCGTATTATTGGTAGAGGTTATGAATCTGGTGGACACTACATTCTGGATGATCGGGTGCCGCATTCCGTTGCCTGTTCTGGTGGCTCATCTCCCTTTGAAGTTCATTGTCGTCTTGGTCATGTGTCACTTTCGTCTCTAAAGAGGTTATATCCTCAGTTTTCTTTTGTATCTGCTTTGGATTGTGAGTCGTGTCAGTTTGCCAAACACCATCGTGTTCATTTGGCACCTCGAGTCAATAAACGGGCTGCGTCCCCCTTTGAGTTAGTACATTCTGATGTTTGGGGTCCTTGTTCAGTTTTATCTCAGACTGGTTATCGTTATTTTGTCACTTTTGTTGATGATTTTTCCCGAACAACTTGGCTCTATTTAATGCAACAGCGCTCTGAATTGTTTACTCATTTTCAAAACTTCTGTGCTGAAATTCAAACTCAGTTCAATACTCCTGTTAAAATCCTTCGAAGTGATAATGCGAAAGAATATTTTTCCGCCCCTTTTTCTGATTACATGCATAGCCATGGTATTCTTCACCAATCCTCATGTGTCGATACCCCTGCTCAAAATGGTGTTGCCGAAAGAAAGAATCGACACCTTTTAGAAACTGCTCGCGCTCTTATGTTTCATTCTAGTGTTCCGACACCATTTTGGGCTGATGCCGTGTCTACTGCATGTTTTCTTATCAATCGCATGCCTTCGGCTGTTCTTAATGGTGACATTCCCTATTCTGTTTTGTTCCCCACTATTAAACTCTTCCCTGTTGATCCGAAAATCTTTGGTTGCATTTGTTTTGTTCGGGATGTTCGTCCGAGTGTCAGTAAACTTGATCCCAAGTCTTTAAAGTGTGTCTTCCTTGGTTATTCTCGAGTCCAGAGAGGTTATCGTTGTTACTCTCCTGATCTTCGTCGCTATCTTGTGTCCACTGATGTCACCTTCCATGAGACTTCTTCTTTCTTCAAGTCTTCAATCATCTCTGTGTCTTCCTCGGTCATTGATCCGAGGATGATTTCTTGGTTTATCGTGTCCCACCAGTTCAGGCTGCTGCTCTGGTTCCTGATATCATCACTACGACTGATCCCACCAATTCTGTGCCTCTGTCAGTAGATGCTTCATCGTTGGATTCTATTCCTGCGACTCCAGACCCTCCCACTCCTGCCCCTGATACCGTTATGCCTGATTCTGCCATTGACCCGTCTAATGACCTCCCAATTGCCCTCAGAAAAGGTATCCGCCCCCATTGTCCTCCTAAACGTTATGCTGACTGCATGTATCCTATATCCAACTTTGTGTCTTACCAGCAATTGTCCCCTGTTTCCTCTTCCCTTGTGACCACCCTTGAGTCCATCACCACCCCTACCTCCCTTCACCAAGCCTTAGCTCATCCTGGTTGGCGTGCTGCGATGGAAGAAGAAATGATGGCCCTTGAAAAGGCTGGTACCTGGACTCTTGTTGATCTGCCTTCTGGGAAGAAGGCCATTGGGTGTAAATGGGTATTTGTGGTTAAGACTAAAGCTGATGGTTCCTTGGAACGACTAAAAGCTCGGCTTGTTGCTAAAGGATATGCTCAGACTTATGGCATTGATTACTCTGAGACTTTCTCCCTGGTCGCTAAGCTCACTTCAATCCGTCTCCTCGTCTCTCTAGCTGCCACTTATCATTGGGATTTGCATCAGTTGGATGTTAAGAATGCATTTTTGAATGGTGACCTTCTTGAGGAAGTTTATATGGAGCAACCTCCTGGTTTTGTTGCTCAGGGGGAGTGTGGGAAAGTGTGCTATCTCAAAAAGTCATTATACAGTCTGAAACAGAGTCCACGTGCCTGGTTTGATAGATTTTGTAACGTGGTTCAGAAGTTCGGATTGAGTCAAAGCAAGAGTGATCATTCTGTGTTCCATCAGAAGACCGATGCAGGTATGATTCTTCTGGTTGTATATGTTGACGACATTGTAATCACAGGGAGTAACACTTCTGGCATCTCCGAGCTTAAAGTCTTTCTCAACCTCCACTTCCAGACTAAAGACTTAGGACCATTGAAGTACTTTCTGGGTATTGAAGTTATGAGAAACAAGAAAGGCATTCTGTTGACTCAGAGGAAGTATGTTCTCGACCTTCTGAAGGAAATTGGGAAGCTTGGAGCTGCACCAAGTAGCCTTCCCATGATTCCAAATCCATACCTGGACTTGAATGATAGTATGTTCGATGAACTTCCTGATGACTTGAAGAAGAAAATTGATCCAGAGAAACTGAAGCCATTTGCATATCCTGAGAGATATAGAAGATTGGTTGGAAAGCTGAATTATCTGACAGTGACTCGTCCAGATATAACCTTCTCGGTTAGTGTACTTAGTCAATTCATGGCATCTCCAACAGTGGCACAGTGGGAAGCCTTAGAACATATCTTGCACTATCTGAAAGGATCCCCAGGTCGGGGCATTCTCTATTCGGATTTTGGGCACACTAAAGTTGAGTGTTTCTGTGATGCGGATCATGCAGGATCCAAGGCCACGAGACGATCCACTATGGGTTACTGTGTGTTTGTTGGTGGTAACCTGATATCTTGGAGGAGTAAGAAACAAGGGGTGGCATCAAAATCAAGCGCAGAGGCAGAATACAGAGCTATGTCACAATCCGTACAAGAAATTGTATGGGTACTTCAGCTCATGAAGGAAATTGGCATTGTCACGACATTACCTGCAAAGCTTTGGTGTGACAATAAAGCAGCGCTTCATATAGCATCAAATTCTGTGTTCCATGAGCGGACGAAGCACATTGAGATCGACTGTCACTTCATTCGGGACAAGATCAAAGAAAATGTTGTATCTACAGGATATGTGCGATCGGACGACCAACTAGCAGACCTTCTGACAAAAGCGTTGACTGGGATACGGGTTGAGTATCTTTGTAACAAGTTGGGCATGATTAACATATATGCTCCAACTTGAGGGGGAGTGTTAAGGAAATATTCTATCATTATTGTTAGATTAATTAGCATAATTAGTGGGATTGATTGACCGTTACAATTCCCTCATTTAGGAGCAATTAATACCCAGGCTCCTCACTCTTTGTATATATATATTGTATCTTCCTGTGAATAATATAACACAAATTCATACACTTTTGTTACAATTAGTTTGAAATATTTCAGCACATGTTTAATCAATCTTGATTGCACATACAATCGATTAGAGCCTTGTTTCTGATCCTCCTCTAGCTGCTATTTGTTTTCTTAGAGGATGCATTATGAAAATAAATTTTCTATTTGGAAAAATTGTTTTCTAGCTGTTGGTTTGAGCTGATCTTGATCTCTTGAATTTAGGAATATATTTATCCCATGCCTATGTTTCCGGATGAGGGGAAAATTTTAACTTGAGCATCATATATGATATTTGGATTGGCTGTTTCATTGAGAAATAAATTGGGTCTTCTTCCATAAAGGTTGCAGAAAGCAAGGAGCGCCCGTATACTATTTGATCTTTGCGCATGTTTTTTTTTTTTTATTGATTCATAGCTCACATTAGGTTCTTTATGTGCTTCTCATTTTTCTTTGATTTAAAATCAAGATTCTTCAATTTACATTAACCTTGATGTCCTTATTTGAGTATGTCGCCGTCTGAATCGTCAAAAATGAAGTTTGAAATTGCTGTGGAAGATCGCGTTTCAGATTTTAATTATCTGGATTTAAGACTTTAATTCCATTTTTTAATTTTTGCACATGTTTTTGGTAAAATTATGGTGTTTCTACGATTTTCCCATGGGGAGAACCATTAAAATCTCTAGAAAACATAGCTGGAGTCACCTGAAGAAGGCACCTGAAGTTGCAGGTCCAGTAGTTGTGAAGGAGGTACAAGGCTAGTCACGAATCGGGTCGTAGGGATCCGAATGGGTTGAGAAAGATAACCATTTCTGTTGGGGCTGGATCTGCGTTTTGGGCCAGATGCTTTTTGGGCAAGATGAAACTTGGGAGAATTACACTGGGGTCCCATGGAAGAAAATAAATAAAGAAATGGTTCCTGAAAATTGCAAAATGAAAAAATGGTCTCATTTCCTTGGGACCATTTTTTCATTTTACAATCTTCAGGGATCATTTTTTTATTTCTCTTCTTTCTTGGGACTTTAGTGTAATTCTCCCATGAAACTTGATGCCTTAGTATATAGACAATGGTCCCTCCACCTACTGATAGAAAAACAATTGGATGCAAATGGATATTTAAGGTTAAAACACATACTGATGGTAGCCTGGTCAAGTGTAAAGGCCGGTTAGTAGAGGGTTATTCACAAGAAGTAGGGGCTGATTATAATGAAACTTTCAGCTTAGTAGTTGAAGCTGCCATTGCTAGGATTCTCATTACCATTGCAGTCTCTCGTAACTGAAAACTGAGACAAATCAACTTTAATAATGCATTCCTCAACAGGGATCTTGCTGAGGAAATTTATATGGACCGTCCTCTAGGTTTTGAGCATCTCTTTGTGGATAAATCTACTGGTGAATACAGGGTGTGCAAACTACAAAAGTCACTTTATGGATTTAAGCAAGCACAACGTGCTTGGTCAAACATTTTTGTATCAGCTTGGCTTTTGTTCTTCAAAGGCCGATCCTTGTTTGTTCATTCACACTGATGCCTCTGGTACTATCTATCTATATAACATATGTTGATGATCTTGTTATAACAGATCCGGTGATGACATTGTGACGCAGCTCCTTCATGACATGAGCAACATGTCGTCTCTCAAATTATTAGGAGAACTGCCTTATTTTCTTGGTATAGAGTTTCATCGCTTAGATGCTGGGATGTTTCTATGCCAAAAGAAATACATCCATCAGTTATTGTGTGACACCGGTATGATTTAGGTGAACTTTGCCAAAACTCCCATGGTTGCCAACTTACAACTTACTTCTGATCAAGTTACACCTCACTGTGATGCCAAGACATATCGGAGTATACTAGGCAAACTTTAGTATTTGTGCTACACAAGGCCTGACCTTGCTTTTTCGGTTAATCGCCTCAGTATCTTCATGATCCTTATCATTCTCATTGGAAATGCATTAAGAGGCTGCTTCGTTACTACTATGGTCTCTTATTGAAACCGGCAACTCATCTTCGTGTGCAGTCCTTTATAGATGTGGATTGGGCGACAAATCGGGAGGACCAAAAATCTATTTGTGGTTTTTGCACCTCTTTAGGTCCTAATCCTGTGATATGGGTGTCAAAGAAGCAACAAGTGGTCTCTCGAGCTTCTGCTAAGGCAGAATACTGCAGTGTTACTGATGCATCTGCAAAGGTTATGTGCCTTATGTCTCTTCATGAAATGCAAATTTCTATGGTTGGTCCACCTTTGATTTGGTGCAATAATTCAGGGGCAGTGGCACTTTCAGCCAACCCTGTCCTTCATACAAAAACCAAACATGTGGAACTTGACCTGCATTTTGTTCGTGAGAAAGTAGCAGCTAGGTTAATTCAGGTTGGCTATGTTTCTACCCCTAAACAAGTGGTGGATGTCCTTACCAAACCTCTCTCTTTTGGCCTATTTGATCATTTCGGAGGATGACTCAAATGTTATGGCACAGGAATCTATTGTCAATTTTATTTGTTCAATGATTTTGAGAGTGATGAGTTTATGTAAGTTTTTTTTTCCCAGACAAAGAATAGCAGTGGGAATATTAGTGTATACATGGCAATAACAGCTGTTAGTCAATAAGTCTATTAGGTGTTCTATTAGAGCCTCACATGATCTATACACGTGGCTGAGTATGTGGTTCTATGTTGAGCTTAATTTCCACTCTATATAATGTAATCTTCGATCTTTAATCAAATCAGATTGCCGTAGTGCATTTCTCAGAAATTATATCTCGGTCTTTATTTCTCTGAAGTATACTTTCTGGTAGATCCCAAGGCTAACATAAAAATCCCTCATCTGTTCTTTCATGATTTTAAATGGTATTTGTTGCAGAGAGGTGTTTGCTTGCAAGGATACAATAAAATGGGAGGAGAATAAGGAAATGCACAAGCAACAAGACAAGTGTTCCCAACCATTCGCTGCGTCCATTTTCCTGGTGGGACAATCTTCCCAAGAGGGTTGCCGCTGATTGGCCCAGCACAACAGAGACAGCATACAAGGCTATTATTAACCAATGTTGATGTCTCTTTTGGTTTTTTATTATGGTGCTTGGTTCATTAGGGAAATGATCAGTATTTCAATTGGGATTTGTTTTCTTGCCTGAACTAGATTTTGCATCACCATTTAGGTTCTTTTGTTTGGCTTCTTCAGATTCTGAGAAAAATGTTGAAATTATCAATCTATTATCTATATAGAGACACGTTGAATGATGATAGAAAGGAACCTCCAATCACTCATGGATGTAACGAGGGCATGTCATATCAACCAACATATTGGTCAACTAATTGCCAGAGCAAAATTTCTATAATTTGGAAACTTCCAGACAAATCGATTGTAAAAAAATTTCAGATACTCACAACTTTTTAATGAATACTTCTAAGGTAACAATGCTCTTAAAACTATAAAAACATATGAGCCCATTTTATAGAATTTAGAGCTTAACAATTGCACAATAAAAAAACGCACGTAAAATACGTTTTTTGGTTTATAAGTCATTCGAAGACATTTGGCAGGGAAAAAAAATCTTGATAAATCTCATGAAGTCTACTTTAAAATTTAATAACTTTCTAACTTTACTTTTATTTAACATACATTCTACCTTGAGGGCATAAAGTCTACATACTTAATAATAAATAATAAGAAAATTGTACCATATTCATTTGAAAATTTTAATTATTATGTGATTTATAAATGGACAACAAAACTTCTTCCTCTACCTGAGAATAATAGAGAGAGGCAAAAAGAAATTTTAGGGGGGTAAAGGTATGAATTTTTACAAAAACAATTATGCTTTTATACATAATATAGTCTATGGGCTTGTGCCATTGTCACGCTAACCACCTCTCTGAAATTTCTTTTTTTTGCATACATAAAAAGTTTAGGTGAGTTGGGTCTTGGGGCTCACCAAGATCAGGGCTTGCCTTTGAATTCAAAGAGCTCTTACAGCCTTATAGTTATAAGCCAACCCCTTTACCAACTGGACCAACCTTTATTAATCCCTCTTTTTGATTAAATGGATTTCATTCCTTCATATCAAAACTGTATATGTACAAGAGTAGCATGTCCTACTTTTTGTCTATGATTTACAAGAATGAGCCTATCAATGAAAAACTTTTAAGCCTGTGAACGCTGATGGATCTGATATGAGCCAGCACTCCATCAGGTGAAAATGTTTCTGAGGTGAATATCCTATGGCTCCTTACATCCCAAAGTTTCCACAAGGTGATGCAAATTCCAACCTTCCAGGAAGTGTCATGGGCTGCGTATGTATGAGTTCCTTTCCCAGATTAAGAATGGCAAAAAACAAAAAAAGAATGTATAGCCACAAGGTATGGAAGATGACTCACAATAACTATAATGTGCCATAATTATATTCCTTGTTAGTTCCTCCTCTGTGCTTCTTCAGCGGTGGTTGAGTTTGGGTTGTCACAAATGGATGGTTTAGTAATTCTGCAGCAGACGGGCGCTTGGCTGGATCTCTGATGAAACATCTTTCGAGAAATTCTTTACCCGCCAAGGACACATTTTTTGGTATTTCCGGAACTTGATTTTTAAGACAAACTTTAACCATGACCTGATACTGCAGCATGTTTTAGTTAGTGAGTAACATGTCCAATTAATAAACAAACAATAGATCCATATCACATATATAATATCTCTGCTAATTTTGATATTACTTTGAGAAAAGGGCCTCTAAAATGACTCCCTGTTTGCCTAATTGCAAGCATAAAACTTTTTGAATATAGAAAAGCACAAAGGAATCGAAGTGAAGCACCGAAACCTGGATGCAGGGAGAAAAGAACATGCCATGCATGAAAACTTTTGTCATGATATGGATCCACCAGAACAAGAGATTGCTAAAATAAAGCCCAATAGAAAGAAAGGGTCATGAGATTAGACCCGCGTGGACACATACACTTAGCTGCTATAACAAGGAACGATTAAATCTATCTAAAAGCTTTAACCCAATTTCTCGTATAAGTTGTTTAAAGGATTAAGGTATATTAAAATCATAAAATGTAAAAATGTACCGGATTGGTGCAATCAGGCCAAGGATGCTTGCCCGTTAACATTGCAATGATGACACAGCCCAAACCCCAAATATCAGCAGCATAGGCTTCACCAGAGCTCTTATATGCTCCTCTCCGAATGAGCTGTATGAGAAACAAGTTTATTAAGAAAATAAACATATACAGCGATGTCCAGATTAGTAAGAAAATAAATATACACCTCTGGAGCTACATAACGTATAGTTCCATCCACTGAATGCTTGCCCGCAGATTGAGCTAGCTATATCAACACACAAAATCCCAGTTATTCTTGTCCTTAAGAGGAAATGTCATATCAATTCCAAGGGTATATATTAAAATGACCACAAATAACCAACAATATTACACTACCTCCAGTTCTTAATAAAAGACATATTTAGGGAATTGATATAGGTCCTAAAAATAAGACAAAATTTTCATATTCGTCAATTTTTTCCTAATTTACCTCTATTGATACTCCCTCAACAATAATCAAAGGGCTAAAAAGAGGGAATGAGGGAATTATGAAAGATGATTTGGGTGTTTTAAAAATATATATTATATTAACTAACTTAACCAACTTCCTTAATTTAATCAAATTAGATGAGTATGTCTTATATTAAAGAACCGAGGAGTATTATAGAATACACACACTTGCATTAGGTTGAAACCAAATCATCTCAAGTTATTGGAGCCTTGGAAGTCAAGTTGGCTGACATTCATATATAGATCAATGGCCTTGGTTTTTTCACGTCAATGCATGCATCATGTAAATAAAGTTCTCACTCTTAAGCTTCAAACATTCATAATTTCTAAGCTTTAAGATGAACTGACCACTACTATTCAATATTAGGTGAAATAATTTGGATCCCCTAAAATTTCATGGAATAAAGTATGAGATTTGGAGAGGGTAGCGGTGTTATAAGTCTCACATCAAAAAGCCTCACAAGTGTAATGTGGTTTATAAGTCAAGGGATTTTCCCTTCTAATAGGCTAGTCTTTTGGAATAGACTCTCCCTTTGGACTTGTAATCATCACATTAGTGCTCTCATTGAGAACCCAATGTTCACGAGAAGGATTACCCACAGAGGGTTCTGGCCGACAAGAGGTCTAGTGAAGTGCTATATTGTGGAGCCGCCGAGAACGCCGGCTCTTAAAGGGGGTCACTATGTTATAAGTCCCACATCAGGAAGCCTCACAAGTATAGTGTGGTTTATAAGTCAAAGAGCTCTCCCTCTTAATAGGCTAGTTTTTTGGGATGAACTCTCCCTTTGTAGTTGTGATCATCACAAGCGGATCCTACCTTTATGGGGTTCTTACATATATAATTAAGTACGATGCATTCCTCTATTTCTTTATATATCTCTACATACTTCACCATGCATGGACACAGTAAAATATTTTTAGAGGATATCCAAATGCTTGCTGAATTTGAGGAAAATGTGTTGAAAGGAATAAGGGTATCTTCATAATAATACTTAGATAGGAATAATTGCCATAGACCCTTTACATATAGTTGAGGAGGTCAATTGTGTTTTTTTGGTTTGAAGATTGAGGAAAGATATTGCAACTGAAGGTAAAGATCAAGGTTCAAAAAACATTTCCTAATCAACTAAGCCTTAAAGTAATCAATTAATTAAATGAAATTAAAGAAGATGACTAATATTGTAACTATTGAAGCAATTAATTCGTATATATGCCAGACGTAGGAGATATTCATGGACTTACATGTTTAGCCAAACCAAAGTCAGCAAGCTTTACATTGTTCTCATAATCGAGAAGGATATTATCTGGTTTAATGTCCCTGTAAGCATTTATAAAAGTAAAGAAAGAAATTTAGGAAAAAAATTATGTATAGCCTCTTCCAGTGAAGGAAATGAGACAATTATATTAGATAGTTCAAGCTTAGACAAAGAAACAGTGCATTTTTCATCCATGAAAACAGTATTAAAAAACAAAGAAAATGAGTTAGTATTCTTATTATGAAGTTTAGTAATATATCTGAGAGTGAACAAACTAAGTTAAATAATACAAAACAGGAGGATTTAATGACCCAACCAGAACTTCAGTAAAGCCCAGCTTGTTTACAAGGCTGGATCAAATTCATTTTGACAACCCCATTTTTCTTAATGTTACTTTAAAAAATTAATCAAAAATTAGCTAGACTACAATTAACATCTAATTGTGTTATGTTGTCCAGAACTCACACGTAAGTATGCCAACATACCTGTGAACTACTCTTTCACTGTGTAAGTAATCCAATGCAGAGAGAATTTTTGCAGTGAAGTATTGAACTAATGATTCTTGTAAAGCTTTTCGAGATTTGATATATTCCCCCAGTGAACCAGATTCAATATATTCCATGTATATGGATACTTGGCAATTAACCTACATACATATACGCATAAACTGATCAACTATATATACACAAGCGCACAGAAAAGAATTTACAGCTACTCCACAATCAATGATTTAATATCCTCTCCATAAAACAAGACAACTTACAATTTTACTGCCATAATACTTTACAATGTTTGGGTGTTCCAGTCAGCTGAGAATTTGAACCTCCTAAATAAAAAAACACACGTTTTAGCCGGGTATATTATGAGGTGATTAAGATTATGATAATGCAACTTATATAAACAATGATAGGGACAACAATAAATTCTAATCTTAGTTATGTAAACAAAAGTAAGATTAGATCAAACATACACATTAGGCAAAGGTCAAGAGTCAAATGGTTGAAAGATGGTGACAATAATGCCAAATTCTTCCCTTTATCTACTATTAAGAGAAGGGCAAGGAAAAAAGTCCGCAGATTAAAAAGGGGTTAATGACACGTGGATTGAAGATGAAGCAGAAGCTTTCACAGAATACTAAAGAAATCCGTTCAGTTGTTCTGAATCTTTAGATCTGACCTAGGTGCTGGGATATGTGAAACGTGTGGTAACTGAAGCTGATAATAAAACTTTCTCATGAGCAAGATAACTATGGAAGAGGTGAAGAAAGCATGCTTCCAAATGAAAATAACTATGGGACAGAAAGCCCCTGGTCCAGTCCAGATGGTTTCTCAGGATATTTCTATCATTTTTCTTGGGAAGAAGTGGACATGGAGATATTTGAAGTGGTGAGGAAATAATAGCACTGATATGGTCATGATACCTAAGATTGATAAACCAGAAATGGTGACGCTATATAAACCTATCAGCCTATTCAATTTTTGTTGGTTTCATTGTTTGGAAAGGAGGAAGGGGCAAAGAAAACAGGAATTTGGAATCAAAATGGACATGAATTCACATTCATGTGTGACAAATAACTTGCAATATAAGACAGACCTGATTAACAGAATGAGCAGTTTGAAGATTGTCAATGTGAAGCATTTCCTTTATTGCACATATTTCTCTGGTTATTCTGTCAAAATTCAAAAATGAACATCATAACATATTTTGATTTAATATGATAGATAAGTATTTAAGAGGGTATTAGGCGATATGCATCCCATGTTTCACCAATTATTTCTTTTGAAATTAAATTAGGACAAAAAGATCAAAATAACAATTTCTTCTGAATCCTATAATATATATATATATATATATATAAATACCTGTTGAAGCCAACATGGACAATTCCAAATCCGCCTTGTCCAATACGTTCCATTTTTACCCATTGGTCAAACGTTGTAAGATCCAATGCGAAACTCCATTCCAACCACTTTAAACTATTTGGCAGATATTTGGGACATTCAGAAAAGCATGCTTTCCTTACCACAAGCACTTCAAGACTTTCCATCTTCATGAATGCCTCTCTACTCCATTGTACTTCTATACCTTCTGGCAAGTCTAGAATTATGGCTTTAATTTTATTAGTGCCCTTGCAAAAATGAAAATCACAGAATAAATTTCAAAACATAAATATCATACATCATTAGGAACCTTTTAGAGAAAATGAACATCATGTTGGTGATCTTAGTGTGTCTTGCTCCAAGACATGAAGAATGTCTTGATAGAACCACAATCTGCTACGTTCACCAGGTTCAAATGATGATTCTTGTCGAACGATCTCTTTACCCAAGTCTTCTATCAAGCCATGCATTGTTATACAATTTTCTTCAATATTTATAAGGGATTTATCAATAAGGGTTCCAATAGCATATTCTAGTTGGATTCCATGAATACATTTCAACATATCATTGAAATGTGTTGATTTCTCACCATTGCAAAAACAAGCCAAGTCAAGGAAAACTTGTTTCTCTACTTCTTCCAACATATCAACCCTCAATTTCAAGACATCCAAAACTGCTCTCTGTGGTCTGCTTTTAAAATGATCCAATCCAGAACTCCAATGAATGACTTCTTTACCGTACAAGTTAGAACCAATAACTTCTAAAACTAATGGAAAGCAACGACAGTAATCTGGCACAAGAGTAATGTATAGAATGATCACAAACGTGTATATAGTTGGAATCCACATTTTCTTTGTTAAAGGCATACCAAGTAAATAGCTTCAGAGATCCTTGCCATTTAATTCCTTGACATCATAAATACTTTGAATACCATGGCTTTTTAAACAAGAGATGACTTCCATCACTCGAGACACAAGTCCAACTGGATAGTTTGTAACATGTAAAGGCTCTAAGTTAATCCTAGCAGCAACTTCACTAGTGATCCTTGTATTGTAATACGCTCTTGTTCATTTGCAATCCTGGCCAATTAGTAAGAAGCACGCTTTTAGTTCCAGTAAGATATAGTTTCAATATTCCTCACATAGTAAATAATAAAATATGAAAGTGCTTTAAGCATTATTTTAAATTCAATCCCGCTTATCAGAAAAATAGCAAGTTTATTATATAAATGATAAATATAATTGTATTGTTACCCATCTGTATGGATTAATGGTGTTCTAGCTAGCTAATGGAAGTAAGCCGCTCTGCATAATGGGGGAAATATGGCGTGCTTGGTTACTTTTTCTCTTTTCTAGGAAAATAAAATTATAAGCATATTAATTTTCCTCTTCTTCAAACAAATTCTTCAGATATATCCACAAGAAAACCTTCTCTCTTCAAACACGCCATAAGTCAATTTAATACGGTGAGAAAAATCTATAAATTGTGCTCTCTTTTCTTTGAACTATATTAATTGTTACTTGAGATATTAGTAGAGAGAAAATTGATATGTAATTTCCCGTATTATTTTATCTCAATTTTTGTTATCTAAATAGAGCTTCCTTATTAATTGGTCAGCTAGAATTTTGTAAGAATATTTTTGGTGCGTTTGAAAATATTGAGTAGTGGAAAAGAAGGCAAGCCTGAAGTTGAACAGAAATAGAATCAATCCTCTGTTTTTAACAAGACAGGGATTAAATTCAATTGGGTAGGAAATTATCGCATTCCCTTTCTGTTTTTTCACCTTTTTCCTGAAAATACTATAAAGTTAAAACAATAAAATTGCTAATTCAAATTCAACCACCATTTATCTTCATATATTTTCTGAAAAAAAAAATGAAAACTTCAGCACAAAGGATAAGATCAAAAGCCATAAAAACGCAACAATTGAAAAAGTTACAGTAAATTCAATGAAAAATTATATATATAAATATATATATATATTATTAAAAGATGAAATATCTTGTGAGATGGGAGCAATTGTCAGATACTTTACTATGGGTAATGTAAAGATGAAATTCAATTGCGGTCTTCCTAAATCGCAACCCCCTAGCCAGAAAGCATAGGGGGGGAAGTCAAAACATTGATATAATAATGATCTAGTAGTTCTTCATATTCAGAGAGAAAGAACAAGCACTGTGCTTTTCGAATCAAACAAATAGAACAGCCGTTTACTTCATTAAAAAATTTTGAATAAAAGAAATGAAGAGTTTAGTCAATAGATCAAGTCCCCCATATCTTTGAAGGTTTTGGGGCCTTTATTTTTCAGGAGTAAAACCATAAAAAAAATTCAAATGTTTAAGATTTATAACATGTACGACAGTAAGGTAGCTAGATTGAACCAACAGCTAGCACAAGGAGAAGAAAACAGCAAATATTTGAATAATTGTTTATCATCTATATATAAAAGCCACAAACGATTTAAGTCCATCCATACCACTGACGTTAAAGTATAAGAAATTCCAAATGTTTGTATCATGAGATCTACGACAGTGTAAGGAGATTGAATATAATCAATAGCTACCACTGGCAGAAGAAAACAACAAATATTTTGCAGAAATTTTCTGTGAAAAATGAAGGGAAAACAAGTAAAAGAGAAGAAATAATTAATAATCTGGATCAAAAGAAATAGATCTCACAAGCAAAGCAAAGGTCTCAAAAATGGAAGCTTCAAAATTTGCTTTCTCTTCAAACAAGTTCTTCAGACTGCAAAGTTCGATGTGCCCTGATTGATGAAGACGAGGCGCAGGGCTTAGAAACTGCTGAAACCTGGCTTCCGTCCTTTTCCCTCAAAGGAGAAAGGACGGTACTTTTCTCTCGTTAGGTCTTTTCAAATGTTTTAGATTTAATATGTTTTTATAATAATATTTTTAATAAATTAATATAATAATAATATTTTCATAATATATTAAATCTAAATCATTAAAACTCCAATCAAATAATTCACAGATAGAAAAGGATCGGCCTTTCCTTTAGGGGAAAAGGACAGAAGCTGTTTCCGATCTGGACAGCACTGTAAAGAATCAAACGTTGAATTTATCAAAGTGTAAACCGAAACCGTGATATTTTTTTATATATTTATTTCATAAATTATAAAAGATATTCACTACAAATTAATGAAACAGACTAATAACAAATATGAGTTTTGATTTTTGCGGTGAATGTGGATATTTCCGCATTACGAAGCTTCTCGGATATTTCCTTAACTTTTTAAATGAGTTTTAAGGATATGTTTATTTTAGCCATTCGATTGTTTATAAGTAACTTTTTAATAGTGATTTACGGTATATGAAGTAAGTATATGAAAGAAATTGTGTCTCGATTTACGTAAAAAGTAACTTATAAACAATCGTAACGCCCAAACAAACATACCCTACCACACATCAATTATCTTGGAATTCATTGGCAAAAAAAAAAACTATCTTGGAATTATAAATAAAACTTATGCTTCCGACACTCTTGGGTGATCTTGATTTTGCCGATCTAAATTTATAGATTAGTAAGGGAAAAAATGACTTTTATTCTCTATTACTTTTAGGATAACAATTAATTAATGTTATGCTATTTAAATTTAAATAAAATTTTATAAAAAAGTCAGTTTGACCAAAAAAAAATATTTAAATAGTACATTGAAAAGCCTTGGAAAGATTCAAATGTGAGAAAAAAAGTTTAAAAAAACAATAGGAAAAGTTGCTTTAATTTTAACTTGATCTTCAAACCATATACATTTAAATATAAAAGGTATCCTAAACATTCTTGAATCAAACATATAGAAATTTTTTTGCCGAATAAAAAAGTCAGTTTGAGTCATATTATCTGAATCCCAAACATGCCCTTACTATATTTTTTATAAAACTATTTTTCATGAGAAATAATCATTGTGGCTCCTTCCACGAAACTATTGAGCAACTTTTATTCTTAGGTGTTAAAAAAGCACAAGCGACTTTTGGTTTGACTTTTGGTTTTATTGAGCGACGGTTCTTAAAAATATTTGTTTCGTTCCTAAAATAAGATGCCTAAAAGATTGTTTGAATTAGTAATATCTTTTTCACTGAAAATGTGCCCTATGTCTGGAAAGAAAGGTGAAAATACATTAATTTAATAGTAACTTTTATTACATAAAAGTAATTTTAATTTGGAAAAACATCCTAAAGTTAAAATATCTTTAATAAGGCGAACCAATTTGAAACTGAATTTTTGAAATATGTGTGAGGTGGTTGAAAGATAAAAGAGTTAAATAAGTAAATATAAGAAAGTGACGAGAAATAATCATAGAAGTTTCCATGAAAGATCGAAGAGGAAAAAGATAACAGTTGGAATTGAAAATGGTGGGCATTCAAGAAAATGGTAGGAAGCTGCCGTGTAGAGGTGGTGAATACTTTTATATATATGGTTTATATCCTTCTAATGTAGCCAGTGCAATTTTAAGTTGTCCACTTTTTTCTCCAATATTCCTGATTGAATAATTTGGGTTGGTGTTAACATCATAAAATTCATGTCGTTCAGCCCATAAGCACTTAAACATAAACGCTAACCTAAACATCATTCTTGAATCAAAATTTTAGTAGTTTTTAACTAGAGAGAGGTATTTTGTTCTCTAATTTTAACTATATTTAGAAATCTCTAATAAAACTTCTTAGCATGATGATTAAATTCGGATTGGTTAGTGAACCAAGAGAGATACTGGGTCAAAGGTCAATGGGTCAGACCGGAGCTAAACCAGGATCAAACTGGTGAGAAATGAAATATTTTAGGCTTATAGTATGAAATTTTAAAGGAAAAATTAAAAAAAAACTTTAAAAATGAAAAATGAAAAAACTTGACCTAGACCATGTCACCGAACCTGACTGGTTTACTGGCTGGGTCACCGGTTTCTGGTCCAGTTCGGCAAGTCTGGTCTGGGTCAGATAACCTGGCTTTATAGCCTAATTAAAAATTTGTTAAAAATGCAGGCCTAAATTTATATTTTGGTATTTGAGTTGGATTTAATTGGAAGTTTTCCTTTCCATTGATTAGTCATTATTTAATTATAGTGTTGGAAGTTTTCCTTTCCATTAATTAGTCATTATTTAATTATAGTGTTAAATACCACAAACTCGATTTGCTCTTCTTATATAAACTAGCTAATTTATTAGCATTTAAGCCTGCCAAGCATATACGCCAACTCACTACCACCACCACTGCCACACCACTATATACAACTCACTACCACCACCACCACTGCCACACCACTATGTATATTTTATACTATCTCTTAACTTTACGTAATCATTTTAAATGTATTTTCCCAAACATTAGGTTTGAACTGGCCTGGTTAGGTTGTTTTGAATTTGAGCACTGTGTTTTCCTATATCAATTAACATATATGCGCGCGCTCAACTCGTGCCGGAGATTGTGGTTCTATATTATATTTATCTCCAATGTATATTTTATACTATCTCTTGACTTTACTTAATCATTTTTAATTTATTTTCCCAAACATTAGGTTTGAACTGGCCTGTTTAGGTTGTTTTGAATTTGAGCACTATATTTCCCTATATCGATTAACATATATGCACGCTCGCAGCTCTTGCCGAGAATTGTGGTTCTATATTATATTTATCTCCGATGTATATTTTATACTATCTCTTGACTTTACTTAATCATTTTTAATTTATTTTCCCAAATATTAGGTTTGAACTGGCTCGATTAGGTTGTTTTGAATTTGAGCACTGTGTTTCCATATATTGATTAATATATATGCGAGCGCGCACCTTGTGTCGGAGATTGTGGTTCTATATTATATTTTTCTCCAATGTATATTTTATACTATCTCTTAAAATCATTTTTAATTTATTTTCCCAAACATTAGGTTTGAACTGGCCCAGTTAGGTTGTTTTGAATTTGAGCACTGTGTTTCCATATAGCGATTAATATGCATGTGCGCATGCAGCTCGTGCCGGAGATTGTGGTTCTATATTATATTTTTCTCCAATGTATATTTTATACTATCTCTTAACTTTACGTAATCATTTTTAATTTATTTTCCCAAACATTAGGTTTGAACTGGCCTAGCTAGGTTGTTTTGAATTTGAGCACTGTGTTTCCATATATCGATTAATATATATGTGCGTGCACAACTCGTGTCGGAGATTTTGGTTCTATATTATATTTATCTCCAATGGATGATGACAAAAAAGTTTGCTGGTCCTTACACTAATGCCTTCCAAGTCAAAATGGGTAGCATGCATGTATACTTCTCTCTCCAATTTTAAATATTCAAAAATTAATTCGGGTTTTTTAATTCTAACCAAAATATTTAATTTTTTATATCTCATATTTACTATGTTTTTAAAAACAACTTCCTATAGCAACATAGAGTTAGTCTAACAGTGTAAAGATCCACTAGATCGCTCTAGTTCTCGAGTTTGAGTCCTCAAGGAGATATTTGTATTGGAAGGGATAATCATAAACCCCGAATCGGATATTGGATGATAATATTTTAAAAAAATTAATTCCTATATGATGTATAAACTAGATATTGATAATATATCGATATAATATATTAAAAACATGGATATTTTATAAAAGTCAATACATAGTTTTTTTTACCATTAATTAACTTAACTTATAATTATATGTAAATTAGTAATGAACTAGATAATAGATGCAGTGATATCAAGTATCAACTAGAGAATAGCCTAGTCAGGAAACTCTCAAATAGCACAAGTGATTTTTGGTTTTACTGAGCGAGGGTTTCTTAAAAATATTTGTTTGATTCCTAACATTAGATGCCTAAAAAATTGTCTGAATTATTAATATCTTTTCCACTGAAAATCTGCCCTATGTATTGAAAGAATGGTGAAAATACATTAACTTAATAAATTTTATTAAATAAAAGTAATTTTAATTTGGAAAAACATTCTAAATTTAAAATATCTGAAATGAGGTGAATGAATTTGAAAATAATTTTTCTTAATATGTGTTCGGTGGTTGAAAGAAAAAAGAGTTAAGGAAGTAAATAGAGATATATTTATTAATCTTATATTATCATATTAAGGTTGTTGATTAACATTGATTTTCATTAGTTGTAACAAGAGATTGTGCATTCTAATAAAAATAAAAACTTGATTTTGATTTAAGAGAGTTTTTTCAATTGCCTTTAAATTTTAGACTAACACATATATTCGTTGAAATACTATTTGAGAGAAAGTTAAGACATCAAGTATCATTGTATCAACAAGAGAATAGACTAGTTAGGAAACTCCCAAAACGCATAAGTGATTTTGGTTCACCTGAGCGATGATTTCTTAAAAATATTTGTTTGTTTTTAACCCAAAATGTGCCCTATGTCTGGAAAGAAAGGTGAAAATACATTAATTTAATAACTTTTATTAAATAAAACTAATTTTAATTTGGAAAAACATTCTAAATTTAATTAACGGTTGATGTGCAAATTTAATTAAATACCAAGGAACATTTTATAAGGAAGTATTGCCTTGTTTCTACTTGCATGTAATATGCAAAATGTAATACTGAATATTAAACCAGAAATTAGAAGAAGGGATGGGTGCCCGATAAACTCATATGACTGGAACGCGCAATATTTCAGGCCAAATTTCCTCATTCACGTTGGGCCATCGTTCTTCAAAAAGCCAGAAACCTCATACATGGAGATAAATATTGAGAAATAAGATTAAGAAAGTAAGAAGAACACAAACATATCTAAAATGTTAAAAATATAAAATAAAACTTAGGTTTTGATATATGGCCACTTTTGTAGCAACATGAATATAGTAATAATAAATTAATAATAATAAACTATAAAATGGTAAAAGCTTGTGGCTAATGATGAGTAATAATTTTAAATAAAATTTATGCTCCTGCGGGAAACAAAAATTTTCAAAACAAGATAATTCATTAGGTTTGCAAAAGAAGCTACTGCATGCAAATTGCAAGGATTACAAGAGAAATTAAACTTAGCGGTCTCCGAACAAAGCCAACGTACTATGGGCTATATGCACAAGCCATGTTATTAATTGATTTCTAAAGGAACCAATTTGATACTCGATCTTCCTTCCTTTTTATAAAATACAAATAATAATCTTACTTTCCAAAAATACCTCATATCTCTTTCATGTAAATAATGGTTCAGGCCACTTTTATAATTGGAGTTTGACTAACTAATCTTGATATCGAAATTAACTGGGGAAAATAAAAAAAATGGTAATAAACATTTCAAACGGATTGTTAAATTCTCTTATAAATAAAAACAACTTATCACACTAAAAATTCTCTTATAAAAAGAAAGAGAGGGACTACTTTCTTCCACACGCAGAAATGATTAGCTTATCAGACAAGCAAGTGAACAAGCATAAATTTTAATTTCTCAGAAAAATCTAATGCAATGTCATTGCCGATAGACATACGTGTATATATAAAAATAAATTATTCCATAAATATTTTTGAAAAAAAAAAATGCGCTCGCGCGTGTGTGTTAGGATGTATATTGAAAGAAGTAAATATAGGTTACGATAAACAAATAGTTAGGTAAATATTACAAAATGTAATTTTGTTATGCGAAGATAGCGATATATGCCCAACTTTGCAGTTAAGGAGCTTTTTTTTTTTTTTTGGTGGGGGTGGGGGGGATGGCGGCCACGTTATGGGCAATCATTATATAAAGGAAGGACAAGTGAAACAGTCCCAACTTCAGACCTAATTGTTTAGTCAAAACGCAGTAGTTTTTGAGCAAAAAAAAAAAAACGCAGTAGTTTTGGTTGGACGATTCTGGTATTTTGAAATCTCTCCCACCATGTTTTGCGCTACTTAAAATCTTCTCCTGGTCAAGGTATTTTTCTTTCTGCATCTTCTGATTTGAGACTTAAAGGTTTGAGTGACTCCAATTGGGCAGGCTGCTTGGATACTCGTCACTTTATTACTGGCTTTTGTGTTTTCTCGGGTACTTCTTTGATCTCTTGGAAATCCAAGAAACAGAACACTGTTTCAGCATCCTCATCTGAAGTAGAATATTGTGCTTTATCATCTTTAGCTCAAGAACTACAGTGGCTTTTATATCTCTTGCACGATCTTCACATCCCACATCCTTCTCCAGCTCTTATCTACTGTGATAATCAATCAACGCGACATATTGCAGCCAATCCAATCTTCCATAAGCATATCAAACATATCAAGATTGATTTTCACATTGTGCGGGAGAAATTTAAGTCCAAAGTCCTTCATTTGCTGCCTATTCGAACACATCAGCAGCTGGCGGCTGTCTTCACAAAGCCATTACACCCTACTCCATTTCACAGTTTTCTGTCCAAGCTAGGGGTGTTCAAATCCCGGGACGGGACCGGAAATACCCATTCCTGGGTCCCATCCCGGGATTGGCCAGGACTGGGATATCATTCCCGGTCCCGGGACCGGGATCGGAAATTCCCGGTCTTAATAATATAATTATATTAGTTAAATTTTTTATAATCTAGTGTTTAAAGTGATTATTTAACACCTAATAAGGTCATAAAAATCACACAAATTGAGTTAGAATTGAAAAATAACATATTATTATTAATATTATTATCACATTCATCATTTTTGTTATTATCTTTATACATTATATAGTTAGAATTTGTATCACGATATATACGATTTAACTCTAACTAAATATGTGATATACATTTTATCAAATGATAACTTAATTTATGGGATAAAAAATACAAAAATAAAATAATAACCTATTTTTTAAGAAAAAAAGAAAAAGAAAAAAGAAAAAAAAACCGGGACTGGGAATTCCCGGGATCACAAGGTGTGATCCCGGTCCCGATCCCGGTCCCGGGTTTTTTAGGTCCCGGTCCCAGGTTTCCCGGTCCCGGCCGGAACAGGAAATTCCCGGGATAAAATATCCAGAACCGGGCCGGGACAACCGAGACCGGGATACTTTGAACACCCCTAGTCTAAACTGGGATCACACAACTTGCACTCTCCAGCTAGAGGGGGTAACAAACTTCATGTATTTTATTTAATAGTTTGTTATTTTCTAACTAAGTTTGTTGGTGCATAAGATGACAGCTGTACATTGGATACTTTTATATATAGCCAAGTGTTGAATACAATGAAATAAGATTGACATTATTTTCTCAGTTTCACATACTTCCGATTTCCCTTTCTGTTCATTTGTTCTTGCTCTCTTCTTCATTCTCGAGAGCTCCTCTTCCTTTTTCTTCTCTTCAATCGGTCAGATCTGGTAATATATAATGTGCCAAGATTATATTCCTTGTTAGTTCCTCCTTCTATGCTTCTTCAGCGGTGGTTGAGTTTGGGTTGTCACAAATGGATGTTTTTGTAATTCCGCGGCAGATGGGCGCTTGGCTGGATCTCTGATGAAACATCTTTTGAGAAAATCCTTACCCGCCAAGGACACATCTTTTGGTATTTCCGGATCTTGATTTTGAAAACAAACTTTAAGCATGACCTGATACTGCCGCATGTTTTAATTAGTGAGTAGCATGTCTAATTAATAAACAAACAAAAGATCCATATAACATTTACAAAATCTCTTCTAATTCTGATATAACTTTGAGAAAAGGGCCTCTAAAATTCTCCCTCTCCCTGTTTGCCTAATTGCAACCATAAAACTTTTTTAATATAGAAAAGCACAAAGGGATCGAAGTGAAGCACGGAAACCAGGATGCAGGGAGAAAAGAACATGCCATGCATGAAACCTTTTGTCATGATATGGATCCACCAGAACAAGAGATTGCTAAGATAAAGCCCAATAGAAAGAATGGGTCATGAGATTAGACCCGAGTGGACACTTACATTTAGCTGCTATAACAAGGAACGATTAAATATATCTAAAAGCTTTAACCCAATTTCTTGTATAAGTTGTTTAAAGTATTAAAGTATATTAAAGTCATAAAATGTAAAAATGTATACCTGCATGGTGCACTTAGGCCAAGGATGCATGCCCGTGAACATTTCAATGAAGACACAGCCCAGACTCCAAATATCAGCAGCATAGGCTTCATTAGAGCTCTTATATGCTCCTTTCTGAAAAAGCTGTATGAGAAACAAGTTTATTAGTAGACATATATAGCGATGTCCAGATTAGTAAGAAAATAAATATACACCTCTGGAGCTGCATAACGTATAGTTTCTTTCGCTAAGTGACTGCCCGCAGCTAACTATATCAACACACAAAATCCCAGTTATTCTTGTCCATAAGAGGAACTGCCATATCAATTCCAAGGGTATAAATAAAAATGACCACAAATAACCAACAATATTATACTACCTCCGGTTCTTAACATGAAACATCATGTTAAATTAGTGCAAATATTAAGTCTGAAGTTCTAAAATCAATGGCCGCGGTTTCGTCACACGAATGCATGTTGTACAGGATATCCAAAAACTTACATGCTTAGATAAACCAAAGCTGTCCAGCTTTACAATGTTGACAAGATCGACAAGTAATTTGTCTGGCTTTATGTCCCTATACATAATCATACAAAAGAATAAAGAACAAATGAGATGACCAGAACTCATGAAGTATTCCTTGTAAATATGAACGGGATTATACCTGTGGACTACTCCTCTATCGTGTAGGTAAACCAAACCATTGAGAATTTGCGCAGTGAAATTTTGAATTAAAGGTTCAGGTAAAGCACCTCGTCCCTGTATATATTTCTTCAGTGAACCTGGTTGTATGTATTCCATGTATAGAGAAATGCAGCCTCCTTCATCCTAAATATGCGTGAACCAAGCGATTAATTAACTGTATATATTCTCCTCCTCAGCTTAAATCAGAAGAATACTTACTATTTCATGGCCATAATACTTTACAATGTTTGTATGTTCCAGTTGGCTGAGAATTTTGATTTCCTGAAAACATAGATACACTAATTTAGTCATGTTTGATAAAATATAATGAACTGTGTGAATTTAATCATTTTTAGTTTCTATTTTGTTATTGCAATCATCAATAAAACGTTTTCTTTCTCCATCTTAGAAGTAAGTGAAGGATTTATTGACTTGGAATGACATCATAATCACTGAGGTTTAATTTAGAAACTATATATTGCACAATTTGAATTCTTTGAAGTTATAATGTTTATTGATTGATAGAAAAATTGGTAGTAAGGGAATTTGAATTCTGTTCGGGTATCATATTTTTTTAAAGACAAAAAATGATGAGAAGAGTAGAGACTTTAATTTTGTTTAGTTTCTTAACTCTAATCCAGAATTTATTCTTACTTTCTTATATTCTATTCACAGGCACTTCAAATTAAATTAAACTTTCTGATCCTTTAATGACAAAGAATCTTCAGTACTTTTGAAAGAATCTTCACTTTTGGGGGATTATACGTGTGACAAAGAAATTGTAGTAATGCGCGCGCGCGCATATAAGACATACCTTTTGTATGGATTTTATGTTTCCAAGTTTGTGAATGTCTTTAAGTTCCTTAACTGCACATAAGGTTCCGATTTCCCTGTCAGAAATGAAGAACAGAACATGCTTTTATGGCTACAATCAAGTGTTTACAGCTTATTAGCTAGACTAAGAAATTGGAATAAAGACAATAACATCAGAACATCAGTTAGGTCATATATACCTGTTGTGGGCAACATAAACAATCCCATATCCACCAACCCCAATCCTTTTCCCTTTTTCCCATATGCTAAAATCGGTATTTTCAAATAGACAATCATCATCTTCCTTTACCGCACTTAAGTCTCTGTCGCCATCGTGATCGTCATCTTCATCTTTCGTTGCTCTGACAAGAATGGAAAACACAACACGTTTTTTATGGCTACACAAGTGTCTACATAATTCGTTACTTATTGACTAAGATCAAAATACGAAATTCGTGGGAGAATTATTATTATTGTATACATATATACCTGTTAGAGGCAACATGAACAGATGTGGATCCACCGTCCCTAATAGGGGGATCCACATTTATATATTCCTCTAGTTCTTCCCAATCTTGTTCTTGTATATTTTGCAACAAGATGTGATCAATAGAGTATCTTCTAGGGTCCATGAATCGAATATTTTCTGAATGACTTTGTAGATTGTGCAAATGAATTCCAAAATAAACTTCTTTTTCGTCTTCTTTTTGCTGTGCTTTGCTCTCAAGGGAAACCTTCACTTGATTCCACTTATTTCGAAGGGGGAGTTCAGTATTGAGAATTATGCTTTGCATATCACATATATATATGTGACCAGTCTTTATTGTTGACTGTACAATCCACTTAGAAGTAATATTCAGCTTGGTGTCATTGATGTGCACTGAGACTTGACAATTGTAGACATAATCATGGTCATCTTTAACAAGAATCCATAGAAAAGTTGTTGGCAACACATTACGAACCCAAAATGATACAGAACTTCCCCGACTATAATTATGAAGCCTTTCTGGAAATTTTTTCCCGGGCAAAATAAAGTTTCTTTTTCCAGGTTGAAAGTTAAATGCCTGCCAATTGCGTATTACCAAAACAGAGTTAACTAATACAAGTAACAAAAGAATATAATTATAGAGAGGGGGCCAGGGAGATATACCTGCTTCAATACTTTGCTTCTGGATAACTTAGTCAATGATGAGCAACATATGGCACTAAATGTTTCCAAATTTGGTGGCATCCCTTCAATATGCTCAAGTTGATTGCAATTATCCAACCACATTAGTTTCAAATTATAATATTCTTTGATACATTCCGGAAGAATTGTGAAACTATTAGAACTTAGATCCAAATGTATCATGTTAGTGAAGTGAGAAAGACAGAAAGCAAGGGAGTCATCTGATAAATTGCAATTTGAGAAACAAAGTTGTTCCATCTTCGATGACTTTTTGAGCATAAGACTTTTTGAGCAATATAAGCTTGCTTCATCTCCACCTTCACACATCTTAAAATGACGCATTCCTTCACACAAGTCCGCAGATACTTCTTCAAGGTTTGGTAATGTACAAATGCAAGCTGGTAGCTATTTAAGATTAGGACATTTCTCCACGTTTAAGGCTTTAAGTCCAATAAGATTGCAAATTGAATATGGCAATTCAGTAATTGCGGTCTTTTCTAAATCAAGTGTTTGGATTTCTTCCATCATGACTGATATTTCTGGAAATCTCTGAAGACTTGAACAACCAAAGAGTTTGAGATGTTCGAGAGATGTTAATTTGAGGCGAGAAGGCAAAATCTTCAGGTTTTTGCATCTCATGGCACTCAATTCTCTCAACTTTTTTAAACATCCAACTGAATCATGAATTTTAATTAAATTTGTGCAATCATCAAGCCATAATTCCGTTAGATTAGAAGCTCCAGATAAGTCTGGTATTTGTTGTAGAAATTTGCAATTTCTTAAACTCATATGACTTAAATACAGAAACTTCTGCAAAACAAATGTCAATAAACTTTTAGAATTGGGCAAAGAAACAAAATGAAAAAGTATTACGATCCTAATATATCAAAATGTTTGGAGCAATTCATAAGAACTATAGGACAAGTCAATATAGACAAGTTGGGTTAGGCGCACCTGACGTGGTAAAGATTTGAAAGGATATCCTTTCCATTCTAACCATCTTAAACTATTTGGCAGATCTTTGAGACGTTTAGAAAAGCACGCTTTTTTTATCACAAGCATTCTAAGATTTTCCATCTTTAAGAATTCCTCACCACTCCATTGTACTTCTATACTTTCAGGTAAGTCTAGAATTATGGCTTCAACCTTATCGGTTCCCTTCCAAAATGAAAAGCACACAATAAATTTTAAAACTAAGATATTATAAATCACTAGGAATTATTTCTAGAGAAAACAAACATGCATGTTGGTGATCTTACAGTGTCACATTGCAAGACATGAAGAATGTCATTACAGAGCCATAATCTGCTACGTTTGCCAGGCTCATTTGATTCTCGTCGAACGATATCTTTTCCCAAGTCTTCTATCAAGTCGTGCATTGTTACACGATCTCGTTCAAACTTTACAAGGGATTTATCAGTCAGCACTTCAATAGCATATTTTGGATCTTTTGCACGAACACGTTGCAAGATATCAGTGACATATGTTAATTTCTCACCATTGAATAAACAAGCCAAGTCAAGGAAAACCTGTTTCTCTACATCTTGTAACGTATCATAGCTTAATTTCAAGGTATCAAAAACTATCCTATGTGGTTCACTTTTGAATTGATCCAATGCAGAACTCCAAAGATCAACTCCTTTACCACACAAGTTAGAACCAATCACTTCTAAAACGATTGGAAAACCACACGATAATTGTATCGCACGATTGCAAACCTCCATGTAGTTGGAATCCATGTTTTCTTTTCGAAAGGCATACCAACAAAGCAACTTAAGAGATTCCTCGTTATTTAATCCCTTGACATCATAAATGCTTTTAACATCATGACTTTCTAATAATTGCTTATTTCTGGTGGTGATGATGATTCTACTTCCAAACCTACCACAACTTCTAGCAAGGGCTTGTAATTGGTCTAATTCGTCAACATCATCAAGAATCAACAGAGTCTTCTTTTGACTAAGCCTATGTTCTATTATTGTTATTCCTTGACGATAATCACCCAATTTACAATGTTCCTCCATGACTAATTCACACAATAATGTCTCTTGAAGACGTGACAAACCATTCGACTCTTTAGACTGTTTTCTAACATTGTAAAGAAAGCATGAGCTTTCAAAGTTATCAGCAATGGAATTATATACAGCTCTTGCGATGGTTGATTTACCTATTCCACCAGGTCCCCAAATTCCTATCATTTTAGTTTCCTTGGTGGATTGAAGATCTAAAAAAGAGATAACTTCCTTCACTCGAGACTCAAGTCCAACTGGAAAATTTGCAATATCTATAGACTTCCGCTTAATTCTAGTAGTTACTTCATTGGTGATCCTTGAAATACAGTCTTGTTCATTTGTATCCCTGATCAATTTGTAATTAGAAGTGCACTATTAGTCAAACTAAACACCAAGATACGTCAATTTCACGTATAAAAACTTGGTTGCATTTCCTACTCCTCCAAATAAAATATAATTTTATTCCTCACATGGTACATGATGAAATATGAGAGTGTTGTAGCATTATTTTGAATTCAACACAATTATTAGAAAGCTATTAAGTTTATAAAACAATAGGTTGATACCATGTTTGGTCATTATAGTTTGCCTTATTTTGGTTTTAGTCCCTATAGTTTCAACTAATAGATTTTGGTCCCTTAAGGGGCAAAATAGTTTAGGTCTTTATTAAAATATAGGGACTAACATTTTAGGGGGGGGGGAAACTTGAGAGAGTAAAATTCATGGTCTGAAACTAGAGATCAAAACCAAAATGAAGGTAAACTATAATGACTAAATATCATATTAATCCTATTATGCATTGTAAGTGTGGATTAACTGGGTCTAGGTTTTTATTAAAACATGTTTTTTGTTAAGAGTTTTGAATGAAATAACAGTAAAAGACATCAACTACGTACCCTTTTGTGTTACCTATAATACACAAATCCCCCTTACAATTTGATTTTTTTTTTTTTGCCTTCACATATTTGATATTTTACTTTCATTCACCTAATATAAATCGTTAGTTGACTCTTGAAATTTTGTTTTGATCAAAATTCACCGTTATAACATAAAAATTATTTAAGCATTTATATCTCTATGAAGCATAAAAAAAAAGTCTAATGCATATATTCTCAAACTTTCTAATTTGTCGTAAGATTTATTAATTTTGATTATATTATGAAATTTTATAATTTTAATGTTTCTTCACATTTATTGAAACTTATTCATTTGGTATTTGGAGTTCTTTTAAATAGCTAAAAACATATTTTAAGCACACATTTTTTCATCACATAGTATAAATGATATAAATTTGACAGATTATATAAATCAATCAAATATATAATTTAATATTTTTAACATACTTCATTGATCCTTAATATAAGACACATTTAACTAATTCGATTAGATTAAAGAAATTAGTTAATATGACATGTTTTTTTAAATACCCTAGTCATCTTCCTTACTTCCTTCACTTCCTTTTCTCTTTAATTATTGTTGAGGAAACATCACTAGAAGTAAGTTAGGAAAAGATTGATGAATATGAAAGTCTTATATTTAGAATCAAAACCAAAATCAGATGCCTAAAGATGTCCTATATTAAAAATTGGAGGGAGTATTTGTTTTTTTGTTACAAACATTTATAAATGCATTTAGTCAAGTATACTTTTATTAACAGAATTAATCAAATTTTCAGACATATGTTGATATTTACTAAATTACTTAAACTTCTATCCGAATATGATTAAAATTAAACAAATAACTATTTACAAAAAATAAAATTGAGGAAAAGAAAACAAAAATTCTTAAAATTTCGAAGATAATTTTAGCCATGTCTTGGATTTACTATGATGAGGGGTAGAATAAAAAAATATAATATCTATTTAAATATCTTTTAAAAATATTCTTAATGAAGTTAAAGTTTTGAATTCAAGTTTATGTTTAGTAAATAGAAGAAATGTTTGTATAATTAAGGTAAAACATATGATATGTTAAAGTATTTTACTAATGATAATACTTCGCAGAAGTATTGTCAACCCGACAAAATGGAACAAAACCGCCCAACCCTTCCTAGAGTTTGTATGGGTGTTGTAAGATGGATGATAATAATAATAATAATAATAATAATGATGATGATGATGATAATAAAAGAGCTAGTGAGATATACTTGGGTTTGAGATGACAGCCTTTGAGTTCAGCAGCATGAGATAGAGCTTGCCTCCATTTTTCCACCTTGTGCCTCTCGTCTTTGAATCTGTTTTCCTCTAGTTGAGCCAACGCTTTTGCATAACTTCCTCGCTGCTTTCGGAGGTCTGATGGATCCACATGATAAAATACAGGATATATCAACCGACTTTCTTCCTTGAAGCACTCAAGAATCTTTTCAAGTTCTCGCAAACAAAATGTTGAGTTTGCATAGTTTTTTGAGAAAACAATTATGGCTATTCTTGATTTTTCAATAGCTCTGAAAAGTGCACTCTGAAAAGTGCAGGTGTGATGTTTTCTCCGTCCCTGATTTTATAATCAATAAAGGCATGAATTCCACTTCGATCCAGTGATGCATAGAGATGGCTGATGAAACCTAAGCGAGTATCATCACCATAGAAACTAAGGAACACATCATACTTCCATTTGTAAGTGATCGATGAGGATGGTGCTCGATGTGCCATGATTGATGAAGACCCTGAAAATTAACAAGTGGAAGAGAAACATGAAATTAACAAAAAAATTTTGCAAAATTTTTCCTGTGAGAAGAAACTTCCGGGGAAAATGCTTGCAAGTGGAAGAGAAAAATAAAAGAATTAAGGGACAGTATTAAAAATGTTAGCCTCGAGCATTGCAAACTTCCTCTTCTTCAAACAAGTTCTTCAGATATATCCACAAAAAAACCTTCTCTCTTCAAACACGCCATAAATCAATTTAATATGGTGAGAAAAATATATAAATTGTGCTCTCTCTTCTTTGAACTATATTTGTTGTTACTTGAGACATTAGCAGAGAGAAAATTGATATGTGATTTCCCGTAATTTTTTTTATCTCAATTTTTATTGTCTAAATAGAGCTTTCATATTAGTTGGTTTAGATAGAATTTTGTAAAAATATTTTTAGTGCATATGAAAATTTTGTAAAAATATTTTTAGTGCATCTGAAAATGTTTAGTGGAAAAGAAAACAAGCTTAAAGCTGAACAGAAATAGAATCAGTCCTCTGTTTTTAACAACAAGACAGAGGTTAAATTCAATTTGGTTGGAAATTAACGCATTCCCTTTCTGTTTTTTCACCTTTTTCCTGAAAATTTTATAAAGTTAAAACAATAAAATTGCTAATTCAAATTCAACCACCATTTATCTTCATATAATTTCTAAAAAAAATGAAAACTTCAGTACAAAGGAAAAGATCTCAAGCCATAAAAGCTCAACAATTACAGTAAATTCAATGAAAAATCATATATATATATATATATATATATATATATTATTAAAAGATGAAATACCTTGAGATAGGAGCAATTGTGAAATACTTTATTTATTATGGGTACTGTAAGGATGAAAGTCAATGATGATCCTCCTAAATCGCAACCCCTAGCCAGAGAGCATAGTGGGGGAAAAAATCAAAACATTGATATAATAATGGATCTAGTAGTTCTTCATATTTTGAGAGACAGAACAAACACTTTGCTCTTTATCAAAAAAAAAAAAAAAAGAACAAACACTTTGCTTTTCGAATAAAATAAATAAATCAGCCATTTACTTCATCAAAAAATTTTGAATGAAAGAAATGAAGAGTTTAGCCAATAGATCAAGTCCACCCATATCTTTCGGTTTGTTGGTAAATAATTTTTTTTTTGGCTGGTGGAACTAAAATTTACCTTATCCGTCAAAAAGATAATTTACTCCTCCCCTTAAACCAAACACACCCTATGGGTTTTGGGCCTTTGTTCTTCATGAGTAAAAGCATAAAAAAATTCAAATGTTTAAGATTTATAACATGAACGACAGCAAGGCAGCTAGATTGAACCAACAGCTAGCACAAGGAGAAGAAAACAGCAAATATTTGAATAATTGTTTATTATCTATATATAAAAGCTACAAAGATTTAAGTCCGGCCATACCATTGAAGTTAAAGTATAAAAAATTCCAAATGTTTGAGTATCATGAGATCTACGACAGTGTAAGGAGATTGAATATAATCAATAGCTACCACTGGGAGAAGAAAACAGCAAATATTTTGCAGAAATTAATAACCTGGATCGAAAGAAATAGATCTCACAAGCAAAGGTCTCAAAAATGGAAGCTTCAAAATTTGCTTTCTCTTCAAACAAGTTCTTCAGACTGCAAAGTTCGATGTGCCATGATTGATGAAGACGAGGCGCAGGGCTTAAAAGCTGCTCAAGACTTGAGAGAGATCTTACGGCACTGCAAAGAATCAAGCGTTCAGTTTATCACGAATGAGTTTTGACTTTTGAGGTTAATGTGGATGTTTCCGCACCACGAAATAAAATAATTAGGGATGCCAATAAATAAAATAATATATATGCGTGCGCGCATACGTGGGAGACGTAACTCTTACCGGAGATTGTAGGTCTATTTTATATTTATCTCCAATGGATGATGATAAAAAGGTTTGCTGGTCCTTACACTAGTGCCTTCCAACTAGTGCCTTCCAAGTCAACATGGGCAGCATGCATGATATATACAACTCTCTCCGATTTTAAATATGCAAAAATTAATATGGGTTTTTTAGTTCTAAAGAGAATATTTTAATTTTTTTTATTTCTCATATTTTCTATATGTTTTTCAAAGCTACTTCCTTTAGTTAGCTTTTCATATGAGGTATAAGCTAGGCTGCTAGAGATTGATAATATATCAATATAATATATTAAAAACATGGATATTTTATAAACAATCAATGCATAGTTTTTTTTACAAATAATTAACCTAATTTTTAAATATATGTAAATTAGTAATGAACTAGAGAATAGACGTAATGATATCAAGTATCAACTAGAGAATAGCCTAGTCAGGAAACTCTCAAAAAACATAAGTGATTTTTGATTTTGCTGAGTGAGAGTTTCTTAAAAATATTTGTTTCGTTCCTAAAATAAGATGCCTAAAAAATTATCTGAATTATTAATATCTTTTTTACTCAAAATGTGCCCTATGTTTAGAAAGAAAGGTGAAAATACATTAATTTAATAACTTTTAGTAGATAAAAGTAATTTTAATTTGGAAAAACATCCTAAATTTAAAATATCTTTAATGAGGCGAACCAATTTGAAAATAATTTTTTTTTCAATATGTGTGAGGTGGTTGAAGATAAGAGTTAAGGAAGTAGGTATAGAAAGTAACGAGAAATAATCAGAGAAATTTCCATGACATGATGGAAGAGGAAAAAGACAAAAGAAGGAATTGAAATGGCTGGCATTCAAGAAAATGGTAGGAAGCTGCCGTGTAGATCTGGTGAATACTTTTATATATATGGTTTATATCCTTCTAATGGTGCTAATGCAATTTTAAGTTTTCCACTTTTTTCTTCAATATTCTTGATTGAATAATTTGGGTTGGGGTTAACATCACAAAATTCATGTCATTTTGGCACTTTTGCCTATAATTTTTCACACTTTTTTATGAATTTGTACATATTTTGAGGATACATATGTAAGGAAAATGTGCCTAATTGATATTTGGGTTAAATTGATAAAATTTGTTGTTGAAGTGTGAATATTTTGCCATATTTCATCAACTATGGCTTTTATAGGCTTTCTTGTTTTAAACTTTTAATAGATTATCATTTGAGCCACATGCATTTGAAGGTTAAATCAATGGTTAAGAAGTTGGAGAGGAAGTTAGAAAATTAAGACACCATGACAAGACAAGAAATTATGAGACAAGAAGAAGAGGAGTCTTCGGCCTCAACCAACGCATTTTCTAGCATCAGCCAAAGACAAAAGAAGAGAGTTGTTGACCTCAATCAAAGTTACAGGCAGAAAGTTGTTGGCCTCAGCCAGAGATAAAACAGAGAGCTCTTGGCCCCAAAAGTTAAAAAATGATAAAATTCGCATAGAATAAAACAAACAAACAAAAAACACAGAGGCCAACACATACAGGCCCAATCAGCCAATTTTTTGCAGAAATTAAATTACAGGAAAAAAATATTCAATAAGCCTAAAACGCATGGCCCATAACTGAAAAACCAAAAGGCCAAAACAAAAACAATAATTTGTCGGCCTAGAACGCATCAACCCCACTTTCTGATTAAGTGAAACGCGACAATGAAATTCTCTTCCAATGATCCCAAGCATAATGAAATATTGACCCAAGAAAACATTAAATCAAAGATTCTCCCCTTTAAAGATAGACTTACAAAACCTTGCCAGATACTAAAATTCATAAATATCAAACACAAACGAATTCCGGACTTCCCTCCAATAAAAAGAGAGAGAGAGAGAGAGAGTGTTCATTGGAGAATTTATTTAGAATAAATAGATCAAAGGCCCTTTTTGATGTCCAGTAAACCAAAGCACATAATGGTGTAAATCGAAGGATTAATAAATGTACGGACATCAAATATAAGATATTAGCTCAAACTCACATATGATTCTCAAAAGTTAAAATTTTATTTTTTTCTCAAAATTTTTCTGAATAGGACAAAAAAAAAAAAAGACCATAGCACATTATATTTAAAAAAAATAGCAAGCAGGGAGAGATCTAAAACCATGCTCTGATACTACTTATTGGAATTTGCTCTAAATAAAAATCATATGAGCATATAAAATTTCTAGAACATCAGAGTCGTAGTGGAAGATTTATTGTCATGCTTTAAATTATTTGAAACCGTAATCCTGGTAATTACGACGATAACTGAAAACATAAATTGTAGTATAAGACGGACCTGATGTCGAGATTGGGCAGTTTGAAATTACCCCCAAATAATTGCAGGATTCACATCATATGTTGCCACTAACATTCCATATCTCAGCAGTTTATAGGCGGATCATTCATATCGGAAAAGGGAGTTAATTTAGGAAACAAAAAATTGTAAATGAAAAATATGCTATATGCTTCTGTATAATAATAATGGTAGTAAAACAAGTATGATACCCCTTCACAAGAGTTAAAAAAATAGTTAATAAATGGTTAATTTAAGGGTGGCATTGGATTTATTAACAATTTGTACATTTTCTTTCAAAGTTATCCTTAAAATGATTGGGAAATTTCTTAGTGACTAATTAATAAATCTGTACTTTGTGAGTAATTAGTAAGGAAAAATTAAGGGTTAAGATGTGATTTTGGCTTTACTCTATGTTTGGCACAACCACAGGCGAAGTGGATTGATTGTAGCGGATGATTGCATAATAATCACACACACACACACAGAGCAGAATATTCACTTTATTTTTGATTTTGTTCAATCCACAATGATATTCTCTGAACATGTTGCAGCTCATGTCTTTTTTTTTTTTTTTGTTAAAGAACAATTATTCTCTTATTGAAGACAATTCTGTTTGAGCATTGCCAAGCATTAAATGTGGAGACCTCTTCTAATAGAGATTCAAATATTAGTTTACCATGTATTGAGGAACTAACCCCTTCTATTAAACCCCGTTGGTCTTGTCTTTGAATAATATCACTGTACCAAATCAGAAATTCAGTATGCATTTAGTTTTTGACAAAGTCAAAGGCTGGTTCTACACCAAGGATTACAATTTACAAGCGATGAGATAGGGTATAAATATCTAACTGAATCAAACCCCAACGTTTACTAATAATTTTTTTTTGAAAAAAGATTGAGTCATCCTCACTCCTACTCATTACGGCCCCACTTCGCAAGTTGCACCGACTGCGTCTTTTGAAATTAAAATATAGAAGCTAAAGTATACATTTAGTCTTTAATATTTACATCAATCATTATTTTAATCCTTTAAGCTTATAATATACATTTTTAGTCCCAATATCTTAACATTGTTAGTGTTATTTAACGGAAAATGATGAGTCATTAAATTTAAGTGATGACCATACAATAAAGCATGCTTGCATTTTTATTTTAATTATTTTGAAGTAATTTTTTATTTTTTTAATTTTGGAAATTAAAAATTATTTTGAACGAGAAAAATCCTAAATTTTTGGACTTCTTCCTTGCTACCACACCTCATCCCTGGGAACATCATTTTAAATTGCAAGGCAACTCAAAGGAAAAGGCCATATATTTTTACCAAACTATTATGGAGTTTTGCCTAATAAATTCACTCTCCCATTTGTGCTCAAATCGATGATTGAACCATATTTTATACATGATTTTTTACAATTAAATTGGGATTTTGATGCATTTTTTAGGACATTGTTGCATAATTAAGCACTAATTTTAGCTAGGGACAATTGTGTTGAATTAATTACAATTAGGGGCAAAATGGTTATAATTTATTAATTATTTTGTGCAATTGTTTATTGGACTTTTACTGCTATCGTGTGTTTAATTTTGCATTGCAGTTGTTTTGGGAAGAAATTGGTAATTTTGGAGGGTTAAATTATTATTCTTGAGAACTGGAGAAATTTAATGAAAGGGGCCTAAAATTTCTGAAAATCATAAGTTTGTGAAGAAAAGGGTGTCAGAGAAATTACATTAAAGTACCCAAAATATTTGGAAATATCACTTGATCCTACCAATATTTCAAAAAGTTTTGATTTGGTCCCTCTTCAGAACATTTATCTTTCAGAATGGTCCCTGGTCAAAATGCCATTAGGTTGTTTATGCATATTACATATGCGAGCTGAGAGTTTCGGAAGAGGGTAGGTGCTGCGCAAGCTTCTTCATCTCATCATCATCTTCTTCCTCACCGGCGACTACCTTTTCCACCACGGTCGCCGGTGAGCATCGTCCCTTAACCACCATCACCTCTTCCTTCTTCAACCACCATTGTTGCAGAGCTGGGAGGATTAGAGTGGAGCGCCTCAATTGGTAAAGGAGAGAGCTGAGATTCGGAGAGCTGGGAACTAAGAGAGAGATGAGTCCAGCTTCAACCACCACTCCTCTGTCCTCACACCACTGGTCATAAAAGCTTAAGCAGAAACAGAGCTCAGATTTGCAGCAGCACCAAAGCACATAACACCATTGTCGTCAGAGCCATAGTTTAGGTAAGTTTCGGTTCTTCTCTCCCTCTCTCTCTCATTTCTTTCCACATTCACTGTCCCTTCTTCACTCAAACACCAAACATTCCTCCTTTGGCCAAGTTTTGTCAATTCCGGCAAATATTTCTAGATTTCGGTGACTATTTCCAGTTTCCTATGAGGATTTCTAGTTTCCGACATGATTTCCCAGTTTCGGATTGAGCTTCCTCTTCCATTTATTCCAGGGACCTTCTTCTTCTTCTCCATAATTCCAACACCACCTTGGCTCCATCGTGACTGTGATATGAGTCCCACATCGGGAAGCCTCACAAGTGTAGTGTGGTTTATAAGTTCAAGGGGCTCTCCTTCCTAAAAGGCTAGTCTTTTGTGATGGGCTCTCCCTTTGGGCTTGTGATAATCACATTGGTGCTTTCATTGAGAGCCTGATGTTCATGGAAAGGGCTACCCACGGAGGGTTCTGACTGGCAAGAGGTAGAGTGAAGTGCCGTGGTGTGGAGCCGCCGGGGATGTCAGCTCTTTAGGGGGTGGCTATGTTATAAGTCCCACATCGGGAAGCCTCACAAGTGTAGTGTGGTTTATAAGTTCAAGGGGCTCTCCCTCCGATCACAAGCCCAAAGGGATAGCCCATCCCAAAAGACTAGCCTAGTAGGAGGGCGAGCCTCTTAAACTTATAAACCACACTATACTTGTGAGGCTTCCCTATGTAGGACTCATAACAGATTGCCAGCTGCCACCTCTGTTCTTCACTTTTAATTCCTATGGTTCTAAGTTTTGAACATGCTGTGATTACTGTTGGAAATATGAGAGGTTATTTTGCCCTGAGTTTTGGGGGCAAAGGAAGTGGCTAGAGTTTCAATGTGCTACAAAGGGGAGTTTATTAGTTTTCCATTATCTTATTATATATATTAATTGTGCTCTATTTGGTTTAATTTTGAATTGGTGTATATATGTGAGACTTGGATGAGCATTTATTTGTCCTTATTGGTTAACATTTGTGTTGAATTTTGTGTTAATGCATTTGGAATATGTATTGAAATTATTTCCTTATGTTTTAATGATATTATACATTGTATGTGATTACTATAGTGTGTAGTTGAATTAATTCATATTGAATGTCGCGATTGTGCACTCATTTAAGAGGAAACAAGTGCATTAAAATTATTTTCAAACACATATCAAGTGGTTTTTAACCATTTATCTAAAAGATGACTATGAGTGCGATCGTAGGATTAGTTATTAATTAGATAAAATTGGACTCAATACATTTGCTTGAGGTTTTTAATTTGACTTGATGATAAATTAACTCCCAAATCATTTAAGAAGTTAAGAAAGCCATTTACTTTACTACCAAGATTCATTTCTTCATATCCATCCCATTTGTATAAAAAACTACTAAAGACAATAGTTTAGCTGTTAATTAAATTGCATTATTCTTTTAGCTATTAATTTGAAAAACCCAAAACCAATTTCCCCTTGTTTTCATTTCATTTGCATGACATTTAGATTACTTAGGATTCAATAAAAGGCTCATCGAGAAGAGAGAACGATCATAGGTTTGCCTATACGCAATCCTTGGTTAATTTTTAATTATGGACCCCAAGACTAATGTACGAAAAGGCCCTAATCAAATGGCGTCGTTGCCAGGGATCGAACCCGGGTTGCCTTGCACAATTTGAATTTAGGCAAATCTATTCATGGGTTAGTCGTGAAGTGAAGTTCGGATTTGATGATGATCTTCATGTCCAGAATATAATGATTTCATGTATTGTTGGTGTAACAAGGGAGTTTGAGTCTGTAAGAAAGGTGTTCAATGAAACTCTGAAATTAGATTTAATGACATGGAGTGCGATGATTGTTAGCAGGGATGAAGTCTAGAAATTAAGGGGCATTTCATTCAAAGTCATTTTTTAATGTTATTGGCGTTTAATTGCATAATTATCACTTAAATTTGATGAGTCATCATTTTTCGTTAAATAACACTAGCGGTGTTAAGATATTTAGACTAAAAATACACTTTATAAACTTAAGGGACTAAAATGATACTTGACACAAACATAAAGGACTAAATGTATACTTTAGCCAAATTTAAAAAAAAACAATTTAAACATTATTTTCTTTTCTCATCTAAACGCATGACACAAAAGTAGTAGAAAGAATGGAACAAAAGAGACAAAGACCAATAGAAAGAATCATGAGATTAGACCCCAGCATGTAGTACTGGGAATTCGGGCCAGCCTGAGCCCGATGGGCTGGCCTGACACTGGTTGCGGGTTGCTTTGGCAGGCTGCCCAAACCCGATTGCTAGCCCGCCAGCCCGATTAAAAATGGTGAATTCAATCTTGCAAAAGAACCATCTTTTTTGTTTGTTTTTTGCCAATGAACCATTTCTCAAAACCTCAACAGCTCAATCTCAAAATAATCGCAAATCAACGACAAAGAGAATTGCAGTCACCGGCACCGACACATAACAAAGAAAATTGAAAAGGAAGAAGAATTGACGAAACAGAGCAAAGTTCAAAACCTACCAAATCAGAAATCCTCCACGCACACCCATTGATGACGAAATCTTACACAGTCTCAGACGCAAATCAGAAGAAGGGCAAATTAGAGAAGGCAAATGAAATCTTACAGAGTCTCGGTCTCTCAGATGCCGGAGGGAGAAGGGAAAATCGGAGAGGGGAAAGGGAAATCGTCGTCGGGCACTTGGGCTTCTATGCTTCACCATTGCTGGACTCCAGTACCAGCACGCAAATCAGAGAGGAAGAGGATGAGGAGGGTTAGCCGGTTAGGTTTTGATTTCAGATGGGGCACCACCGGACGACTGGACCCATGAGGCTGAGCAGACGAGTGATGCTCACAGAGGCTACGGTTCAGTGGAAGAAGTGTTGACTGTCGAGACGAGACTCGAGTGCGTGTGATCGGTCGTCATCTCGTCGGTGTTTTTGTGAGAGGCTGAGAAGAGAAGTGAATGAGAGTGAGGAAGACCGAGGACAGGAAATGAGAGTCGAGTGGGTGGGAGCGTGCCAGCATGGGACAGATAGGGACAATTTTTTTTTAAATAGGTTAGCTCGTTTAACCATCGGGTTAGCCGGGTTAAACGGGTTTAACCCGTTTAGCCCGTTTTTTATTCGGGCCTATATTTCCAAGCCCGAACCCGTAAAAAAAACAGGCTGGCCAACTCAACCCACTAGCCCGGCCCGAATTACCAGTACTACCAGCATGTCGCTGGTACTTAGCTGCTAAGGAATAATGATGTAATGAACAAAAAAGGCAGTTAACTTTTCACTGCTCATACATAGATATCACTTGAAATTAAATGTCTTTTTCTTCATATATGGCATTGTTTTCCTTGTATTTTATTGGCAGACAGTGAATATAGTGGATGAGCTTTTCAGACAAATTGAATGTTGTAGCACTTACTGCTGATTCCAACATTGCTCTTCTAGTTGAACAAATCAATAAAAGTGATGCAACTATCTGATGAAGCTTTGTTTCTCTATATCTGACCATCTTTAAATCTGAATTTCATCATCACCATAATTCATTTTGATGATTCGTTAACTCACGATTACCACATTAGATTTGCAGGAAATGGTCTATTGTCAATTTTCAAAAGAGAGGTTCAGTGGCATTGTTCTTCATAAATAGGTAGTGCATGAAGATAAATATTGGATAATTAGAAAGACAAGACTTAAACTTTGAAAACAAAAATGCTTAGTATGTTTATAATTTTGGATGAGTTCAAGACCATTTATCACCTTTTCCTTTGAGTTGGATATACATGTAAGTGCTCCTTTTTACTTTTATTTACAGAATTCACTATCTTGTTGACCTGCCATTATATTTAATTATGTTGGAATTTCTTCATTTATCATAATAAAAAATGGCTGTCGAAAAGAGTGGCAGCCACTAAACTTGCAACATTATCTTTTCTAATGTTCATTTATGGACATGAATAGATCTGTATTTTGATACATCTTTCTCCTCTATTTTTAATATGTTGTTCTCATCGAGTTATCATTTATGAAGATCACTAAGTAAGAGCTCCCTAATTAGATCTTACATTAAGAAGTGGAGGGAATATTTACATTTCACCAACCATGCTTTTCAAGTAATAATTAAAAATTTATTTCTATCAGCTACTAGTTCTTTTAAGTAGTAGGTTGACATTCAATTTTATCATAACTGGCTGCTAAATTACAAATACTCTAAGGCATAGTTTGGTTGGGGCATTTTTGGAGGGGAGGGGAGGAGATTAGAAATATGTGTTTGGTTCAAAAAATTGGAGGATAGGGGAGGTAAGAGTTTTTGTCTTTTTCCTCACCCCTCCCCTCCAAAAGTGGGGGTTTTTTTTTTTGGAGGGTTGAGAATAATTTGTTATAAACTTGACTGAATTGCTCATGCGTGCTATTTTCCTAATATTACAATTTTATCCTTCATACTATAAAAACCCATTTTTCCTTTGCTTTCCGAAGACGCTGCGTTTTTCATCAAAGTTGAGTGCTTTGATTTTTTTTTTTTTTTTTTGTGCCTACACTTTACTCATTCTCGGTTGAATAACAGAGCATTCAAGTGAAAAAATTCTAAAATACTCGTCATATTAGATCATTTCTAAAATTTAGATGAATTAACCCATCAAATTTGTGTGAATGTAGAAAACACATGTATAAACAAATTTGAGCTTCAAACATTGTTGATTTCTAAGATTCAGATGAATTGACCATTCCAATTTCAACATCTTACATAGAAAAATAATCCTATTGAATATTACGTGAAATAATCTGGATCCCCTAAATTTTCATAAAATAAAGTAGAACAAGATTTGGAAGATAGTGGCTGATCCTAACTTTACCCCTAAAGGAGGGGGTGTTTCTTATATATTTAATTTCTTTATATCACTTCACCATGCAGTGTTTAGAGACTCAGAAAGCATTGTAGCACGTTTTATAGTCTTCAAAAATAGTTTCGGAGCCCTTTTTTAGTGCCGTGAGTTGATTACGGCGATGAAAAAATCTGGCTATAGATGTGAAGTAACAAGAGCAGGTGTAGTACTAGCTATTGGCCTGAGAGGAAGGAGGGAGTTGAGTTAACCGATGATTGATGAAGTGGAGGAGGACATTTTTGGAAATGCGATTTATTGATGGTGGTTCTAATCCCTTAATAGGGTATAGGGACCTAGATGGAGGGGGGAAAAGAAGTTAAGGTGCAAATATACTCTTAGTCTTTTCTTTAATGTGCACTTGGCATCCTAAATTTTTTTTTTATGCAACAAACACACATTAAGTTTTTAAAAGGTTTGCAAAAACGCCATGGCCATTAATTCTACCCATGACTTAGAGGGCTTGATAAAAAAAAAGAGTAAATATAGAAATATACCTATAAACTTTTTCCAAATGTGCACCTATCATGATAAATGGACATTAGGTGCAAAAATACTCTTTTTTTTTATACAATGGCAAGCAAAGCTTGAAAATGACAGAATCTATAGGCTAGACCCTACATACTGGTTTTGTGGTAATGAACCACAATCCAAAGCAAAAAGGTGAAAACATTCCAATGGGGGAAGCCCTAATTCGACGTAGTCATGTGAAATCCTACGCGCAGTTCGCGCCAGATAGTCTGGGCAACGGATACTTTCCCTATGAGTGTGGGAAATTTCCAGCTCCCAGTCGCTGTAAACAAGGGATTTAGTTTCCGAAATAACGTCATACAAAGGATGATCAGGATCACAATGAGTGGATAAAAGGTGTACTGCCTGCAGAGAATCTGTGAACAACTTGATTTTCTTCTGTCCTAGCTTCTTGCATAGTAAAAGGCCACGACGGATTGCATGAATTTCAACAGCAGTTGGGAAGGTATAACCTAACTTCTCCTGAAATCCACGAATCCAGTTACCTTCGTGATCTCGAATAGCACCCCCGCAAGTGGCCTGACCTTCCCTATTCACCGAGCCGTCAACATCAAGGCGATGAAACCCTGGGGCGGGTGGCTGCCAATGAAGAAGACCTCGATCTGGAACCTGGAATATCTGATGTCGATACCTGCCATTCTCCACACCTTCTGAAAGATGGTATATACATCTGTGAACTATCCCATTTGGGTCGTTGGATGACCCTTCGAAGGCCTGACTGCATCGGTTCTTCCAGAGGAGCCAGCATGTGTAGCTGAAGACTTTGTGCCATGGCCATCTCGCCATCTTGTTGTTTCCTGGTGATTGTTGTAGATTCAAACTCAGCCAATCCTGTAAATTACCAGAAAAAAATATACTAGAATATAGAGGGTTAGTTAAGGCTGACCACACTCTCTGCGCTTTCTCACAATCTCTCAACATATGAAGGGTACTCTCCACACTATCACACTGAAAAGGGCAGGTGTTTAAGACGCTCGGGTTGTGTCTCGCTCTTGATTCGTTAGTAGGAAGCCTGTCATGGAAAACTTGCCACATGAAAATTTTTACTCTTTCAGGAATTCCCCAGTGCCATAGTGACTGCCAGTGATTGTGGGACCTAAGACTATTCTGATGATAGATAGCGTCATAAGCTGATCTCACGCTGAAGTTCCCATCAGAAGCATTCCTCCAGCAAACAATATCATCTTCGCTACCAAAAGGTGTGGGTATCAACATAATTTTCTCTACCACCCAGTTCGGGAGAAAAGAGGTCCATTTAGCTCTATCCCAGTGACCAGATGGAGTCGTAAAAGAGCGCACAGAGGCGCTCCTATCCACTAAGTGAAAGTTTTTATCTATGAAGAATTCAAGCGGCTTATCAACGGGAGTCCAGCATTCCTTCCAAGCTAACGTATTCCGGCCGCTTGGCAGACATTTGCCAAGGCCACTCTTGAAGTCATCCCAGACAGCCACTATTCCGCTCCATACAGCCGACTGCTTACTCCTTCTCTGGATGAGGGGATCAACAGATGAACCACATGAGTATTTTGCTCGTAAACATTTCACCCAGAAGGCATCCGGTTTTTTGATTAAACCCCAGCACAACTTCATTAGGAAAGCTTTGTTTTGGCAATGTAAGTCTTTTAAGCCCAAACCACCCTCGCATTTTCTTCTTTTAAGGACGTCCCAAGATAGCAGATGCAATTTTTTGGAATCCTCCTGCTGATTCCAAAAGAAGTCTCTGCTGAGCTTCTCAATAGCGGCCAACACCCCCTTCGGGACAAGGGTTGATTGTATCTGGTATTGCGGGATTGCCGAAAGAACAGACTTGATAAGAGTGGTTCGGCCCGCCATACTCAGAAGTTTACCTTTCCAATTTGCCAATTTCAATCTCACCTTCTGGAGTAACGGAGTAAAAGTCCTCTTAATCATCCGCTTGTGCAGGAGGGGAACACCCAAGTATTTCCCAAGATCCGCAGTCAATCCAACTCCGACAATCTGGCTCATTTCATATGCCCTATTGAAATGGACATTTTTTGAAACAAACATTTTGGACTTGTGCAGATTAATCTTATGGCCAGAGACCTGGCAGAAAAGAGCCATGACATTGCGAATCTCCACCATCTGATCGTTAGAAGCTTCCCCGAAAAGGACAAGGTCATCTGCGAAGAAAAGGTGGGATATTTTTGGACCAGAAGAGCTCAATTTTAAAGGATGCCAATTCCCCAAAATCAACTTCTTGGTGAATTAATTGACCAAGCAGTTCCATACAGAGGACGAACAGAAAAGGGCTCAGCGGGTCACCCTGTCTCACTCCTCTGGAAGGACGAAAGCGATCGGAGGCTATACCATTCCAGATAATGCTCATGGAGGGAGAAGAAATGCAGGTCATAATCAGGTTAACAAAGGCTGCTCCTAATCCTAAGCTGTGAAGAGTGAATTCAAGAAAGCGCCAGTCCAACCTATCGAAAGCCTTCTCCATATCAAGTTTCAATGCTATGTAACCCTTATTCCCCTTCTTGAACCTCATAGAGTGGATTGCCTCCTGTGCAATAATGATATTGTCCACACCCTGTCTTCCTGCTATGAAGCTACATTGGTTTTCTGCAACCAAATGATTCATTACCTTTTTAAAACGGTTGGCAAGAACTTTACTGACGATTTTGTAGCTCACATTGCATAACGAGATAGGCCTGAAGTCCTTCAAAGATGCAGGATGATCAATCTTGGGAATTAGGGTGATGTTCGTGTGGTTTATGTCTTGAATGACCTCCGGGTTCTCAAAAATCCTGATTACCAGATCACAAATCTTCTGCCCAATGAGATCCCACTGGGTATGGAAGAAATGAGGATTCAAACCATCCGGGCCTGGAGCTTTAAAAGCTCCCATTTCAAAGGCTGCCATTTTAACCTCTGAAGGGGAAACCGATCTTTGCAGATGGTCTAATTGAAAATCATCAAGAGGTGGGAATCTTGCCGGCCAAGGTGAAAAAGAAGAAGATGGGATCTCAGCTGAGTAAAGATTCTGAAAATAGTCGAAAGCCATGTCTCTAAGCAAAGACTCGTCAGACACCCAGTTTCCAGTATCGTCTTGCAGAGCCTCAATCCTATTCCTTTTCCTTTTAGCGGAAACACTTGCATTAAAGAATTTCGTATTTCTATCATCGCCACCAATCCACTTACCTCTTGATTTCTGGTACCAAATCAGTTCCTCCTGTAAAGCAATTTTGTGATACATATCCCAGAGCTGCTTTTCAATCCTGAAGAGACCGTTAGGCCCACCTCCTATACTCCTGACCCGATCAATCCCTTCCAATCTGCGAATGATTTCTCTCTTCTTTTTGGTCACATTCCCCACCACTCTAGAGTTCCATGCCGGGGCTTCTTTTGAGAACTGCTCCTGACCTTGTACCCAGTTTCTCCCTCGCCAAGCTTCTTTGACTACCCCGCTAAAACCTTCTTCAATGCTCCAGGCTGCTTGGTAAAGGAAGTGCCCTCCCCTTTTACGACCAGTCAGATTGATACCATTCGCAACAACAATTACCCGATGGTCAGACTTGAACCTAAGATTGTGGTAAGCTTTTGCTTGAGGATTAAGAATATCCCAATCAAAGTTGCAAAACACCCAATCAAGCCGTTCCTTGACTCCGGTTTTTTCCCAAGTGAATTTATCCCCAACGACCGGAACCTCAAGTAAATTGCATCTATCAATACAACTTTGGAAATCCTTCATGGCGCTGAGAGCAGGAAGCGCACCACCATTTTTGTTGCTAGGATTAAGGAAGGTATTGAAATCGCCCATAACCAGCCAAGAAGAACTAACTGATTGCTTAATAGCAAGCAACGACTCCCACAGATCCCTCCTCTTTACAATACTAGTGTCTCCATATACAAAAGTCAATAGCGTGGGACTGGGATTATTCTTAGCAGAGATCTTACAATGGATAAGTTGAGTATTTGAAAAAATGTAATCAAGTTGAAATTCCCACTTGTTCCAAAGAACCCAAATACCCCCAGCATATCCGGTGGCTTCAATTCTCAACCAGTCATTGAAACCCAATTTCCTAACAACCCTGTCAGCTCTACTACCACTAATCCTGGGTTCCACTAAACACATCACATTGATACCATATTTATGAACCACATCTTTCAACACCCGCGGGAACGTGCAACCACCAGCCCCGCGACAGTTCCAAGAAGAAACAATCATAAAATAAATATAAACATGCAGGAGAGGGACCGGAGAGCTTACTTATCTGGAGGTTGATCTTCCATCATGACCACAACTTCCAGATTTGTCACCGGTTGCATCCTTGGGCCAGGATCTTGAGCTTCCTCATTTGTGACAACATCGCTATATTGAACCAAAGGCACTGTATCACTTAAAGGTGCAACCTGTTCTTGCTCACTCATGTAATCACGGCCCATAGTGTTTCTTTGGGGTTCGGAATTCTGGACAGAAGAGAGAGGCCCATTCTCAGCATTGTTAACGTGAGAAGGCTCCAGATCTTGTATGCAACCTTTGGTTATGATGTGGGCCCTCTTCATTTTGTATTTAATGGGCATCAAAGTCTTATGACCATCTAAACCGTGAGAGGATTCCTGAGACTTTTCCATAACTTTAGCTTTCTCATTTAGCCCATGCAAAGAATTATTCATAAGTTCTTTGGACTTTTCCACTTTGGTCCAACGCTTGGGGCCCACATGAAATCCTCTCAACACCTTACTTTTTCCTTTATGTGCTTCCATGTGCTTACCACGTTGAGGATTTCCACCAACTGACCCATTTGGTGCGTCTTTCCTCCCAATTAAAGAATTCCACCCCCTTTCCATGTGCGTCTTTTCCTTTATGTGCTTCCATGTGCTTACCACGTCCATGTGCTTACCTCTCTCGTGGTCCGCGCCATCAATTAAAGAATCATCTGCTAGTGGAGCGAATCTGGACAGCGAAGATCCTCCCAAGATAATGTTCTCTGCAGGGACGGTATGGGATGAGGGACCAAGTCTGGACCTGTTTTCTGGTGCTCTCGGATTTCGCGCTTTGGGAGCATTTCGAACTAGCATCCAAGGGCCGAAGAGGTCTTCCTTGGTCGACGGTGGAGTCTCAGATGGTCGGAGAAGGGGCTCAGATCGTGTGGCCACGTCCGTTTTCCCATTTCCGTGAGAGGAATCTGAACAACATTGCTCTTTCCTGTGCCCGAATTTGCCACAAGAAAAGCAAATCAAACTAAGTCCTTCATACTCTATATTGAAAATCGCTGAAGCTGAAATGACCCTGGGTACAAGTTTTTTCTGTAAGTCCACCTCCACACAAAGCCTAGCAAAACGCCCTCTGTTAACTAAAGCTTCTTCATCATCTGGATTTTTAATTGTGTTCATGTCAACTTTGAGGGTTTTCCCAACCATGTTCCCTAGTCTCCACAAGCATTCTTTGTTGTAACAAAAGAGAGGGATTTGAGGAATTCTGATCCAGGTTGCCACTCTACCAAGAGGGTTGTGAAGAGGATCAAAATAGGGAGTCCATCTCTGAACAAGGATGCAGTGCTGTGCTATTGACCAAGGACCTCCCAGAAGATTTTTTTTGTAATGCTTCTCCCACAAATCTTGCGATCTGAATTTAATGACATAGTAGTTATTGGGTATGTCAATTAAATCGAAATTACTAACCTGCCAGATTTTCGCTAGGTGATCTTTCAACCTTTGATAGTTGAATTTGGCACCTAGGACAGTGATAACGAGGGACTTAATCCAAGGTTTAGCCCAACGGTTAAACTCCTCTTTTGACAATTCCATGGTAGGGTATACCTCCATAAGATTTTTCATCTCCTCTGAAGGCTCAGGCAGATCCCAAGAGTGTTCAAAGAAATCAGACAAATTCTCTCCCTCCTCAGAACTGTGATTCCCATGAGATGTCCCATTGAAATCTGTTCCCTTGAGACCCGAAAGAATATCTTTGTATGAGATAGCATTTACTGGATGACTAGGAGGCCTCACCAAGCTTGATCTTACAAGTTCAGCATCTAAGGTGGCAGGATCATAGGTGCTTGGGGGATATGCCAGGATATCATGCGCAGATTTCGCAGTAAACGCTATCAGATCAGTAGGTTCCTTAGAGGCTAACATTCTCACCGGCGACAAACACAGGACGCTGGGTTCAACCATCAGGAGACAAACTTCTTGGGCACGGATTCCAAGTCACAGGCTAACATTTCACAAACTTTGCGCTAACGTTTTGAAATACGTTTGCAAATCCAGGTGCAAAAATACTCTTGATCATTCTAAAAAGGCCCTTAAATGCTTCAACCGTTTAATGCATCAACATTGACCATCCGTTCATTTCAACTTTGACAGTCTTCACCAACGTTGACATGGCACTTTTACAACATTATGAATGAAATAACAACATTTTTACACCTTAATCCTTTTTATAATATACAAGTTTTTAGATAGGAAAAAAATAAGAATGTGATGAGAAATAATAATCAGTGAGGCTTTATATAAAATAACATTTTTTGCCATCTGTATAAAATAAAACACACACATTATTGAAGTCTGAAGAGGAATAATAAAACATATAGAAAGTAACTTTTGTGCATTATTATTCTTTATGACAAAACGTATGGAAACATAAAATATGATGTATAAGCTGCAATGCCATATAGGTGCATACATATTAAACGTGTATATATATGCCCGATCATCATTGGCATTTTCAACAAATGTAGAATTTTTAACTTTTAATCCTTCCAGTCTTTTTTTACAAGGGTCTTTTAAAATGTTTGTTTGATTCCTAATATAAGATCATGCTTCCGAAATTGTCTGAATCATTAATATTTTTTGACCAAAATTCCCTATATCTAGAAAAAGGGTGAAAATACTTTAGTTTAATAAACTTTATTAAGTAAAACTGATTTTGAAAAAGAAAATTAAATTAAAAACATCTCTAATGAGGTTAACTAATTGCAATTAAACGTTTTAATGAATGTTAATTAGTTGGTTGATAGACCTTTATACAAAAGAGACAAGGGAGTAGATAATGAAAGTGACGAGGAATAATTAGAGAAATTTCCATGAATCATATATGAGAAAAAAGACAAAAGATGAAATTGAAAAGAAAGGTACTGATAATACAGAAAATAGTTGGGGGGGGGGGGGCATTCATGAAAATGATAGGAATTAATTCAGTTACTTTGGTGAATCCGTGAATGTATATCGGTGGGGTCTAATTCAGTTACTTTGGAAGAGGACTCATTAACCATTCACACACACCCTTCCCATATAAATTAATTTAGATACAAATATAAATTAAAGTTGAAGAAATACTTTTCAGGTATTATCTTTATGATTTGCGCATATCCATGAACATATTATTGACCAGTCTAAAACTATATAGAATTGTCAATTTTTCATATGCATACACAAATTTACTGTCTCATAGCCTTAATTGGCTTTTCAAAAGTATTTTCAGGTTTTACATTCATATTAATGCAATTTCACTATAAATAAAGGAATTAGTTGCGGTTAATATATATATATATATATATCTTAATTAGAGGTGGAACCAAATTTTATGGATGTCGGGATTAAAATTAAAATACACAGAATAAAAAGTTTATTCTGAGTCTAGCTAGAAATGTATAATTTGCACTACACATTTTTGAAGGATTGTACAGCTACTTCTTTTCCACGTTGTACAACTCTTTAATGGCTCACTCTTCTCCCGTATTTCTGTCAAAAATGAACATGACACATTATAGGACAAAAATTATTTCTTTCAAAATTAAATTATTCTATATAGATACATACCGGTTACGTCCAACATAAACAATTCCATATCTCCCTCGTCCTATATTCCTCAGAGTTCATCGTAGAAGTGGTTGGATCATCAGACATTGAAAGATGCTCCTCCATTTCGCTTTTTCTGCACTGAAGCAACCATTTCACAGTGAGTCGTTAACACTGTAATCATTGAAATGAAATTGTTAACTAGAGAAATATGTGCATTAACATTATTTGGAAATGAATATGAAATTGCCTTACAATAAATAATTCAATGAAAACCATAAAATAAAGAATTAATCTATATAAAAATAAACAGAATTCTCATTATTACCTGGATTTAATCAAAGAATATTATATACCAGATGTAGTAGATAATCAACTACTTACTTGCTCAGACAAACTGAAGTCTGCCAGCTTAATTCTGTTTGCTGAATCCACGAGAATATTATCCCCATAAGCATGCATAAAAGTAAAGAAAAAGAATTTAAAAAAAAAAAACTATGTACAGCCTCCTCCAATGAAAGTAATGAGGCAGTTATATTAGATAGTTCAAGATTACAAAGAAATAGTGCATTCCAGCCATGAAAACAGTATTGGAAAACAGAGAAAATATACATGTTATAGTACTGAAATGACACGCAAATAGAAGACAGTACTTGTAATCATTGAAATGTAATTGTCAACTAAAGAAATATATGTATTAACTATGCATGTAACATAATTTGGAAATGAATATCAAATTGCCTTACAATAAATAATTCAATGAAAAATATAGAACAGAGAGGTAATCTATACAATAATAATAAAAAAAAAATCTCATTGTTACCCGAATTTAATTAAAGAAATCTTAGTCAAAGTCTTTAACACCTGAAAACAAAAATACAAATGGGAAAAACAACATGGTAAGCAAGAATTTATTATGCATGTAAATCATTGGATCAAAATAATTGGTATTCGGCTTGAAAAGTGGCCTGTACTTATCAATTAGCACTAACGAAAGTACAAAACACGGTGACATGCAACGTCTCTCATGTAAGTTTTTTTTTTCTTTTTTCTTTTTAAATAACCTGTGAGTCCACATAGCGAAGCTCAGTGAGTTTGCTTCTATCAATTAACTAAAATGAGGAAATTTATCAAAAAAAAAAAAAAAAAAACTAAAATGGGGAAAACAGAGAGACTATTCAACAACATAAAAAAGAGATAAGTGATGAGAGTCTGTCTCAGAATCAAAATCAAAATCACCGAGTTACCTACGTGAGGTGAGGGTGAGGGCATGAGGACCGCCGGGCGGACAAGAATGATGACTGATGAGTCCGACTCTAACAACGGCGGAGAACGATGGAACGAGAGACGGACCATGAAGTCGTGGAGAGAGAGAGAGAGTAGAGAGACTGAGTGAGAGGGCGCCGGACGCCGGTGAGGCAAGGGTGAGGGTGAGGAAAGAAGCAGAGAGAAATAGGAGGAAACAAGTACTTGCTCATTCCATATCTTCTCAGAGTACAATGGGTTATCATTTATAACTGATTTTTTTTTTTTTTTTCAATAATTTGAAAGCTTATCTTTTTTAAATATGAAAAATTGATCCGTCCAAAAATTCTCTTATAACAAAAAAAAAGGGGGGGAGGGGGAGAAAGAGTAGGTACCTTATAAAGCTTATCAATTTATCTCGGATTAACTTAATTATTATGGGATCCAGCACACATTTCTTCATCACCCTCGCATGAGCTGCCGTGCGAACTTAGCTTAGCTCTTTTTGTTACCGTGGATTGATTAGGCAAACGTAAATGTCCTCTTTGCTTAAATAATTATGCCAAACTTCATAGTATAAACTTATTTCAAATCATCGATGTGTTTTATTATGATATTTAATGTGCGAACAAATTATTGGTACTCCTCCTATCTTTAACTTGAGACTTATTTATTTAATTTAAAGAAATTAAGGAAGCTAAATAAATAAATAAATTATAATATATATGATATGATCTCTCTAAAACTTATGTTTAACATTAGATTATATCAGTTTGCAGATTAATTTGAAGAAAAATAATAAATATAAGAGATAAAATAGAAAAATGTCTTACATTTAAAACCAAAACTTAACTCAAAATTAGGTCTTACATTTATGACCAGAGGTTCACATATTATTGACGCCTACGGATTCAAGATGTTCTCGTATTCTATGCTGATTATTTTTGAAGGTGTGATCCTAATCTTTAATGCCCCTCCTATTTACGGAAGTACTTGATGTCGATTATGAAATATGGAGATATATAAAAAGAAAATTTTAGCTAAATATGTCATATTTACATTAAAAACTAAAAAAATAATATTAAAGATAGGTTTAAATTTTTTTAGCTCACATATGTGAGTAAGAAAAATCACAGTTGGAACGGTAGACTCATAAATAAAGTGGAGCCATGCATATATTTCAGTCCAAAAAGAAAAAGAGGAGCCATAAAAAAATCAACATCGCACGCACTAGTTCCTTTTTTGGCAAAAATTCGGCCAACAAAAATCAGCATCGCATTTATTATATGAAAAACTTGTCCCGTTCTATGCTTCTATTTATACACAAAATAATCATGCATAATAATGGCATCCATTCATCAAGTTGTATGCTTCTATTTATTCATGTTTTTTTTCCCACAATTATATACTTTTAGACTATGCGTATGAGTTTAACTTACCTACTGGAATTCCACGCATGCTACAAGTTGGAAAGTAGTTTAGGCATATTGCATAATGTGGGCATTTTGTTGAGTAATATATTAATATTTTTTAAATTACTATTTTTTTAAGCCGTAAAGTATGCTCTTAGTTTGATAAGCTTTTGAAATTCAACTCATTTAAATTTTATCTTAAAAAATAAATTGCACATATTTGATTATGTGGTTTCATTAGATCAAGTATATATCTAAAAAGTTCAAGGACTGCTATTTTTTAAAAAAAAAAATCAAAACAATGTTGTTTCAAACTCAATAAGATATAAATTAAATGTAAAGTTTAACTTGGTTGATTTGTTCAAAAATCCTTGACCAAACCGGTCAAAGAATTAGTTCACTAGTCTAACTGACTGGCCAATCTAAATTGAATTTTAGTATCATAAGTAGGATACACATATAATTCAAAGCCCCATTGTCAATATGGCCGTCATGTTGGAACCATTACAGCAAGTACTTCCGACTATAGAAGTGATGAGCTGTTATCCATATTTTGTCATTCCCAATTCTTGAAGGATGCAATAGCAATTTATTAAAAGAATCACAATTCAATTTATGACCAATCATTTTAAGAAAACGAGCTTAAAGAAAATGTCAATCCTTTGCACCAAACACTAAAAAAAACAAAAAAAGTGTTTTGTAGCAGTGACATTGTAGCGGTTATAATTAACCGCTACAAATATTAACATTTGTAGCGGTTTTAACCCAAACCGCTACACATTTGTAGCAGCAAACTACGCGCCAAGTGGCAGGCCAAATTTGCTGCATTTTTTGTAGCGGTTACATAGGTAAAACTGCTACAAATATGGTGCGAATTTCCCACAAAAAAATTGTAGCGGTTTAATTGTAGCGGTTAATAAATTAAAACCACTATAGTTTTCACGCCACATGGCGTGCGAACAGTGTAGCGGTTATTTGTAGCTGTTTGATCAATAAAACCGTTATTAAATTCCAAACGTCGCATATTTTGTAGCGTTTATTAGGTTATAACCGCTAGAGAATTTTAAATGTCCCAAATTTGTAGCGGTTACATACCATAACCGCTACAAAACTCCAAAGGTTTTTGTGATTTGTAGCGGTTATATTAGAACCGCTATAAAGTTTAGCCGCGCCTAAGTTATTTGTAATGGTTTATGTAGTGGTTATTTGAATAACCGCTACAAACGTTCCGCCTATATAACCTCTCCTCTCCCCTTCATTTCTTTGTTTGCTCATTTTGTTTCTTGAAGTTTCTCTGAGTGTTTTCTTTAGATTTGAGCATTCATACGTCTATGAAAGAGTTTTTGTTGCAGTATTTCTTGGTATTTGTACTTGCGGTAAGGAGATAAGACGTACTTTATTTATATTTTTATTTTTATTATATTTTTGCATAATAGTGTGACTAAAATATTTTTTTTTGAATTTTCATAGTTGATATGGCTTCGAGAGAGGATAGGGGGAAGACGCCTGAGGTCCCCAGACCAATTTTTTAGGGTGGCAGCAGCAGAGCAGGGGGCAGAGGGAGGGGGTAGCGCGGAGGAAGGGCGACCTCGACAATTCAGCCCATCCCCCCACAGGAGTTGCCCCTACCACAGGCACCGCAGACGATCACACAGGAGACGACCGCACCAGAGGTGCCTGAGTTTGGGGGGCAGATATCAGCGTCGAGAACTACAACAAGGAGAATTTCGAGATCCCGATTGGGCTCAGGGAGATGGAGCAGTTCCTCGATGAGGAGGAGGCTCGAGAGCAAAACAACCCACGAGGGTCGTCTTCGCGGTCCACTGGGTTTGAGGTGCAGGTCCAAGGTAAATAATTTTTTTATTTAATAAATTATTTATTTAAATTTTAAATGTTAAATTTGAATTACAATTTATCTAACGTGCGGTAAATTGTGCAGATGAGCAGGGAACGTGTCGACGAAGAGGCTGGATGTGGCCGGTTTGAACAGCATGGACTAGACACTGCAAGTTATAGTGCCGTGGAATGAGGGCATAGACCAACCCATCGACAATGGGGGTCACCTGTTCAACCGCTTCCTGAATGACCTGGGCGCGAATTGGATGCAGTTCCCCTTGCACTTTAGGACGTGGAGGCACGTTCCGAAGGGGCCGAAGGACCAAGCTTGGGAGGAGGTGGTTCAGGTAATTAATAGTATTTAATTAATATTTTTTGTAATTATTTATATTTAATTAATATTTTTTAATATGATTTTTGTAATTATTGATATTTAAATAACTTTTTTGCAGCTGCGGTTTGCCGTCCGGGCCAATCGGAAGAGGTACACCCTCGTGAAGATGGGTGACGGCTGGAGGAACAGGAGGAATCATCTCTTCCATAGGGTGGATAAGGACGGGATGATGCCTCTGCGGTAGTTGATCGAGAGCGTCCTGGACGGCGTGCCATCGAACAACTGGGCGAGTTTCATCCAGTTCAGGAAGAGCGCTGAGGGGCAGGTAATGTATTTATTAAATTATTTATATATTTTTTTAATTGTTAATTATTAAATTATAATTTAAATGTAATTAATTTTAAATATTTTATATTGTTTTAATACATTTAATATTGTTTTTTTTCAGGAGCTTTCTCAGAGGAACACTAGGATCCGTGGGCAGCAGACGATTCACCACACAGCAGGATCGAAGACCTTTGCTGTCACCTACAGCGAGCTGGTAGCTTTTCAAAATATCACTGACTTTTAGCTGGTTATTTCATAATAATAATTGAATTATGTAATTGTTTTAGGAGAGGAAGGCACAGCAGGAGAACCGTCAGACGGACTATGGGGAGTTTTATGCGATTACACACAGACACCGTGACGGGATTCCTACCTCTTAGCAGGTAGAGGCAGCCATTGTAAGTAATTTCATTATTATTATTTTTATAAAACCAACATAATAATGAAAAATGTTAATTAGTAATTGTTTCATAAAGTGGCAGGAGCGGATGCAGCAGTCACAGGCTGAGCTACAAGAGATCCAGGCCGAGGAGTCATAGGTGTCAGTGGACCCGACGACTCCTTTGAAGGTGGGTCTGGCTCAGGTTGAGCACCCTGGACGCGTTCGGGGGATGGGGATAGGCACCAGACCTAGCATGGTTTACGGCAGGAGCGCCGCCTCTGAGGCTGGCAGCTCTAGAGGGGCAGACATCCGAGGGACGAGTCTGTTGAGCAGTTGCGGTCAGATTTGGAGCGGACACAGGCCGTAGTGGCTCAGCAGCTGCAGCTATAGCAGATGCGACAGATGCAGGAGCATGCTGATTTGATCTACGCTCAGCAGATGCAGTGGCGTGATATCACGAATAGCATGCTCGAGCGCGAATGGAGTCGCTTGTTCCCGGACGAGTAGTATCCACAGGTTCCGCCTGTCCCTCGGTTCGTCGTGCAGCCTCCTCCTCCTGCTGATGATGATGGTACGGTTCACTCTGCCCAGCGGCCCAATCCAGCAGCACCTGATGGAGCCCCACCTGAGGGAGCACCAGATGATCAGCCCCCAGCTACTTAGTTTAGGACATTTTTTTTATTTGTTGTAGAAACATTTGTAAATAAATATATATAATTTTGTATTTCAGAGCTTAAATTCTTATTGTGTTTACCATAATTATATTTATATTCTTAGACCTCGTTGTTGAATTTGTGAATTAATGGTAACAATATTATTTATATTACTAAACCTTAAAAAGAATAAATTTTGACATTAATTGTAGCGGTTTTACAATAAATAACCGCTACCAATGAAATTTTGTTTATATTTGTAGCGGTTTACATGGAAGAACCGCTACAAACATATATAATTTATTTGTTTTATATTTATAAATAATGTTCCATATTTATAACGGTTTAACAATAAAAACCGCTACAAATATATATTATTTATTTTTTATATTTATAAATAACGTTCTATATTTGTAGCGGTTTAACAATAAAAACCGCTACAAATATATATAATTTATTTTTTTTATATTTATAAATAACGTTCCTTATTTTTAGCGGTTTAACAATAAAAACCGCTACAAACACTCAACATTTAATTTTGAAATTTACCGCCTTTGTGTAAATTTGTAGCGGTTATTTATGTATAACCGTTACAAATTTAAAACTAATTTTTCCACCAATTTGTGCAAAATTCCAACGGCTTGAACATTAGTAGCGGTTTTATACATATAACCGCTACAAATTTGTAGTACTGTAGCAGTTTATTAACCGCTACAAAATTTTAAACGTTTAAATTTCAGAATATAAGGTTTCAGGCATTCGTCATTCTCTATTAACTCATCTTCTTCTCTATACTTTCTTCTCTCTCACTAGTAGCTATGGATAAGTTATGGATCAGGTTGCCGCGCAATTCTCCAGAATATTTGTACGGATTAAACAATTTCTTGGATTTTGCATTCACTCACGCTAGCTGTAACGGCAAGATCGTCGGTCCGTGTCGGAGATGCAAGTTCAAGAAGTGGCATACACGAAATGTTGTGAAGGAACATTTGCTTCTAAAGCCTTCCCTGAGGACTATACGTTCTGGGCAGTTCATGGTGAGAAGGTCAGCATTAGATATGATGATGCTCTTCCTCGAAGTTCTCAAGTAGGCGTTCAACTAGATGAAGATGATCCTGTGAATGATGCTGTGCGTGATGCATTTGGATTTCAAGGTGACAACTTCAACAAAGAAGTGCACGGTTCTGAGCCGGTGTTCATGAGGAATGAAGCAGCTCAGGATTTTTTCAGCTTGATGGATGAAGCAGATTGTCCTTTATATCAAGGTTGTCGAAAATATTCTAAATTATCTTTCTTGATCAAATTGTATCATATCAAGTGCTTGTGTGGAATCACAGATAAGGGAATGTCGATATTGCTCGAATTATTACAAGATTCATTCCCCGACGCTGAGATTCCCACAACGTTCTACGAGGCAAAAAAGATTATCAACAGGTTGGGGTTGAACTATCAAAAGATTGATGCATGCCCCAACGATTGTATGCTGTATTGGGGAGACGATTCCAGCAGGGAGACTTGTAAGAGATGTCACACATCGAGGTATAAGACAATTCGGAAGGGGAAAAAGCAGAAGAAGAAACCTGCAAAGATTCTCAGGTACTTCCCTTTGAAACCTCACTTACAAAGATTATTTATGTCATCTAAAATTGCAGAGCACATTAGGTGGCATGCCGTTGATAAGAATGAAGACGGTAAATTAAGACATCCTCAGGATGCAGACGCTTGGAAAACGTTTGACAACGACTTTCCAAATTTCGCAACTGACCCCAGAAATGTTCAGCTTGCGATGGCGACTGACGGTTTCAATCCTTTCTAGAATCTTAGCACAAGTTACAGTATTTGGCCGGTAGTCTTAGTTCCCTACAACTTACCCCCTGGATGTGTATGAAACAAAGCTCGTTCATTATGTCTATGATCATTCTAGGCAAAAAGGCACCGGGCAATGACATCAATTTGTATCTCCAACTGCTTATTGCGGAATTGCTTGAGCTGTGGAATGTCAGCATGGAGACGTACAACGCTTACGACAAGACTTTGTTCAACTTGTGTGCAGCTTTGATATGGACGATTAATGACTTTCCTGGCATTGGCATATTATCTGATTGGAATGTGCATACTGGGTCGGCGTGTCCAACTTGACTCTGACGCAGTGCGCCTTCCCCACAGCAGAAAGTGGTGCTTTATGGGGCATCGGAGGTTTCTTGATGGAACGCATAAGTTCAGATTACAACGGAATTGCTTCAATGGCAAACCAGAAAAAAGAGGACCACCTCAGACTTTGTCCGATATCGATATCTTACAGCAGCTTGATCATGTTGACTTCGAGTTTTGAAAAAGCGACAATTCAGCACAAACTTGCTAAAAGACACGCAGGACTTCGACGCCGCAGCAGTCTTGAAGAAGATAAGTATTTTATTCACTCTTCCATATTGGAGATCTAATTTACTTCACCACAGTCTTGATGTCATGCACATTGAAAAGAATGTTTGCGACAATGTGCTATATATGTTGCTTAATGAACCCGGCAAGACAAAAGATCACCTTCAAGCGAGGAAAAATTTATGCGACATGGGAGTTCGTGCAGACGCTTGGCCAGATGAGCATGATAAATTTCAGCCGGTAAAGTTTACCCTCATAAAACCAAACAAGGAAGTCTTCCTCGCGATGTTGAAGAAATTAAAAGTTCCTGGTCGGTATTCAAGCAATATTTCTCGATGTGTTGACTTACAGGCTCGAAAGGTTGCTAGCCTGAAGAGTCATGACTCACATGTTTTTATGCAGCAGTTACTCCCTTTGGCTATAAAGAATGCACTTCCTCCCGATGTTTATATCGTTTTGGTGGAACTTTGTTCTTTCTTTCTGAAGTTGTGTTCTAAGGTTTTGATTGTTGAGGAGCTCGATCAGCTACAATCCAAAATCATTCTTACGCTTTGTCATTTAGAGATGATCTTTCCTCCGTCCTTTTTTACTGTGATGGTTCACCTTACAGTCTACCTCGTTTATGAAACAAAGCTCGCTGGACCAGTACAATATCGATGGATGTATCCGATTGAGAGGTACTCATTTTAAATATGTGCTTTATTCTTCGTATTTAATGTTTGATAGTCATCCTTTTCAGCATTTAGTTTCAATTTTCTCTTCTTTACTTCGTAGGTTTCTTGGTAAATTAAAATCTTACGTAAGGAATAAGGCGTGGCCAGAAGGTTCTATAGCTGAAGGCTATAAAGGGGATGAGGTACTGTATTTTTGTTCAAGGTATTTTGATGATCTTGAGACGGCTTTCAACCGCCCAACTCATGTTGACGATTGTCCTGAACCTGCGCTAACATCAGGAGAATTTATCCCTCGGTTGGTAAACCAGTTGGAGCAACTGAGAAGTTGCAAGCATATAAATATGTCTTGATTAATTGCACTCAAGTTGAACCTTTCATACAATAAGAATTGTACACTCACATGTTTTTCTATATCTTTCGTAAAATTTCTCACTTTCATTTCACTATCGCCTTTCCATTATTAATTGTAGAGAATTCAGAAGTCATGTTAAGCGTCAACTCAGGATCCGTACACAAATATCCTCGGAAGTTGATAGCAGGGTCCACAGAGAATTCCCGAGCCGGTTTGCTCGCAAAATACTAAATGACCACAACCCACACTCACCAGATTTCAGAGCTCTTGCAATCGGCCCTCTTGATCACGTAAAAAGATTTACAGCATACATACAATGTCAATGGTTTTAAGCTTTGAACGGTTTCACGGGATCAAAGATTGCAAACTCAGAATTCGGGTGTTTATAGCACATTTGGGACAAGGAGTTATGCGAGCAGCAGTGACGCCAACATGCAGTTTGGAGGCGTCCCTTACTATGGAAAGCTTCTTGATGTGATCGAACTTAATTATCAAGGCCGTTTCACCTTGACGCTGTTCAAGTGTTTGTGGGCAAATACCACTACTTCTCGAGGACTGACAACTGACGACTTAGGGATCACATCAGTCAATTTCTCACGGCTGATTCATACTGGTATTTCTCAAGATGATGAGCCGTATATTCTTGCTTCAGAGGCACATCAGATTTATTATGTCAAGGACGAGAGGCACAGGGATTGGCATATGGTCGTTCATTTAAAGCCACGAGACCTTTATGACATGGGTAAAAGCGATAACATCGCCTACGAGAGTGAGCCATTTCAGCCAGCCGATTTTCAAAACTACTTCCTGAAGGCGATGACAATTTACCTCTATTGCGGTGAGTTTTTTTAAGTCCACATCATTTAAATTAAATTTTTTAAATTTAATAATACATCCCTAACAATAATTTTTCTACATAATTTCTGTAGGGATGGCGACGATGAGTGATCAAATTCAAATTAAGCTTTTGTCATTGAAAAAAGAACTGGACAAAAATTTTAAAAAAAATAAATTAATTAATATTTGTAGCGGTTTAATAACCGCTACAGAAAAAAAAAAATAACCGCTACTAATTAAAAACCGCTACAAAAATAAAAATAACCGCTACAAAAATGGATACATTAACCACTGCAAATGGTATGTGGATCCCTATAAATACCCTTACCACAACTCATTTCAAACACTCCCCCCTTTCTTTTCACCTTACCTTTCTTTCATTTTCTCTCATTTACAACTTCTTTTGTATGAGTTGAGGAGCTGAACAATACGATCAAATATGGTAACAAGTTTTTTAATTTTTTTTCAATACTTCTTTCCTTTGTATAAAATTTATTCTCAGCATTTTTTTTTCTAGATATTTTACAACTTTATTTCATTTTCATCTATTTTTCATAAACAATTACATTGTAGTAAACAACAATAGTTCCTTATTACCTACATATAGTTAATAATATTATCAATACAGTTTTTATACTAATCTAATCAAATTAAATTATTCTTTTTAATTTATAAATAAGTTAAACTATTGAACAAATAGGCTAATTAAATTAGATAAACTAATAAAAAAATAAACTATTTAATTTAATATTAAAAAAACAGAAACAAATGATCATATTTTTTAAAAAAAAAAATTTTATATTTTTGTAGCGGTTAATAAACCGCTACTAATTAACGCACCTTTTTTAAACTGAAATTAATTTTTTGGCAAGAATTTTGAATTTTCATGAAATTAGTAGCGGTTAGATAACCGCTACAAATTTCATCAAAAATTCAAAAGTAGTAGCGGTTTATTAACCACTACAAAATACAAAAATAATTTCATTTCTCTTTTCCGCCTTCAAAATTTTAGTTTTTTATTTTTGTAGCGGTTATATAACCGCTACAAATATCTCTGAAAAAAATTTCACTCATGAAGATTTGGTAGCGGTTGGGTTGAACCGCTACAAATTATGTAGCGGTTATTTTCCTTGAGTAGCGGTTTTAGATAACCGCTACAAAACCACTTGCAACATACGATTTAGTAGCGGTTTGTCTAACCGCCACTAATATTGTTTGTAGTGGTTAAAACTGCTACTAATACCCATTTTTAACCGTTACCAAATCACATTTTTTTTGTAGTGAAAATAAGATTTCAGATTTTGGGAAAATGACCTTACTGTCCTTCAATTTTTAGAAATAATCTCATCTGGGAGCCACGACCGCCAGTAAATGAGTTTTGGCAAAGGTTGTTTCAAGTGGGATTTAATTCTATTACCTTTTATACTTAATTTTTCTTTTATTACTCACCTACTCTTTTGTTTTATCTCTAAAGTACTCTATATCATGCACTCATGTGAATATAGAGGATGTGAAGTGTGAATTATAAAAAGTCAATGTCATTAAATAATAATATTAGAATTTTAAGAAATATTACATATTTCTATTCTTGATGAATGAAAACATATTGGAGTTCCACCCACGTACGCAACCCATTTAGGCATTTTAAGTACTAAAAGTTTAATGCTTGATGCCCCATTCAAAGAGTGGATTGAATTTACTTTCTTCAAAGGGTTCCAATAAACTAATGAATGTAATGTATGAGTTTGCTGTTTCTAGATCATATAAATATTGGTCAAGATGCCAGCTGCTTTTCTAAATGTTCAGTATATACTCCTTCTGATCATATTTATAAGAACCTGATAATTGAATTACGTGATTTAAGAAAATGGTAACACTTAGTTAAAAATAATAAATATGTCTGAAATAAACCTTTTTCCAAGCATACCGTTATTTACCTTATTTATCAAGCATAATTACAATTTTCAAAGTCTTTTTATATTTTGGACCAGAGTGAGTAGCAAATATTAATAAAAAAGAAAAAGCTAACTGTGATTCCTTCAATGGTGTTCTTAGAACATTTACACACACACACCTAAATGAGTTTTGAAAATCAATAAGCAATACAATGAAAATATGGTTCAAATATTAACAATGGCAAGGAAGAACCAATTTAGTTTCTTGTCCCCTTCCTTTCCCAAACCATATTTTCCCTTGGCCCATAATAACCAGTTTCTTCTACTTCACATATAGAACTTCCTTAAGTAACTGGAAGGGATGTATGAAGTTACCTTTGTTTAGTATAATTATGACTGTCTTAACAAGCATTTTTTTGGGCAACAGTCTGCTTAGACATGAGGTAAAAGAAGAAAGCGGACATTCTTCAATTTCCATAAAGTAAGAAGTTGGCGAGGTAAGTTTCCAATTAATTTGGGACAATTATACTCCCTCTAGTCTTTAATATGAGACATATTTGGGGACTTGATTTTGATCCTAAATATAAGACAAAGTTTTCATATTTGTCACTTTTTCCCTAATTTACCCTTATTGATGTTCCCTTAACAATAATAAAGGAAGGTGGGGAAGGAGGGAATTAATGAAGGTGACTGAGAAGATTTAGAAAATATATATCATATTTACTAACTTAACTAATTTTTTTAATCTAATCAAATTAGATAAATATGTTTTATATTAAAGATCAGAGGAGTTAAAGCCAAGAGTGCGGAGTTTAGGTCGAAGGTCATACATAATATCTCCTTATGCCCACGAAAATAGAAATAAATATTGAGAAACAAGATTAAGAATGAAAGTATTATAACAGAAACATTTCTAAGATGTTAAAAATATAAAAGAAGTTCTATGGTCCTAAGAGATGTCATAAACTTTTAAAACAAGATAATTCACCAGGTTTATAAAACACCCTAACTACACGTAAGGATTTTAGGAGAAGCCAAGTTGAGCAGGCTTCGAACGAAGCTAAGACCATTTGGCTATTAAGACAAGTCAAAGTTATTAATTGATTTCTAAATAAGGCAATTTGATACTTCTCTCTTCCTGTTTTTTCTTTTAAGATACAAATAAACTTACTTTTAAAAAATACCCCTATTTCTTTCATGTAAATAATAGTTCAAGAGACTTGGATAATTAAAGCTTTGAAATTCACAAGTTCAGTTTAATAATTCACATAGTTGCCATCAGCTATCCAAAACAAGCTTTTGGCAACAAAATTGCACTCTTCAATAAACCTATGTGACTGTAATACCTGTAGAGACAATGCGAAGCAATAAAGCAGTTATACAACATGGATTTATCAAAGTAAGCTTTGATATGTTTGGTTTAATTTTATATTGGTACTTGTTGGTGAGACTTAGATAAGTGTTTATTTGTCTATGATAGTTTATTCTTGTGTTGTATTTTGTATTGATGCACTAAGATTTTGCATTGAACATATTTCCTTATATTTTAATGAGATTATGCATTATATGTAATTATTATGGTGTGTAGCTGAATTAATTCATATTGAATGTTGCAATTATGCTCTTACTGAAGAGGAAGCAAGTGCATTAAAATAATTTTTGAAAGCACATCAAGTCGTTTTTAACAATTTTTCTAAGCAATGACTATAAATGCGATCGTAGGATTAGTCATAATTAGATAGATTAGACTCAATGCAATTGCTTGAAGTTTTCAATTTGACTTGATAAAAAATTAACTTCCAAATCATTTTAAGAAACCAGGAACCAACGTTGCTATCAAGAGTATTTCCTCATATCCATCCAATTTTTACAAAGAAAATACCAAAAATAATAGTTAACATTTAATTAAATTGCATTACTCTTTTAGTTATTAATTTGAAAAACCAAAACCCCTATTTCCCCTTGTTTTCATTACATTTACATAGCATTTAGATTATTTAGGAACAAATAAAAGGCTCCTCGAGGAAAGAGAACGATCCTAAATTTATCTATATGTAATCTTTAGTTAATTTTTTATTATGAATCCCAAGACTAAGGTAAAAAAAAGTCTTCATCAATAATCACCTCCTTCAAGTTTCCACTTCTTGATTTCTCTTCCCATTTTTTTATAGGGTGAAAGTGCAAATTTAGGATTCAACAATTTTGTTAGGAGCATCCATAAGATTTATATATTTCTGTTGCAAAAGGTAGCCATAAACTATTTATTTGGGAGCATATTTAGCAACGTCATTAAAAACACTTAACTGCCGTTACTTTTTGAAATGTGAGTCCCACTAGTCTTCTTTCTCTATATTATTTTAATATTTTTTTAATGGAAAAATATTACTTTGGTCACATAAAAACAATTTCATTTCAGTTAATGCCTAAAAGATTTTAAAATCTCAGTGCAAAACTTAATCTATTTTTACTGACAGAGTTTAATTTCATTTTAACCCAAGGGGTGCAGTCATATTTCATAATCTTTTGGGGGTTATCTGAAATGAAATTTTTTCCATGTGGCCTAAGTGATATTTTTCCATTAAAAAATATTAAAATAATACAGAGAGAGAAGACTGGTGGGGCAAAAAGTAACAGGAGTCAAGTGTTTTTAACGTTGTTGCTAAATCTGCTCCAAAATAAATAATTTATGGCTACTTTTGCACCCGAAAGAGATAAGTCTTATGGATGCTCCTAGCGAAATTGTTGAATGCTAAATTTGCACCTTAGCCCTTTTTTATATGTGACCATTTTTAAATTTATTATTTTCCTAATCACATGACACATTTATTATTTTGCTAAACACGTCTTTTATGTGACCATTTTTAAATAAGAGAACTATTGTTTCAAAATATATTGTTCTAGAATTTCAATGTAGTAAATAAAAGTATTTTAGTTCATGTGAAATTATATTTTTATATTAATTATTAATTTCTTTTTTCACATGCAAAACCTTAAACAATTAAAGAATTGAAATGGAGGGAGTACATGTGTGTTGCTTTTCATGTAAATTCTCAATCAAATGTTTTTTACGTTAACAAATGTGGATGAAATTTTTATTGTTTCTTCTACTTCACATATAGAACTTGTTTATAACAAGAACGGGTCTATGGAGTTACCTTTGATTAATATTTACTAGGACTATCTTAACGAGTGTGTGTGTGTGTTTTTCTGTTATTCTTGTGTTGAACAAGATCAATAAACCGTAAGTCTTAAACATAAGTAATGCCACTTTTTATCCTGTTCGTCGTGGATACAATCAATATCAATATCTGTTTGTGTTAGAGTGTAAATAATTAAGACTAATTCGGTTAGCTTTATGTACACGTGTCACATCTGTAACTAATTAAGTTAGATCCACGTGACTTAACTACAGGCTGTTATGTGCCAGCTCATGTACTCACTTGCGTATATATATCTCCAAGCTATGTACAGTTCTGATATCAATAACATACAGATTTATCTCACTACACTCTCTTTCCTTGAATATTCTCCTTTCTCTTCTTTCCTTTCTGTCACTCTTATAGTTTGGACATGAGACAGAAGATATTCCAATTGATGCCTGGATCAAGGAATTGAGTACATAGTGCATATCTGTATTAATTAATTGTATTTTGGGCATATTCGTACAACGCAAGGGGTTTTGTGGTATAGTCACTATTTAAAAGAATGGTAAAATGTTTTGTATACTGAGATATAGAATTTTATTTTATATATTTAAAAGGGAAGTAGTATAAATTGCCTATCAATATGTAGATTCCTTTCTTTGACATTCGTCAGATTCTGAGAAAACAATTGAAATGACCAATCTATTAGCTATAACTATTCAATAAGTCAGGAGGCTAGACTAGATTACCATTTCATTGCCATGATGCTTTAGAGTGTTAATTTGGCTGAGAAATTGGATTTCCTGAAAAGAAGAAAAATTAGCACCACTTTTATATAGACCATCCCCTTCTTATCCCTCACATAAAATTACAGTTCTGATCCTTTGATATGTTCTGCTTGACGAACATCTATGCACGTTTCCTAATTAATAGAATTTAATTTTGTAATTTGTTCCAATATTTCATCCTTCCAATTTTTGCTATGGAATATAAACAAAATTTTCTTTAAGGCTATTTTTCGATGGAGAAAAAAATGATGAGAAAATATGGGAGAGGGAATACTAGAAAGAAAAACTTTTCAATATGGTAAAAAAGCTTACCATTTTGGGGAGTTTTCCCTCTTGATACTTTTTCTCCTCTAATTTTCTCTCCATCCAAACTTACGATTAAAGAAGAAGGTTGCTTGTCATTATTGTGAATGGTCTTTTTTGTAGTAGCAGTGGGGTGTTTGGAAGCAGGAATAGTAGCATCTTGATTTAATACGTATGAATATCTCCCTCTGCATGGACGACATGCGACGGAACATACTTGTAATTGTAACTTTCTGAATGGTTGTAATTTGTTATTGTTGGTTAGTTTTATGACTCTTCATATCTGCAAACTAAAAGATTGCAAGTTATTTGAACTCTTAAGTAAGTTGGGACGAATAACAGTAACAAAATATCCCATGTGACGAACAAAAGACGGCAGAAACAGCCGCCATTTACGTTCTGATGACATTGAAGGCTGATATACAAAATTCTTGAGAGCCTGTACGCAACAATAATTTCTTGAGAGCCTTATTTATTGGTGATTTTAGAAAGGGATGGGCTAGTAATTCTGCAGCAGACGGGCGGCTGGTTGGAGTTCTTGTGAAGCAGAGTTCGAGAAAATCTTTACCCTCTCCGCATAACTCTTCTGGTATGGGCGGGTGTTGCTTTTTAATACAAACTTGATAGAATGCCTGACCCTGCATAGTTGATAAATTTGTTCTATTTATATACTACTTTGACTAATAAATGAAAGCTCCATGTATGGGATACAATGTCTCATGTAATTCCCAAAATTATATTTTGATAGGAAACTATGCCCAAAATTTCTCACTTGTCCTTGCATTTAATCAGGGCACTACTTCACTAACGCTAGACCTAAATATTTAGTTCCCCGAGTCCATTATATGCTTCGCTTATTATATAGCAATACTCTGCGCTAAGTTGTACACGTGCTGATAAGTCTACTGTTGTAAGATTAGAAGTGTTATGTTTGTGTTGGGTAAAGCATCAAAAGAAAGACAAACTCATTGAGTTTACATAAAAATATAAAAGTAAAGTCATATTATCTAATGCAATGTTAGCTCTATAATATATATTGAAGTGTAGAAGTGTTTACCGGTTCAAAATCAGGCCAAGGGTGCTTCCCTGGGAACATTTCAATGATTACACAACCCAAACTCCATATATCAGCAGCACAAGCTTCACGCGAGCTCTTGTATTTTTTCAATTCAAGAACCTAAATGAGAAGCAAGTTTATTAACAAATACTTTTGTAAAGCATACAGTAGATTATGAAAACATATACCTCTGGGGCTGCATAATATGGAGTTCCAATCTCAGAGTGCTCGCCCACAGATTCTGTCAGCAATTCAACACAGAAATCCAATTAAAGTCATCAATGTTTCTGACTGTTAGGACTATCATATCAATCCCAAGGATATTGAAAAGGCCACAAATAACCTCCAATACTATGGGGGACACACACTCGATCCTTAACATGAAACATCATGTTAAATTAGTGCAAATATTAAGTCTAAAGTTCTAAAATCAATGGCCGCGGTTTCGTCACGTGAATGCATGTTGTATAGGATATCCAAAACCCAGATCGGTTCGGTCCGGTGACCCGGTCTGGTCTGGGTTTTTTATTTTTTTATTTTTTAAAAATCAATTTTTTTAATTTTTACTTTAGAATTGCATACTAATAAGTCTAAAATTTTCAATTTCTCACCGGTTTGGCCCGGGTTGAGCTCCGATTTGGCCCCGATCTGACCCACTGACCCTTAACCCAGTACTAGGGGTGTAAACAGGCCAGGCTTTTGCCTTTACAGGCCTGGCCTGTTAAGGCACAAACTGGCCTGAGCCTGGCCTGTGGCCTGTTGAAGGCCAATTTTTAGGCCTGGGTCTGACCTGTTCACAGGCCTAGCCTGGCCTGAAGCCTATTAAGGAGGCCTGAATTTTTAAAATTTTTTAAGTAAACCGACAAGCTTACAGGCCACACTGCAAAACAAGCCAACAGGCCACAGGCCGAAAAAAGGCTAAAACTTACAAGCTCAGGCGAAATTATCCTTTAACCCTTATCTGATTGTTTTTTTAAAAAAATATTTTAACAGATTCAGGCCGGCCTGACAGGCCTAACAAGCCTGTCAATAGGCCTTGGCCTGGCCTATTAAGGAAAACAGGCTTTTGTTTTGGCCTTGGCCTGGCCTTTTAACCAGACAGGCCAGGCTTGAATAGGCCAATCACAGGCCAGGCTACAGGTCCTTGACAGGCCGCCTGGCCTGTTTCCACCCCTATCCAATACCCCGACCTGTTCAATACCCGATCCGAGTTTTAATACCTTGATCAGCAATACCGCAGTATCAGATGCAATCAACATTGATTCCAAAAGGAGTTTTAGCAATTATTGAGAAATTAAGCAAGGATTGTTTTTGGAACCAACAGGACGAATCTAAGAAACTTCATCTATTAGCTTGGGATGTGTTTAAGAAAGCGAAGACTGAGGGAGGTTTAGGGATAATGGACCTTCAGTGCTAGAATCAAGCCTTCCTTATGAAGCTTTGTTGGGGAATGATCATAAAGCCTGAGGCTATGTGGGTAAGGTGCCTTCGTTCGAAATACTCATGCGGGACGTCTAAAGTCCCTCAAGTGTGAAGAAGACGTGATCAATCAGCCGTGTGGAGTGAAATAGTTGCAGTCTAGGAAGGGTTTAAACAGGGGCTATGTAGACTCTTAAAAAGTGGGAGATTCACTCAGGCATGGCAGGACTACTGGACACCAATGGATAGACCACTGAAGGATTATGTTGATAAGAATGAAAATTTGGTGGACATGGATGCCCGTGTCAGTTCCTTTGTAACTCAGGAAGGGGAATGGGATAGAGAAAGATGGGAGAGCTTCCTCCCTACCTGGGTCGTGGAGAAAATCATGCTGGTCCCTCCTCCTACGGGAATAGAGGAGGATGTTATCTGTTGGAGATTAGCTTCAGATGGCAACTTTAGTGTGAAGTCAGCATATAACAAAATTTATCACAAGCCAGAGCAAAGCCGACAATCTCACTGGCAAACTTTATGGCAATGGGGAAGTCCTAAAAGAGTTAAAATGTTCATGTGGCAAGTATTCCATGAGAGATTACCAACAAATCAATTGAGAGCTAAGCATAATCCGAACGTCCTAAACACCTGTCCCTTTGAGTGTGAGAGTGAAGAGAGTAACCTTCACATATTGAGAGACTGCGAGCAAGCCAAGAGAGTGTGGTTTTTTATAACTAACCATATATACTATACTATGTTCTTTACTGGTAATTTGCAGGAATGGCTTAAATGGAACTTGCAAAATTCTCCCCAGGGAACAGGAGGATGGCTAGATGGCCATAGCAAAGAGTGTTCAGTACCATATGCTAGCTCCTATGGAAGAACCGATGCAGCTGGGCGCTTGAAGGGAGAGCTGACAACCCGAATCAGATAGTTCACAAATGTTTGTATCATCTCTTCAAAGAAGTGGAAAAAGGCAGCTTCCGTCATCAGATTTTCCAAGCACCAGATAGGGGAACAAACCACTAGCAACCTCCAGATCCGGGCTACGTACGTGTAGATGTAGATGGTTCCAGAGACAGCAACGGACATGCGGCTTATGGTTGGGTTATAAGGAACCACCAGGGCAATTAGATGTGTGGATTTCAACAGAGATTGGGGCATAATAACTCGGCTGTTGCGGAAATACATGCGATTCACAGTGGACTACAGTTATGTAAGCAGCTGGATTTTACCAGGATCAGGCTCTTTACAGATTCTTTGCAAGCTATTCACCTGTTATCCATAGATGGTGGAACTGCTCACCCTCTATTTGATGTCATCTTAGAGACTAGATCCCTCATTTACAGGGACTGGGACTTGGTGATCACTCATGCCCACAGAGAGACTATCCGATGCGCTGACTATCTAGCGAGGAAAGCTCAGTTGAGTAATCAGGAGTTTTTGGTGATAGAAACATGCCCGGTGGAATGCAACCAACTTTTTGCGATGGAATGTGGAGGAATACCACAAGATCATCTGGTGATGCAGACTTAGCATTCTTGTAATTCTTCAAGCTTTACTCGCCTTTGTATGCAAAAAGAAAAAAAGAAAAATGCAGCCTTCTTCATCCTAAATATGCATGAACCAAGTGATTAATTAACTATGTATATTCTCCTCCTCAGCTTAAATCAGAAGAATGCTTACTGTTCCATGGGCATAATACTTCAGAATGTTTCGATGTTCGAGCAGGCTCAAAATAAGGATTTCCTGAAAATAAAGATATACACTAATTTAGTCATGTTCAATTGTGGAGGATTATGTGTGACAAAGAAATTGTAATGATATATATAAGATGAGAATTGAATAGGGTATTAGGCTATATCCCATATCACCAATTATTTCTTCTGAAATTAAATTAGGACAATAAGATCAAAATATCTACTCAATCTAGTCCTTAATATAAGACATATATACTTAATTTGATTAGATTAAAAAAATTAGCAAAGTTAGTAGTTAATATAAAATGTATTTTATAAAATACCCTAGTCATCTTCATTAATTCCCTCCTCCCTCTCCTCCTTGATTATGGTTGAAGGAGCACCTATAGGGATAAATTATAATCATTGTGTGGGAATATTGTACATTTATTTTGGATTATTTAGATTAATTGTTATTTCATTATTAAGTTTGATATTTATTATATATTAGGGTTAGTTATGGATATATTATATCTTAATTATTTTGATTTGATTAGGTTAAATTAGATTCCAAGTTAGCTGTAGGTTTGTCTATATAAAGGCACATATGTACTCTCTTTTATTCATGGATTCAGAATATATTTTTCTCTCAAATTGTCCGCATATTAACAAATATGAAAACTATATCTTATATTTAAGATTAAGATCAACTCCCCAAATATATTTTATATTAAGGACCGGAGGAGTGTTAGCTCTGTATCCTATATAGATATATGCATACCTGTTGCGACCAGTATAAACCATGTCATATTTGCCTGATCCAATGGCTGAAGGGATTGGATTAGCAGCTTCATGACTCTGTCCATCATCAAATTGAGTGTTCACAAATGGATGGTTTAGTAATGCTGCAGCAGATGGGCGCTTGGCTGGATCTCTGATGAAACAGCTTTCAAGAAATTTTTTACCCACCCTGGACACATTTTTTGGTATTTCCGGAACTTGATTTTTAAGACAAACTTTAAACATGACCTGATACTGCAGCATGTTTTAATCAGTGAGTAACATGTCTAATTAATAAACAAACAATAGATCCATAAAACATATATAATATCTCTGCTAATTTTGATATTACTCTGGGAAAAGGACCTCTAAAATTCTCCCTCTCCCTGTTTGCCTAATTGCAAGCATAAAATTTTTTTGATATAGAAAAGCAAAAAGGAATCGAAGTGAAGCACGGAAACCTGGATGAAGGGAGAAAAGAACATGCCATGCATGAAACCTTTTGTCATGATATGGATCCACCAGGACAAGAGATTGCTAAGATAAAGCCCAATAGAAAGAATGGGTCATGAGATTAGACCCGAGTGGACACATACACTTAGCTGCTATAACAAGGAACGATTAAATCTATCTAGAAGCTTTAACCCAATTTCTTGTACAAGTTGTTTAAAGTATTAAGGTATATTAAAATCATAAAATGTAAAAATGTATACCGGATTGGTGCAATCAGGCCAAGGATGCTTGACCGTGAACATTTCAATGAAGACACAGCCCAAACTCCAAATATCAGCAGCATAGGCTTCATCAGAGCTCTTACGTGCTCCTCTCTGAATAAGCTGTATGAGAAACAAGTTTATTAGTAGACATATATAGCGATGTCCAGATTAGTAAGAAAATAAATATACACCTCTGGAGCTGCATAACGTATAGTTTCCTTCAATAAGTGACTGCCCGCAGCCAACTATATCAACACACAAAATCCCAGTTATTCTTGTCCATAAGAGGAACTGTCATATCAATTCCAAGGGTATATATAAAAATGACCACAAATAACCAACAATATTATAATACCTCCGGTTCTTAACATGAAACATCACGTTAAATTAGTGCAAATATTAAGTCTAAAGTTCTAAAATCAATGGCTGCGGTTTCCTCACACGAATGCATGTTGTACAGGATATCCAAAAACTTACATGCTTAGATAAACCAAAGCCGTCCAGCTTTACAATGTTGACAAGACCGACAAGCAGGTTGTCTGGCTTTATGTCCCTATATATATAATCATACAAAAGAATAAAGAACAAATGAGATGACCAGAACTCATGAAGTATTCCTTGTAAATATGAACGGGATTATACCTGTGGACTACTCCTCTGTCGTGTAGGTAAACCAAACCATGGAGAATTTGCGCAGTGAAATTTTGAATTAAAGGTTCAGGTAAAGCACCTCGTCCTTGAATATATTTCTTCAGTGAACCTGGTTGTATGTATTCCATGTATAGAGAAATGCAGCCTCCTTCATCCTAAATATGCATGAACCAAGCGATTAATTAACTGTATATATTCTCCTCCTCAGCTTAAATCAGAAGAATACTTACTATTTCATGGCCATAATACTTTACAATATTTGTATGTTCCAGTTGGCTGAGAATTTTGATTTCCTGAAAACATAGATACACTAATTTAGTCATGTTTGATAAAATATAATGAACTGTGTGAATTTAATCATTTTTAGTTTCTATTTTGTTATTGCAATCATCAATAAAACGTTTTCTTTCTCCATCTTTTTAAAGTAAGTGAAGGATTTATTGACTTGGAATCACATCATAATCACTGAGGTTTAATTTAGAAACTATATATTGCACAATTTGAATTCTTTGAAGTTATAATGTTTATTGATTGATAGAAAAATTGGTAGTAAGGGAATTTGAATTCTGTTCGGGTATCATATTTTTTTAAAGACAAAAAATGATGAGAAGAGTAGAGACTTTAATTTTGTTTAGTTTCTTAACCCTAATCCAGAATTTATTCTTACTTTCTTATATTCTATTCACAGGCACTTCAAATTAAATGTTTAACTTTCTGATCCTTTAATGACAAAGAATCTTCACTTGGGGGGGATTATACGTGTGACAAAGAAATTGTAGTAATGCGCGTGCGCGAGACATACCATTTGTATGGATTCTATGTTTCCAAGTTTGTGAATGTCTTTGAGTTCCTTAACTGCACATAAGGCTCCGATTTCCCTGTCAGAAATGAAGAACAGAACATGCTTTTATGGAATAAAGACAATAACATCAGAACATCAGTTTAGCTAGACTAAGAAATTGGAATAAAGACAATAACATCAGAACATCAGTTTAGTCATATATACCTGTTGTGGGCAACATAAACAATCCCATATCCACCAGCCCCAATCCTTTCCCCTTTTTCCCGTCTGCTAAAATCAGTATTTTCAAATAGACAATCATCATCTTCCTCTAATGCACTTAAGTCTATGTCGCCATCGTGATCGTCATCTTCATCTTTCGTTACTCTGACAAGAATGGAAAACAAAACACATGTTTTTGATGGCTACACAAGTGTCTACATAATTCATTACTTATTGACTAAGATCAAAATAAGAAATTCGTGGGAGAATTATTATTATTATATACATATATACCTGTTAGAGGCAACATGAACGGATGGGGATCCAGCGTCCCCAATAGCGGGATCCACATTCATATATTCCTCTAGTTTTTCCCAATCTTGTTCTTGTATATTTTGCAACAAGATGTGATCAATAGAGTATCTTCTAGGGTCCATGAATCGAATATTTTCTGAATGACTTTGTAGATTGTGTAAACGAATTCCAAAATAAACTCCTTTTTCGTCTTCTTTTTGCTGTGCTTTGCTCTCAAGGGAAACCTTCACTTGATTCCACATATTTCGAAGGGGGAGTTCAGTATTGAGAATTATGCTTTGCATATCAAATATATATATGTGATCAGTCTTTATTGTTGACTGTACAATCCACTTAGAAGCAATATTCAGCTTGGTGTCATTGATGTGCACTGAGACTTGACAATTGTAGACATAATCATGGTCATCTTTAACAAGAACCCATAGAAAAGTTGTTGGCAACACATTACGAACCCAAAATGATACAGAACTTCCCCGACTATAATTATGGAGCCCTTCTGGAAATTTTTTTCCGGGCAAAATAAAGTTTCTTTGTCCAGGTTGGAAGTTAAATGCCTGCCAATTGTGTATTGCCAAAAAAAAAAAAAAAATTAACTAATACAATTAATAAAAGAAAATAATTATAGAGAGAGGGACAGGGAGATATACCTGCTTCAATACTTTGCTTTTAGATAACCCAGTCAATGATGAGCAACATATGGCACTAAAAGTTTCCAAATTTGGTGGCACCCCTTCAATATGCTTAAGTTGACTGCAATTATCCAACCATATGAGTTTCAAATTATAAGATTGATGCATGCCCCAACGATTGTATGCTGTATTGGGGAGACGATTCCAGCAGGGAGACTTGTAAGAGATGTCACACATCGAGGTATAAGACAATTCGGAAGGGGAAAAAGCAGAAGAAGAAACCTGCAAAGATTCTCAGGTACTTCCCTTTGAAACCTCACTTACAAAGATTATTTATGTCATCTAAAATTGCGGAGCACATTAGGTGGCATGCCGTTGATAAGAATGAAGACGGTAAATTAAGACATCCTCGGGATGCAGACGCTTGGAAAACGTTTGACAACGACTTTCCAAATTTTGCAACTGACCCCAGAAATGTTCAGCTTGCGATGGCGACTGACGGTTTCAATCCTTTCTAGAATCTTAGCACAAGTTACAGTATTTGGCCGGTAGTCTTAGTTCCCTACAACTTACCCCCTGGATGTGTATGAAACAAAGCTCGTTCATTATGTCTATGATCATTCTAGGCAAAAAGGCACCGGGCAATGACATCAATTTGTATCTCCAACTGCTTATTGCGGAATTGCTTGAGCTGTGGAATGTCAGCATGGAGACGTACAACGCTTACGACAAGACTTTGTTCAACTTGTGTGCAGCTTTGATATGGACGATTAATGACTTTCCTGGCATTGGCATATTATCTGATTGGAATGTGCATACTGGGTCGGCGTGTCCAACTTGACTCTGACGCAGTGCGCCTTCCCCACAGCAGAAAGTGGTGCTTTATGGGGCATCGGAGGTTTCTTGATGGAACGCATAAGTTCAGATTACAACGGAATTGCTTCAATGGCAAACCAGAAAAAAGAGGACCACCTCAGACTTTGTCCGATATCGATATCTTACAGCAGCTTGATCATGTTGACTTCGAGTTTTGAAAAAGCGACAATTCAGCACAAACTTGCTAAAAGACACGCAGGACTTCGACGCCGCAGCAGTCTTGAAGAAGATAAGTATTTTATTCACTCTTCCATATTGGAGATCTAATTTACTTCACCACAGTCTTGATGTCATGCACATTGAAAAGAATGTTTGCGACAATGTGCTATATATGTTGCTTAATGAACCCGGCAAGACAAAAGATCACCTTCAAGCGAGGAAAAATTTATGCGACATGGGAGTTCGTGCAGACGCTTGGCCAGATGAGCATGATAAATTTCAGCCGGTAAAGTTTACCCTCATAAAACCAAACAAGGAAGTCTTCCTCGCGATGTTGAAGAAATTAAAAGTTCCTGGTCGGTATTCAAGCAATATTTCTCGATGTGTTGACTTACAGGCTCGAAAGGTTGCTAGCCTGAAGAGTCATGACTCACATGTTTTTATGCAGCAGTTACTCCCTTTGGCTATAAAGAATGCACTTCCTCCCGATGTTTATATCGTTTTGGTGGAACTTTGTTCTTTCTTTCTGAAGTTGTGTTCTAAGGTTTTGATTGTTGAGGAGCTCGATCAGCTACAATCCAAAATCATTCTTACGCTTTGTCATTTAGAGATGATCTTTCCTCCGTCCTTTTTTACTGTGATGGTTCACCTTACAGTCTACCTCGTTTATGAAACAAAGCTCGCTGGACCAGTACAATATCGATGGATGTATCCGATTGAGAGGTACTCATTTTAAATATGTGCTTTATTCTTCGTATTTAATGTTTGATAGTCATCCTTTTCAGCATTTAGTATCAATTTTCTCTTCTTTACTTCGTAGGTTTCTTGGTAAATTAAAATCTTACGTAAGGAATAAGGCGTGGCCAGAAGGTTCTATAGCTGAAGGCTATAAAGGGGATAAGGTATTGTATTTTTGTTCAAGGTATTTTGATGATCTTGAGACGGCTTTCAACCGCCCAACTCATGTTGACGATTGTCCTGAACCTGCGCTAACATCAGGAGAATTTATCCCTCGGTTGGTAAACCAGTTGGAGCAACTGAGAAGTTGCAAGCATATAAATATGTCTTGATTAATTGCACTCAAGTTGAACCTTTCATACAATAAGAATTGTACACTCACATGTTTTTCTATATCTTTCGTAAAATTTCTCACTTTCATTTCACTATCGCCTTTCCATTATTAATTGTAGAGAATTCAGAAGTCATGTTAAGCGTCAACTCAGGATCCGTACACAAATATCCTCGGAAGTTGATAGCAGGGTCCACAGAGAATTCCCGAGCCGGTTTGCTCGCAAAATACTAAATGACCACAACCCACACTCACCAGATTTCAGAGCTCTTGCAATCGGCCCTCTTGATCACGTAAAAAGATTTACAGCATACATACAATGTCAATGGTTTTAAGCTTTGAACGGTTTCACGGGATCAAAGATTGCAAACTCAGAATTCGGGTGTTTATAGCACATTTGGGACAAGGAGTTATGCGAGCAGCAGTGACGCCAACATGCAGTTTGGAGGCGTCCCTTACTATGGAAAGCTTCTTGATGTGATCGAACTTAATTATCAAGGCCGTTTCACCTTGACGCTGTTCAAGTGTTTGTGGGCAAATACCACTACTTCTCGAGGACTGACAACTGACGACTTAGGGATCACATCAGTCAATTTCTCACGGCTGATTCATACTGGTATTTCTCAAGATGATGAGCCGTATATTCTTGCTTCAGAGGCACATCAGATTTATTATGTCAAGGACGAGAGGCACAGGGATTGGCATATGGTCGTTCATTTAAAGCCACGAGACCTTTATGACATGGGTAAAAGCGATAACATCGCCTACGAGAGTGAGCCATTTCAGCCAGCCGATTTTCAAAACTACTTCCTGAAGGCGATGACAATTTACCTCTATTGCGGTGAGTTTTTTTAAGTCCACATCATTTAAATTAAATTTTTTAAATTTAATAATACATCCCTAACAATAATTTTTCTACATAATTTCTGTAGGGATGGCGACGATGAGTGATCAAATTCAAATTAAGCTTTTGTCATTGAAAAAAGAACTGGACAAAAATTTTAAAAAAAATAAATTAATTAATATTTGTAGCGGTTTAATAACCGCTACAGAAAAAAAAAATAACCGCTACTAATTAAAAACCGCTACAAAAATAAAAATAACCGCTACAAAAATGGATACATTAACCACTGCAAATGGTATGTGGATCCCTATAAATACCCTTACCACAACTCATTTCAAACACTCCCCCCTTTCTTTTCACCTTACCTTTCTTTCATTTTCTCTCATTTACAACTTCTTTTGTATGAGTTGAGGAGCTGAACAATACGATCAAATATGGTAACAAGTTTTTTAATTTTTTTTCAATACTTCTTTCCTTTGTATAAAATTTATTCTCAGCATTTTTTTTTCTAGATATTTTACAACTTTATTTCATTTTCATCTATTTTTCATAAACAATTACATTGTAGTAAACAACAATAGTTCCTTATTACCTACATATAGTTAATAATATTATCAATACAGTTTTTATACTAATCTAATCAAATTAAATTATTCTTTTTAATTTATAAATAAGTTAAACTATTGAACAAATAGGCTAATTAAATTAGATAAACTAATAAAAAAATAAACTATTTAATTTAATATTAAAAAAACAGAAACAAATGATCATATTTTTTAAAAAAAAAATTTTATATTTTTGTAGCAGTTAATAAACCGCTACTAATTAACGCACCTTTTTTAAACTGAAATTAATTTTTTGGCAAGAATTTTGAATTTTCATGAAATTAGTAGCGGTTAGATAACCGCTACAAATTTCATCAAAAATTCAAAAGTAGTAGCGGTTTATTAACCACTACAAAATACAAAAATAATTTCATTTCTCTTTTCCGCCTTCAAAATTTTAGTTTTTTATTTTTGTAGCGGTTATATAACCGCTACAAATATCTCTGAAAAAAATTTCACTCATGAAGATTTGGTAGCGGTTGGGTTGAACCGCTACAAATTATGTAGCGGTTATTTTCCTTGAGTAGCGGTTTTAGATAACCGCTACAAAACCACTTGCAACATACGATTTAGTAGCGGTTTGTCTAACCGCCACTAATATTGTTTGTAGTGGTTAAAACTGCTACTAATACCCATTTTTAACCGTTACCAAATCACATTTTTTTTGTAGTGAAAATAAGATTTCAGATTTTGGGAAAATGACCTTACTGTCCTTCAATTTTTAGAAATAATCTCATCTGGGAGCCACGACCGCCAGTAAATGAGTTTTGGCAAAGGTTGTTTCAAGTGGGATTTAATTCTATTACCTTTTATACTTAATTTTTCTTTTATTACTCACCTACTCTTTTGTTTTATCTCTAAAGTACTCTATATCATGCACTCATGTGAATATAGAGGATGTGAAGTGTGAATTATAAAAAGTCAATGTCATTAAATAATAATATTAGAATTTTAAGAAATATTACATATTTCTATTCTTGATGAATGAAAACATATTGGAGTTCCACCCACGTACGCAACCCATTTAGGCATTTTAAGTACTAAAAGTTTAATGCTTGATGCCCCATTCAAAGAGTGGATTGAATTTACTTTCTTCAAAGGGTTCCAATAAACTAATGAATGTAATGTATGAGTTTGCTGTTTCTAGATCATATAAATATTGGTCAAGATGCCAGCTGCTTTTCTAAATGTTCAGTATATACTCCTTCTGATCATATTTATAAGAACCTGATAATTGAATTACGTGATTTAAGAAAATGGTAACACTTAGTTAAAAATAATAAATATGTCTGAAATAAACCTTTTTCCAAGCATACCGTTATTTACCTTATTTATCAAGCATAATTACAATTTTCAAAGTCTTTTTATATTTTGGACCAGAGTGAGTAGCAAATATTAATAAAAAAGAAAAAGCTAACTGTGATTCCTTCAATGGTGTTCTTAGAACATTTACACACACACACCTAAATGAGTTTTGAAAATCAATAAGCAATACAATGAAAATATGGTTCAAATATTAACAATGGCAAGGAAGAACCAATTTAGTTTCTTGTCCCCTTCCTTTCCCAAACCATATTTTCCCTTGGCCCATAATAACCAGTTTCTTCTACTTCACATATAGAACTTCCTTAAGTAACTGGAAGGGATGTATGAAGTTACCTTTGTTTAGTATAATTATGACTGTCTTAACAAGCATTTTTTTGGGCAACAGTCTGCTTAGACATGAGGTAAAAGAAGAAAGCGGACATTCTTCAATTTCCATAAAGTAAGAAGTTGGCGAGGTAAGTTTCCAATTAATTTGGGACAATTATACTCCCTCTAGTCTTTAATATGAGACATATTTGGGGACTTGATTTTGATCCTAAATATAAGACAAAGTTTTCATATTTGTCACTTTTTCCCTAATTTACCCTTATTGATGTTCCCTTAACAATAATAAAGGAAGGTGGGGAAGGAGGGAATTAATGAAGGTGACTGAGAAGATTTAGAAAATATATATCATATTTACTAACTTAACTAATTTTTTTAATCTAATCAAATTAGATAAATATGTTTTATATTAAAGATCAGAGGAGTTAAAGCCAAGAGTGCGGAGTTTAGGTCGAAGGTCATACATAATATCTCCTTATGCCCACGAAAATAGAAATAAATATTGAGAAACAAGATTAAGAATGAAAGTATTATAACAGAAACATTTCTAAGATGTTAAAAATATAAAAGAAGTTCTATGGTCCTAAGAGATGTCATAAACTTTTAAAACAAGATAATTCACCAGGTTTATAAAACACCCTAACTACACGTAAGGATTTTAGGAGAAGCCAAGTTGAGCAGGCTTCGAACGAAGCTAAGACCATTTGGCTATTAAGACAAGTCAAAGTTATTAATTGATTTCTAAATAAGGCAATTTGATACTTCTCTCTTCCTGTTTTTTCTTTTAAGATACAAATAAACTTACTTTTAAAAAATACCCCTATTTCTTTCATGTAAATAATAGTTCAAGAGACTTGGATAATTAAAGCTTTGAAATTCACAAGTTCAGTTTAATAATTCACATAGTTGCCATCAGCTATCCAAAACAAGCTTTTGGCAACAAAATTGCACTCTTCAATAAACCTATGTGACTGTAATACCTGTAGAGACAATGCGAAGCAATAAAGCAGTTATACAACATGGATTTATCAAAGTAAGCTTTGATATGTTTGGTTTAATTTTATATTGGTACTTGTTGGTGAGACTTAGATAAGTGTTTATTTGTCTATGATAGTTTATTCTTGTGTTGTATTTTGTATTGATGCACTAAGATTTTGCATTGAACATATTTCCTTATATTTTAATGAGATTATGCATTATATGTAATTATTATGGTGTGTAGCTGAATTAATTCATATTGAATGTTGCAATTATGCTCTTACTGAAGAGGAAGCAAGTGCATTAAAATAATTTTTGAAAGCACATCAAGTCGTTTTTAACAATTTTTCTAAGCAATGACTATAAATGCGATCGTAGGATTAGTCATAATTAGATAGATTAGACTCAATGCAATTGCTTGAAGTTTTCAATTTGACTTGATAAAAAATTAACTTCCAAATCATTTTAAGAAACCAGGAACCAACGTTGCTATCAAGAGTATTTCCTCATATCCATCCAATTTTTACAAAGAAAATACCAAAAATAATAGTTAACATTTAATTAAATTGCATTACTCTTTTAGTTATTAATTTGAAAAACCAAAACCCCTATTTCCCCTTGTTTTCATTACATTTACATAGCATTTAGATTATTTAGGAACAAATAAAAGGCTCCTCGAGGAAAGAGAACGATCCTAAATTTATCTATATGTAATCTTTAGTTAATTTTTTATTATGAATCCCAAGACTAAGGTAAAAAAAAGTCTTCATCAATAATCACCTCCTTCAAGTTTCCACTTCTTGATTTCTCTTCCCATTTTTTTATAGGGTGAAAGTGCAAATTTAGGATTCAACAATTTTGTTAGGAGCATCCATAAGATTTATATATTTCTGTTGCAAAAGGTAGCCATAAACTATTTATTTGGGAGCATATTTAGCAACGTCATTAAAAACACTTAACTGCCGTTACTTTTTGAAATGTGAGTCCCACTAGTCTTCTTTCTCTATATTATTTTAATATTTTTTTAATGGAAAAATATTACTTTGGTCACATAAAAACAATTTCATTTCAGTTAATGCCTAAAAGATTTTAAAATCTCAGTGCAAAACTTAATCTATTTTTACTGACAGAGTTTAATTTCATTTTAACCCAAGGGGTGCAGTCATATTTCATAATCTTTTGGGGGTTATCTGAAATGAAATTTTTTCCATGTGGCCTAAGTGATATTTTTCCATTAAAAAATATTAAAATAATACAGAGAGAGAAGACTGGTGGGGCAAAAAGTAACAGGAGTCAAGTGTTTTTAACGTTGTTGCTAAATCTGCTCCAAAATAAATAATTTATGGCTACTTTTGCACCCGAAAGAGATAAGTCTTATGGATGCTCCTAGCGAAATTGTTGAATGCTAAATTTGCACCTTAGCCCTTTTTTATATGTGACCATTTTTAAATTTATTATTTTCCTAATCACATGACACATTTATTATTTTGCTAAACACGTCTTTTATGTGACCATTTTTAAATAAGAGAACTATTGTTTCAAAATATATTGTTCTAGAATTTCAATGTAGTAAATAAAAGTATTTTAGTTCATGTGAAATTATATTTTTATATTAATTATTAATTTCTTTTTTCACATGCAAAACCTTAAACAATTAAAGAATTGAAATGGAGGGAGTACATGTGTGTTGCTTTTCATGTAAATTCTCAATCAAATGTTTTTTACGTTAACAAATGTGGATGAAATTTTTATTGTTTCTTCTACTTCACATATAGAACTTGTTTATAACAAGAACGGGTCTATGGAGTTACCTTTGATTAATATTTACTAGGACTATCTTAACGAGTGTGTGTGTGTGTTTTTCTGTTATTCTTGTGTTGAACAAGATCAATAAACCGTAAGTCTTAAACATAAGTAATGCCACTTTTTATCCTGTTCGTCGTGGATACAATCAATATCAATATCTGTTTGTGTTAGAGTGTAAATAATTAAGACTAATTCGGTTAGCTTTATGTACACGTGTCACATCTGTAACTAATTAAGTTAGATCCACGTGACTTAACTACAGGTTGTTATGTGCCAGCTCATGTACTCACTTGCGTATATATATCTCCAAGCTATGTACAGTTCTGATATCAATAACATACAGATTTATCTCACTACACTCTCTTTCCTTGAATATTCTCCTTTCTCTTCTTTCCTTTCTGTCACTCTTATAGTTTGGACATGAGACAGAAGATATTCCAATTGATGCCTGGATCAAGGAATTGAGTACATAGTGCATATCTGTATTAATTAATTGTATTTTGGGCATATTCGTACAACGCAAGGGGTTTTGTGGTATAGTCACTATTTAAAAGAATGGTAAAATGTTTTGTATACTGAGATATAGAATTTTATTTTATATATTTAAAAGGGAAGTAGTATAAATTGCCTATCAATATGTAGATTCCTTTCTTTGACATTCGTCAGATTCTGAGAAAACAATTGAAATGACCAATCTATTAGCTATAACTATTCAATAAGTCAGGAGGCTAGACTAGATTACCATTTCATTGCCATGATGCTTTAGAGTGTTAATTTGGCTGAGAAATTGGATTTCCTGAAAAGAAGAAAAATTAGCACCACTTTTATATAGACCATCCCCTTCTTATCCCTCACATAAAATTACAGTTCTGATCCTTTGATATGTTCTGCTTGACGAACATCTATGCACGTTTCCTAATTAATAGAATTTAATTTTGTAATTTGTTCCAATATTTCATCCTTCCAATTTTTGCTATGGAATATAAACAAAATTTTCTTTAAGGCTATTTTTCGATGGAGAAAAAAATGATGAGAAAATATGGGAGAGGGAATACTAGAAAGAAAAACTTTTCAATATGGTAAAAAAGCTTACCATTTTGGGGAGTTTTCCCTCTTGATACTTTTTCTCCTCTAATTTTCTCTCCATCCAAACTTACGATTAAAGAAGAAGGTTGCTTGTCATTATTGTGAATGGTCTTTTTTGTAGTAGCAGTGGGGTGTTTGGAAGCAGGAATAGTAGCATCTTGATTTAATACGTATGAATATCTCCCTCTGCATGGACGACATGCGACGGAACATACTTGTAATTGTAACTTTCTGAATGGTTGTAATTTGTTATTGTTGGTTAGTTTTATGACTCTTCATATCTGCAAACTAAAAGATTGCAAGTTATTTGAACTCTTAAGTAAGTTGGGACGAATAACAGTAACAAAATATCCCATGTGACGAACAAAAGACGGCAGAAACAGCCGCCATTTACGTTCTGATGACATTGAAGGCTGATATACAAAATTCTTGAGAGCCTGTAAGCAACAATAATTTCTTGAGAGCCTTATTTATTTGTGATTTTAGAAAGGGATGGGCTAGTAATTCTGCAGCAGACGGGCGGCTGGTTGGAGTTCTTGTGAAGCAGAGTTCGAGAAAATCTTCACCCTCTCCGCATAACTCTTCTGGTATGGGCGGGTGTTGCTTTTTAATACAAACTTGATAGAATGCCTGACCCTGCATAGTTGATAAATTTGTTCTATTTATATACTACTTTGACTAATAAATGAAAGCTCCATGTATGGGATACAATGTCTCATGTAATTCCCAAAATTATATTTTGATAGGAAACTATGCCCAAAATTTCTCACTTGTCCTTGCATTTAATCAGGGCACTACTTCACTAACGCTAGACCTAAATATTTAGTTCCCCGAGTCCATTATATGCTTCGCTTATTATATAGCAATACTCTGCGCTAAGTTGTACACGTGCTGATAAGTCTACTGTTGTAAGATTAGAAGTGTTATGTTTGTGTTGGGTAAAGCATCAAAAGAAAGACAAACTCATTGAGTTTACATAAAAATATAAAAGTAAAGTCATATTATCTAATGCAATGTTAGCTCTATAATATATATTGAAGTGTAGAAGTGTTTACCGGTTCAAAATCAGGCCAAGGGTGCTTCCCTGGGAACATTTCAATGATTACACAACCCAAACTCCATATATCAGCAGCACAAGCTTCACGCGAGCTCTTGTATTTTTTCAATTCAAGAACCTAAATGAGAAGCAAGTTTATTAACAAATACTTTTGTAAAGCATACAGTAGATTATGAAAACATATACCTCTGGGGGTGCATAATATGGAGTTCCAATCTCAGAGTGCTCGCCCACAGATTCTGTCAGCAATTCAACACAGAAATCCAATTAAAGTCATCAATGTTTCTGACTGTTAGGACTATCATATCAATCCCAAGGATATTGAAAAGGCCACAAATAACCTCCAATACTATGGGGGACACACACTCGATCCTTAACATGAAACATCATGTTAAATTAGTGCAAATATTAAGTCTAAAGTTCTAAAATCAATGGCCGCGGTTTCGTCACGTGAATGCATGTTGTATAGGATATCCAAAACCCAGATCGGTTCGGTCCGGTGACCCGGTCTGGTCTGGGTTTTTTATTTTTTTATTTTTTAAAAATCAATTTTTTTAATTTTTACTTTAGAATTGCATACTAATAAGTCTAAAATTTTCAATTTCTCACCGGTTTGGCCCGGGTTGAGCTCCGATTTGGCCCCGATCTGACCCACTGACCCTTAACCCAGTACTAGGGGTGTAAACAGGCCAGGCTTTTGCCTTTACAGGCCTGGCCTGTTAAGGCACAAACTGGCCTGAGCCTGGCCTGTGGCCTGTTGAAGGCCAATTTTTAGGCCTGGGTCTGACCTGTTCACAGGCCTAGCCTGGCCTGAAGCCTATTAAGGAGGCCTGAATTTTTAAAATTTTTTAAGTAAACCGACAAGCTTACAGGCCACACTGCAAAACAAGCCAACAGGCCACAGGCCGAAAAAAGGCTAAAACTTACAAGCTCAGGCGAAATTATCCTTTAACCCTTATCTGATTGTTTTTTTAAAAAAATATTTTAACAGATTCAGGCCGGCCTGACAGGCCTAACAAGCCTGTCAATAGGCCTTGGCCTGGCCTATTAAGGAAAACAGGCTTTTGTTTTGGCCTTGGCCTGGCCTTTTAACCAGACAGGCCAGGCTTGAATAGGCCAATCACAGGCCAGGCTACAGGTCCTTGACAGGCCGCCTGGCCTGTTTCCACCCCTATCCAATACCCCGACCTGTTCAATACCCGATCCGAGTTTTAATACCTTGATCAGCAATACCGCAGTATCAGATGCAATCAACATTGATTCCAAAAGGAGTTTTAGCAATTATTGAGAAATTAAGCAAGGATTGTTTTTGGAACCAACAGGACGAATCTAAGAAACTTCATCTATTAGCTTGGGATGTGTTTAAGAAAGCGAAGACTGAGGGAGGTTTAGGGATAATGGACCTTCAGTGCTAGAATCAAGCCTTCCTTATGAAGCTTTGTTGGGGAATGATCATAAAGCCTGAGGCTATGTGGGTAAGGTGCCTTCGTTCGAAATACTCATGCGGGACGTCTAAAGTCCCTCAAGTGTGAAGAAGACGTGATCAATCAGCCGTGTGGAGTGAAATAGTTGCAGTCTAGGAAGGGTTTAAACAGGGGCTATGTAGACTCTTAAAAAGTGGGAGATTCACTCAGGCATGGCAGGACTACTGGACACCAATGGATAGACCACTGAAGGATTATGTTGATAAGAATGAAAATTTGGTGGACATGGATGCCCGTGTCAGTTCCTTTGTAACTCAGGAAGGGGAATGGGATAGAGAAAGATGGGAGAGCTTCCTCCCTACCTGGGTCGTGGAGAAAATCATGCTGGTCCCTCCTCCTACGGGAATAGAGGAGGATGTTATCTGTTGGAGATTAGCTTCAGATGGCAACTTTAGTGTGAAGTCAGCATATAACAAAATTTATCACAAGCCAGAGCAAAGCCGACAATCTCACTGGCAAACTTTATGGCAATGGGGAAGTCCTAAAAGAGTTAAAATGTTCATGTGGCAAGTATTCCATGAGAGATTACCAACAAATCAATTGAGAGCTAAGCATAATCCGAACGTCCTAAACACCTGTCCCTTTGAGTGTGAGAGTGAAGAGAGTAACCTTCACATATTGAGAGACTGCGAGCAAGCCAAGAGAGTGTGGTTTTTTATAACTAACCATATATACTATACTATGTTCTTTACTGGTAATTTGCAGGAATGGCTTAAATGGAACTTGCAAAATTCTCCCCAGGGAACAGGAGGATGGCTAGATGGCCATAGCAAAGAGTGTTCAGTACCATATACTAGCTCCTATGGAAGAACCGATGCAGCTGGGCGCTTGAAGGGAGAGCTGACAACCCGAATCAGATAGTTCACAAATGTTTGTATCATCTCTTCAAAGAAGTGGAAAAAGGCAGCTTCCGTCATCAGATTTTCCAAGCACCAGATAGGGGAACAAACCACTAGCAACCTCCAGATCCGGGCTACGTACGTGTAGATGTAGATGGTTCCAGAGACAGCAACGGACATGCGGCTTATGGTTGGGTTATAAGGAACCACCAGGGCAATTAGATGTGTGGATTTCAACAGAGATTGGGGCATAATAACTCGGCTGTTGCGGAAATACATGCGATTCACAGTGGACTACAGTTATGTAAGCAGCTGGATTTTACCAGGATCAGGCTCTTTACAGATTCTTTGCAAGCTATTCACCTGTTATCCATAGATGGTGGAACTGCTCACCCTCTATTTGATGTCATCTTAGAGACTAGATCCCTCATTTACAGGGACTGGGACTTGGTGATCACTCATGCCCACAGAGAGACTATCCGATGCGCTGACTATCTAGCGAGGAAAGCTCAGTTGAGTAATCAGGAGTTTTTGGTGATAGAAACATGCCCGGTGGAATGCAACCAACTTTTTGCGATGGAATGTGGAGGAATACCACAAGATCATCTGGTGATGCAGACTTAGCATTCTTGTAATTCTTCAAGCTTTACTCGCCTTTGTATGCAAAAAGAAAAAAAGAAAAATGCAGCCTTCTTCATCCTAAATATGCATGAACCAAGTGATTAATTAACTATGTATATTCTCCTCCTCAGCTTAAATCAGAAGAATGCTTACTGTTCCATGGGCATAATACTTCAGAATGTTTCGATGTTCGAGCAGGCTCAAAATAAGGATTTCCTGAAAATAAAGATATACACTAATTTAGTCATGTTCAATTGTGGAGGATTATGTGTGACAAAGAAATTGTAATGATATATATAAGATGAGAATTGAATAGGGTATTAGGCTATATCCCATATCACCAATTATTTCTTCTGAAATTAAATTAGGACAATAAGATCAAAATATCTACTCAATCTAGTCCTTAATATAAGACATATATACTTAATTTGATTAGATTAAAAAAATTAGCAAAGTTAGTAGTTAATATAAAATGTATTTTATAAAATACCCTAGTCATCTTCATTAATTCCCTCCTCCCTCTCCTCCTTGATTATGGTTGAAGGAGCACCTATAGGGATAAATTATAATCATTGTGTGGGAATATTGTACATTTATTTTGGATTATTTAGATTAATTGTTATTTCATTATTAAGTTTGATATTTATTATATATTAGGGTTAGTTATGGATATATTATATCTTAATTATTTTGATTTGATTAGGTTAAATTAGATTCCAAGTTAGCTGTAGGTTTGTCTATATAAAGGCACATATGTACTCTCTTTTATTCATGGATTCAGAATATATTTTTCTCTCAAATTGTCCGCATATTAACAAATATGAAAACTATATCTTATATTTAAGATTAAGATCAACTCCCCAAATATATTTTATATTAAGGACCGGAGGAGTGTTAGCTCTGTATCCTATATAGATATATGCATACCTGTTGCGACCAGTATAAACCATGTCATATTTGCCTGATCCAATGGCTGAAGGGATTGGATTAGCAGCTTCATGACTCTGTCCATCATCAAATTGAGTGTTCACAAATGGATGGTTTAGTAATGCTGCAGCAGATGGGCGCTTGGCTGGATCTCTGATGAAACAGCTTTCAAGAAATTTTTTACCCACCCTGGACACATTTTTTGGTATTTCCGGAACTTGATTTTTAAGACAAACTTTAAACATGACCTGATACTGCAGCATGTTTTAATCAGTGAGTAACATGTCTAATTAATAAACAAACAATAGATCCATAAAACATATATAATATCTCTGCTAATTTTGATATTACTCTGGGAAAAGGACCTCTAAAATTCTCCCTCTCCCTGTTTGCCTAATTGCAAGCATAAAATTTTTTTGATATAGAAAAGCAAAAAGGAATCGAAGTGAAGCACGGAAACCTGGATGAAGGGAGAAAAGAACATGCCATGCATGAAACCTTTTGTCATGATATGGATCCACCAGGACAAGAGATTGCTAAGATAAAGCCCAATAGAAAGAATGGGTCATGAGATTAGACCCGAGTGGACACATACACTTAGCTGCTATAACAAGGAACGATTAAATCTATCTAGAAGCTTTAACCCAATTTCTTGTACAAGTTGTTTAAAGTATTAAGGTATATTAAAATCATAAAATGTAAAAATGTATACCGGATTGGTGCAATCAGGCCAAGGATGCTTGACCGTGAACATTTCAATGAAGACACAGCCCAAACTCCAAATATCAGCAGCATAGGCTTCATCAGAGCTCTTACGTGCTCCTCTCTGAATAAGCTGTATGAGAAACAAGTTTATTAGTAGACATATATAGCGATGTCCAGATTAGTAAGAAAATAAATATACACCTCTGGAGCTGCATAACGTATAGTTTCCTTCAATAAGTGACTGCCCGCAGCCAACTATATCAACACACAAAATCCCAGTTATTCTTGTCCATAAGAGGAACTGTCATATCAATTCCAAGGGTATATATAAAAATGACCACAAATAACCAACAATATTATAATACCTCCGGTTCTTAACATGAAACATCACGTTAAATTAGTGCAAATATTAAGTCTAAAGTTCTAAAATCAATGGCTGCGGTTTCCTCACACGAATGCATGTTGTACAGGATATCCAAAAACTTACATGCTTAGATAAACCAAAGCCGTCCAGCTTTACAATGTTGACAAGACCGACAAGCAGGTTGTCTGGCTTTATGTCCCTATATATATAATCATACAAAAGAATAAAGAACAAATGAGATGACCAGAACTCATGAAGTATTCCTTGTAAATATGAACGGGATTATACCTGTGGACTACTCCTCTGTCGTGTAGGTAAACCAAACCATGGAGAATTTGCGCAGTGAAATTTTGAATTAAAGGTTCAGGTAAAGCACCTCGTCCTTGAATATATTTCTTCAGTGAACCTGGTTGTATGTATTCCATGTATAGAGAAATGCAGCCTCCTTCATCCTAAATATGCATGAACCAAGCGATTAATTAACTGTATATATTCTCCTCCTCAGCTTAAATCAGAAGAATACTTACTATTTCATGGCCATAATACTTTACAATATTTGTATGTTCCAGTTGGCTGAGAATTTTGATTTCCTGAAAACATAGATACACTAATTTAGTCATGTTTGATAAAATATAATGAACTGTGTGAATTTAATCATTTTTAGTTTCTATTTTGTTATTGCAATCATCAATAAAACGTTTTCTTTCTCCATCTTTTTAAAGTAAGTGAAGGATTTATTGACTTGGAATCACATCATAATCACTGAGGTTTAATTTAGAAACTATATATTGCACAATTTGAATTCTTTGAAGTTATAATGTTTATTGATTGATAGAAAAATTGGTAGTAAGGGAATTTGAATTCTGTTCGGGTATCATATTTTTTTAAAGACAAAAAATGATGAGAAGAGTAGAGACTTTAATTTTGTTTAGTTTCTTAACCCTAATCCAGAATTTATTCTTACTTTCTTATATTCTATTCACAGGCACTTCAAATTAAATGTTTAACTTTCTGATCCTTTAATGACAAAGAATCTTCACTTGGGGGGGATTATACGTGTGACAAAGAAATTGTAGTAATGCGCGTGCGCGAGACATACCATTTGTATGGATTCTATGTTTCCAAGTTTGTGAATGTCTTTGAGTTCCTTAACTGCACATAAGGCTCCGATTTCCCTGTCAGAAATGAAGAACAGAACATGCTTTTATGGAATAAAGACAATAACATCAGAACATCAGTTTAGCTAGACTAAGAAATTGGAATAAAGACAATAACATCAGAACATCAGTTTAGTCATATATACCTGTTGTGGGCAACATAAACAATCCCATATCCACCAGCCCCAATCCTTTCCCCTTTTTCCCGTCTGCTAAAATCAGTATTTTCAAATAGACAATCATCATCTTCCTCTAATGCACTTAAGTCTATGTCGCCATCGTGATCGTCATCTTCATCTTTCGTTACTCTGACAAGAATGGAAAACAAAACACATGTTTTTGATGGCTACACAAGTGTCTACATAATTCATTACTTATTGACTAAGATCAAAATAAGAAATTCGTGGGAGAATTATTATTATTATATACATATATACCTGTTAGAGGCAACATGAACGGATGGGGATCCAGCGTCCCCAATAGCGGGATCCACATTCATATATTCCTCTAGTTTTTCCCAATCTTGTTCTTGTATATTTTGCAACAAGATGTGATCAATAGAGTATCTTCTAGGGTCCATGAATCGAATATTTTCTGAATGACTTTGTAGATTGTGTAAACGAATTCCAAAATAAACTCCTTTTTCGTCTTCTTTTTGCTGTGCTTTGCTCTCAAGGGAAACCTTCACTTGATTCCACATATTTCGAAGGGGGAGTTCAGTATTGAGAATTATGCTTTGCATATCAAATATATATATGTGATCAGTCTTTATTGTTGACTGTACAATCCACTTAGAAGCAATATTCAGCTTGGTGTCATTGATGTGCACTGAGACTTGACAATTGTAGACATAATCATGGTCATCTTTAACAAGAACCCATAGAAAAGTTGTTGGCAACACATTACGAACCCAAAATGATACAGAACTTCCCCGACTATAATTATGGAGCCCTTCTGGAAATTTTTTTCCGGGCAAAATAAAGTTTCTTTGTCCAGGTTGGAAGTTAAATGCCTGCCAATTGCGTATTGCCAAAAAAAAAAAAAAATTAACTAATACAATTAATAAAAGAAAATAATTATAGAGAGAGGGACAGGGAGATATACCTGCTTCAATACTTTGCTTTTAGATAACCCAGTCAATGATGAGCAACATATGGCACTAAATGTTTCCAAATTTGGTGGCACCCCTTCAATATGCTTAAGTTGACTGCAATTATCCAACCATATGAGTTTCAAATTATAAGATTGATGCATGCCCCAACGATTGTATGCTGTATTGGGGAGACGATTCCAGCAGGGAGACTTGTAAGAGATGTCACACATCGAGGTATAAGACAATTCGGAAGGGGAAAAAGCAGAAGAAGAAACCTGCAAAGATTCTCAGGTACTTCCCTTTGAAACCTCACTTACAAAGATTATTTATGTCATCTAAAATTGCGGAGCACATTAGGTGGCATGCCGTTGATAAGAATGAAGACGGTAAATTAAGACATCCTCGGGATGCAGACGCTTGGAAAACGTTTGACAACGACTTTCCAAATTTTGCAACTGACCCCAGAAATGTTCAGCTTGCGATGGCGACTGACGGTTTCAATCCTTTCTAGAATCTTAGCACAAGTTACAGTATTTGGCCGGTAGTCTTAGTTCCCTACAACTTACCCCCTGGATGTGTATGAAACAAAGCTCGTTCATTATGTCTATGATCATTCTAGGCAAAAAGGCACCGGGCAATGACATCAATTTGTATCTCCAACTGCTTATTGCGGAATTGCTTGAGCTGTGGAATGTCAGCATGGAGACGTACAACGCTTACGACAAGACTTTGTTCAACTTGTGTGCAGCTTTGATATGGACGATTAATGACTTTCCTGGCATTGGCATATTATCTGATTGGAATGTGCATACTGGGTCGGCGTGTCCAACTTGACTCTGACGCAGTGCGCCTTCCCCACAGCAGAAAGTGGTGCTTTATGGGGCATCGGAGGTTTCTTGATGGAACGCATAAGTTCAGATTACAACGGAATTGCTTCAATGGCAAACCAGAAAAAAGAGGACCACCTCAGACTTTGTCCGATATCGATATCTTACAGCAGCTTGATCATGTTGACTTCGAGTTTTGAAAAAGCGACAATTCAGCACAAACTTGCTAAAAGACACGCAGGACTTCGACGCCGCAGCAGTCTTGAAGAAGATAAGTATTTTATTCACTCTTCCATATTGGAGATCTAATTTACTTCACCACAGTCTTGATGTCATGCACATTGAAAAGAATGTTTGCGACAATGTGCTATATATGTTGCTTAATGAACCCGGCAAGACAAAAGATCACCTTCAAGCGAGGAAAAATTTATGCGACATGGGAGTTCGTGCAGACGCTTGGCCAGATGAGCATGATAAATTTCAGCCGGTAAAGTTTACCCTCATAAAACCAAACAAGGAAGTCTTCCTCGCGATGTTGAAGAAATTAAAAGTTCCTGGTCGGTATTCAAGCAATATTTCTCGATGTGTTGACTTACAGGCTCGAAAGGTTGCTAGCCTGAAGAGTCATGACTCACATGTTTTTATGCAGCAGTTACTCCCTTTGGCTATAAAGAATGCACTTCCTCCCGATGTTTATATCGTTTTGGTGGAACTTTGTTCTTTCTTTCTGAAGTTGTGTTCTAAGGTTTTGATTGTTGAGGAGCTCGATCAGCTACAATCCAAAATCATTCTTACGCTTTGTCATTTAGAGATGATCTTTCCTCCGTCCTTTTTTACTGTGATGGTTCACCTTACAGTCTACCTCGTTTATGAAACAAAGCTCGCTGGACCAGTACAATATCGATGGATGTATCCGATTGAGAGGTACTCATTTTAAATATGTGCTTTATTCTTCGTATTTAATGTTTGATAGTCATCCTTTTCAGCATTTAGTATCAATTTTCTCTTCTTTACTTCGTAGGTTTCTTGGTAAATTAAAATCTTACGTAAGGAATAAGGAGTGGCCAGAAGGTTCTATAGCTGAAGGCTATAAAGGGGATGAGGTATTGTATTTTTGTTCAAGGTATTTTGATGATCTTGAGACGGCTTTCAACCGCCCAACTCATGTTGACGATTGTCCTGAACCTGCGCTAACATCAGGAGAATTTATCCCTCGGTTGGTAAACCAGTTGGAGCAACTGAGAAGTTGCAAGCATATAAATATGTCTTGATTAATTGCACTCAAGTTGAACCTTTCATACAATAAGAATTGTACACTCACATGTTTTTCTATATCTTTCGTAAAATTTCTCACTTTGATTTCACTATCGCCTTTCCATTATTAATTGTAGAGAATTCAGAAGTCATGTTAAGCGTCAACTCAGGATCCGTACACAAATATCCTCGGAAGTTGATAGCAGGGTCCACAGAGAATTCCCGAGCCGGTTTGCTCGCAAAATACTAAATGACCACAACCCACACTCACCAGATTTCAGAGCTCTTGCAATCGGCCCTCTTGATCACGTAAAAAGATTTACAGCATACATACAATGTCAATGGTTTTAAGCTTTGAACGGTTTCACGGGATCAAAGATTGCAAACTCAGAATTCGGGTGTTTATAGCACATTTGGGACAAGGAGTTATGCGAGCAGCAGTGACGCCAACATGCAGTTTGGAGGCGTCCCTTACTATGGAAAGCTTCTTGATGTGATCGAACTTAATTATCAAGGCCGTTTCACCTTGACGCTGTTCAAGTGTTTGTGGGCAAATACCACTACTTCTCGAGGACTGACAACTGACGACTTAGGGATCACATCAGTCAATTTCTCACGGCTGATTCATACTGGTATTTCTCAAGATGATGAGCCGTATATTCTTGCTTCAGAGGCACATCAGATTTATTATGTCAAGGACGAGAGGCACAGGGATTGGCATATGGTCGTTCATTTAAAGCCACGAGACCTTTATGACATGGGTAAAAGCGATAACATCGCCTACGAGAGTGAGCCATTTCAGCCAGCCGATTTTCAAAACTACTTCCTGAAGGCGATGACAATTTACCTCTATTGCGGTGAGTTTTTTTAAGTCCACATCATTTAAATTAAATTTTTTAAATTTAATAATACATCCCTAACAATAATTTTTCTACATAATTTCTGTAGGGATGGCGACGATGAGTGATCAAATTCAAATTAAGCTTTTGTCATTGAAAAAAGAACTGGACAAAAATTTTAAAAAAAATAAATTAATTAATATTTGTAGCGGTTTAATAACCGCTACAGAAAAAAAAAATAACCGCTACTAATTAAAAACCGCTACAAAAATAAAAATAACCGCTACAAAAATGGATACATTAACCACTGCAAATGGTATGTGGATCCCTATAAATACCCTTACCACAACTCATTTCAAACACTCCCCCCTTTCTTTTCACCTTACCTTTCTTTCATTTTCTCTCATTTACAACTTCTTTTATATGAGTTGAGGAGCTGAACAATACGATCAAATATGGTACAAGTTTTTTAATTTTTTTTCAATACTTCTTTCCTTTGTATAAAATTTATTCTCAGCATTTTTTTTTCTAGATATTTTACAACTTTATTTCATTTTCATCTATTTTTCATAAACAATTACATTGTAGTAAACAACAATAGTTCCTTATTACCTACATATAGTTAATAATATTATCAATACAGTTTTTATACTAATCTAATTAAATTAAATTATTCTTTTTAATTTATAAATAAGTTAAACTATTGAACAAATAGGCTAATTAAATTAGATAAACTAATAAAAAAATAAACTATTTAATTTAATATTAAAAAAACAGAAACAAATGATCATATTTTTTTAAAAAAATTTTTTATATTTTTGTAGCGGTTAATAAACCGCTACTAATTAACGCACCTTTTTTAAACTGAAATTAATTTTTTGGCAAGAATTTTGAATTTTCATGAAATTAGTAGCGGTTAGATAACCGCTACAAATTTCATCAAAAATTCAAAAGTAGTAGCGGTTTATTAACCACTACAAAATACAAAAATAATTTCATTTCTCTTTTCCGCCTTCAAAATTTTAGTTTTTTATTTTTGTAGCGGTTATATAACCGCTACAAATATCTCTGAAAAAAATTTCACTCATGAAGATTTGGTAGCGGTTGGGTTGAACCGCTACAAATTATGTAGCGGTTATTTTCCTTGAGTAGCGGTTTTAGATAACCGCTACAAAACCACTTGCAACATACGATTTAGTAGCGGTTTGTCTAACCGCCACTAATATTGTTTGTAGTGGTTAAAACTGCTACTAATACCCATTTTTAACCGTTACCAAATCACATTTTTTTTGTAGTGAAAATAAGATTTCAGATTTTGGGAAAATGACCTTACTGTCCTTCAATTTTTAGAAATAATCTCATCTGGGAGCCACGACCGCCAGTAAATGAGTTTTGGCAAAGGTTGTTTCAAGTGGGATTTAATTCTATTACCTTTTATACTTAATTTTTCTTTTATTACTCACCTACTCTTTTGTTTTATCTCTAAAGTACTCTATATCATGCACTCATGTGAATATAGAGGATGTGAAGTGTGAATTATAAAAAGTCAATGTCATTAAATAATAATATTAGAATTTTAAGAAATATTACATATTTCTATTCTTGATGAATGAAAACATATTGGAGTTCCACCCACGTACGCAACCCATTTAGGCATTTTAAGTACTAAAAGTTTAATGCTTGATGCCCCATTCAAAGAGTGGATTGAATTTACTTTCTTCAAAGGGTTCCAATAAACTAATGAATGTAATGTATGAGTTTGCTGTTTCTAGATCATATAAATATTGGTCAAGATGCCAGCTGCTTTTCTAAATGTTCAGTATATACTCCTTCTGATCATATTTATAAGAACCTGATAATTGAATTACGTGATTTAAGAAAATGGTAACACTTAGTTAAAAATAATAAATATGTCTGAAATAAACCTTTTTCCAAGCATACCGTTATTTACCTTATTTATCAAGCATAATTACAATTTTCAAAGTCTTTTTATATTTTGGACCAGAGTGAGTAGCAAATATTAATAAAAAAGAAAAAGCTAACTGTGATTCCTTCAATGGTGTTCTTAGAACATTTACACACACACACCTAAATGAGTTTTGAAAATCAATAAGCAATACAATGAAAATATGGTTCAAATATTAACAATGGCAAGGAAGAACCAATTTAGTTTCTTGTCCCCTTCCTTTCCCAAACCATATTTTCCCTTGGCCCATAATAACCAGTTTCTTCTACTTCACATATAGAACTTCCTTAAGTAACTGGAAGGGATGTATGAAGTTACCTTTGTTTAGTATAATTATGACTGTCTTAACAAGCATTTTTTTGGGCAACAGTCTGCTTAGACATGAGGTAAAAGAAGAAAGCGGACATTCTTCAATTTCCATAAAGTAAGAAGTTGGCGAGGTAAGTTTCCAATTAATTTGGGACAATTATACTCCCTCTAGTCTTTAATATGAGACATATTTGGGGACTTGATTTTGATCCTAAATATAAGACAAAGTTTTCATATGTGTCACTTTTTCCCTAATTTACCCTTATTGATGTTCCCTTAACAATAATAAAGGAAGGTGGGGAAGGAGGGAATTAATGAAGGTGACTGAGAAGATTTAGAAAATATATATCATATTTACTAACTTAACTAATTTTTTTAATCTAATCAAATTAGATAAATATGTTTTATATTAAAGATCAGAGGAGTTAAAGCCAAGAGTGCGGAGTTTAGGTCGAAGGTCATACATAATATCTCCTTATGCCCACGAAAATAGAAATAAATATTGAGAAACAAGATTAAGAATGAAAGTATTATAACAGAAACATTTCTAAGATGTTAAAAATATAAAAGAAGTTCTATGGTCCTAAGAGATGTCATAAACTTTTAAAACAAGATAATTCACCAGGTTTATAAAACACCCTAACTACACGTAAGGATTTTAGGAGAAGCCAAGTTGAGCAGGCTTCGAACGAAGCTAAGACCATTTGGCTATTAAGACAAGTCAAAGTTATTAATTGATTTCTAAATAAGGCAATTTGATACTTCTCTCTTCCTGTTTTTTCTTTTAAGATACAAATAAACTTACTTTTAAAAAATACCCCTATTTCTTTCATGTAAATAATAGTTCAAGAGACTTGGATAATTAAAGCTTTGAAATTCACAAGTTCAGTTTAATAATTCACATAGTTGCCATCAGCTATCCAAAACAAGCTTTTGGCAACAAAATTGCACTCTTCAATAAACCTATGTGACTGTAATACCTGTAGAGACAATGCGAAGCAATAAAGCAGTTATACAACATGGATTTATCAAAGTAAGCTTTGATATGTTTGGTTTAATTTTATATTGGTACTTGTTGGTGAGACTTAGATAAGTGTTTATTTGTCTATGATAGTTTATTCTTGTGTTGTATTTTGTATTGATGCACTAAGATTTTGCATTGAACATATTTCCTTATATTTTAATGAGATTATGCATTATATGTAATTATTATGGTGTGTAGCTGAATTAATTCATATTGAATGTTGCAATTATGCTCTTACTGAAGAGGAAGCAAGTGCATTAAAATAATTTTTGAAAGCACATCAAGTCGTTTTTAACAATTTTTCTAAGCAATGACTATAAATGCGATCGTAGGATTAGTCATAATTAGATAGATTAGACTCAATGCAATTGCTTGAAGTTTTCAATTTGACTTGATAAAAAATTAACTTCCAAATCATTTTAAGAAACCAGGAACCAACGTTGCTATCAAGAGTATTTCCTCATATCCATCCAATTTTTACAAAGAAAATACCAAAAATAATAGTTAACATTTAATTAAATTGCATTACTCTTTTAGTTATTAATTTGAAAAACCAAAACCCCTATTTCCCCTTGTTTTCATTACATTTACATAGCATTTAGATTATTTAGGAACAAATAAAAGGCTCCTCGAGGAAAGAGAACGATCCTAAATTTATCTATATGTAATCTTTAGTTAATTTTTTATTATGAATCCCAAGACTAAGGTAAAAAAAAGTCTTCATCAATAATCACCTCCTTCAAGTTTCCACTTCTTGATTTCTCTTCCCATTTTTTTATAGGGTGAAAGTGCAAATTTAGGATTCAACAATTTTGTTAGGAGCATCCATAAGATTTATATATTTCTGTTGCAAAAGGTAGCCATAAACTATTTATTTGGGAGCATATTTAGCAACGTCATTAAAAACACTTAACTGCCGTTACTTTTTGAAATGTGAGTCCCACTAGTCTTCTTTCTCTATATTATTTTAATATTTTTTTAATGGAAAAATATTACTTTGGTCACATAAAAACAATTTCATTTCAGTTAATGCCTAAAAGATTTTAAAATCTCAGTGCAAAACTTAATCTATTTTTACTGACAGAGTTTAATTTCATTTTAACCCAAGGGGTGCAGTCATATTTCATAATCTTTTGGGGGTTATCTGAAATGAAATTTTTTCCATGTGGCCTAAGTGATATTTTTCCATTAAAAAATATTAAAATAATACAGAGAGAGAAGACTGGTGGGGCAAAAAGTAACAGGAGTCAAGTGTTTTTAACGTTGTTGCTAAATCTGCTCCAAAATAAATAATTTATGGCTACTTTTGCACCCGAAAGAGATAAGTCTTATGGATGCTCCTAGCGAAATTGTTGAATGCTAAATTTGCACCTTAGCCCTTTTTTATATGTGACCATTTTTAAATTTATTATTTTCCTAATCACATGACACATTTATTATTTTGCTAAACACGTCTTTTATGTGACCATTTTTAAATAAGAGAACTATTGTTTCAAAATATATTGTTCTAGAATTTCAATGTAGTAAATAAAAGTATTTTAGTTCATGTGAAATTATATTTTTATATTAATTATTAATTTCTTTTTTCACATGCAAAACCTTAAACAATTAAAGAATTGAAATGGAGGGAGTACATGTGTGTTGCTTTTCATGTAAATTCTCAATCAAATGTTTTTTACGTTAACAAATGTGGATGAAATTTTTATTGTTTCTTCTACTTCACATATAGAACTTGTTTATAACAAGAACGGGTCTATGGAGTTACCTTTGATTAATATTTACTAGGACTATCTTAACGAGTGTGTGTGTGTGTTTTTCTGTTATTCTTGTGTTGAACAAGATCAATAAACCGTAAGTCTTAAACATAAGTAATGCCACTTTTTATCCTGTTCGTCGTGGATACAATCAATATCAATATCTGTTTGTGTTAGAGTGTAAATAATTAAGACTAATTCGGTTAGCTTTATGTACACGTGTCACATCTGTAACTAATTAAGTTAGATCCACGTGACTTAACTACAGGCTGTTATGTGCCAGCTCATGTACTCACTTGCGTATATATATCTCCAAGCTATGTACAGTTCTGATATCAATAACATACAGATTTATCTCACTACACTCTCTTTCCTTGAATATTCTCCTTTCTCTTCTTTCCTTTCTGTCACTCTTATAGTTTGGACATGAGACAGAAGATATTCCAATTGATGCCTGGATCAAGGAATTGAGTACATAGTGCATATCTGTATTAATTAATTGTATTTTGGGCATATTCGTACAACGCAAGGGGTTTTGTGGTATAGTCACTATTTAAAAGAATGGTAAAATGTTTTGTATACTGAGATATAGAATTTTATTTTATATATTTAAAAGGGAAGTAGTATAAATTGCCTATCAATATGTAGATTCCTTTCTTTGACATTCGTCAGATTCTGAGAAAACAATTGAAATGACCAATCTATTAGCTATAACTATTCAATAAGTCAGGAGGCTAGACTAGATTACCATTTCATTGCCATGATGCTTTAGAGTGTTAATTTGGCTGAGAAATTGGATTTCCTGAAAAGAAGAAAAATTAGCACCACTTTTATATAGACCATCCCCTTCTTATCCCTCACATAAAATTACAGTTCTGATCCTTTGATATGTTCTGCTTGACGAACATCTATGCACGTTTCCTAATTAATAGAATTTAATTTTGTAATTTGTTCCAATATTTCATCCTTCCAATTTTTGCTATGGAATATAAACAAAATTTTCTTTAAGGCTATTTTTCGATGGAGAAAAAAATGATGAGAAAATATGGGAGAGGGAATACTAGAAAGAAAAACTTTTCAATATGGTAAAAAAGCTTACCATTTTGGGGAGTTTTCCCTCTTGATACTTTTTCTCCTCTAATTTTCTCTCCATCCAAACTTACGATTAAAGAAGAAGGTTGCTTGTCATTATTGTGAATGGTCTTTTTTGTAGTAGCAGTGGGGTGTTTGGAAGCAGGAATAGTAGCATCTTGATTTAATACGTATGAATATCTCCCTCTGCATGGACGACATGCGACGGAACATACTTGTAATTGTAACTTTCTGAATGGTTGTAATTTGTTATTGTTGGTTAGTTTTATGACTCTTCATATCTGCAAACTAAAAGATTGCAAGTTATTTGAACTCTTAAGTAAGTTGGGACGAATAACAGTAACAAAATATCCCATGTGACGAACAAAAGACGGCAGAAACAGCCGCCATTTACGTTCTGATGACATTGAAGGCTGATATACAAAATTCTTGAGAGCCTGTACGCAACAATAATTTCTTGAGAGCCTTATTTATTGGTGATTTTAGAAAGGGATGGGCTAGTAATTCTGCAGCAGACGGGCGGCTGGTTGGAGTTCTTGTGAAGCAGAGTTCGAGAAAATCTTTACCCTCTCCGCATAACTCTTCTGGTATGGGCGGGTGTTGCTTTTTAATACAAACTTGATAGAATGCCTGACCCTGCATAGTTGATAAATTTGTTCTATTTATATACTACTTTGACTAATAAATGAAAGCTCCATGTATGGGATACAATGTCTCATGTAATTCCCAAAATTATATTTTGATAGGAAACTATGCCCAAAATTTCTCACTTGTCCTTGCATTTAATCAGGGCACTACTTCACTAACGCTAGACCTAAATATTTAGTTCCCCGAGTCCATTATATGCTTCGCTTATTATATAGCAATACTCTGCGCTAAGTTGTACACGTGCTGATAAGTCTACTGTTGTAAGATTAGAAGTGTTATGTTTGTGTTGGGTAAAGCATCAAAAGAAAGACAAACTCATTGAGTTTACATAAAAATATAAAAGTAAAGTCATATTATCTAATGCAATGTTAGCTCTATAATATATATTGAAGTGTAGAAGTGTTTACCGGTTCAAAATCAGGCCAAGGGTGCTTCCCTGGGAACATTTCAATGATTACACAACCCAAACTCCATATATCAGCAGCACAAGCTTCACGCGAGCTCTTGTATTTTTTCAATTCAAGAACCTAAATGAGAAGCAAGTTTATTAACAAATACTTTTGTAAAGCATACAGTAGATTATGAAAACATATACCTCTGGGGCTGCATAATATGGAGTTCCAATCTCAGAGTGCTCGCCCACAGATTCTGTCAGCAATTCAACACAGAAATCCAATTAAAGTCATCAATGTTTCTGACTGTTAGGACTATCATATCAATGCCAAGGATATTGAAAAGGCCACAAATAACCTCCAATACTATGGGGGACACACACTCGATCCTTAACATGAAACATCATGTTAAATTAGTGCAAATATTAAGTCTAAAGTTCTAAAATCAATGGCCGCGGTTTCGTCACGTGAATGCATGTTGTATAGGATATCCAAAACCCAGATCGGTTCGGTCCGGTGACCCGGTCTGGTCTGGGTTTTTTATTTTTTTATTTTTTAAAAATCAATTTTTTTAATTTTTCCTTTAGAATTGCATACTAATAAGTCTAAAATTTTCAATTTCTCACCGGTTTGGCCCGGGTTGAGCTCCGATTTGGCCCCGATCTGACCCACTGACCCTTAACCCAGTACTAGGGGTGTAAACAGGCCAGGCTTTTGCCTTAACAGGCCTGGCCTGTTAAGGCACAAACTGGCCTGAGCCTGGCCTAAGGCCTGTTGAAGGCCAATTTTTAGGCCTGGGTCTGACCTGTTCACAGGCCTAGCCTGGCCTGAAGCCTATTAAGGAGGCCTGAATTTTTAAAATTTTTTAAGTAAACCGACAAGCTTACAGGCCACACTGCAAAACAAGCCAACAGGCCACAGGCCGAAAACAGGCTAAAACTTACAAGCTCAGGCGAAATTATCCTTTAACCCTTATCTGATTGTTTTTTTAAAAAAATATTTTAACAGATTCAGGCCGGCCTGACAGGCCTAACAAGCCTGTCAATAGGCCTTGGCCTGGCCTATTAAGGAAAACAGGCTTTTGTTTTGGCCTTGGCCTGGCCTTTTAACCAGACAGGCCAGGCTTGAATAGGCCAATCACAGGCTAGGCTACAGGTCCTTGACAGGCCGCCTGGCCTGTTTCCACCCCTATCCAATACCCCGACCTGTTCAATACCCGATCCGAGTTTTAATACCTTGATCAGCAATACCGCAGTATCAGATGCAATCAACATTGATTCCAAAAGGAGTTTTAGCAATTATTGAGAAATTAAGCAAGGATTGTTTTTGGAACCAACAGGACGAATCTAAGAAACTTCATCTATTAGCTTGGGATGTGTTTAAGAAAGCGAAGACTGAGGGAGGTTTAGGGATAATGGACCTTCAGTGCTAGAATCAAGCCTTCCTTATGAAGCTTTGTTGGGGAATGATCATAAAGCCTGAGGCTATGTGGGTAAGGTGCCTTCGTTCGAAATACTCATGCGGGACGTCTAAAGTCCCTCAAGTGTGAAGAAGACGTGATCAATCAGCCGTGTGGAGTGAAATAGTTGCAGTCTAGGAAGGGTTTAAACAGGGGCTATGTAGACTCTTAAAAAGTGGGAGATTCACTCAGGCATGGCAGGACTACTGGACACCACTGGATAGACCACTGAAGGATTATGTTGATAAGAATGAAAATTTGGTGGACATGGATGCCCGTGTCAGTTCCTTTGTAACTCAGGAAGGGGAATGGGATAGAGAAAGATGGGAGAGCTTCCTCCCTACCTGGGTCGTGGAGAAAATCATGCTGGTCCCTCCTCCTACGGGAATAGAGGAGGATGTTATCTGTTGGAGATTAGCTTCAGATGGCAACTTTAGTGTGAAGTCAGCATATAACAAAATTTATCACAAGCCAGAGCAAAGCCGACAATCTCACTGGCAAACTTTATGGCAATGGGGAAGTCCTAAAAGAGTTAAAATGTTCATGTGGCAAGTATTCCATGAGAGATTACCAACAAATCAATTGAGAGCTAAGCATAATCCGAACGTCCTAAACACCTGTCCCTTTGAGTGTGAGAGTGAAGAGAGTAACCTTCACATATTGAGAGACTGCGAGCAAGCCAAGAGAGTGTGGTTTTTTATAACTAACCATATATACTATACTATGTTCTTTACTGGTAATTTGCAGGAATGGCTTAAATGGAACTTGCAAAATTCTCCCCAGGGAACAGGAGGATGGCTAGATGGCCATAGCAAAGAGTGTTCAGTACCATATGCTAGCTCCTATGGAAGAACCGATGCAGCTGGGCGCTTGAAGGGAGAGCTGACAACCCGAATCAGATAGTTCACAAATGTTTGTATCATCTCTTCAAAGAAGTGGAAAAAGGCAGCTTCCGTCATCAGATTTTCCAAGCACCAGATAGGGGAACAAACCACTAGCAACCTCCAGATCCGGGCTACGTACGTGTAGATGTAGATGGTTCCAGAGACAGCAACGGACATGCGGCTTATGGTTGGGTTATAAGGGACCACCAGGGCAACTAGATGTGTGGATTTCAACAGAGATTAGGGCATAATAACTCGGCTGTTGCGGAAATACATGCGATTCACAGTGGACTACAGTTGTGTAAGCAGCTGGGTTTTACCAGGATCAGGCTCTTTACAGATTCTTTGCAAGCTATTCACCTGTTATCCATAGATGGTGGAACTGCTCACCCTCTATTTGATGTCATCTTAGAGACTAGATCCCTCATTTACAGGGACTGGGACTTGGTGATCACTCATGCCCACAGAGAGACTATCCGATGCGCTGACTATCTAGCGAGGAAAGCTCAGTTGAGTAATCAGGAGTTTTTGGTGATAGAAACATGCCCGGTGGAATGCAACCAACTTTTTGCGATGGAATGTGGAGGAATACCACAAGATCATCTGGTGATGCAGACTTAGCATTCTTGTAATTCTTCAAGCTTTACTCGCCTTTGTATGCAAAAAGAAAAAAAGAAAAATGCAGCCTTCTTCATCCTAAATATGCATGAACCAAGTGATTAATTAACTATGTATATTCTCCTCCTCAGCTTAAATCAGAAGAATGCTTACTGTTCCATGGGCATAATACTTCAGAATGTTTCGATGTTCGAGCAGGCTCAAAATAAGGATTTCCTGAAAATAAAGATATACACTAATTTAGTCATGTTCAATTGTGGAGGATTATGTGTGACAAAGAAATTGTAATGATATATATAAGATGAGAATTGAATAGGGTATTAGGCTATATCCCATATCACCAATTATTTCTTCTGAAATTAAATTAGGACAATAAGATCAAAATATCTACTCAATCTAGTCCTTAATATAAGACATATATACTTAATTTGATTAGATTAAAAAAATTAGCAAAGTTAGTAGTTAATATAAAATGTATTTTATAAAATACCCTAGTCATCTTCATTAATTCCCTCCTCCCTCTCCTCCTTGATTATGGTTGAAGGAGCACCTATAGGGATAAATTATAATCATTGTGTGGGAATATTGTACATTTATTTTGGATTATTTAGATTAATTGTTATTTCATTATTAAGTTTGATATTTATTATATATTAGGGTTAGTTATGGATATATTATATCTTAATTATTTTGATTTGATTAGGTTAAATTAGATTCCAAGTTAGCTGTAGGTTTGTCTATATAAAGGCACATATGTACTCTCTTTTATTCATGGATTCAGAATATATTTTTCTCTCAAATTGTCCGCATATTAACAAATATGAAAACTATATCTTATATTTAAGATTAAGATCAACTCCCCAAATATATTTTATATTAAGGACCGGAGGAGTGTTAGCTCTGTATCCTATATAGATATATGCATACCTGTTGCGACCAGTATAAACCATGTCATATTTGCCTGATCCAATGGCTGAAGGGATTGGATTAGCAGCTTCATGACTCTGTCCATCATCAAATTGAGTGTTCACAAATGGATGGTTTAGTAATGCTGCAGCAGATGGGCGCTTGGCTGGATCTCTGATGAAACAGCTTTCAAGAAATTTTTTACCCACCCTGGACACATTTTTTGGTATTTCCGGAACTTGATTTTTAAGACAAACTTTAAACATGACCTGATACTGCAGCATGTTTTAATCAGTGAGTAACATGTCTAATTAATAAACAAACAATAGATCCATAAAACATATATAATATCTCTGCTAATTTTGATATTACTCTGGGAAAAGGACCTCTAAAATTCTCCCTCTCCCTGTTTGCCTAATTGCAAGCATAAAATTTTTTTGATATAGAAAAGCAAAAAGGAATCGAAGTGAAGCACGGAAACCTGGATGAAGGGAGAAAAGAACATGTCATGCATGAAACCTTTTGTCATGATATGGATCCACCAGGACAAGAGATTGCTAAGATAAAGCCCAATAGAAAGAATGGGTCATGAGATTAGACCCGAGTGGACACATACACTTAGCTGCTATAACAAGGAACGATTAAATCTATCTAGAAGCTTTAACCCAATTTCTTGTACAAGTTGTTTAAAGTATTAAGGTATATTAAAATCATAAAATGCAAAAATGTATACCGGATTGGTGCAATCAGGCCAAGGATGCTTGCCCGTGAACATTTCAATGAAGACACAGCCCAAACTCCAAATATCAGCAGCATAGGCTTCATCAGAGCTCTTACGTGCTCCTCTCTGAATAAGCTGTATGAGAAACAAGTTTATTAGTAGACATATATAGCGATGTCCAGATTAGTAAGAAAATAAATATACACCTCTGGAGCTGCATAACGTATAGTTTCCTTCAATAAGTGACTGCCCGCAGCCAACTATATCAACACACAAAATCCCAGTTATTCTTGTCCATAAGAGGAACTGTCATATCAATTCCAAGGGTATATATAAAAATGACCACAAATAACCAACAATATTATAATACCTCCGGTTCTTAACATGAAACATCACGTTAAATTAGTGCAAATATTAAGTCTAAAGTTCTAAAATCAATGGCTGCGGTTTCCTCACACGAATGCATGTTGTACAGGATATCCAAAAACTTACATGCTTAGATAAACCAAAGCCGTCCAGCTTTACAATGTTGACAAGACCGACAAGCAGGTTGTCTGGCTTTATGTCCCTATATATATAATCATACAAAAGAATAAAGAACAAATGAGATGACCAGAACTCATGAAGTATTCCTTGTAAATATGAACGGGATTATACCTGTGGACTACTCCTCTGTCGTGTAGGTAAACCAAACCATGGAGAATTTGCGCAGTGAAATTTTGAATTAAAGGTTCAGGTAAAGCACCTCGTCCTTGAATATATTTCTTCAGTGAACCTGGTTGTATGTATTCCATGTATAGAGAAATGCAGCCTCCTTCATCCTAAATATGCATGAACCAAGCGATTAATTAACTGTATATATTCTCCTCCTCAGCTTAAATCAGAAGAATACTTACTATTTCATGGCCATAATACTTTACAATATTTGTATGTTCCAGTTGGCTGAGAATTTTGATTTCCTGAAAACATAGATACACTAATTTAGTCATGTTTGATAAAATATAATGAACTGTGTGAATTTAATCATTTTTAGTTTCTATTTTGTTATTGCAATCATCAATAAAACGTTTTCTTTCTCCATCTTTTTAAAGTAAGTGAAGGATTTATTGACTTGGAATCACATCATAATCACTGAGGTTTAATTTAGAAACTATATATTGCACAATTTGAATTCTTTGAAGTTATAATGTTTATTGATTGATAGAAAAATTGGTAGTAAGGGAATTTGAATTCTGTTCGGGTATCATATTTTTTTAAAGACAAAAAATGATGAGAAGAGTAGAGACTTTAATTTTGTTTAGTTTCTTAACCCTAATCCAGAATTTATTCTTACTTTCTTATATTCTATTCACAGGCACTTCAAATTAAATGTTTAACTTTCTGATCCTTTAATGACAAAGAATCTTCACTTGGGGGGGATTATACGTGTGACAAAGAAATTGTAGTAATGCGCGTGCGCGAGACATACCATTTGTATGGATTCTATGTTTCCAAGTTTGTGAATGTCTTTGAGTTCCTTAACTGCACATAAGGCTCCGATTTCCCTGTCAGAAATGAAGAACAGAACATGCTTTTATGGAATAAAGACAATAACATCAGAACATCAGTTTAGCTAGACTAAGAAATTGGAATAAAGACAATAACATCAGAACATCAGTTTAGTCATATATACCTGTTGTGGGCAACATAAACAATCCCATATCCACCAGCCCCAATCCTTTCCCCTTTTTCCCGTCTGCTAAAATCAGTATTTTCAAATAGACAATCATCATCTTCCTCTAATGCACTTAAGTCTATGTCGCCATCGTGATCGTCATCTTCATCTTTCGTTACTCTGACAAGAATGGAAAACAAAACACATGTTTTTGATGGCTACACAAGTGTCTACATAATTCATTACTTATTGACTAAGATCAAAATAAGAAATTCGTGGGAGAATTATTATTATTATATACATATATACCTGTTAGAGGCAACATGAACGGATGGGGATCCAGCGTCCCCAATAGCGGGATCCACATTCATATATTCCTCTAGTTTTTCCCAATCTTGTTCTTGTATATTTTGCAACAAGATGTGATCAATAGAGTATCTTCTAGGGTCCATGAATCGAATATTTTCTGAATGACTTTGTAGATTGTGTAAACGAATTCCAAAATAAACTCCTTTTTCGTCTTCTTTTTGCTGTGCTTTGCTCTCAAGGGAAACCTTCACTGGATTCCACATATTTCGAAGGGGGAGTTCAGTATTGAGAATTATGCTTTGCATATCAAATATATATATGTGATCAGTCTTTATTGTTGACTGTACAATCCACTTAGAAGCAATATTCAGCTTGGTGTCATTGATGTGCACTGAGACTTGACAATTGTAGACATAATCATGGTCATCTTTAACAAGAATCCATAGAAAAGTTGTTGGCAACACATTACGAACCCAAAATGATACAGAACTTCCCCGACTATAATTATGGAGCCCTTCTGGAAATTTTTTTCCGGGCAAAATAAAGTTTCTTTGTCCAGGTTGGAAGTTAAATGCCTGCCAATTGCGTATTGCCAAAAAAAAAAAAATTAACTAATACAATTAATAAAAGAAAATAATTATAGAGAGAGGGACAGGGAGATATACCTGCTTCAATACTTTGCTTTTAGATAACCCAGTCAATGATGAGCAACATATGGCACTAAATGTTTCCAAATTTGGTGGCACCCCTTCAATATGCTTAAGTTGACTGCAATTATCCAACCATATGAGTTTCAAATTATAATATTCTTTGATACATTCCGGAAGAATTGTGAAACTATTAGAACTTAGATCCAACTGTTTCATGTAAGTGAAGTGAGAAAGACAGAAAGCAAGAGAGTCATCTGATAAATTGCAACTTGAGAAACAAAGTTGTTCCATCTTCAATGACATGGCTGAGCAATACAAGCTTGCTTCATCCCCACCTTCACGCATCTTAAAATGACTCAGTCCTTCACAAAATTTTGTTGTTAGTTTCCAAAGGTTTGGTAATGTACAAATGCTAGCTGGTAGCTGCTTGAGATTAGGACATTCCTCCACGCTTAAGGTTTCAAGTCCAATAAGATTGCAAACTGAAGATGGTAATTCAGTAATTGCTGTCTTGTCCAAATCAAGTGTTTGCATTTCTGTCATCATGGTTGATATTTCTGGAAATGTCTGAAGACTTGAACAACCAAAAAGGTTGAGATGCTCCAGAGATTTCAACCTAAGGTGAGAAGGCAAAATCTTCAAGTTTTTGCATCGCATAGCCCTTAATTCTCTCAACTTATGTAAACATCCAACGGAATCATGAATTTCAATTAAATTTGTGCAACCATCAAGCCACAATTCTGTTAGATTAGAAGCTCCAGATAAGTCTGGTATTTGCTGTAGAAATTTGCAATTTCTTAAATTCATACGCCTTAAATTCGGAAACTTCTGCAAAACAAAAATCAATTTACTTTTAGAATTAGGCAAAGAAACAAAAAGAAAAGTACTATGGTACTTGTAAATATACTCACCTTATCAAATGGTTGGAGCAATTCACAAGAACTGTAGGACAAATCAAGGTAGACAAGTTGGGTTGGGCGCACTTGGTGTGGTAAAAATTTGAAAGAATATCCTTTCCATTCCAACCACCTTAAGCTACTTGGTAGATATTTTGGACTTTCAGAAAAGCAGGCATTTCTTATCACAAGCATTTTCAGGTTTGTCATCTTCTTAAGTTCCTTTCCGCTCCATTGTACTTCTATACTTTCAGGCAAGTCTAGAATTATGACTTCAACTTTATTAGTTCCCTTGCAAAATGAAAAGCACATAATAAATTTCAAAACTTAAATATTATAAATCACTAGGAAATTTTAGAAAAAGTGAACATGCATGTTGAAGATCTTACTGTGTCTTCTTGTATAACATTAAGAATATCTTGATAAAACCATAATCTGCTCTGTTCGCCAAGCTCATTTGATGACTCTTGTCGAACAATCTTCTTACCTACATCCTCTATCAGGTCGTGCATTGTTACACAAGCTTGTTCAATCTTGATAAGAGATTTATCAATCAACATATCAATAGCATATCTTGGTTCCCTTTCACGAACACAATGCAAGATATCGATGATATTTGCTAATTTCTCTCCATTGAAAAAACAAGCCAAGTCAAGGAAAACTTTTTTCTCCACTTTCCCTAAAGTATCATAGCTTAATTTCAAGGCATCCAAAACTCTTTCATTCGGTGTGCTTTTAAATTGTTGCAATGCAGAATTCCAAATATTGACGCCTTTATCACCCAAGTCAGAGCCAATCACTTCTAAAGCTAATGGGAAGCCACACGAGTAATCTACTGCACGATTGCAAACCTCCACGTACTTGGAATCCATATTTTCTTTTTTAAAGGCATACCAACTAAGCAACTTCAGAGATTCCTCACTATTTAATCCCTTAACATCATAAATGCTTTCAATACCATGACTTTTTAATAGTTGCTTATCTCTGGTGGTGGTGATGATTCTACTTCCACAACCAAACCAATCACGCCTTCCAGCAAGTGCTTCTAGTTGGTCCAATTCGTCAACATCATCAAGAATCAAAAGAATCTTCTTTTGACTAAGCCTACGTCGTATTATTGGTATCCCTTCATGATAATCCCCAAAATTGAGATTTTTTGCCATGACTAATTTAGACAATAACGTCTCTTGAAGATGTAACAAACCATTTGTCTCTTTAGATCGTTTTCTTACATTGGAAAGAAAACATATGCCTTCAAAATTATCAGCAATGGAATTATATAAAGCTCTGGCAATAGTTGATTTTCCTATTCCACCAGGTCCCCAAATTCCTATCATTTTAATTTTCTCAGTGGACCAAAGATCTAAATAAGAGATAACTTCCTTCACTCGAGGTACAAGTCCAATGGGATACTTTGTAACATGTAAAGGCTCCTGGTTAATCCTAGCAGCAACTTCATTACCGATCCTTTTAATACACTCTTTTTCATTAGCAATCCTGACCAATTTTTAAAGAGTTTACACTTTTAGTCAACTAAACATTAAGATATGCCACTTTCAAGTATAAAAACTTGGTTGCATTCCCCATTTCTCCCAATAAGATAGTGTCATTCCACATATAGTAAATGATGAAATATGAGAGCGTTGTAGCATTTTTTTAAAAAAATTACATCCTAATTATTAGAATACTATTAAGTTTATAATATAAAAGATAAGTAAAAGTATTTTTATACACTTATAAGTGTGTACTAATGGAGTTCCAGCTTGTTAGTCATATTCGGCCGCTCTTCACACAAGGAGGAATACATCATGCTTGGTTACTGTTTCTCCTTTTTAGGAAAATAAAAATAAATAGTTTCTCAACGAGTTTTCATAGAAATACTCAGCATACTTCTCAAATATTGTTACCCCAGCTAAAAAGGAACCAAACTAGCCAAAGCGTCATAGAGTATGTGCATGTTGTTGTAAGATGGAAATTGTAATTAACTGTTATTATAATAATAAGAAAAAGGGAAAGGAGATATACTTGGGTATGAGATGACGGCCTTTGAGATCAGCGGCTTGAGACAGAGCCAACCTCCATTTTTCCACCTTGTGCCTCTCGTCTTTGAATCTTTCCTCCAGTCGAGCCAACGCTTCTGCATAACTTTTTTGAGGATTTCGGAGTTCTGATGGATCCACATGATAAAATAAAGGATATATCAACCGACTTTCTTCCTTGAAGCACTCAAGAATCTTTTCAAGTTCTCGCAAACAAAATGTTGACTTTGCATAGTTTCCCAAGAAAACAATTATGGCTATTCTTGATTCTTCTATAGCTTTGAAAAGTGTAGGTGTGATATTTTCTCCTGTCCTAATGCATTCATCATCAAGAAAGACATGAATTCCCCTTTGACGCAGAGCTTGATGGAGATGGCTGGTGAAACCTAGGCGAGTATCATCACCATAGAAACTAAGGAACACATCATAAGTCCATTTGTAAGTGATCGATGAGGACGGTGCTCGATGTGCCATAATTGATGAGGACCCTGAAAATTAACATGTGGAAGAGAAACACGAAATTAACAAAAAAATTTGCAAAATTTTTCCTGTGAGAAGAAACCCTGAAAATTCCGGGGAAAATGCTTGCAAGTATGGAAGAGAAAAATAAAAGAATTAATGGACAGTATTAAAAATGTCAGCCTCCAGCATTGCAGCTTCATCTTCTTCAAACAAGTTCTTCAGAAAACCTTCCCTCTTCAAACATGCCATAAATCAATTTAATATGGTGAGAAAAATCTATAAATTGTGCTCTCTCTTCTTTGAACTATATTTGTTGTTACTTGAGACATCAGTAGAGAGAAAATTTATACGTAATTTCCCGTAATTTTTTTTATCTCAATTTTTGTTGTCTAAATAGAGATTCTATATTAATTGGTCAGATAGAATTTCGTAAGAATATTTTTGGTGCGTCTGAAAATATTGAGTACTGGGAAAAAAAACGCAAGCCTGAAGCTGGATAGAAATAGAATCAGTCCTCTGCTTTTAATAAGACAGAGATTAAATTCAATTGTGTGGGAAATTAACGCATTCCCTTTCTCTTTAGAAATAGAATCAGTCCTCTGCTTTTAATAAGACAGAGATTAAATTCAATTGTGTGGGAAATTAACACATTCCCTTTCTCTTTTTCCACCTTTTTCCTGAAAATACTATAAAGTTAAAACAATAAAATTGCTAATTCAAATTCAGCCACCATTTATCTTCATATATTTTCTAAAAAAAATGAAAAGTTCAATACAAAGGAAAAGATCTCAAGCCATAAAAGCTCAACAACTGAAAAGGTTACAGTAAATTCAATGAAAAATTATATATATATATATATATATAATTAAAAGATGAAATATCCTGTGAGATACTTTACTATGGGCACTGTAGGTCCTCCTAAATCGCAACCCCTAGCCAGAGAGCATAAGGGGAAATAAATCAAAAGATTGATATAATAATGCATCTAGTAGTGTGCTTTTCGAATAAAAATAAATAAATATTACTTGAGAAATTTTGAATAAAATAAATGAAGAGTTTAGTCAGTAGATCAAGTCCACCCATATCTTTGAAGGTCTTAGGTGTAAAAGCATAAAAAAAAAATTCAAATGCTTAAGATTTGTAACATGTACGACAAGTAAGGTAGCTAGATTGAACCAACAGCTACCACAAGAAGAAGAAAACAGCAAATATTTGAATAATTGTTGACCATCTATATATAAAAGCCACAAAGGATTTAAGTCCAGCCATACCATTGAAGTTAAAGTATAAAAAATGCCAAATGTTTGAGTGTTATGAGATCTGCGACAGTATGGTAGCTCAGTAAGGAGATTGAATATAATCAATAGCTAGCACAAGGAGAAGAAAACAGCAAATATTTTGCAGAAATTTTCTGTGAAAAATGAAGGGAAAACAAGTAAAAGAGAAGAAATAATTAATAACCTGGATCGAACGAAATAGCTCTCACAAGTAAAGGTCTCAAAAATGCAAGCTTCAGAATTTGCTCTCTCTTCAAACAAGTTCTTCAGACTCAGAGATGAAGAAATGCCTCACTCATGTGTTAACATATATTGTTTAAGTCTCTTATTCCTCTTTCTGGGAAGCTCGCGTGCCATGTGCCGTGTCGCGGTGCTCTGCTTCATCGTACGTCTGGACAACTTTAGAAAAAGTTGCCCTCAGAGGCCCAGATTTCATAAAAATTTTAATGAAATATGATAAAAACGACATTATATTTTTAATAGATTAAATAAACTAAATAAATTATATTAAAATATTTATATTTATTATTTTTTAAACTAATTTATCCGATAAATAAATCAATACATGATATAATATATATTATGATTAATAATTATGTAACTTATTTAATTTTTTTAATAAAAAATTAATTAATTAGCACTTATACTAAGAATAGGCGGGAGTAACTTACACAAAAATATAATAAATAAAGTCATATTTTTTGTTAGCACTATACTTAAAATTTTTTCAGTTTTTTTCCTTTTTTATTTCTGTTTTCAACTTTTTTTCTCCTAGCTCCGTTTTCCCTACGGGATGGAAAATGGATCGAAAGGCCAACGGAAGAAATGGCATCTGAGTTAAATAAAAAAGATGGATTTTTCTATAGTTGATTAAAAATAAAAATTTTTAAGCATAAAAAGATTTTTTTTACCGAGAGCATAAAAAGAATTAACGAGATAAAGAAGTAAATGACATGAATATCTTCTTTTTTAACAAAAAAAGTAGCATATAGGTCTCAAATTATAAAGAGCATGAAAATTTCCATCCTTCATACGTAATATTTTTCCAATTCTTAATATAAGTCATATGGTTGTTCTTCCATCCTTAATATAAGGCATGGTTAATTTTTTTCAGAGAGATTAAAGAAGATAAATAAATTAGTTAATCATAACATATGCCGTGTATAGATTATATTTCAGTTTATAAAACAGACAAATTAATTTAGTATAAAAAAAGATAAATATCAATGTTTTAAAGTAATTTATTTAATTTCCTTAATCTCTTAAAAAAAATCAATTATGTCTTATATTAAGAACAAAAAGATTATTACTAATGAGCTAATAGCTTATGAATAGCATGAAAATTTTCTTATCAGTGAAAAATGGCAGACTTAATCCTACGTGTAATTTTAAATTGTCCTAGCTCTGTAATTAAAATAAATAATCGGGATATCTTTATGCACATAAGCTTGTGACAAAGTGGATTATATTTTTTTTAAAACTCCTTACCCTCCTCTATCATCACCATTTGTAATATCGGGTCAACTCTCAACCCTCAATAGTCAAGTCATGCCTTTCCCTTTTGCTTTTGCAAAAAAACAAAAAAAAAAATTTATAACTTCAAGAGGGCCCACTTATTTGAATGTATCCGGCATATCATTATTTGCAGAGACTTGCTTTCTCTTCCGATTAAGAAAGAAATACGTGGGTGTTTAGATGGGCGAAAATATAATTTATAAATTGTTTTTATGTAAATTGAGACAGAACTCATCTCACATATTTACTTCATATATAGTAAATTATTATTAAAAAATTGTTTTTTAGTATTCATATCATTATTCCAAACTTTTCCATAAAAGTCAAGTCAAGTCATCCGCGTCTGTGGCTTTGGTGGATTGCCGTGTTTCTGACTTCCTACATAGTACTTGCTCCGAACCACCCTTGGCTTATGGGGGAAAATTCCAATCTTAAGGCCCACTTGTCTATGTATCATAATGGGTTAAGGTACATCGCGCTGAAAGTTTTTTGTAAACAGTTTTGTTTCGATTGTTATCCAGATTAAGTTTGATTATTAGTTAATTAAATATATTGAGTTGACATTTTATATAGTATCCATATCATTTTTGTTTTGAATTTAAGTGCAAAATTGCTCTAAAGTACTCAAGAGCTATATTGCTCCAGAAGTTTCCGAATCATAATAATTTCACACCGGCCATTATCTAAGTCTACTCGTTAGTTAGTCAAATATGCTTATCTTGCAAGTTCATACGTCATCCATTTCATTTTTTTTTAAAGTTAGATTTATAAATAAAGAATTTTACTTAACATTTATAATGTTTAGGGTAACATTGATACAATTTGGAAACTTCCAAAGCTATATATTGAACCAAAAAAAAAAATTTTGGGCAACGTTGTTCCTGAGTAAAAAATTTTCAAGGTAAATTTGTAACTTAACAAAAAAGATGTGAATGACATGTAAACTTGTCAACTCAACATATTTAGTTAACTAACGATCAAACTTAACTAGGATAATGGCCAAGGTGAAATTGTTATGATTTGGAAACTTCTTGGGTGACGTTGCTCCAAATAAACTTTCGAGATAAAATTGAGATTTTTTAACATTCTTCAAGATAAAAATAGACTTTAATCCTACTAGAATTTGGCTCTTTACTTGTTTGGATTTTTTTTTTAATTGATAAAGAGGCAAAAACCTAAATTAGAAATAACTAGTGGAATTAACTCAATCAATTAGGCCATTTTAGAAGATTCCATATAATGGAGGTCCACTTGTAGGCATGCTTTCTATTGGCGACTTTCTATGTGGTGTGACTCCACGTTCAGTATCGTTGATGAATGAGAGAGGAAGTTGAGAAAACAAGGCGGAGGAATCTCATAAGTGAATAACACACAAGTTACGCAAGAAAAAGCATGCGGAATCAGCGCAGAAAATGGAAACATGGTAACTACTCTCCATGATCTCTCTTTATAGATCTATTTCATTTTTCAGAATTTCAATTTAAGACTTCAAAATATTTGGTCGTTTTTGTTTTTTTGAAACATTTGGTAACTAACTACCTACCCATAATCCTGTTTAATTTTACATATTTATTTTGAAAATATTTTATTTTATATCACTATTATATTTTTAGCATATTTTATATTTTTTCTTTATTTTAGTTGTTCATCACAGATGGCTGGAGCCCAGAGTCCCTCCTTTCATATAATCAATAAAAATAAATAACATAAAACTAAAGTTGTGATGGCCACAGTTGTAGCAACATTAATAGTAATTTTTCATTATATATATATATATATATATCTCCTCCAAACTTGGCACACCGCTATACCAAGGAAAAGGAAGTATAAAGAGAAAAATATACAAAGTAAATTCACCTTTTTTTCCATGTTAAAAAAAAATCACCGAACTCCATGCGAGGTATCTAGCTAATAAGGCAGAGAAGAAAACCAACATGAACCGGAGAGGGCACATACCATGGAATTGGAAGGAAGCAAGAATATGAGAAGACATTGGGAGATTAAGCTTAGTGAGTAGGGGAGAGAATCAAATGAAGGATGGTAAGATAAAATTATCAAATTCTAAAATCCTATTTTAGGACATATAACCTAATTTAGGATTTATTAAATTTAACAACCCAATTTAGAATTTGAACAATTAAGCTATCTTGTAAAAGGATTTTCCCTTAAAGTTACAAACTGTTTAAAAATAAGAATATCAATGGCAACATAAAAAGAAGGTGAAGGGAAAAAAAATACCTCGATAATGCACGGGGTTCCCTATTAACTTTGCAGATTTTGTTGGTTTTAAATCCAAATTCATATCTTCCTCTAGTTCTTCTAAATCTTGTTGTCCTTGCATATTTTGCGACAAGTTTTGATCAATAATGCATCGTATAGGGTCCACGAATTGAATATTTTCAAAGCTACTTTGTATGTAAACTCCAAAATAAATTTCTTTTTCGACTTCTATTTCCTGTGTTTTACTCTCAATGGAAATCATCACTTGATTCCATTTATTTCCAAGAGGGAGTTCAGTTTGAATCATGCTTTGCATATCACATATGTATATGTGATTAGTTTTTATTGTTGACTGCAAAAGCCACTTAGAGGAAATATCCAGCTTAGTGTGCTCATTGGTGTGTGCCGAGAATTGACAATTGTAGATATAATCCTTGTCATCTTTGACAAGAATCCAAAGAAATGTCCTTGGGAACACATTGCGAACCCAAAAAGACACAAAACTTCCCCGCCGACAATACTGGAGCATTTTTGGTAATTTTCTTCCAGGCAAAATGAAATATCTTTTCACAGGTTCAAAGTTGAATACCTGCCAATTGCATATTGCCAAGAAAAGAAAAGTTAACGACTAACACATAAGTAATAAAAGAATACAGCTATAGAAAGAGGGTGGGGGGAGATACCTGCTTCAATACTTTGCTTTTGGATAACTTAGTCAATGATGTACAACATATGGCACTAAATTTTTCCAAGTTTGGTAGCATCCCTCCAATATGCTGAAGTTGATTGCAATTATCCAATGAAAGATATTTCAAATTGCAATGTTCTTTGATGCCTTCTGGATGAACTGTGAAATTATTGAAACTTAGATCTAAATATATCATTTTAGTGAAGTGAGATAGGCAGGAGACAAAAGAGTTATGTGATAAATTGTAGTTTGAAAAATGAAGATGTGTCATTTCCGATGACATTTTTGAGCAATCTAAGCCAACTTCAGCTGCACCTTCACACATTTTAAAATGACTCATTTCTTCACAAGAATCTGCCGTTAGTTTCCAAAGCTTTAGTAATTTATAAATGCTAGCTGGTAGCTACTTAAGATTCTGACATTCCTGCAACAAGAGTGCAAATTGAAGATGGCAATTCATTAATTGCTGTCTTGTCTAAATCAACAGCGAATATGGCACAACGAAGCTTCGTGGATATTTTTCTTGAGATGCCTCCGAAATTATTTGAATTATTAATATTTTTTTATCAAAATGCGCCCTATGTATGAGAAAAGAGTGAAAATACTAAAATAGTGTGAGGTGGTATACGAAAGAGCCAAGAGAGATACTAGTAAATAATTGAAAATGAGGAGAGATAATGAGAGAAATTTCCCTGAAAGCGGAAAGATGAAGTTCAGGAAAAGGTGTGGAGACAGAAATTCAGAAATGTCGATCAATGAATTCATACTCGCGGGGTGTGGTACGTCTAATTTAATTGCTTGGAACAAAACTCATCAGTACATTCACACGCCATGCCACTTTAGCTTGACTATTTGATCATACAAGTGTGTGTTTGGTATTGTTTATTGGGTCAATAATCACGATTTAGTCCAATAAGTGAGGTTAAGCGTGTGTTTGAAATAATGATTAGTAATTGAGCTTATTGTAATATTACTTTTATTAAAAACCAGATTATGTATTATGATTTATGTTTGAATTGATATTATATAAGGAATAACGATTGACAATTGGGCTTGTTTCTAAGTTTTGGGTGCTCTTTACTATTAAAAATATATATTAAAGGTAAAATTGTAGTCAGTCTCTTAAGACTGGATACAACTGAAAAATTATTTTAAAGTAATTTTTGGAGCTGAAAAGGTACATCAAGGGTAAAATTACAATCAGTATGATAACACACTAGGTACAGCTGAAAAAATATTTTAAGGGGTTAGAAAACACACAAAAAATATTTTAAGCTGTTAAAAAGCATAAAAAACTATTTTAAAGTAATTTTTGAAGCTGAAAAAGTACATTAACGGTAAAATTGCAATCACTCTGATAACACACTGGGTAGTGGGTACAACTAGAAAAATATTTTAAGGGGTTAAAAACACTCAAAAAATATTTTTTGATACTACATACTATTTAAAAAATATTTTATGGGAAAATTCAATATCATATAACTAATTTCCAGACAATCTAATCTAGCATAAAATATCATTAGCTTTCAATAAAAGCTTCATTCTCCAACTTCTCACAATTGACAGTTCACCAATTGGGCTTTGGCAAAAGCCCAATTGCCTGCAAGCCTCCCCAGACACTAAAAAAATAATAATGGTTGCCAATTGAGCTTATGGCTACCGATCAAGCTTAAGGGCCCTCACCAAATACACACTAAGAAAAGTCCCAAAATTTTTTTGTGTTTGCGATAACTTAATTGTAAATGACTTATGAAAATGCCTTATTGAAAATGCCCCTTTTACAATAAGCCACACTTCCTTATTTATTGAAAATGCCTTATTGAAATCACTTATTTAATCGCTCATTCAAACATAAATCATATTATAAAAACTGATTTTTTTATAAATCATTTTTAATAAGTCATAATCACAATAAGTCATTATTCCTACCGCTATCCCAAATACACACCAAATCTTTATTAATTTTTTCCTAACATCCTTTTTAATCAGCCTTTTCTTTTTTTGCTGGTCTTTTATATGAACAAATTTCTTGTTGTGTATTAAAATTTAATTTTTTTTCTACCTCTATTAAATATATATCTTTATATTAATTGTCTCATTCTTATAACTAATTCTCTTTCATTTAATTATTTATTATATGTTTTCTCTTATATTTTATACTCATACTTTCTCGTATTTCTTACTCATTCCCTCTCTTATGCTCATTTTATAAATAAGGGCATATTTAGAAGAAACATGATATTTTTGACACATTTATTACTTTTAACTAATCTTAAATGATAATTTATTTTGCACAATAAAGATAAAAATTATTTATAAAAAAGGAACAGAGGGAGTAATTAATTAATTATAATTTTTCTGACGGCATTAATATTTTTTTTTTTTGCTCAAATAAATGGCATTAATTAATTATATTGAAAATACTAACTTTTGTGGAACGGTCCTTGCTAAGCGATGGGAGAGCTAATCATGATCTGAACTGTCCAAATCTGATTTGAAAGATCTAGATTTGAATTTTTTAAAAAAGTATATAATTTTTTTTAAAACATTATTGTAATATGTATAAAATCTAAAATAAAGATAATTTTTAACTATTATTTTTTAAAAAAATGATTTTTATTTGAAAAATCACTATTTATAAAAAAATCAAATTTAAACCATTCAAATTTGATTTGGGTAGTTTAGACATTGTTAGCTCTCCCTGCCTAACAAAACTTTTGTTATTTCTTCCTTTCACAATAGCCATTCCCCCATTTAATTTCTTCATTTCAACTCTTATAATTTTCAACTCATATTTTTGGGCATGTTTTATGAATATTTTTGAGAATTAAGTGTATTTTCTTAAGATTTTTAAAACATAATTATGCGATAAAACTATCATGCCCTGAAAGGGGATTAATCTGGGGTGGGGTGGGGTGGGGGGAATCAATTTTGTAAATGAAATTACGTTACACGCCTCTTAATATTGATATTAAATAATTATAACCATATAATAGATATTATATACTCCTTTTGGTTTTATATATAGAGAATCCTTTAAACCACTTTACAAAATTAAAAAAAGGGTTAATATAACTTTTGGTCCCTGAAGTTTGATCCAATTTTGATTTTGGTCCCTGAAGTTTGAAATCGGTGGTTTTTGTCCCTGAAGTTTCACTCGATTTTGGTTTTGGTCCCTGAAGTTTGAAATCGGTGGTTTTGGTCCCTGAAGTTTCACCCAATTTTGGTTTTGGTCCCTCAAGTTTGAAAATGACTTGGTTTTTTTTCCCGGGTCGGGTCGGGTTTTTTAATTGGGTCGCCAAGTCCTTTTCAAAGTTGAGGGACCAAAACCAAAATCGGGTGAAACTTCAGGGACCAAAACCACCGATTTCAAACTTTAGGAACCAAAACCAAAATCGGGTGAAACTTCAGGGACCAAAACCACATATTTCAAACTTCAGGGACCAAAACCAAAATTGGATCAAACTTCAGGGACCAAAAGTTATATTAACCCTTAAAAAAATTAGTTAATTTAAGTGGTGACATTAAATTTGTCCACATTGTTTTTCAAAATTATCCTTAAAACGATTGGGTAATTTCTTTGTACTTGATTAATTAATTAATCTCTATTTCCAGAGTAATTATCAAGTTCTTATATATTTATTATGTCAAATTTTCTAATAAAGCAATAACACATGGCTATCTGTCCTTTTCTTTTTTCATGTGAGTTTATAGTTAAATGGTAATATTTTAAAAATAGGACACATGATCATATGTAATTAGAGAAATTGATATAATGAATATAAAGAACTTGATATAAATATTTTTCTTAGTTAATAAGGATGTATAAAAAATTGATACAATGAATAATTTTGTAAATTTTAGCTTGCAACATGAAACTCATTGAAAAAGTTATATGCAACTGACCTAAATCAAAGTTGAGTAAAATATTATAAATTTTAACCTAAAAAATTTATATAAATATATTTAGTAACCTAAAAATATATAACAAATATAATAGGGGGGAAATTAGGACATCATGACTCCCGAGTCTTGCTCTAACTAGCCTTGCTATTAATGTTTAAAATAACTTAATTAGTGGGTTTATTTAATTTGTAGAGATAGAGAATATGGTGTACCGTGACAAGTCCTCGTCCATTTCAAAAGTCATGTCTGCCACTAAGGAAAAGCAGCTTAATACATTGCATTATTGCTTGGTGCTGTCATTTTTCAATGAGATTTTCATCATCGGGTGGTAGGGGTTCATTTGAATTCGATGCCTTATAACGTCAATTGAAATCTCATATGACCAAACAGTCATTGTTGGCATATGCCATGGTTCATGAAAAAGGTTTAAAAAATGAAACTTCGTAAATATCCACAGCGAATTTGGCAGCACGAAGCTTCGTGGGTATTTCCTTGGAGATGCCTCCTCCAAGAAAAATATAATTAAAAGGAGATTTGACATATCAGGACAAATTCATATTCGGATCCGGGTTGAAGCTCCAATATTCCATACTTGTGCCCACACAATCATTAGACTACTAGAGCCTAATTGTGATTTGCACAGCAGATCACCAGAACCAGAAAGATGGTAGGAGAGAAGAGAATTGCTAGAAAACTCAATGGCGGGATGAATTGCAATTGAGGAGGCACACCCTATTTATAGTGGGTTATGGAGGCCACTAATTAAGAAACGTGTGCACTCCTTTTTGCTCTCCAAGACAGCAATTAATTGATTCTCAATTAATTCCCTAATTATGGTGATTTGTTCCTCATTTAACAAATCCATAATTATTGCTGAATTATTCCCCAATTTGCAATTAATGCTGATTTTATTCTTATTTTATTAGACTACTTATATCCTAATCAAATAGTCCGTCTCATCAAGGGTGGACTTGGACCCGAAGACCAACATCTCCCACTCGCACTTGATGGGCCTCCCATCGTGCGTGCGTTACTCTTTCTTGTTTCATACTTGGCGTCTGTCGTGACTGCGTGGGCAAAAACGTCTTTAAGATAATTTGGTGCTTGTGATACTAGAAATCCCTCATATCATATCAGCATCCAAGGACACCCTTTATATATAACTGTAAGCTATATGTTCATTGCCTCATATGCCCCAGATTCTCCCATACATATTACTCATGGCATATCTAATCCCTCTCGAGTTAATATGTTGATTAACTCAGATTGCCTTCCACGCACATAGTATCCGCACTTACTAGCTACACATAGAGCTAGTAAGGGGTCGACCACAGATACTAGCACATCTTATGTATCTAGGAGTAAATCTTCCTTTTTGACTAAACATCAGTCCATCTTGACTTCGCCGCTTTCCTAGTTTTCACTCATCTAACCGAATCGAGTGTGATCATGGAGCTTCAGCTAAAGTAGCTATCACCAAACCAAGCTTTCATGATGCCGTCTAAGTTTTAAGGGCATCGCGGAAGGATTTTTCCTTCCTGGGACTCACACTGTAGTGAACTAGGGATCTTTCACCTACATCCCATGTTGCAGTTTAACTCTTAAGCACATGTAGTATGAATTGCATGCTACGGTGATGTGTACGTCGATTTCTTTATCTTTCACCGTACAGACATTAGTTTCAAAATATACTTAACATTCGAACCTAGAACTTTCTTTTTCACAATATCTCTTTTACAATCTTATTTGTGAAAAAGAGTTCTTTGCCTTGCTACAGGTCTATATTCATGCTTCGATCCATTTTCTGTGTATATGCACACATGTAAATCTCATCTCAGTTTAACCGAGGAGACTCAAACGCAAAAATTCTTCTTAACCATCTCATGGTGATCATTTGCTCTTTTACCCTCCCATTCCCCAGCAAAACATAGGAAGATGGTTGTTCGTGTGAGTGAACCAACCTTTTCAGACCTATACGACATACAAACTTGTATACCTGATATGTATTTACTCATAACATACATACTATTTCTTTTATCTTCATATAAAAGAAGTTCACGACCTTACATTTTATTCATGCCCCAAGATTTTCACTAACTCAATGAAAATCAAGCTATGGGCTCAGTAAGGGGATCTACCAACATTCTGTTAGTAGGAGGTCATTGAACTGTCGCTTTTCCTCTTTGAAAGCATATCTCTCAGAGATATATCAAAAAGTATGTTTCGCCTTACTATGATACTTAGGATCCTCATCATAAGATGTTATCACTTGGATCCTTCTATCCACCATTCATTCCCAATCTCTCATAGGAATTACTTTAGCCATATGGCATTTTGAATGATGGCAGAACACGCCCTGCGTTCTATTTTCATAGATAATAGGAAAAAATACTTTGTATATTTCCTTACTCCATCATCATTTGCCTAGATCTTGTATTGGAGTATCCTTTCAAAAAGAAAGTTGTTGTCTTGACAACTTAATCCATGGTTATTCTCATAACCCATTTTACAACAGGACCAAAAACAACTTCCAAGTCTGACAAAAAACATTCAATCTTATGTACACCGATGTGTACATTCATATTACTAACTATAGTCTCACATAGGACTCTATCCACCTTTCTTATGTTGGATTCCTCATAGGACATGTAACCTCTTTAGGTTTATGCCCTTGACTTCAAGGGTGTCCATGGGTTTGTAGTTTGACATCCTAAGATGTCTAAGGATTATACTTATACATGTCTTAGGTGGAAAAGACTGTATCTTTCTTGTGCAATCTCCGTTTATCTTGTCATTCAAGATATTTGTTCAACCCATGACTTTCTCAACTCAAAATTTAAGGATTCTCTGATCCTTTATTCCTTTGACTCCCTTGACACTTGTTTCATATGTTATTTGACAAAGGATGACTTTATAAAGAATCATCACTAGACCGTTTGGGACTTATGTAGTATTCTTCAATTATTTTGAAGTTGGTGAGGCTGTCACCTTGTGAAAACCTCATATACTACTATTTGGGTGATAGTTTCTACAAAGCCCTTAAGCTGCTTCATGTAGAGTTCATCATCCAATTTCTAAAATTCCAAATTGGAAGGTGGTCTTTACATCATCTTGATGCAATTTCAAGACTAAGCTTGTTGTCATAGCCAAAGTTCAGAGTTAAAACGCACAACGGACAACCTTCCATTATATTACCCCTAGCCACTAAGTGTTTTAGGTTTTACATGCCCCAACATATTTGAGAACCTACTTGTTCCCAATCGCCTCTTGTTTAGGTGACAAATTACCCAAACACGTATTTGGCTTAAAAAGAATCAAAATCCTCCTGCATGACACTTTACAATTTATTTTAGCAGGTCCTTCTAGTGTCTTTCAGACACTTATAGGTAGTTATCATCACCTTCTAAATGATGAAGAGAGCATTCAATCCATTAGGAAATCTATCCCTTATAGTCATTCGCTAGATGACAATTTGCTCTGAGGTGGATTTCATAGGATTCTTTTCCTATGTATGAGTGAGGTAATTCTCTCATAACTTACCTCTTACCTCTTTCATTATGAAAATGGTCTCAATCTTCCCACTCAAATCAGTGAACTTAGGAACACTTGGTTATTCCTTGTCACTTGTGAATCTCTTAAAGAGATTTATTGTGATTAATGCTCATTTCCTGCTAGGAAATCTGGGTTTTATGAACGTTGTGTCCCATGATTTTCTCTCAATCACTGAACTGCCATCATTTTTACTAATAAAGACGTGTCATGTCAAATTCTCATGTCATCTCACAAAGAGATACATTGTATACCTTGGACCTAATCTTCCTTACTTATAGGAAGAATTATGAATATAAAATTGATAACCCTTATGGTCTTAACAAGTTTGGTCCTGGTCTAAGGTCCATCCACGATTCATAAGGTAAGGTCGTGACTGACATAGAGGGTATTTGATTAAGTGTGAATATAATAGCTATGAGTCCACCTACCAACATATGGTTGATAGCCTCATTGATGCCATTATATTCACAACCAAATCAAAGAGAGGTCTATCTCTCTATTTCAACAACTTTATTATGTTAAAGGGGTCTAGGTATTGATAGTTGCCTAACAATGCCTTTCTTATACACAAAACTGCTTGAACTAATCACATGGGTGTCCTAAACCCTTGTTAGTTCGAAAGGTCTTATTTTTTCAGTTTACTGATTCCTGACTAGTTTAGCCATTATCTAACAGCTTTACACTTTCCTAGAATTAAGTAAATGTTACTGTATTTCATGTAAACGTCCATGACGTTAATGAAACACTAAGTTCTGTGTTTGGCCCTCACGTTTATTGGTGCACTACGTCATAATTTGCCAATTACAGTGGTTTTTCTAAAAAAAATTTCTTTATTTTTCTTGTCAGGTAGAATGAGTTCTCAACTTATTCATAAGGGTATTATACCTTTAGCACACATTTAGTAAATACCCTTTTGCTAGTTTGATCATTCCCTTTGATCAAGGTGTACATGTGGCAAAAAATGAAATCTTTTATCCCTAGAAAAGAAACATCAAAATCCAACAAATGATTTGAGAATCATAGTTTCATCGATCCTTAACTAAAGAGATAGCAAAGATGTGATTCTGTCAGTTGCAATTGCATGGAGTGAATCAGGGTAGTTTATCTATGCAGAGTTAACGTGCAAATTTCAATCCCTTGATTCTATCTCTTTATTGCTTTGCATTTGACATGAAGTCAAATGCTTCTTTGAAACATCCACAACTCATGATGATTGCTACTTTTACAACCCTTAAAGGTTTATCAATGTAGCATTTTATCTTTGCAGAAACCATTGACCTCTTCTAGATCAAGTTTATCTCATAGGTTTCTTGCCCTTAGGTATGGAGGATGAATTCTCCCACTCTTTAGCTAAGTTCATCTGACTGATGGATCTTGAATCCTTCAGTCTTTCACACTTAAGTTCAATGTGGCGAATCACATTGCTGAAGGTTACAATATGCATATCAGAGGCAATATTTACTTTTGTATACACCTACTCACTGGAAGACGTGGCTCACTCCCACTCACTGAGAGACATAGCTTCCTCCCGCTCACTGGGACATGTCTTATTACAACATACACTTGTTGTTTGTTAGAAATTACTTGGCAATTAGTTTGTCTCAACTTCTTAGTTTGACATCTGCCTCAAGTGTTGCCTAAACAACATGTTAGGACTTAGTACACTATGTTAAAACTTAATTTTAACTTTATGGAAGAAGATCACCTATTTCACTATCTTCCAACACTAGCCACACGGCTTGGATAAGGTTACATTGCTCATACCAACATAAGTTTAAGCAATGTTGTTCTTTCTATACTTGATAGCATAAACCTTTTGTATCATTTGGTTGCTTCAACCTTTAAATGCTAAAGACTAGTTGGTAGGATGTCCCTGACATCTCATTCTTCTTGAATGAAAGAGATTTGAGAGTGTTTAACTCCATAGATATCGCTATTAAGATTGTCTTTATAAGCTCAATCAAATAGACTTGGTCATAATTGGTCACTCAGACGATTATGGTATACAAATCTTATTTGTTCAAATAAGACAAAGGATAATTAGATAATAAGTTCACTAGTTTCATGTTCAGGAGACAACTATGTTGACTCCCATCCCAATCATGCTAGTTAGCTCATCACCCTTTTAACCAAAGTCTTCCTTTGAACACATTCCTCTTTGGATTTCTAGACGTATTCCAGAAACCCCCACTCAATCAAAGATGGTTATTCAAAGAAGATAATAACACTATCATCTAATCAGCATGAACGTTCAAGGAAACAGGAAGAGAACAAACTTAATTCAATTCCAAAACAAATAGAGAATTTAATCATAAATTCAATGAAAAACAAGAACATTCAAAAGCTTAAGCCTCATATTGTTGTCTCTTAACTAGGTTCTCATTCTCATAGGCTCTTCTGACCATATTAACTCATGTAGCGTCTAGCTATAATGTCCAGCTCCTCTTTGCCATGTTTACATCCACTTACTTGGATGTAATTGCAGCATAACTCTAACTTGATAAGATGATTCTAACATCTCTATCTGTCTTATCCTTTGTCACAACATTTATGATAAAAGATTGACTTTTAGAAGTCTTTGCTTCAATTCAAGTGGATCAATGTGGTTAGAAGCATGTGAAGACTTATTATTATTCAATAATTATTGAATAATTTTAAGTTGCTGCAATTTTTTCAGGTTTTTATTTCTAAGAGTTTGAGTCAAGGTTGGATAGGATTTTATATTTAAAAACTCATTTGAATAATCCCTTACTTTTAAAGAATCTTGCAGCATTAACCTTATGTTGTAGCTGAAATACTCTTAAGAAGTAAGTCAACCTATCCAAAAAAAAAAAATAGAATCCACAAAGACTCAATTTCAATATTTTTTGGGAATCTCTAGGTGTATGCAAGCACCTTTTTGACTCAAAACAGATCCAAACGTGCTTCAAATATATACAAATTATATATCAAATTGAAGCTCTCGAATTTAGGGATTTTTAAGAACCAACCGCGTCTCAATTAGAAGTCCCACGCGCCGTCAGGTGCCCTTAGAAGATCTCTAGATCAAAAAATCCTGAAAAATTGGAAAATTCCAGCGTTGACCACTCTCAACGGCGGCGCGTGACGTACAAGCGCCGCCTTGCGGCTTTCTACCGGCAACACGCGCCGGCTCCAAGACTCCACGCGTTGTCCTCTCTCCGACGATGCTTGCCACATGTCAAATGGAGGCCCCAGTAGGCCCCACGCGCCATATGTCTTTTTTTTTTGGGCCAATAGTCAACGGATGATTGTGGACTTTGATCAGTCAACGGTTGACCATTGACGGGTCAAACGATCAACGCTTGACCAGGACCAGGTTGACGTGGTGTGAGGTGGCGATGATGTGTCTTTTGACGCTGATGTGGCGTACTATGATTGCTGCCATGTGGGTTGGGTTGACTGATGACGTGGCATTTGACTGCCACGTCATCATCTTCAACCTCTAGCCGGGTCAACCAGACCCGGTTGGAGTTCCTGCGGGTCATCGCAACCCGCAAACTTCGGGAGGCCGTATCTTCTTCGTTTTAACTCTGTTTTTCGTGTTCTTAGTGTCTTTGGAATCGTAGTTCAACGAACTACAAATCCATGGCATTTATTTGATCTTAAAACCTCTGCTTTATTAATCAAATCATGAGTGAAGTTGCGGCGGCGACTAACAACCCGCGAACTTCTTTCCTTCGTTTCTCCCTCATCCAGACTCCGTTTGATGCGTTCTAAGCATCGTTGGAATTGTCTCTTCGAGATCTATACATCCATGGCTTCTTTTGGGGCAAAAACACTCAGTTTCAAGCACCCCATTTTTTCTCGACTTTGACGATGCGGCGTAATTCATCCCGGATGTGTGTCCTCTGCGTTTTAAAAGCTTTCCTAGCTTTTGAGGGTTAAAGTCTCTCGTTTCTAGTTCCACATAGGTTCCAAAAACGTCAACCTTTAATCAAATCAAAGATATGAGGAAGAAGATGAAGCATGAATATGTATATATGAAAATGACCAGAGGAGCGAACATATTCGGGCAACAATCATGAACCCAATATTCCATATCCACAGCATACATACATACAAAAACATGCATTACTCATTATATGTATATGATAGACACATACGCGTGATTAGAAAGGAAAAACGAGGCAAAAGCTTTTTGATTGCAATATGCTATAACAACACAGTGTCTCTTAAGGAAAGTAAATGTTCATATAATTATTCACCATATTTACTATCATCAACATGTTTCTGTACGCATTCGGGGAAGGAGAAAAAATTGAAGCAGCATATTACTATCATCATATAATCTTATATATATTATTGCACATCGGAAATAAAAATTATGATGGGGATATAAACAAATTATATCATATTATTATTCACATAGAATAATCACAACCACAAAGATCAACACGCTCTGATGCCAATGTAAGAAAGATATAACTAAAAGGAGATTTGGCGTACCGGAGCGAATCCATGTTCGGATCCGGGTTGAAGCTCCAATATTCTATACTTGTGTTCACACAATTATTAGACTACTAGAGCCTAATTGTGATTTGCATAGCAGATCACCAGAACCAGAAAGATGGTAGGAGAGAAGATAATTGACAGAAAACTCAATGGCGGGATGAATTGCAATTAAGGAGGCACACTCTATTTATAGTGGTTTATGGAGGCCACTAATTAGGAAACGTGTGCACTCCTTCTTGCCCTTCAAGACAGTAATTAATTGATTCTCAATTAATTCCCTAATTATGGTGATTTGTTCCTCATTTAACAAATCCATAATTATTGCTAAATTATTCCCCAATCTGCAATTAATGCTGATTTTATTCTTATTTGATTAGACTACTTATATCCTAATCAAATAGTCCGTCCCATCAAGGGCGGACTTGGACCCGAAGTCCAACACCTCCGAAATTATTTGAATTATAAATATTTTTTAATCAAAATGCGCCCCATGTATGAAAAAAGGGTGAAAATAGTGTGAGGTGGTATACGAAAGAGTCAATAGAGATACTAGTAGATATCATTCTGGTCTTATTTATAAGTTTCTTTTAATTAATTCTCAAGTATTAAAGAGATGCAGTTAATTCAATGATTATGGGATAAATTTCTAACTATGTCCTTATTTGTGACTGGGTACTTTTTAACTGTTTCTTTTCTACAACTCTAGTCCTATTTATAAACCATTTTTAGCTAAATCTTACATATCAAGAAGAGGTAGTTAACTCTGATTATATGATAAATTTCTAACTGTACCCTCATTTATGAATGAGTGCCTTTCAACTTTTCTTCTCTATCTATCTTTAAATTATTTCTTTATTGGTACAATAAATAGGGGCAAAATTGTCATAATCTCATTTACTACACTGAACTGGACTTATAAATATGACTAAATTTTTTTGGTTAAAAAGGACTTATAAATAGGATCAGAGTGATATCTATCTTTAAATTATTTTTTAATTAGTATAATAAATATGGGTAAAATTATCACAATCTCATTTATTATATTGAGACTGGACTTATAAATAAAAGCAAATTTTTTAATAAAAGAATTTATAAACAGGATCAAATGATAATTGAAAATGACAGAAATAAAGAGAGAAATTTCCGATGGGAGGGAGAAAAGAGGAAAGATGAAATTCAGAAAAAAGTACGGAGACCGAAATTCAAAAGGTCAATCAATGAATGCATACTGGTGGGGTCCCATGCCACTGTAGCTTGACCATCTGACCATGAGAATGATCTTATCTTAAATCCATTTTTAGTCTTGAAATTATATAATAATGGAAACAGCAATCCTAATTGTCATCTTTATATCTGATTTACTCGTAAGTTTTCCCAAAACAACTCTATTTTTTTTTTATAAACAATATTTTCATTGTGCCATAAAATTTGAACTACTCTAACTAAGTTTTATAAATATTCATGAGAATTAAATAAACTTTCTTAAGATTTTTTTTTTGTTCAAAACTTTCTTAAGATTTTAAAAACGTAATTATATAATAAAACTACCATCCCTACTATGTTTTAAAACGGTTTTTTTTTAGCCACTCACTGATGCATTATGACTTGCTAAGAAAATGCTATAAAATGGATGCAAATATGCAACTAATGCTTAATTTAAGGGTTTATGGAAGCTTTATTGATCATATTTCAAATCACAACTAAACATTGCTCCAAACATCAGCAAATGATGCCACTAAAGCTCAAATTATACGCAGTTTGGAGGCGGATCGTTCATGCCCAGAAAGGGAGAGTTAATTTGTGTGTGTGTGTGTGTGTGTTTTTTTTTTTTTGGACAATTATATTTAACTCCCACATAAGAGAAAAAATAAAAAAATTGTCTTAGAAGTTATCAGTGACGCTCCTCGACTTGTCAATAGATGCCCTTCGACTTGTTATCTAACAACTTCAGGGATCATTTCTTCATTTTTTTTCTCTTATGTGGGACTTGAATGTAATTGTCCCTTTTTTTTTTGGACAATTTTGTAAATGAAAAATATGTTATATGCCTCTTAATAGTGATATTAAAAATTATAACAATATATCATATAGTACTCTTTTTGGTTTTATATACAGAGAATCCTTTAAACCACTTTACAAAAATTAAAAAAAAAAATTAGTTAATTTAGGTAGTGACATTAAATTTGTCAACAATTTGTATGATGTTTTCAAAATTATCCTTCAAATGATTGGGTAATTTCTTTATACTTGATGGATTAATAAATCTCAATTTATTGAGTAATTAATAGAATCATGCTTATATTTATTGTTGTCAAATTGGTGAGTTGACTCTTTAAGTTTACCTTTTTTATGTATCTAACTTATAAAATTGAATCGAGTTATTAGTAAATTTGTGACTATTGTAAATTCAATTAAACTCACGAGTTTTTATATTAAGTTTATCATTTTTTCGTTTTTAGTTTACAAAACTGTGTTAACTCACCCTTAAATTCATATTAACTTCTTAGATTTGATCATACTCAGAGGGTTTATATATAAATTTTATAGAAATTTCTTTGTTCAATATGATAAGTTATGAATGTTGATTGATTCAATTTCAGTTATTTAAATTAAAAATATATTTAGATCAAATTATTGTCAAATTTTTTATATTTTAATTATTTAATTATATACTATTAATACCTATTTAATAACAAAAGTAAACTCTTACAAGTTTACGTCACCATCATGAGTTGACTTAAATTTGCGTATCTAACAACCTTATTTATATCATGTTCCTTATATTAGTGAGAGAGGGTGTCTCTATTTACTTCTATCTTCATTTACTTTTCATTTAATGTTTCAACCCATCGAGACTAAATTTTGTTGTAAGAATTGTTTGGCCTCAATTGCGCCGATCATGTAGTGAGGGTATGTGTTAAAACAATAGGATTGGACCAATGAGATTTGGCACAATTGGTTAAGGTCTTGCCACCTTGATCACAAGGGAGTGTGTTCGAACCCTCTGACCGATGGGGAGACCTCATTGGTAGGCGATCTCGTAAGTCCCTTGTAAGCGCTCGAAGAGCCCTGGGGCCGTGCCCTGACCTTGGTAGGGGACTGGTGCCGAACCTACCTAAACTTTTTACTATCAAAATAAAAAAAACAATAGGATTGGGTTTGGATCCATTAATTATAGTTCCGAGAGCCTATCACGTGCATCTCTGGGGTATGAATGTTTATCTTGGTCATGGTGAAGTTTAGGGCTAATAATAGGAAAAATTATTTTTTGATCATTATAGTTTTAACTTAATTATAATTTAGTCCTTACACTTTGACTCGGTGCAATTCAATCCCTATAGTTTTGACCATTTTATAATTTAGTCCTTAACCTTTATTCTAAAACACAAGGACCAAATTATAATATGGTTAAAACTATAGGAACCGAGTTATGGTGGATCAAAGTTTAGGAACTAAGTTGTAACCGAATCAAAACTATATGGACTACATTACACTGAGGCAAAGTTCAAGGACTGAATAACAGCATAGTCAAAACTATATGGACTAAAAGATTAAGTTATCATAACAGTATAATAGAGAGACGCAAAAGGAAAATTTTAAGTTGCAAAGGTAAGAATTTTACAAAAATAATTCTGTTTACATACATAAAAACAGTATGTGGCCTTGGGCCATAGTGACAGTGTGACACTCACCACCTCTCCTAAAATCTCTTTTACACGAGTTTATGGGCTGTGTATGTATGAGTTCCTTTCTCTAGATTAAGAATGGCACAAAAAAAAAAGTATAGCCACTTGGGTATGGAAGATGACACAAAATAACTGCAATGTACCATAGTTATATTCCTTGTCGGTTCCTCCTTCTATGCTTCTTCTTCAGTGATTAAGTTTGGGTTGTCACAAATGGATGGTTTAGCAATGCTGCAGCAGATGGGCGTTTGGCTGGATCTTTGATGAAACAACTTCTGAGAAAATCTTTGCACACCAAGGACAGATTTTCCGGTATTTCCGGATCTTGATTTTCATAACAAACTTTAAACATGACCTGTGCCTGCTTAGCAAATAAGCATGTTTTGGTCAGTAACAAATGCTTAATAACTAAACAAAAGATCCATAAATATCAATATTACTTGGAAAAAAAGACCCCCAAATTTCTCCCCCTCCCTTTTGCCCAATTGCTCCCATAAAACATAGGAGTATTGAATATAGAAATGCACAAAGGAACCGAAGTGAAGCAAGAATTATCGATTGAGATGATGAAATGTTTGTATGTGAAGATGAGGAAACCAGGATGCACAGCAAAAAGAATCTGCCATGCATGAAACCTTTTGTCATGACAGAAAGGGGAAGAAGAGAACAAGTCTAAGCAAATGAGAGGGAATGAGGTTGAAGGTTCCATTTTGCAAAAGGAACAAAAGACAAAGCCTAATAGAAAGAATGGGCCATGGGATTAGACTCGAGTGGACACATACTTAGCTGTTAATAAGGAACAGATAACTCTATATACTACAACAACAACAACGAAGCTTTTATCCCACTAGGTGGAGTTGGCTACATAGATCGTACAACGCCATTATGCTTTGTCGAAAACAATATCTAAAGGTATATTATTAATCAAAAGGTCTCTCTCTATGACCCAATTTTTAAAAGCTTTGACCCAATTTCTTACATAAGTTGTTTAAAGTACTCCCTTCAGTTCTTAATATAAGACCCATTTACCTAATTTGATTAGATTAAAGAAGTTAGTTAAGTTAATTAATATGATATATTTTTTTTTTCTAAAACACCCTAATCATCTTCCTTAATTCTATCAATCTTTTTTTACTTGATTATGATTGAGGGAGCATCGTAAATTGATAAAAGATTGATAAAATGCATGCACACACACACCGGATGGCTGCAATTAGGCCAAGGATGCATGCCCGTGAACATTTCAATGACTACACTGGCCAAACTCCAAATATCAGCAGCATAGGCTTCACCAGAGCTCTTATATTCTTCTTGCTGAATAACCTGTATGAGAAACAAGTGTATTAGTACACATATGTAGTGATGTCCAAATCTGTAAGAAAACAAAATAAATATAGACCTCTGGAGCTGCATAACATACGGTTCCCAACTTGGAGTGATTGCCCACAGATTGAGCTAGCTATTTCAACACACAAAATCCCAGTTATTATTGTCCCTTATAGGAACTGTCATAAATGACCACAAATAACCATCAATATTATATTATGGTAGAATACACACACTTACTTGAACCTAATATGTAACCAAGTCATCTCAAGTTATTGCAGCTTTGTAAGTAAAATTGTTTGGCATTCATATATGGATCAAGTAAAGTTAGTGAATGCATGCATTATGTAAATAAAGTTCGCACTCTTGAGCTTCAAAAATTCATAATTTCTAAACTTATGATGAATTGACCACTACTATTCAATATTAGGTGAAATAATTTGAATCCCCTAAAATTTCATATAATAAAATAGAATGAGATTTGGAGATGGTAGCGAATCCTACAAAAGGTGGAAACAGGGCAAGTCAGGCTTTTCACTTAACAGGCTAGGCTTTTCTCATAATAAGACATCCAAAGCCTGGCCTGTGGCTTGTTGCAGGCATTTTTTTCAACTTAAGCTTGGTCATGCAAAGGCCTGGTCTAGCCTGAAACCTGTTGAGAAGGGCTGTATTTTTAAAAACTTCATATAGGCTAATAGGCCAAAGGAAAATTGGCCTTTAAACAGGCCAAAAATAAAGCATAATTAAATAAACAAAATCCAAAATTACAAAATAGGTTGGAGTTGAGTCTTAACTCTTACCATCTTTAAAACGCTGGTCTATAGGATTGAATTTAAAGTATGAGTTAACAATAGAATTATGCTTATTAATTAGTCAATAAAGACAATTCGAATAGGAAAACAACATGAACACCTGTATATAGTAATTACTTGAGAAAAATGCTTGGCTACCCAGAAATTACAGGACAAAAAGAGATGAAATATCAATAGTTCAGCCAGATAGCTATATTTCTTACATTACATTTGTAGTTTCGTGCTATGGAGGATTTAACGGGGGAATCAACACAACAACAACAACAACAAAAAAACCAAGTATTTATGCTATGGGAAGAATTAAAAATCTCATATCCAGACGGTCAAAAAAAAAAAATTCAAACCCCAAAAGGAACTTTCAAAATCTCAGACCCCAAAGTCAAAAAAAAAAAAAATCTCAGACCCAAAAGGAACTCTTAAAAGATTAGCCAAAGAATATATATGCAAGACCAAACTGTAACATTAATAGAGATTCAATATTGCACCTCCAGATCCAGCACCGTCATCGTGCTATTTTACGTAGCATTTATGGTTTCAACATTAGAGCGAGATACTCGGGAACAGGGCAGTGGTAACTGACCAGAAAAATGCTCTTTAGAAACCATTGTTGCAGGGGAATTCACAAAGGTGGGCGGAGATGAGAGAGGGAGATTGAGAGTGGCAAGTTGGAGAGAAGGAGAGCGAGAGATTGACTTGAAACATTGCGATTCGCAAATGAGAAAGCGACTTAGTAAGAGAGAGCCAGCTAAGGTGAGAGACAGGAGAATTGCGAACCTGCGACAGAGAAAGGAGAGGATGGTCACTTGGTGGGCGGTGAGCACGAGCAGAGGGTTAGGTTTTAGGCATCAATGAAGATTGAAGAGTGAGGGAATGCAGTTACCTTTTTAGGCTTCCCTCTTTTTTTTTTTTTTAAGAACTTAATAGTTCTAGGCCGGCCTGACAAGCTTATTATTAAGTCAAGGCTTAACGTGTTAAGGAAAATAAGCTTTAAAATAAGTCTTAGCCTGATCTTTTATACTGACAGGCTACACCATAGGCCGCTGGCCTATTTCCACCCCTAATCCTATCTTATGGGTTCCTACATATATAATTAAGTAGGATGCATTCCTCTATTTCTTTATATATGTCTACATAATTCACAATGCATGGACATAGTGAAATATTTTTAGAGGATATCCAAATTCTTGGTGAACCTGTGGAAAATGTGTTGAAAGGAATAAGGGTATTTTCATAATCCTACTTAGATGGGAAATAATTGCCATGGAGCCAATATATATAGATGAGGAGGTCAATTGTGATTTTTTTTTTTTTTTTGTTTGAAGATTGAGGAAAGATACTACAACTGAATGTAAAGATCAAGGTTAAAAAAAATGTTTCCCAATCTACTAAGCCTTCAAGTAATCAATTAATTAAATGAAATTAAAAAAGATGACTAATATCGTAACTATTGAAGCAATTAATTGGTATATATACCAGATGTAGGAGATATTCATGAACTTGCATGTTTAACCAAACTAAAGTCAGCAAGCTTTACATTGTTCTCAAAATTGACAAGGATATTATCCGGTTTAATGTCCCCGTAAGCATTTATCAAAGCAAAGAAAGAATTTTAGGAAAAAAAATTATGTATAGCCTCATCCAATGAAGGAAATGAGACAGTTATATTAGATAGTTCAAGTTTACACAAAGGAACAGTGCATTTTTCATTCATAAAAACAGTATTTAAAAACAAAGAAAATATGTTATTATTCATATTGTGAAGTTTAGTAATATATCTATATTTGAGAGTGACCAAACTAAGTTAAATAATACCAAACATGAGGATAATACCTGCAGTTACTTAATGAGCCACCCAGAACTTCAGTAAAGCCTAGCTTGTTTACAAGGCTGGATCAAATTCATTTTGACAACCCCGTTTTTCTTAATATGTTATTTTAAAAAATTAATTAAAAGCTAGCTAGGCTACAATTAACATCTAATTGTGTTATATTGTCCAGAATTCACACTTAAGTATGTCAATATGCCTGTGAACTACTCTTTGATTGTGTAAGTAAACCAATCCAGAGAGAATTTGTACAATGAAATATCGAACTAATGATTCTTATAAAGATTCTCGAGATCTAATATATTTCCTCAGTGAACCAGATTCAATATATTCCATATATATGGATACTTGGCTATTAACCTACATACATATACGCACAAACTGATCAAATTATATATACACAAGCACACAAAAAAGAATTTACAGCTACTCCACAATCAATGATTTAATATCCTCTCCATAAAACAAGACACAGCTTACTATTTTACTGCCATAATACTTTACAATGTTTTGGTGTTCCAGTCGGCTGAGGATTCGAACCTCCTGAATAAAAAAACACACGTTTTAGCCGGGTATATTATGAGGTGATTAAGATTATGAAAATGCAACCTATATAAGCAATGATAGGGACAACAATAAATTCCAATCTTAGTTATATGTAAACAAAAGTAAGATTAGATCAAACATACACATTAGGCAAAGGTCAAGAGTCAAATGGTTGAAAGATGGTCACAATAATGCCAAATTCTTCCCTTTATCTACTTTGAAGAGAAGGGCAAGGAAAAAGTCCACAGATTAAAAAGGGGGTAATGACAAGTGGATTGAAGATGAAGCAGAAGCAGAAGCAGCAGAAGCTTTCACAGAATACTAAAGAAATCCGTTCAGTTGTTCTGAATCTTTAGAACTGACCTAGGCGCTGGGATATGTGGAACGTGTGGTAATTGAGGCTGATAATAAAACTTTGTCATTAGCAAGATAACTATAGAAGAGGTGAAGAGAGCATGCTTCCAAACAAGAAAGTGACATAGAGATAACTATGGGACAGAAAGGTCCTGGTCTAGATGGTTTCTCAGGATATTTCTACCATGTTTCTTGGGAAGAAGTGGGCATGGAGATATTTGAAGTGGTGAGGAAATAATAGCACTGATATGGCTATGATACCTAAGATTGATAAACCAGAAATGGTGACACAATATAAACCTATTAGCCTATACAATTTTTGTTGGTTTCATTATTTGGAAAGGAGGAACGGGCAAAGAAAACAAGAATTTGGAATCAAAATGGACATGAATTCACATCCATGTGTGAAAGATAAATTGCAGTATAAGACAGACCTCATTAAGAGAATGAGCAATTTGAAGATTGTCAATGTGAAGTATTTCCTTCATTGCACATATTTCTCCGTTTATAATGTCAAAATTCAAAAATGAACATCATAACATGTTTTCATTTGATATGATAGATAAGTATTTAAGAGGGTATTAAGTGTATACATCCCATATTTCACCAATTATTTCTTTTGAAATTAAATTAGGACAAAAAGATCAAAATTCCAATTTCTTCTGAATCCTATATATATATATATATATAAACATGCCTATTGAAGCCAACATAGACATTTCCAAATCCGCCCGCTCCAATACGTTCCACTTTTACCCATTGGTCAAACGTTGTATGATCCTCTTGGAAGCCCTGCTTAGTTGTAACAACAATTTTACTTTGCCCCACTCCATATATTGTGAGACGAATTCATTAATAAAGCATCTTCATTAGTATTGATTGATAAAGGCATGACAAATTTTTTTATCTACTCATTTGCAAAGCAAGAACATGGAATGAATTCGATCTTCCTATCAGTTACAGCTACTAACTTATTCACCATGTCTGTGTCACGTAAATAAAGAGAAGCAGAGGAGTAAGTTCGTAATCACACACCTGAATTCCACTTTGATGCAGAGATTTGCAGAAATAGCTGATGATACTTAAGCGAGTTTATTCACTATAACAACTGAAGAACACATCATAAGTCCATGTCCTTGTAAGATGGAATTTGTAATTAACTGTACTTATAATAATTATAATAAAAAGAGTGAGGGGAGATACTTGGGTTTGAGACAATAGCCTTCGAGGTCAGCAGCTTTAGAGAGAGCATTCCTCCATTTTTCAACCTTGTTATATTTGAATCTTTTCTCCAGTCGAGCCAGTGCTTCTGCATAGCTTCCCCTTAGATGTCATAGATCTGATGGATCCACACCATAAAACACTAGATATATCAACAGGCCTTCTTCCTTGAAGCACTCAAGAATCTTTTTAGTTGAAGGTATTTAAATTTTGGACTGGAACCTAAAATTTAAAAAGAATAAGAGGGTAAATTTTGGACGGGAACCTAAAATTTAAAAAAATAAAAGGGTAAATTTTGAGTTTCACAAGTACAAAATTGTAATTTATCCCCTCTACCCTCAAACCAAACACACCCACCTTTTTTAAAAAAGAAAAAAGAAAAAAAAAAACTCTTTTGCCTTTTCTTCTAAGATCTAGATAGCTCTCGGCATGTTGCACGGGTGATTTATCTGCTAACTGCTATGATCAAAATTTATCAAAATATTAATTATATGATTAATTTATTATTCAATTTGTCTAATCTAAGGGCTTTCTTTTTTTCATGTTACAAGTAGATGTTATCTTTTCATTCAAATTTTTTAATATTTTATTTTCACCCAACTTTTGGAGTTGAATTGAAATTTGCATGAGATAATTTCAATCTTCATATAATCACTCTAACTTATTCAAATAAAAAAATATGACTGGTAAGCCCAGAATGTTTACATGCATAAGCAACAATAAATGTTTGGAAGAATTTATAATTACGGTTTATACTTTGTACGACAACTAACACATGCATATGAGGTTGTGAAGTCATTCTCATGGCAAATTAGTCATGGTGGTCCATTCTTAAACAAACCAATTTTGAAATAAGATTATCTCATCGCCAACATACGGATCCGTCAGTAGGTACATCGTCTAAGTCAAGTCCATTCAAAGTGTTAAATTCATCATCAAAATAATAAAAGAAAAACGATCAAATATATATATATATATATATATTATCGCGGTGTTCAAACTTTACATAAACAATTGACCTGTACGTGAAACAAAGGTGCAACTTGAATTTTGTGAAATATTTGTAGGTTTATATATGTCATTTTTCCAGGTGGTTAACTGAATAGATATACATGAAAGGAAAACAATGCAAATTATATTTAATAGCACTAACATATAATAGTTAGTGTATGTTAGTCCTTCTTGTTAGAGTCATTGGTTTACTCGGCTTATTTTAAGGAATCACTATGGCACATGAAAAACTGCCCCCACCACGTCTTGATAATATAAGAGCCTGATCTTGACCCATAAAACTCATGTGTAGTGCTTGGAGCAATTAATATATTGTATACAAGACCAAATAAGTTGTTATGCTCCGAAAGTACGCAAAAATGAAGATTGTTGAATTTGGATAGTACACCTCAATAAGGCAAAGAAGAATAGCACATACTACATTTTTCTTTTCACCTGCAAGGGAAAATGAGTAATTAATGGAGTGATGAAATAACACATAGTAGTGCTTCATAACCATTAGACCGAATGCGTATACATTTTCTTAATAACACATAGTAGTGCTTCATAACCATTAGACCGAATGCGTATACATTTTCTTCAGAAGAAATATATAAAATATGTTATTGAGGAGTGCATGACATTGTAAATAATGGGGCTGGGATGAAGATTTTAGGGGTAGAGCGCAGGTTAGGCTTGCCCCTATTACTCTGTTGAATTGTTTTAAAAAAAAAAATTAAAGACACATCTTCGTCCCATTGAAACTGAGTTGACTTCACATATGATTCCATAATTACTATTACACTTCACTTCAAAATATGAAAACATAGGGAGATCTTCCTTTCAATTAGGAAATATATATATATGGGTAATTGGGAATAAAATAAGACAATAACAGTCTGCCTTCATAAGAGATGAAAAATCAAATGACTGAGAGAAGAGAAACACATGAAGTAATCAAGCAATGGCCAAATAAGTGAGAGATTACGAATATTATGCGGAAAAAATTCACAACACAACGATTGTCTCCCTGTTATCAAATGTGTTACACAAAATACATATAGGAAGCAACAGTTAGACAAAGCCGTTCAGCTGAATGTATAAACTGCTTTTACTAAAACAAATTGTATAAAATGCTGAAATGACACAGGAAAAGGACATATGTCGATGCTGTAGTACCAGCTATATCAGCACAATATGTACTATTTAAGAATAAAGAGACTGCTACTTTATCATCCATGTTGTTACAAATCATTAAAAAAAAAAACAAAAACGTTAGGGTGATATTAAAAAAAAAAACCAAAAGCAGGGAGAGAATGCAAAACAAAAAGTGAAACAATAACATTGTCTAAAAGTCATACAAGTTACAAGCCATAGGTAGAAAACCTGTCACTACCATTTTAAAATATACAGGATCCAGCAAAAACACTAATCAGAAACTGATTTACTTTCCATATCTTACTACTACACATCTAACACCTTAGCATACAGCCTACACCAAAACAAAACAACCAATGAGAGTTTAAAACCCTATATTACAACCTGCAAAAAAAGACAAAACATATACGACGAAACCTATGGCCAAGAGTCTGAATACAACTTTAGAAACAACAAAACTCAATCAAGTGTTGCATCAAAAGTAGCATGATGCCTTCTTCTCTAAAATCCAACAGCATGAAAATGAATAAATTGGAATAATACAGGGATGAGAGAATAATAGTTTGATGCTCTTCTACTACTTGTATTGGCGACTTCAAATTCTCAAGATTGCAATGGAAACTTGTATAACTTTTTCATTTTGTTGTTCTCTTACTTGTGACCACAAAAAAAGTTATAATTTACTAACCGCAATGATAATAAAGCTGCAGCCAAATTCTTATATTCTAATACTCTATGAACTCTGAATACAAAATCCCCCCTTTCCAAAATTGAAGGAAACACCTATACCTTTCAAATAGAAACTATATGAAACATATCAAATAATCTGAAAACAGTACTGATATCATAAAAAAGGACCCAGTAAAAGAGACAAGAAAAATAACATCTCTTCAATCACATAGTAATGCCAGGTCCTCTTCAGATTTCACTTAATTAATAGACATTTTAGAAATCTACACATTAGTATGAAGAGGAACATTTATTATAAGATAGCTATAGTATTGAAATGTTAAAAGATAGGAGTATAAAGAAACTCCAATCTGCACCTTGAAAAATTTGGCACGGGACAATCCACCAATTCTTGAAGAATGCTTGTTAAAATGTTTTCAAGCAGGGAAGAAGCATTCATGTGGTGTCCGAAAGATAGAGGTTGTTTATGAGTGTAAACAATAATCCCATATAAAAGATATCTATAAGGCAGGTGAATAAGATATTGGACCACATATAATAGGCACAACCTTGAACTATCATGAGATAACCTGTACGTGTCATACAAGAGAAAAATATAAACTATTCAATAAAGATATAAGTCAGAGTAGCATATCATTGAATGGAAATGAGCATACAAGGAAAGACCACGATCAAAGTCCCCCCCAAAACTCAACCAGCAAATTACTTCAAAATTCAGCACGGAAAGTCATGGCATTACCATGAATTTGGTGCTCCATTATAACGATATCTTCTATATGGGATTATTGCTTACACTCATAAACAACCTAATAAAATGTACACACGGGAGGGAGGGAGTCTGTTGATCATAGCTTGTTAAAGCCAGAAAGATCTGAAACTAAGACCAATAAGATGTACACATAGAGGGAGGGAGTCTGTTTCCTAACAGCTCAGGGGGAAGAACAGAGACGTTATTATTAGATAGGTCAAGCTCCGTGAGAAAAGTGAGATTTTTGAACCCCTGAAAACAATTTAGGGGTAATATAAAGACATCCACAGCTAAGATTTATCAGAGTGTATCATTTAGAGAGGCAAACAAGTTTAGTGAAGAAAGTGTCTGCAATTGTAGAGCTTAGCTCCAAGAGGACAGTTGCAATGTAATTGTTTAATTCCTAGCATGGCTATGTATGCCTTAAATAGTTGACAGAACCACCTCAGGTAAAGCTCTTGCAGATGTGGCATATTAGAGAATACAGGACCATTTGGCAGTGAAGCTGCATTTCCACTTAGATCAAAAATCTGAAGCATAGGCACAGTTTTGAAAGCATATGAAGAAATCTATCATTGAAGCAATAGATATGGTCAGTAATATCAAACTTTTAATTGGGATTTAAATCAGAGAACTTGCATCTGGACAGAGAAATTATATCACTCCTCTTCTTGAGCACAAATATTCTGGATTACAGGGAGATCATGAGAGATTTCTCAAAGTTATTTTCATTATACGCAACAACTATGGCACCTTCATAGCATTAATTAAAAAGCTAGCTTCACAAAGTTTTAACATTATGCATTCCTTTCAATAAAGTTTCCTAGTCATGTGTGCCTGGGCGATTCACTGCCATGAAGAAAGAATAAACACGCTGATCTTATTATTCATATTTGCAAGAAAAAGAATACATAATTACTCTTAAATCATTACCAACCTCAGGGGATTGTTGTCCAGCTTCAAACAAGAAAAACTTGAAAGTGATTTAAGAATTGAACCAGGCCAATCTTTAATGTACCATTTCAACGGCATCATATAAAGTTGTAACGGTGTCATACATTGTATCAACAAATTTTCAAACAGCCATAGCTTGTAGCATCTCCATGATCAAAAGCTAAATTGGAAAAGACAGGACCAATGCAATAGAGTGCTTGTACAGGAACTAATTGATAGACCTCAGCAACAACATTCAGGTAACAATCTCTCTTAGCTTGCCCAGGGTCAAATATCATAATAATTATTGATCGCAACTTTAAAAGACCAAGACATACATCAATAATTTCGGTGAATAAAGCAGAAGGGTCGCTGAAGCAATATATCAAACACCATATATGCATCTTATCCAAGACTGGATGGCTACTTTGTAAAGAGAATTGACTAATAAAGCAAGGACCAGGATCATAGATAAAAATGAAATGCAAGCTACTAAATACTTGCAGTAGATCATTTTGCACAAAAGTCACTGACAAATAGACTACAATTGGAAGTGGCCATGATTGCGGAGGAAATTAGATGCATGGTACATAAGCCATTCTCGGTATCATGTTCTAACAAAGCTGTCTCGATAGAGGTCAAGTGAGCGATAATCATTAGCTATTCTTCCAACTTGACTCGTCTTAACTTTCTTACAAACTCAAAATAGATCTTATAAAACGAAACAAACGAATTCAAATAAAAAAATGGCGAGAAGAAGCATGAGGATAGATGATGGCCAAGCGGACACCCGCGGATGAGAGAGTGAACAATGGAGTCTGAGACAAGAAACAGGCAGCACCGCGATGGAGATGAAATGAAAGAGAGAGAACACGCAAAAAAAAAAAGTGACTCTGACAGTCTGAAATTTTCGGTGAGTTATTTCTGCAAGGGTGGTACGGAGCAAGAACAAAAAAGAGGTAACAGAAGAAGGAATGATAGAAGAAGAGGGTAAAGCAATTTCCTTTGATATTAACAATGGGATGTTTCTGGGTTAAAACAAACAGAGCGTGGATATACCTTCCCTCCTCCACTTAAATATAAACATGATCTTCATCTTCTTCAATCAACTTTGCCAAAACATTTCTAGTATCTATTCTTCTTCCTCCACCTCCTAAACGGAATCGCTTTCCATGCTCCCTATAGCCTTCAATCCTCTGGGCCTCTGCATCATCAAATACACCAAATTCTGTCAAATTCTAACCATTCATTCATTCAAAACACACGACAAAAACATCCCCCACCAAAACCCCAAATCAAATCAAATCCGCGTTCATTGTATTTCACCCAAAACAAAACCTTTTTTTCGATTATGAAAATAAAAAGTAGTCTTTATTTTGAAAGCAATGCTCACCCGTAAGCTTACTTGGATATTCTTAGAAAATTCAATGATTAAAAGTAATTATAATTTTGTTTACAATTTTATTCTTTTAGTCTTAATTTAATGTATTTATCTTTATTCCCAATTAATCATAAAGAAGGTATTTTAAACTCAATTATTATAACAAAAACCCTAAATAAAATATAAAAATGTATAACAAATTAGAGAATTTTCACTATCAACAAAATTCCCTAAATGTATTCAACAAAAAGAAGTTTCAAGAAAACAAATCACATATGCCAATTTTCAACTTAATTGTATTTTTTTTTTTTGGGAAAATCCCTGTAAAATACTCTCTTAATAGGGAAATCCCTATTTGGTGCATTGAAAACCCAAATCCCTTATCAGTCCTGCGGTAGGAATAAGGGATTTTAAATTTCAGTGGAAATGACACAACTAGCCTTGTAAAAAAACTTGCCCGAAGTGCATAAGAATGGGAAAGAAAGGAAGGGAAAAAAACATGAGAGAGGAAAGAAAGGACGATGGCAGAGAAAATACGTAAGTTTCGGAACGCTTGAAAGTTGAAGACAAAACAGAGATAACCGACGGTAAGTAATTCTTGTGTAGAAATAATGTTTGAATTGTGAATCTTCCATCTTCCTTTTCTGAAATTGTGAACAATTGTGATGGGTTTCTAGTAATGGACGCTTGCTTTTATGGGTAAGGGGGTGTTGGTTGAAGATGGAGAAATGTTGCAGCTTTAAGGTAATGGGAGATTGTTGATGGTTGTGCGGTGGATTTCATTGTGTTTGATGGTATAAATGGTGAAGATTGTTGGTTTTTTGTTATTGGGGGCACTCACGGGAGTAAACCGTAATGGCTGCTGCGAGCTGTGAAAAAGCTGAGGCTTTTTGGTTGGGGGATGGTGTTGTTTTTAGTGAAGAAGGAGATATGAAAAGATACTGTGTTGTTGTTAATGGTATAAGGAGGGTAATGCTATGGGGGGGTGTTATTAATACTAAAGATGGAGATGTTAAAATGAATGGTGTGTTGTTAATAGTTCATGGAGGATGATGATAGGGGGCGTTGTTAATAATGGAGATGGAGAAGTTGAAGATGTTAAATGAGAATACAGAGTTGTTAAAATATACTGTAAAATATAACGTGTTGCTGTTAATAGATACAGGGTGATGATATGTAAACAATGTTGTTAATAGTGAATATGAGGATGTTAAAACATATGGGTTTGTTGTTAATTGCCCCTGTTTGGCGATGAAATGAGCAGTTACTCTGTTTCATAAAGAATGGTTGACAAGATTACTTAATTGACATAATGATAAGCATCTTTGTTTAATTAATTCTTTCTTTTTGTTTTTTTTTTCAAGTAGGCATGTAAAATGATATGCAACAAAGCTTCAGAATATGTGAAGAAACTATTTTGTTATTTCCATGTGGGAGGGAAATTTGTGTGAAATGATGAAGGTAAAATTAAATATAATGGTGGTTATGTGAAGTTGAAGTGCTTGAAAGAGGTGATAACCTAAGAATGTTCCTAAGAGGATGGGAATAGAATGTTCCCAAGAGGGAGGGAATATCCTAAGAAATATTCTCATCAAAGCTCCAGGGGCAGGTCGTCGGGGTGCTGACCCTGACGGTCAGGCGGAGGGGGTAATTATTTTTTTCAATAAAAAAAGGTAAAGGTAAATTGATCTTTTCCTTTTAATTTCAATAAAGATAATTTGGATTTAACATCTTTATAAGATTATGAATATTCAAAACACCTTTGTCTTTTAACATTTTTAAAGTTCTTATGATGGATTTTCCCTTTAACATTTTATTATATTTAAATACATTATTACTCACCTACCTGCGAATCAAAATATAAAAATAGGTGAAATATCATTCATTTGTCTAAGAACATCTTTTTATTAGAATATTTCTTGTGCAGATCTAAACATATAAATTAGAAAGGGAAAAAATGACTTTTATTCCCTATGCCTTTTGGGATAAAAGTTAATTAAGGTTTCGTGATTTAAATTTTAATAAAATTTTATAAAAAAGTCAGTTTAATAAAAAAAATTTAAATAATATATTAAAAAATCTTAGGAAGATATGAGAAAAAAGTTAAAAGCAAAAAAAAAAAAGAAAAAAGAAAAAGTTACTTTATCTAAAAAGTTTGAATCATATTACCTGGACGCCAAACATACCCTTGCTATATTTTTTATAAAACTATTTTTCATGAGAAAGAATCATGTGGCTTCTTCGAGGAAAGTCTTGAGCAACTTTAAGCATGGTGATTCGTATTCTTACCATATCATCGTCGCGTCCGCATTTCCGGCTCATCAAAGTGATGAGAAAAAAATTTCTCATCATCAAAACGACATAGTTTTGTTTAAGGGAGAGATCTGAGCTGTTGATATAAAAATAATCAAGGCCATCTGTGACGTATCTAGTATTCTAAAATATTTTTTAAGTCTCTCTTCTCATCCTAAAATAATTTTTACTACACTTAACCTCTTAAAATATTTTTTTAGTTGTACCCAATATGTGAACAGACTGACTGCAATTTTACTCTTAATGTATTTTTTCAGCTCTAAAAAATTCTTTTAACCTTTTAAAATATTTTTTCAGTTATACCTAGTGATTTAGGATATTGACTACAATTTTACCGTTAATGTATTTTTCTTAGTAGTAATGAACACCCAAAACTTAGGATACTGATTTATTGATTTCCACCTACTCTAAAATATTTTTTAGTAGCATATAATATTTTAAAGTAATTTTTGGATCTGAAAAAATACATTAAGGGTAAAATTGCAGTCAGTCTGCTAACATACTAAGTACAACTAAAAAAATATTTTAAGGGGTTAAAGGTAATAAAAATTATTTTAGGATGAGAAGAGAGACTTAAAAAATATTTTAAGATACTAGATACATCATAGACGATCTTGATTATTTTTGTATCAACGACTCATATCTCTCCATTAAACAAAACCTTGTCGTTTTGATGATGAGAAGTTTTTTTCTCATCACACCGATGAGCCGGAAATGCGGACCATCGTCAATGCGATTAATGAGTTTCCTCATGATCCTGACGTCTTTACCCAGGTTAATTTGGGATTTATGTGATTAGGGATATCTATAAATAAAATAGGGTTAAAGTGTAAATTTATTAATGAAATTTTGTCTGAGGAGTGTCTGGCACAAATATATTTTAAAAGGGGCAAAAATACAAATGAATAATTAAAAAGGGTACATCCACCACAAAACCGTTATATTTGACTTAACGGAATTAAATTATAAGATAAAAAAAACCCCTAACGGCGTTAGATCAAATTTAACGGCTCTGTACTGGATGCACCCTTTTTAATTATTCATTGGTATTTTTACTTCTTCTAAAACATATTTGTGTCAAACACTCATAAGACAAAATTTCATTAATAAATTTATAACTTAACCCAATAAATATATATATATATATATATATATATATGCGCGCGCGCCCCCTCGCCCCGTGCCGAGATTATGGTTCTTTGTTATATTTATCATTTTATCTCCAATGAATGGATGTTAACAAAAAAAGTCTGGTGGTCCTTACACTAGTGCCTTCCAAGTGGCAGCATGGAAGAGGTATACTACTTTCTCCACTTTTAAATATGCAGAACTTAATTGGGTTTTTTTTTATTCTAAAGAGAATATTTTAATTTTTTTTATTTCTCATATTTACTATATTCTTAAAAACCACTTCCTATGGTTAGATTTTCATATGATGTATAAGCTAGACTGTCAGAGATTGATAATATATCAATATAATATATTAAAAACATGGATATTTTTTTAAAAATATCAATGCATAGTTTTTTCATAAATAATTAACTTAATTTTTAAATATATGTAAATTAGTAATGAACTAGAGAATAGACGTAATGGTATCAAGTATCAAATAGAGAATAGCCTAGTCAGGAAACTCTCAAAAAGCCCAAGTGACTTTTGGTCTTGCTGGGTGGGGGTTTCTTAAAAATATTTGTTTCGTTCCTAAAATAAGATGCCTAAAAGATAGTCTGAATTATTAATATATTTTTAACTCAAAATGTGCCCTTTGTCGGGAAAGAAAAGTGAAAATACATTAATTTAATAATTTTTATTAAATAAAAGTAATTTAAATTTGGAAAAACATCCTAAATTTAAAATATCTTTAATGAGGCAAACCAATTTGAAGCTAAATTTTTTAATATGTGTGAGGTGGTTGAAAGATAAAAGAGTTAAGGAAGTAAGTATAAGAAGGTGACGAGAAATAATCATAGAAATTTCCATGAATGATCGAAGAGGAAAAAGATAAAAGCTGGAATTGAAAGTGATGGGCATTCAAGAACATGGTAGGTTTTAACCAAAAGAATGGGGGACAATTACATTTAAGTTCCATACAAGAGAAAAAAATGAAAAAATAATCTCTGAAGTTATCTGTTCAAGAAGGGTGGGCATTCAAGAACATTGTAGGTTTTAACCAAAAGAAAAAAGGGGATAATTACATTCAAGTCCCACACAAAAGAAAAAATGAACAAATGATCCCTAAAGTTGTCTATTGACGCTCCTCAATTTGTCAATCGATGCCCCTCCCTCAACTTGTCATTAACAATTGCAGGGACTATTTCTTCATTTTTTTCTCTTATATGAGACTTGAATGTAATTATCCCAAAAAAAAAAAAAAGAACATGGTAGGTAGCTGGGTGGTGAGTACTTTTATATATATGGTTTATATCCTTCTAATGTTGCTAATGCAATTTTAAGTTTTCCACTTTTTTCTCCAATATTCCTGATTGAATAATTTGGGTTGGTGTTAACATCACAAAATTCATGTCATTTTGCTATTTTTGCCTATAATTTCTCACACTTTCTAGTCAATTCGTACATATTTTGAGGATACAAAAGCAAAGAAAAATTGCCTAATTGATAGAATTTGTTGTTGCAGTGTGAATATTTTGCCGCGTTTCATCAACTATGGCTTTTATAGATTTTCTTATTTTAATAAATTATCATTTAAACCACATGCATTTAAAGGTCAAATTAATGATTAAGAAATTGAAAAGGAAGTTAGAAAGTCAAGAAGACACCATGCCAAGACAAGAAAATATAAGACAAGAACAAGATGAGTCTTTGGTCTCAACCAATACATTTTCTGGCATCAGCCAAAGATACAAGAATAGAGTTGTTGACTTCAGCCAAATATATTTTTAGGAACCTAAAAATATATAACACATATAATAGGGAAAAAAAATAGGACGTCGTGACTCCGGAGTCTTCCCCTGGCTAGCCTTGCTATTAATGTTTAAACTAACTTAATTATTGGGTTTATTGAATTTGTAGGGACATTTGTCCAAAAAAAAAAATTGTTGGGATAGAGAATGGTGTAGTTTAACAAGTCCTCGCCCATTTCAGAAGTCATGTCTGCCACTAAGGAAAAGAAACTTGGAAAATTGATCATGAAAAAGTAAAGATGTTGATAGCTTTTTTTTTTTGGAGTAAGAACTGGATAACATACAACAACGAAAGCAAATACAAAGCACGTACAACCGGTTTTACATTCTTTCATCATGATCCACCTCCTAAATAGGAGGTGGAAGATGATCAAAGATACAAAAATTCTCGGATATAGAATGAGCTAGTTTAGCTAATCTATCAGCTAGTAAAAGATCCTCTCTAGGAACATTAACAAAATTAATCTGCCAATCTCTATAAAAAAGAGACCTAATCTCATCCACAAGGTCCTTGAAAGGATAATCAGAATCACACCCTCTGACTGTAAAATTAATCGCCTCAACACAATCCGACTTCAAACAAATTTTTCGAATACCTCTGCTCCAGCATAAATATAGACCATGAATCATGCCTATGAGCTCAGCAACAGCTGGCGGAACCCAATAAGTTTACAAGTAAAGCCGCACACCCACTGATTGACATTATTTTTAATAACTCCACCACACCCGCTTCTTCCATTCCTCAAGACTGATCCATCCACCTCCAAGAAGTAGGAATCCGTGACATCATACAACACGCTTCGTTGGTCATCATGTTGATAGCTTTTCCATCTTTCACACCGTTGGTCCCAACTAATGTTTTATATAGTACTCAACTTTAATAATTGCATTGCATTATTGCTTGTTGTTGCCATTTTTAAATGAGATTTTCATTATCGGGTAGTAAGGGTTCATTTGAATTCGATGCCTTATAAGGTCAACTGAAATCTTATATGACCTAACTTTTTTAAAGAATTAAGCGTTGGATTTCTATCAGATATTTCCTTAACTTTTTAAGTGAGTTTTAGTCTGTTTCCAAAAAGCCACACGCCCACTGTCTTGGAATTATTAAATAAAACTTCATATTCATAGTGTTTGCTTTTTAAACATTTTCTTATATTTAAATACATTATTACTCACCCACCTTCGAATCAAAATACAAAATTATTAGCAAAGGAAAAAATGACTTTTATTCCATATGACTTTTGGGATAAAAGTTAATTAATGCTATCTGATTTAAATTTAAATGAACTTTTATAAAAAGGTCAGTTTGACAAAAAATTATTGGAATTCTATATTGAAAAATCTTTAGAAGATTCAAAAAAAGGAAGAAAAAATAGAAGCGAAAAAAGTTAGAAGAAGTCGTTTTAATTTTAACTTTACTTTCGAACCATAAGCACTTAAATATAAAAACTATCAGCTAAACATCATTCTTGAATCAAACGTATAGAAATATTTTTGCCAAATGAAAAAGTCAGTTTGAGCCATATTACCTGGATCTATGTGCTCTCTTTTGAAGCATTTGTTCGCAAGATAAGAGCAAGGCCTTTTCATTTACTTCAACCCACACTTGTCAGAGCTTGTGCTTGCCTCGCTACTTGGGTAACGAAAAAGTGATATTTTGATATATTGAGCAAAACTTCATTAAATCCACAAATAGGAGTTAAAAAACCTGAAGCATGTTTGTTTGAGCTTTTTTTTGCTTATAAGTTGCTTTTTACGTAAATCGAGACACAACTCCTCTCACATACTTACTTCGTATACCGTAAATCACTATTAAAAAGCAACTTATAAGCAATCGAATCGCTGAAACAAACATACCCCATACCTCTGCAGTCGGCACCTCTTGGGCATAGGTAGGCGAGACTGCTGTCACAATGTTAGAGAAAACAACTCCACCCTGACATTTGGAATGTAAGGCTGTCATCTATCCTAGAACATGAATAATGATTCCTGATTAGTTATTTATTGTTGTACCTTGACTGCTTTGATTCTATCAAAATAAAGGAGCCAAGCAAAAAAATATAAAAATTTGATTATTGAAAATCCAGTATCATATAAGTAACCCAAAGAAAGAACAAGTTCACTCAAAAAAGATGATAGCACAAGCAACTAAAGCCGTTTGCCAGTCATGTCAATAAATAATGTCAGGTTTCTTGCCAGCATAAAGGAGAAACTTGAGAGCTGCACGGCTAAAATATGAAAAGTGTTTAAAATCATCATGCTCTCCTTAAGATGTTCCTTTCCAAAAGAACTTATTAGGATGATGGGGTTCAATGAAATAAACAGGAAGCCCTGCATAAACAGAGTTATGTTACAACACAAGATTTAGAAGGGAAAAAAAAAAACTGGAGTTAGGTTACAACACAAGATTTAAAAAAACACAATTAAAACGGAAAATTTAATAGCAGACCTTCAATAGTGCCGAACCAGATTTTATTTCTAAATAGTTGGCCATCAAAGTATGACTCTATCTCTACATCTAAAGCCTGAAAAAGTAATCAAATTATCATGAGTAGTTCCAGACATGTAGATTCTAACTAGACAAATCATTTCTTAATAGAATATCATAGCCTTAGTTCACGGATGTGTTCATATTGCATACCATCGTATTTGGGATTAAAAATTTCAATTAGGGGTCCTTTCTTCTGCAAAGATTTACTGAGGCCGCAGACAACATCCCTCAAACCACCAACCTGTGGCAAAAAAAAACACCTAACATAATTATGGGTAATGTGAAAAAAATGTTGGAACTGAAAAGAGAATGACATCCTAGGATAAATTTAAAAGGTCCAGTGTAACAATCAGACAAGAGACCTCATGCATCCGCTACATTTGAGTTGAAGGGATATTTAATAACTTTTTCAGGGGAACACTGTTGGAGAAAAATGAAACAATCCTTCCCAGAGTCCTTGCAGTAACAGAATCAGTTAGCTTCTTCAACAGATTCTTCCAATTGATCAGCAGTCTTTTTTGGATAGGATTGATGAAATATCTTTTATAGCTTGACATGTTTTTTATTAACGGAAAATTCTGTTGAGAAAAACAAAAAGATGATGAGTTCACCTTAGCTACTGGTGCCATCTCTACTGCAATCTGAATGACATATAATCCTGAACTAAAGAAGAAAAATAAGGTATGCATAAGACAATGGAAGATGCATATACTAAAGTTGACTATTTTAAAAAATAATGCCTTGTTGTAGAAGATGTAAGCCTAAGAAATGCAGAAATGACCTCATGTTCACTCTGCTCTTTGCAAGCCATGTAGGTATCCCGAATAACATAGCATCAATAACATAGGCTTCATCAGTTGAAATTTTCTTTTCAAGTGACCAACCATCAATTTTAAGCAATAACTGACTCCAAAATTCCAATGGCAAATCTTTTACTGGCTCATCTAGTGCTCTTCTTTTGCTTTCTTCTTTTAGAGTATTAACTGTGTCTTGAAATTCCATCACTGACTCATGATACAACTGAACATAAGACTGTAGCTCTTTGTCGGACTTTTGAATATGGTCTTCCAATAGCTTTATCTTTAAGGGACTGTTCTAATTTATCAACCTTTCTTTGCAAGTCCTGATTTTCTTGCAAAACTATTGTGACTTGATCATCTTGTTTTGTTGCCTTATTAAGTAACAATTGCAAATTTTCAATTTTTTCTAATAAATTCTTGCATTCAACTCTTAGGGTAGATTGTTTTAATACATCTTCCTGACAAACTGACAACATTGCTTCCAAGTCTTTTGCAGTAGATTCCAAAGTTGTGCGCTCCTTTTCCAACATTACTAAAAGTTCACTTGTATTCCTGACATCATTAAACTCTGTTTTCAGTGATTCAATGACATCCTTTAGGGAGGCATTTTATGCTCTTAATGAGCTAAGCTCCTCAGTAAGGGAGTGAATTGTATCAGTCTGAGTCAGAGAGTACTGAGACTCATGCAATTCAGTGCCTCTTCCTTCTATAATTCCCTTGTGAGTCATCTCATTACACAGCGCCTCTAACTAGTTCTCCAGGTATTCCACATGTATCTTCTCCTGGGCATCAACTTTAATCCGTGCATCAGTTTATGCCAACCTCATCTATAACAAGTTAATTTCTCCTTGCAATGCTTACTTCTCAGAAAGAACCTTTTCAAGGTCTCCAATTGCATGAACTCTGGCTTGATTTAAAAGATGGATGTCCGCCACAAGAACTTATACTTCTCAACAAAAGGTAACAAGCCATTAAACTGTAAATATGGAGACACGGGGAAAATTGTAAGTGCTTCACAAAGGCATGTTACCTCTTTCTACACTTTTTATCAAGCCTAACAAATCCTTGACTTGACTACTTTACTATTTATTGACATGAAGTAATCAAAATCAACAATATATTATATAAAAGTGAAACATGTCAACACCCGTTTCCATTTCGATAATCGAAGAGTAATAAAGACGGAATTCAATGGGCATACAGAAAAGTACAATTATACTGATAAAAATATTTATTTACAATACCGATATCGTTCGTCGATGAAATACAGAAAATACAACGAAAACTTAATATTTACAAATTTCTTCAAAATATCCAAAATATAGACTAAATATAATCACTATCTTGTCCTCGCCTCGAGACATGTGCTGCTCACTTTCCGATGTCTACGTCATTGCCCTTTTTCCCACTAGTACCCGAGGTGTTTATTTAAAAATAGGGTGAGATTCCGAAGAATCCTAGTAGAAACATAATTTCGTTCATAGAAAATGCGAAAAGTAAATATGACATGCGCTAAGGTATGCACCAGTTAATAAACAATATAAACACATCATCGTCATGTATACATGAGTAGGGCCCAGCCCCACAATCTACACTGGTTGGACTTCTGCCAACTCCCAGTATATGTGCACCTCTGGCACTAACTGCCCCTCTCTAGGCAAATCATGTTGATTAATAAAGTGCATTTACAAACAATGACATCTACACAATCAAATAACTATGGCATAGTATATGAAGGATAATGTTCCTACCTCGAAACTTTATAAACCCTTATTTAGATGTGTCTCAAAATACATGTCGTTCAGCTTTCGACTCGGCCCTAAAATATTAAATGCACAAGAAATATGTCATAACCTATCCAAGTATCATTTTAGACTCTTCCATAGTGTTTTTTGTGGTTATATTAGTCTATGGTGAAAATGTACCAAAATGCCCCCACGACCCCGACCCAGTCCCGTCGTACTCGGCCTGATGGCACGTTTTTCCAAAGTTTTGACCAAGGCTATTCTAACTTATTTTCGCCCAAGGAATCCATTTCCGGGCTCGAAATCGCCAAATTCACTGTCAAATTACGAAAATACCCTTGACAGCCCCTATTTAGGGATTTCAGTGGCATTTTCGTAATTATGCTTTTTCTGCCTCTACCGAAAAACTGCCCAACTGTAACCCAACCTATTTTTGCCCACCATTTATTTCATGAAACTCCAGATCCTCTCACCAGTTCTGGTTCTGGCCAAAAGTTGAAGGAAAAATGAAAAAAATGGAGTTTTGTGTTTTAGCTTCCAAAACTTGTACTTTTCCACTTTTAATCCTTGGTTAACTCATTTAAACACTTCTTAATCATGATTTAAAGAAATTTGGGCAGCATAACCCCTTAGGATTATAGCTTTTCAAATGTACAAAACCAACAACAAACCACCAAACAACTCAAGAATCACAACAACAACATCAATACACTAAGAAGTTGAGGTTTTGGATATTACCTCTTGATTCTTGGTGTTTCTCTCTCTAGGACGTCCTCCCTCTCTCTCCTCAACCTTGAAGATTAGCTTGCTAAACCATGATTTCCATGAAGAATAAGAGATTAGAGGATGAACTACACAAGATAGGAAGCTTAATCGCTTGAACAACAAGTTCTTACCTTAGATCTTGCTTCCTCTTGCTCTCTAAACCTCCAAAGGACTCACAAGCTCACAGAATCACTTGCTCTTGCCTTGGCCGAAATGTGCTTGAAAGAAGAAGGAGAAAATGTTTTATTAACTTGGTCTTCTTGCCTCTTAGCCCTTGATCTCATCAATGGTTGAGATTGCACCATTCCTCCTCCCATACCCTCTTACTTTATGCCATAGCCTCTCATCATGACCACCATGCCCATGTCTTCACTTGGTGTACACTCCATCTTTGTCATCATTGAGAGGTTTATGTAGCATAGCCATCATAACTTTATTCATGTAGCATGTGATCATGAAATTGAATTTTTTCCCCTTGTCTTCATGGTTGGACGAAATTAGAGAGAGAAGAAGAGAAGAAAAATTGTTTTTCACTAATTCCATCATTCACATCATTGAATTATGCATAATTCCCCCTAATTTCACAATTCTTGATTTATTTTACCAAGAATAATCCAATTATAAATTTTTATTTATTTTCCTTGATTAATTGAAATTAACTCCAATTAATTGAAAAATAATTAATCTTGGGCTATATTGGCAAAATTATGATTTTGCTATCACCTTTGCAATTTAATTCCTTTCTTGAATTAATTTGTCAATTTCCTTATGAATATGAATATTTCAAAATTCACAAGATCCAATTTCCATGAATATTCACCATTTTATTGAATTACTCAAATAATTACAATATATTTTTGGTGAATATAAAATTTGGGGTGTTACAAAACGTTTGAACATCACTACTTTACTATTTATTGACATGATTGTGGATCCTCTTTGTCTCTTTCTTTTGGCATTTTTTCTTTTGGAAACCTCACATGATTCTTGTGAAACCTTGAATTATTCTCATGAAGTAAGAGAGACTGTTAGGATTCTTATTGTTGTTGTTAGGATTATTCTCTAGATTTGTTCCAAAGATGAGAGAGTTAGTTATCTATCGGTAGCTTCGTAATGTTTCTTTATCTTCTAGCTAAGCTCTTTATCATAATATTACAAAACAAAAGAAGGTACAAGGGTTGAAATGAGGTAAGGTGCTTATCTTCATCCCCATAATTTGTGAACCTCAAATTTCAACATGGATACAAACAAACTGTATACATAAATAGATTTTATTCAGTACATGTCACTAAATATCAATTACAGATAAACCAATAAGTAGGAATGTACTTCATGTCGTACTTCTCAATAGAAAATAAATTAGATCTGCATATATAGCAACAGAAACCATTGAAATATTAATCTTTTAGCCTCCTCTTTCTCACAACATTTCCAACAAAGATCCAAGAGATAGGATGATTAATGGACTCAATTATAGCATGCTGAAACATGATTTGGCTCTTTGCAAATGGTGTGCTAACACATTTCCCCAACAAGTGATCCCCAAGAGATTAGACATAGAAGAGAGTCAATGAAAACATAGAAAAAGAAGGCCAAAACATTATACATTCTGATATAGTTTTGCTAGCAGGCATTAAGGATTTGGGAAAATTTTGTATATGAAGACAAGAGTTACTTCTTGAGTAACATGTTCAGAGGTGACAATTTGAGGCTAGTCTTATAAGAGAAAAGTTACCCATAGTGCAGCCAAAAGAAAAGGTATTAGGGCCTTTGTACAGTCATGGTATCAGTATAATCAGATGTTGCAGGGTCACTTTTATGCACACACCATTATTGAATTTTTCAATCATATATTACGTTTGGTCTCTTACTCCTTTCCTTCCAACTTTCTGCTCTCCCAATTTTCTCAGTAAGATTGATAATCTATAGTCTTAAGCATGAAATATCTAAATAGGTGGTCCATAGATGTGTGTATGTGAACAAACCAAGATCCAAACAGAAACTAATGGAACGAAACAGGTAGAATTCTACAGAAGAAACCTGAGAGAATAAATCCACAATTTCAAGCTATATGTCTAGTTGAAGTTGATACCAAAGGTGCTGGCTCAGCTAGTACAGCAGGGTTATTCAAATTCTCCACATCGACATACTCGATATGATCACTGCCATAACTGTCTGTATTAGTATTAGTGTCTAAGATTTCCTTGTTTAAGTTTGGCAAGCCATCCAAGGAAACCTTTCTAAGCTCAGAGTCTTCATCTTCACTTGGATGGAGATCTCCATCAGGGGGAGGGGGTCCATGAGAAGCTTTCTTGATCTGTTGCTTTTTATGCTCGGAACTGTGAACAGTTGTATGAGTTTGTGCATGCTAATTACCAAATATACAAAATTACTAGCCCACAAAGTATAGTGGCCACATTATAGAAGTAGAATCAAAACAAAATTTAACAAAATAAACATAGATAGTTTTTTTTTTAAAGTAGGCTAACATTCAATTTTATTTTAATTGACTGCTGCATTAAAATTACCCCAAATTAGAAGGAAAAGGAGATGTTACATTTCATGAAAAGTAGGCAGCATTGCCTAAAAGAAATTCATTATCGCAATGAAATGAAGGGGTTTTACTTTTAGATGAATTTGACTCTCAAAATTAACACTTTAGATTTCAAACCCCTAATAGTTTACTCCCTAAACCATTTCAGATATGATTAAGAAATAACAAACAGAGGCAAAGCATATACAACACCAATGAATCGCGTTTTCTGGCTTCAACAACAAGATGAATATTGAAAAAGAAATGCTCATATAAAACCACGCTTCAATCAATGAACGAAAGAATGACAACAAAAACATTATATGCAAAATCCATCAACACCATGCCGCGATCAATAACCAACTCGTCCAACCAAATCAACTGGAACAAATTATTGGCTAACCAAAATGAATCAAATAAACCAACGCTTCCAAATCAATTAACATGTGGTAAAGTAAAGTAAAAGGTGAGAACCTGAGATTAAGCTGTCGCATTCTACAAGAAGCGGTGAGAAACCGATGCGAGGGCAAGGGAAAGTGAACTGCATTAGAGTGATTGCAGCTGAGGTGAGTGAAGTTGCAGAAAAGAAAGCAAGTTGTTAGGTTCGTGGCCATATTTGTTGCTCACGCTTTGCTCTGTGATTGTGCAAAAACTGCATCAGAAGAAGAAGAAGAAGGCTTGAAACAAAAGCTTCCAGGATTCCGTTGGCACAACGTCTTTCTCTCCGGGATTGGCGAATGCCACATGGGTTCCCTCTAAATGTGTATTGGGTAAGGAATAACACAGAGAGAGAGAGAGAGAGTGGCTGAAATTTGACTGAGGAGGAGTGAGATTAACTGATTATGGAGCCGCCATATCTAAAGATTGACATGAAAGAACTAAATGGGTGCGTCCACAGTCCACACAGTCATACCAGGCTCCAACGCATGTCGCTCGTTTTATCCGCTCAAGTCCGAAAACAATAATTATGTAATTATGAGATTCATGGTTCCCGGACCCGGACCGGAAACCGCCGAACCGGTCACTAGACCGGTCCGGTCCGGTCCGGTCCGGGTCCCAAATTAAAAAAAAAAAATTTTTTTTAACTTTTTCCTTTAGAATTTTATACTATAAGCCTAAAATTTTCAATTACTCATCGGTTTGGTCCCGGTTTAGCTCCGGTTTGGTCCCGATTTGACCCACTGACCCTTAACCCAATACCCCGACCGATTCAATACCCGGTCCGGTCTTTAATACCTTGATGAGATTACATAATGTATATTCATTCGTTCGTTATAATTAATTAATTTATTATAATTTTTTTGAGCAATATAATTGATTTATTTTAATTGGACCTTTATAATTTAATTTATTGTCGACATTTATTTTTTTAAGTACAAAACACCATTCATTTTAATTTACAAAATTGTATGGAGTTTATGACATGTCATTTATTTTATTGAACATGGTTTTAGTAGATGGGCGATTTTGAAACATCTTGCTCTTTTTTTTTTTATAATCTTATGTCTTTCTCTTTTAGGAAATTGTTCTTTTATGTTTTCTCTATTATTTCCCATTCAAACATAGTCATCATTTTTTTTTTTGGATGGAGAGTGATAAATTGGAAGGAAATTAAAGGAAAAATTTCATTAAAAGACCATAGCACCAAATTTAATTTTAGTCAAGACCAAAATATTCTAAAATTTTACTGCAAGACTAAGGACCAATTATGAAAATAAGTTTTGTAGTAAAAAGACAATAATACTGCTGGCTTTATTTTTTGTTAAAAAAAGGTTTGATTGTCACTGGAGCTCTGGCGACCGGGGATTGGCCGCTACCAGGCTGGAGCAGCAACCGCTGGTTAGCAATTGAAGCTCCGACGCCGACCACCGAAAATTAATATATTCTTCATAGATAGGAAGATTTCAATTATTTATGAAGAGTTGCACACTTGTTCATGAAGAGTAGAACACTTAAAAATAGTGCTTGTTCAATCCACCTGTCCATGAAGAGCTGCACACTTGCAAATAAGACTTGTTGAATTTGTATTGTTCATTTGCATGTGTCAAGCTTATCATGAATAAGTGAAATAGGCATATGGACAACACAAATTAATAGGTTAACAAGAAAACATGGGATTATGAACAAGTCCCATTTGCAAGTGTCCAGCTCTTCATGAACAAGTGGGTTATATATATGAACAACACAAATTGAACAAGTCGCATTTACAAATGTTCTACTTTTCATAAATAAGTGGAATCTTTCTATGAATAACACATTAATTTCCAGTGGTTGAAGCTCCAGCCGGTCGGCGACGGAGCTTCGATGGGCGACCATCAATGGCTGCTCTAGTCTAGCAGTGGCTGGTGACCAGTAGCCGGAGCTCTAGTGTAAATCAAATTTTTTTTAAAAAAAATAAAGCAAAGGGTATTATTATTTTTTTACCTACAAAACTTATCTTCATTTTGGTCCTTAGTCCTGCAGTGAATAATTTTAAAATGTTTTGGTCCTTGACTGAAATAAATTTGGTCTAGTGGTCCTTTAATGAAACTTTCCCAAACCTCTTTTATCCTTTTTTTCCAAACCTTTTGTTAGTAAGTTTTACATAGAGAAAGGAGGAGATAGAAGAGCTTCAAGTAACCCTCCAAATCCTCCCTTGTTTACCATTGTTTGCACCACAAGTGCACGAGGCTTAGTGAATTCAATAAAGTTGAGTTAAAACAAAATTTTGATGTGAAATGGGAATTTTGAAAGCTATTTTAAAACTAGAAATTGATAAAAGCAAATCTTCGACCAAAATAAATAAATAAAAGCAAATGATTCTTTAACTTTAAGGATTAAATGGAGCTTAAGATTATTTCTCATCTTCTGCACTTTATAAGACTTGATTAAATTTCTCTCTAATAGTATCTCACTGAATATGTGTTAGTCTAAGGTTTAAAAACACTTGATAAATATTGAACGGTGGCATGAAATGGGTCTTTTAGAAGGGCGGAGGATTGCAAATGGGTGCCCAGAACTAACACACTGTCTATTTGTTGATGGCTCTATGATTTTTCTTAAATCTAATGTGGAGAACTGTAGAAATTTGCAATATGTCCTTAATTTGTATTGCCAGGCTTCTTGACAGATGATTAATGTCAGGAAATCTTGTCTTTATTTCTCACAGAGTGTTAATAAGCTAATTAGAGAAGAAATTAGCCATGCTTTTCATATTGCAACTGTTGATGTCCATAGCAACTACCTTGGTTTGCCTATTCTTTGGGGCAAATCTAAGGTATAAACTCTCAACTTTGTTATTGATAGCGTCAAAAAGATGATAGGGTGGCAGAAGAAGTTCTTGTCTAAAGCAGGAAGAGGGGCATTGATCAAAGCAGTTGTAAAATCAATTCTTGTGTATCCTATATTCTGTTTTCTTTTCCCAAAATTCGTACTTAAAAGGCCAGATAGTATTATAGCTTCATTTTCCTTCAATGATCAATATGAAAGTATCTGAGTTCAGAGCTGTTTCATCATGGAATATTTCTTTAATTAGAGACTACATTACCAGTTATGAGATTCAGGATATTTTAAATGCACCAATGGTGTTGTCGAATAAAGATGATAGATGGGTTTAGTTGAGAGGGACGAAGAATTTCTATAAATGGTTCAGCGGCTCATCCTCTTCTAGAACCTTTCAATATATGGAGTCATATTTGGAAGTTCAAAGTGCCGTATAAGGTCAGGTTTTTCATGTGGAGAATTCTGTCCAATGCCATCCCTTGTTTTTCCAACCTTTAAAAAGAAGGAGATGTACAGAGGATGGTAGTTGTAGAATATGTCGGAAAGAGTCCGAATCTATTCATCACTGTTTTTGCATGTTATTGATTGGGCTAAAAGAGTCTGGTATGGGAGTATGTTCTCCCTTTTACCACAGGGTCAAGAAAGTTTGGACCTAAAAACGTGGGTAACCAGTCTGTACTCAAATGAAGGGATTAATGAATACAAAAAGCTTTGATAGCTGTGATCTTAAGTAAGATAGCTGCACTTATCAGGGAACTAATACTGACCCTTATTTTGCTCTGTCCCAATCAGGAAAAATTTTTAATGAATTTTGGGAAGCAAAGGGCTGGAGTACTTAAGTGGAGTCTCACCATGGAGGAAATGAGAGACAAAACTCCATTACTCAACGTTGGCAGAGACCCACAGGTAATGCATTAAAAGTTAATACGGACTGTTCTTTTTCAAGCAATAATAACAAAGTGGCAACTGCTTTTGCCTTGTGTGACTCCAATGGTTTCATTATAGAAGGTGAGACACAAATTGTACAAGCCTCATCGGCTTTCATGGCAGACTGCATAGCGATGCTTAATGCTTTCCAATATATTTATACCCACGCTACAACTAGTGAAATTCAATTTTAAGCAACAACTTTAATGTGACATTGTAAGACTAATAAATATATCTCTATTTTGCTAACAAACTATCCATTTATCAAGTAAACTTTAAGTCAATAACAATTTAAACCAAGTTCTACACCTAGATTAACTCTCTCAAGTCAAACCCAAGTCAATAAGTCAATTTAAATGGTAACCAAACACTCAGAAGCATTAAGCAAGGAATAACATCAACACATATATATATCATTAACTACCAAAAAAGAGGAATATTTAAATTTTAATCTATACAAAGGTTCAAAATAATCTTAGAATGAGAGTTTGGCAACTCATTCAGAAAATAACCATAAATACACTCAATAGTTACATCCATATCAAAAAATTGGAGAAAAGGAAATGAGTTTGAATCTCTTCAAATCTTTAATTTCTACTTAAATTTCCTCCAATAGCACCAAACCCTAGCAGAGAAAATGATCCTAAATTAAATAGCCCCCAAGTCACCCAATAACTGAAGAATCACGCTATTGTTCGAGTTTTTCAGTATAAAAAGCCGTAGAATCAATTCTAGCCCCAAAAAGCATATCTTCATTAATTTCCGTTGCCTACAGCCAAGAACCAACAATTCTCTATCTCATCCATAGCCGAGGCCAACTACTTTCTGCCTGTATCTTTCGTTGAGGCCAACAACTCTCTAACTTGTCTCTGGCTGAGACCAGAAAATGCATTGGTTGAGGCCAAAGACTCATCTTTTTGTCTCATCTTTTCTTGTCTTATCATGATGTCTTGACTTTCTAAACTCCTTTTCAACTTCTTAGTCATTGATTTGAGTTTCAAGTGGCTCCACATGTGGCTCAAATGATAACCTATCAAAACAAGAAAGTCTATAAAAGCATCCCCACACTTGCATTAAATCTTGTCCTCAAGATTCAAAACATCAAACAACTAAAGAAAATTATGGAAGCAAGATTCTTAAATCAAACACTACAAAATTGGATTTAATTTAAATTTTCAAGAATGAAGCTTTCTTAAAACGCTTTTCCACCTTCTAAAAATGCAAGTAGAAGTGCAAATAACTTGGCAAAGACAAATGACAATAAAAAGTTCCTCATAAATGAAGTGTTTTCACTCTTCTCTAAAGATAATTAAAGAGCTTGTGTTTCAATCTCTTCCACTTATTGCAACCCATCTACCATAAGCTTGTTTATCATCTCCATCTCTACGACATTATCCAATTGCTCACACAAATCAAATGGACTTTTCCAAGGGTTGTAATGAATAGGGTAGGATAATAAAATGAAAGTGATCAAATGATATAAAGGCATATTTTAATTAGTGCTAGGCAATTTCATGAAATTCATGAAGAATGAAGGAATATTCACTTGAAGAAAACAAACTCACTTACACTCTAAACAACCTTTATTCCATTAATCTCAACAATCTTTTTTTTTTCCCTTTCTTTCTTCCATTTTTTTTCTTTTCTATTTCTTTTCTTTTCTCTTTTTTTTTTATGTATACTGTTTTTTTTTTAAACTTTTCCTTGTTGCCAGCTACTCACACTCCTATAGTGTTAAATTTCTAACTCCTTCAATTTCTCTCTAAAATTGTTTCACTTAGCACTTACTAAAGTAGTAAATGAATGGGAAGGAAAAAGATATAAAAATTGCATTTCTCAAACAAAGGGCTATTTACTTTATACAATTTTCTTTTGAAAAACAAAGTAAGGCTCAAATTGGGTAAAGCAAAGGATTTTCATGTAAAAAGGATGGACATTTGGCCAAACAAGCTGTGAAATGAATGCCTAAATCATCTTTATACATGCAAAAGGATTTTTAAGCTTCAAAAGAGATTCAAGACAAGTTATAAAGATAAAATCACAACAAGTGTACTCCCTCTTGAAAAAAATGAATATTTAGGCTCAAGTTTCTCACCAGTATTTAATATCCTAAAGTCAATTATCCAAACGAAATTCTTTGCTTATCTACTAACATTCCAAGAAAATAGAACCGAATTCTAATTAAACTCAATTCTTTTCAAATTCAAATCAAATCAACTTTACCAATGTTCACAAGTAAATTTCAAGCTTCCATAAATACAAAATTTTTGTTCAAAATTTGTCTATTTATGTGCAAAACCAAAGAAATTTTTCAAAATTGAGGACACGTCATATAAAATCAATGGTACCCTTCACCCCCACACTTAAATGTCACATTGTCCTCAATGTGAACAAGTAACCCAAAGTAATGGAGAAGAAGACATAGCCATATCCAAGTATAGGGATAGCAAAAGCGTCGAAGATCTCAAATTTTTCACCAATTGTTCAAAACTAACAAGGACCATCAATTAAATCAATAGTCACTAACAAATATTTATTACATGTAAATCTAGACTATAACCAGCACTCATATTCCGGAATATGTTATCAATAATCAATTCAAACAAAATAAAGAAAAGTAGAAGGAAACTCCCCTCTCAATCCTTGTCTTGTGCTCTTGAATGCTCTTGATTACGGTTACCAAAGCGGAATACATCATTAGGGGCTACAAAATTCCTACAAAATCAAAACAAAACATCAAACCAAACTTTGGGTTGCCTCCCAAGCAGCTCTAAGTTTATAGTGTTCATCCAGACTACTCAAAACAAACTACTAATCATAAGTATCAAACACTATGATTACCTTGTTTTCATTCCTTTTCAGGCAACAAGGTTTCAGACATAATAAATGATCTTTCAAATGAATTACTAGTACTTCAATCATAGACAACTTTAAAGTACACGTTTTCATTGAATTCAAGTAAAGCACAACATGAACATCTTTGCAAACAGATTTAAAAACTTCCAAAAAATTTAGAGCATCCCATAAAATCCACTTGGCTCTCATCAGTAAAAGTCAAAGAGTCAATAGGAGAGTCATGAACAACAACTCTTGGGATCTTTCCATTAACCTCAACATCAAAGTCACAAAGATTAGGCTCTTCAACCGGAACCTCAATTGAACACCCACTGTTCTCTTCCAAATTAATTTCAGGCTCACATTCATTTTTCCCATTATCAAAAGTCTCATGTAATTGCACATCTTCAATTCCCTCACAATAATCATCATCAACACAAGAAGTGGCAATCACGCTTAAGGAATTAGCTTGATTCATATTTTCAATGGATGAAACAATTTGATTCACATAGACTCCAATATTTTGAACCCTTGATTCAAATTCAGTGACAACTTCTTTTTGCTCTCTATTAAACCTCTCTACTGATTCCACATACACCTCACATAACTTTTCTAGATTAGACTTTTCTTTATATTCAAGGGTGTTTTCTTTAGAATACTGATGAGAGTGAAAAGGTGGGGTAATTTCTTTTGAATAATGGCTAAAATGTGGATCCCAAGACTCTTGCTGCTCAAAACTTTCACTAGGACAAAAAGAATGATCAAAACAAGTTTGGTTCTTAGTGAAATCATCTCTCACATAGTGAATGGAAGTGACATATGGACAATGCTCATGTGAATGACTCTTTCCACAATAAACACAAGAAAAGCAATTATAAGAAGAAAAATCAACATTTTCAATCTAACCAGCATTTGTATTTTCTTGTCTTATTCCATCCATATGCATTCCTAATAAAGAACCAAGATATGTCAATTTATTACTGATTGAACCAAATGAATGTTGTGAATAATCCATTTCTTTTTTTTCAAATTTTTTCTTTTAAAAAGACAAACAAGAAAAAAAAAATTAAAATAAAGCAAATCACACAAGAAAACAAACCAAAATATTCACAAAACTCAAGCTTAAACTACTAAAGGATTTTTAATTCTAATCAACAATTGCCTTGAATCCCTGGCAATGGCGCCAAAAACTTGATGCTACTAAATTTTAAATAAGCACCGCAAATGTACAGGCCGTTGGAATAGTATAATAGCAAATCAAGGTCATCCCACAGGGATTCAAGGTAATAGATAATTAGGCATTAAAATTCCCATTTTCATTTAAGTTAAGCAAATCAAAGGAAGAGATTGAAAGATAATTTAAACAAATGCAAAAGAAACAAATCTAACAATTTAAAGACTTCAATTGATAAAAACAACCTAGAGTGGCTAATCCCTTCTTTAAGTTTTAGAACATGCATTTATCCAATTAAAAGCACTTAATGTTAATTTGCTAATCTAGAGTATTAATAGATATAAGTATCTTCCAATCACTTATACCCCTCTCTCAAGTTAAAATTGTTATTCCTAACTAATTTACTCAAGAGGCAATAAATATCCAATTTTACTCTAATATGATTATATAGGTCTAATAGGTATATTCCTATCCTATTGACAAATTAGAATAAATTCTAATCCCACATTACTTAATCGTATGGTCTAATTAAGATCCTTCTTCTAAAACTAATCTAAATTTCCCAATTTCATACTTAATAGTGATCAAGCACTAATTAGATAAAATAATTCAAGATTAAGGAAACAAAAATTAACAAAAAGCATAAATTAATGAGTTTATACATACTCAAATCCCCAAATTAGTTCATAACTACTTTAGGTAAAAGAAAACATAGCCACACATGGCTGAAAAATAAATCAACTCGGCAGCAACAAAGTTCAGATTCAATCCCATCTCAGCACAAACAGAATCAACATCTAAAATCATGATAGAAAGAAAGAAGAAAATGATAAAAATACTCAGAACAGAACACTCTTAAAACTCAGCACTGCCATCAGAAATGAAGAGCAGAAGCAGTTTCCGACATCTCTGGTTATATTCTATCAGTAATGGCGTCAAGCTCCTCTGGTCCAAGAGTGATCGAAACTGTCGTCCTTTACTCTGCCATGAGAAACCAGGAAACTCCCCTTCCAGCTCGTTCCCCGGCCTCCACTCCACGCTGTTCTCGCTCTCTGAGCACTTGTCGGACCTGGGGAAGAAGATGCAGAGCTGAGTTGAAATCGCCTCCCCCAGGCCTAGCCTTGAAGCGCGTTCCTTCTCTCTTCTCTTCCCTTCCGCTAGCTTTTTCTCTGATTCTCGATAGATGAAGATGATGATCAATAATGCGGCTGCTCTGTTTCTTTTTATTTCTTCTTTGTGGCTCACCTCTTCTTTTCTTTAGGTCTTCCCTTCTCTTCAATTAGTCCCCAAAACGGTGTCACTTCTGTTCCTTTTCTTTCACAATCAACTCCACCCTCCTAACTCCAAACGGTGTCATCGCTTCCAATCCCTTAGGTCCAAAAGACATACTCGATCCCTTAGTCCATGGTGGCCCTCTTCCTATTTTTCGTTTTGATCCAATTGACCCACCAATTTCCAGCCCAAAACCACGTCACCTCATCACCTAAGGGGAAAAAAAAACTATTTAATAAAAATAACAAAAACTAACATAAAGTCAAATAAATATTATTTTTTTATTTTTTATTTTCAAAATATTGAAAACTATAATATTTAAAATAAAATCCCCAAATAATACACCAACTTGATATCTTATAAAATCTCAAGAAAATCATCTTAAATTAGTATTAATAATTCCCCAATTATATCAAAATGTCTCTCAAATATATTAAAAATGGGGAGTTATCAAGCCGAAATTGATTAAATATGACAAAATATTCACATTTCAACCAATAATTTTATCACTTTAACCCAAGTATCAACTAGGCACATTTTCCTTGCATATGTATTCCCAAATATGTATGAATTTACCAAAAAGTGAGAAATTATAGGCTGAAATGACATGAATTTTGTGAGTTTAACAACAATTTTAAAATTTGTATTCCTCATTCAGGGAATTTGGAGGATTTGTTAGTTGGTATTATAATGAAAAGAGATTTTTATTCATCCTAATAAAATAGAAAATATTAAAGACATAAAACATATTAAACATTTATTCATGCTAATAAAATAGAAAATATTAAAGACATAAAACATATTAAACATTTATGCTGTCCGCAAGAGTAGGGTAGATAGATTATGAATTTTCACCTCAAATGTCAAAAACAAAAAAAAGAAAGTGAATGTATTAATTTCAAGTGAGGTGGTAAGGGGTCTCACCCATAAGGAGGAGAACACGAATTCAAATCCTGAGAAGTGCACTTGTTGGAAAAGGTGAGAACCCTTTACCTTCCAAACCCCAAGGGGGTCTGAGCTATATAACTAATTTATATTATTTAAAAAATATACATTGATTTATTAAGCGGGAACATAAATTATTACTATCAGATCCCATGAAATCATAAAAAACATAAGAAATCTCAAGAGACTTGTGGGCGATTTATTTGTAATGTAATAAGATGAGTGTACCTTCACTTATCATTAGTCACACATTGACCTGTCCATCGAGGTGTCCTGGTTTTTATTGATAATATCATAACTTGTTATTCCCTAACTTGTCAAATGTTGCATCTTGAGTTGTCATTAGTAGCATATTGACTTGTCAATTGAAGCGTTCTGACTAATCATTGACAGCACCATGACATGTCATGTTTTGACTTGTTGATTGCAGAACAAATAATCGAGAAGTCCCTAAATTTATGCACACAAAGAAGTTTCAAGAAAACAAATCACATGTCAACTTACAACTTCATATATTTTAACTCAAACAACTTCATCATGTATTTATAATAAATGCCTCGTTTCAAATAATGATGGAAGGCTTACTATTTCTCCTACTACTCCAAACCGTTAAGGAATCATGTTAAAAAAGAAAAAAAAAAAATCATAATTTTTTTTTTTTGAAGAAAAGAGGACAGCACCTCCAAATTTTACTGATAGCCCTTACTTATGGTGGGGGAATACCGTGCTTACATCAAATATTACTTCAAAGAAATGCAAACAATAGAAGAAGACTTTCTTACACCTAAACTCTCAATGCCAAGACATCACAACCCAAAAAAAAAGAATACAATAGTAAAAGTCTTACAGATACAAAACTAGAAAACATTAAAAATAGAATGCATAAAAAGAGAAAGAAAGATAAAAGTCTTAAATAAGGCCTTATTGAACTTTTTTTAATCAATTCCTAATTCAACTTTTTATATCAAGGAAATAAAAAGAAAAATATCCAATGATTTTGTCACTTTAAGGCATATGAAAGCCCCTTAAGGAGTGAGGTCGTGAGTTTAATCCCTCCTATACATCCAAGCTGTCAGAGTTTTCCCCTCAAAATCAAAATAAAATAAAGACCTATCTAACTTATCTTGATTCATCCTTTGAAAAATTTGATCATCGACCTTAAATTTGTCGCTGACTATGATTGTACCTAATGTGTCAAGGGACATGTTTAGCAAGGAATGTTTGTAAATCACTCACCTTAATTCAATTATACAGAGTCATGTCCCGGGGGGGGGGGGGGGGGTGTTGTATTATTTTCACTCTTAGTTTGAATTACCTGAATTGTTCTATCATTCGTGTCTTCTTCGTCTTCAGAGGATGTGCCAGTTTCCAAGTCACTGCAGAAATTAGACAGTTGTATTAATTCAAATATGATAAATGTAATCACATGATGATTTATGCAGTAGTAACTTGGACAGACTTTTGAATTGTTCTATCATTCGTGTCTTCTTCGTCTTCAGAGGATGTGCCAGTTTCCAAGTCACTGCAGAAATCAGACAGTTGTATTAATTCAAATATGATAAATGTAATCTCACATGATGATTTGTGCAGTGGAGTAACTTGGATAGACTTTTGAATGATGTATCTGGGAATAACAAGTATACACCCTTTTCAAAAAAGTACTTGATAAAAAGTAAATTATTAGCTTGGAAGGGAGTTCTAAAAGAACAATTAAATAAAAGCATTTGAAGTAAATCATTGAACAATTAAATAGGGAGAAATTTTCCAGAAATAAGAGAAAGGCATGCTTCAGTTGAGAGTAAAGAAAAGTTCTAAAAATAAGAAAAAGATACTTAGAAGTTTATTTCACATTTTCACTCAAATGAATCTGTTTACACTCTACATATAAGGGAGAAATAATTTCCGTGGATTAATTCAGCAAATCATATAATTAAATACTGAGGAACATTTTACATGGAAGCATGTAATAAGCAAAATGTAATAATACTCCATCTAATTCTTTTTATAAGCAACATTCTTTCATTTTTTGCCATATTTTACAAGTAACATTCTGTCACTTAGGTTTGGTACTATATATAAGCAACAACAATTTGTGTTTGTCTAAAAATCTAATGCACTTTTTCCATTTTTACCCCCCAATCATTCTCTCTCATTTTCCCCCACTCATCCTCTCTCATTCAACATCTTTATAAATAAGGGTATATTTGGAAAAAGACATATTTATTATTTTAAATTAATCTCAAACAACAATTTAATTTGGGTGACATTAGTAGCTGTTGCTTTTAAAAATGTGCCGAAAGGGAGTATTAAACTAATAATTGGAATAAGGCATCATATCAGTGCTACCTTGAATCCGTGTCTGAATAGTTCGAGATTTCAGACCAAATCCTTCGTTCGTTGTCGCGGCATTGTTCTAAGAGAAACCCATTATCACAAATGTGCAGCCTTTGTAGAGAAGGAGGCATAATTCCTCCTTCTATTTTCTCAATGCCGGGAGGATCCAAAATTTGAAGTTCTTGAAGAGAGGTTAGATGTTGAAGTCTTTTGCAATGCCATGTCTCAGATGGAGAATAGATGCCAAGCTGAGTGATAGTTGGAAGGTTATAAAATTCTGTAAGACAAGATAATAACTTGTCACACTCTCTTATCTCAAGTCGTTTTAAACTTGACGGTAAGGTTATTGAAAATGGCTCCAGTTCTGGACATCCTTTTATAAATAGCTCTTCTAAAATTGGGAGAAAGCGTTCCATATCATCAAACAAGGAGCTCAGAAACTTGCAATTATAAATAGAAATCCTTCGGAGACAACGAAGAGGGGCCTTTGAAACCAAATCAAACTTGAGATTCTCACAATCTGCTATAGTTAGCCCTTTCACGAAGTGAGGCACATAAATCACTGAAAGTGGCACTGCTTCCCCCCGAACAGTCAAATCTCCAACATACACCTTTTCAAATAGGAGCTCCGACATTTGCGTACCTGAAATTGTTAGACGCTTTAGGTGAGGTCGGCATTTTCGCTCTTGCAACACTACATTTGGACTTATAATTATAAGTAAATTGTCCATATATTTGAAGTTTGGGATAGAAAAGGCAAATAGAGGCTCCGACATTTGCGTACCTGAAATTGTTAGACGGTTTAGGTAAAGTCGATCTTCTTGCTCTCGCAACACTACATTTGGACTTTTAATTAAAAGTAAATTGCAAAGTAGGCTCTCTGGGATAGAAGAAGAAAGCAGTGGACAATCTTCAATTTCCAGAGACTTTAAAGAAAGAAGTTGGCGAGGTATATTTCCAATTAGTTTGGGACAACCATGAAAGCGAAGAGTGTCGAGATTAGGGAAAGCATCCATATCTATTGAATTCCATTCTTCCCATGAGATCATATTTTCAAAATGTAGAGTTTCCAGGGATGGAAATGGTACAAGTGAAGCAGAATCATCTCCATGGAAAAACTCAGAACCGATAGCCACCACACTTTCTAATCCTTCAATAGTTAAGGTCCTCAGAGCAGGTAGTTGCCCAAGGGCAGGAAGTCTCCAACAGTTCTTGCAATTAATTTGGTGCAATTCAATCAAGTTGTTGTAGGAATGACCATCAACTTTCAAAAATTCTAAATCCCAATAAGGTCGAAGCTTCTCCATAATATCTCTCTCTATCCATGTAAATTGAAATAATGTTAAAAATATAGAACCAAAATCAAGTTTTGAAGGCCACAATTATAGCAACATTAATTAATACACCGTAGTAATAATAAACTATAGAGTAAAATCCTCTAGTCTCTCACACTAGCAAAAGCAATATATGATGATGAATAAAAATGTGTTTTCGATACATGTGACGAAAAATTTAAATTATGAAATTTCATCAAAATTAATTAATTTTATAACATATTAGAAAGTTTGAAAATATATGTTTAAATAAATATTATGTTAAATAACAGCATATCCCTTCACCTTCGTTTGTTGCCATGGTCTCACGCATGCTGCTGAAAATTAGTGGTGATATCCTTTTTTCCTTCAATTCGGTTGATGCTTTAACTTGGCCGGCAGTTTGTTTAGCTGTTATACTTGTATATGGAGTTTTTATGTTTTGTGTTCTTAACTTTCATTTAGTTTTGTGTATGATGTGTGTTGATGTCCTTGTGGTTATCTTTAGGAACTTACCCTTCTTTATAACAATGTTAAAAGAACAGTGTTTTGGCCAAAACAAAAGTTTTAGAGTCAAACTTAATAGTCAATTAATGGGTTGAGTGGATGAAAATGAAATCTCAAGTCTATAAGAGAGGTTCGTGTAATATATATTTTAATTTTAATAGAGGTTTATATACATTTTCAAAATAGCGGGGAGGTTTCTATAATTTAGATAAAATATGAAGGTAAATGTATTTTACTCTAAACTATAAAATGGTAAAAGCTTGCCGTAATCGAGAAATTGTAAATAAATTGTATGCTTCTACTAGATGTTGCCATGGCATAAACTTATAAAACAAGATAATTCATTAGCACCCTCCAAAACAAGCCAAGTCTATTAATTGATTTTTGGAGTAGTCAATTTTGATACTCTGTCCATTTCTCTTCATAAGATACAAATAACTAAATTATATAAATTAAAATATTGGTTAAAATTAGTTAAATATTTTTTTGGCATCTAAAATTAGTTAAATATAATAAATATGTTAAGAATGAAAGTTATTTTTCATATATACCTCTATCTCTCTCATGTAAAAATGGGTTAGGCCCACTTAGATAGTTATTGGAGTTTGAATTACTTATATTGATATAGTAATTAATGAGAAAAAATGAAAAATGAAAAAAAATACTTTCAATAGTTTTTTGTAGTCTCTTATAAGAACAAGTAATCTCCCAAAATATCCCTATAAAAAGGGCCTTGACCGATAGACTATTAGCTTATCAGAAAAGTGAATAAAGTTTCTCGAAAAATCTAAGCTGATATCATCTCCTAACAAAAAGATATATGTGTTTATATATAAGAAATAAATTATTCCATAAAATTTTTTGAAAATATATTGTGTATTTGAAGAATATATATATATATATATTATATGAGGATGTATATTAAAAGAAGTAAAATTATGTTATGATAAATAAATATTATCAATAATATTAAAATAAGCAATTTTTCTATAAGAGAGTGAAATATGCACAGCTCAATTAGCATGAAGGAGTTTGGGGGGCCTAATATTATTATAACAATTCTCTCTCGTGCCCCAAGTCAGCAATCATTGTATACAGCAAAGACAGGTCTTTAAGTTAGGAATTTAGTTTTTCAACGTTTACAAAGGTCACAGAATGTGTCTATAGTTTTATTTTATTTTTAATCAAGTTCTTGTAGTTTTAAAAGTATGATAAAAGGAAAAAAATTATATAGATATAATAAAAAATAAATTACATCAACCTAATTAAAAATTATGTGAAATTATAGGGACTTAATAAAAGATCGATAACTACATAAAGCTTATTAAAAAATCAAGTGAAACTATAGGACTTACATATTAATAATTTAATCTTTCATAGAGCTTCTTTTATGTTTTCCTTTCTCTCTCTATTATAGTTATATTCTTTTAGTTGTTCCAAAGAGCCAGAATAAAATAAGAGAAACATACAAAAAAATAAGTCGATGATGAAATAATTAAGTCACAAGCGGTAAAAAATAAGAATACCAATGGTAGCATAAAAAGGCGGATGAAGGAAAAAATTACCTTGATAATGCATGGTGTTGTGAAGTGACTCCACATATTTTGTTGAGTTTGAATCCAAATTCATATCTTCCTCAACATCTTTCCAATCTTCTTGTTCTTGTATTTTTTGCAACAAGTTGGGATCAATAATGTATCTTCTAGGGTCCATGAATTGAATATTTTCTAAGTTCCTTTGTAGATCGTACACATGAACTCCAAAATAGATTTCCTGTGCTTCTCTCTCAAAGGAAATCTCCACTGGAATCCAAATATTTACAAGGAGAAGTTCATTACTGGGAATTATGCTTCGCATATCACATATATATATGTGATCAGTCAATATTGATGACAGTAAAACCATCGTATAAGACCTAATATCCACCTTGGTGTCATTGATGCGCAATGAGAATCTACATTTGCCGGCATCATCTTTGGAAAGAATCCAAAGAGAAGCCATTGGGAATACATTACGAACCCAAAATGATACAGAACTTCCTTGATTATAATAATGGAGCCCTTTTGGCAGTTCTTTTTCGGGCAAAATAAAGTCTATTTTCCCAGGTTGAATGGTTAATGCCTGCCAATTGTGTATTGCCAAAAAAGAAAAGTTAACTAAGATGTAAGGAATAAAAGAATATAATTATAGAAGGAGAGCTAAGGGGAGTTGAGAGAGAGATACCTGCTCCAATACTTTTGTTTTGGATGACTCAGTCAACGATGTGCAACATTTGGCACTAAATTCATTCAATTTTGGTGGCATCCCTCCAATATGCTGAAGTTGAATGCAATTATTCAACCAAAGATATGTCAAATTGTGACATTCTTTGATGCATTCTGGAAGACTTGTGAAATTATTAAAACTCAGATTTAACCCCGTCAGATCAGTGAAGTGGGAAAGACAAAAGGCAACAGAGTCATCTGATAAATTGCAATGTGCGAAAAAAAGAAGTTTCGATTTCGATGACATGGCTGAGCAATACAAGCTTGCTTCATCCCCACCTTCACGCATCTTAAAATGACTCAGTCCTTCACAAAAATTTGCTAATAGTCTCTGAAGGTTTGGTAATGTACAAATGCTAGCTGGTAGCTGCTTAAGATTAGGACATTTCTCCACGCTTAAGATTTCAAGTCCAATAAGATTGCAAACTGAAGATGGTAATTCGATAATTGCTGTCCAGTCCAAATCAAGTGTTTGCATTTCTTTCATCTCGATTGATATTTCTGGAAATGTCTGAAGACTTGAACAACCAAAAAGCTTGAGATGCTCAAGAGATGTCAACCTAAGGCAAGAAGGCAAAATCTTCAAGTTTTTGCATCGCATAGCACTCAATTCTCTCAACTTCCTTAAACATCCAACTGAATCATGAATTTCAATTAAATTTGTGCAACCATCAAGCCTCAATTCTGTTAGATTAGAAGCTCCAGATAAGTCTGGTATTTGTTGTAGAAATTCACAATTTCTTAAATTTATATGACTTAAATCTGGAAAATTCTGCAAAACAAATGTCAATAAACTTTTAGAATTATTGAGCAAAGAAACAAAAGGAAAAGTATTATAGTATTACGATACTTATCTATCAAAATGTTTGGACTAATTCAAAAGAACTATAGCAAAAGTCAATATAGACAAGTTGGATTGGGCGCACCTGAGATGGTAAAGATTCGAAAGGATATCCTTTCCATTCTAACCATGTTAAACTATTTGGCAGGTATTTGGGACATTCAGAAAAGCACACGTTTCTTATCACAAGCATTTTGAGATTTGTCATCTTCAAGAATTCCACACCACTCCATTGTACTTCTATACTTTCAGGTAAGTCTAGAATTATGGCTTCAACCTTATCAGTTCCCTTCCAAAAAGAAAAACACACAATAGATTTTAAAACTTAGATATTATAAATCACTAGGAATTATTTCTAGAGAAAATAAACATGCATGTTGGTGATCTTACAGTGTTATGTTGTAAGACATGAAGAATGTCATTACAGAGCCATAATCTGCTACGTTTGCCAGGCTCATTTGATTCTCGTCGAACGATCTCTTTTCCCAAGTCTTCTATCAAGTCGTGCATTGTTACACGATCTCGTTCAAAATTTATAAGGGATTTATCAGTGAGCACTTTAATAGCATAATTTGGATCTTTTCCACGAACACGTCGTAAGATATCAGTGACATATGCTAATTTCTCACCATTGAATAAACAAGCCAAGTCAAGGAAAACTTGTTTCTCTGCATCTTGTAACGTATCGTAGCTTAATTTCAAGGTATTAAAAACCATCCTATGCGGTTCACTTTTGAATTGATCCAATGCAGAACTCCAAAGATCAACTCTTTCACCGCACAAGTTAGAACCAATCACTTCTAAAACAATTGGAAAACCACACGATAATTGTATTGCACGATTGCAAACCTCCATGTAGTTGGAATCCATGTTTTCTTTTCTAAAGGCATACCAACAAAGCAACTTTAGAGATTCCTCGTCATTTAATCCCTTCACATTATAAATGCTTTTAACACCACAACTTTCTAATAATTTCTTATTTCTAGTGGTGATGATGATTCTACTTCCACAGCCAAACCAATCGTAACTTCCTGCAAGTGCTTCTAATTGGATTGATTCATCAACATCATCAAGCATCAAAAGAATCTTCTTTTGACTAAGCATGCGTTCTATTATTGGTATTCCTTCAAGATAACCCCCCAATTCGAGATCTTTCTCCATGACTAATCTGCACAATAATTTCTCTTGAAGCTGTGACAAACCATCTGGCTTTTTAGATTGTTTTCTCACATCAAAAAGAAAACATGAGCTCTCAAAATTGTCAGCAATGGAATTATATACAGCTCTTGCAATCGTTGATTTACCTATTCCACCAGGTCCCCAAATTCCTACCATCTTAATTTCCTTAGTGGACCAAAGATCTAAACAGGAGATGACTTTCTTCGTCCGAGACACAAGTCCAACTGGATACTTTGTAACATGTAAACGCTTCAAGTTAATCCTAGCAGCAATTTCAGTAGTAATCCTTGTAATACACTCTTGTTCATTTGCAATCCTGACCAATTTGTAAGAAGCTCACCTTTAGTCACAATAAGATATAGTTTCATTCCTCACATAGTAAATGACGAAATATGAAAGCGTTGTGGCATTATTTTAAATTCAATCCCTATTATCGGAAAAATAGCAAGTGTATTATATAAATGATAAATATAATTTAAGTTTTGTTACCCGCTTGTATGGATTAATGGAGTTCTAGCTAGTTAACGGAAGTAAGCCGCCCTGCATAATAGGGGGAATATGGCGGGCTTGGTTACTGTTTCCTTTTTTAAGGAAAATAAAATTAAAAACATGCTTTCGATGAGTTTTCTACTTTTCTGAGAAATAATCAGCATATTTCACCAAAATCGTGTTAACCCGACAAAAACGGAACCACATTGACCAAGCCTTCATTTTCATGTTGGGCATCATAGAGTATGTGCATGTTGTTGTCAAATGGAAAAATAATAATAAAATGGGTGAGCAGATACATACTTGGGTTTGAGATGACAGCCTTTGAGGTCAGCAGCTTGAGACAGAGCTTTCCTCCATTTTTCCACCTTCTGTCTGTTGTCTTTAAATCTTTTCTCCAGTCGAACCAGTGCTTGTGCATAGCTTCCTCTGGGATGTCGTAGTTCTGAGGGATCCACATAGAAAAATACTGGATATATCAACCGGCTCCCCTCCTTGAAGCAATCAACAATCTTTTCAAGTTCTTGCAAACAAAATGTTGAGTTTGCGTAGTTTTCCGAGAAAACTATGATGGCTATTCTTGATTCTTCTATCGCTTTGAAAAGTTCAAGTGTGATGTTTTCTCCGTCCCTGATTTTATAATCAATAAAGGCATGAATTCCACTTCGATGCAGAGACGCATAGAGATGGCTGATGAAACCTAAGCGAGTATCATCACCATAAAAACTGAGGAACACATCATAAGGCCATTTGTAAGTGACCGATGAGGATGGTGCTCGATGTGCCATGATTGATGAAGACCCTGAAAATTAACAAGTGGGAGAGAAACATGAAATTAACAAAAAATTTTGCAAAATTTTTTCTGTGAGAAGAAACCCTGAAAATTCCGGGGAAAATGCTTGCAAGTGGGAGAGAAAAATAAAAGAATTAATGGACAGTATTAAAAATGTCAGCCTCAAGCATTGCAGACTTCATCTTCTTCAAACAAGTTCTTCAGATACATCCGCAAGAAAACCTTCTCTCTTCAAACATGCCATAAATCAATTTAATATGGTGAGAAAAATCTATAAATTGTGCTCTCTCTTCTTTGAACCATATTTGTTGTTACTTGAGACATTAGCAGAGAGAAAATTGATATGTAATTTCCCGTAATTTTTTTATCTCAATTTTTGTTGTCTAAATAGAGCTTCTATATTAATTAGTCAGATAGAATTTTGTAAGAATATTTTTGGTGCGTCTGAAAATATTGAGTAGTGGGAAAAAAAAAGCAAGCCTGAAGCTGATTAGAAATAGAATCAGTCCTCTGCTTTTAACAACAAGACAGAGATTAAATTCAATTGTATGGGAAATTATCGCATTCCCTTTCTCTTTTTTCACCTTTTTTCCTGAAAATACTATAAAGTTAAAACAATAAAATTGCTAATTCAGATTCAACCACCATTTATCTTCATATATTTTCTAAAAAAAATGAAAACTTCAGTACAAAGGATAAGATCTCAAGCCATAAAAGCTCAACAATTGAAAAGGTTACAGTAAATTCAATGAAAAATTATATATATATATATATATATATAATATTAAAAGATGAAATATCTTGTGAGATTCTTTACTATGGATACTGTAGGTCCTCCTAAATCGCAACCCCTAGCCAGAGAGAATAGGAGGAAATAAATCAAAAGATTGATATAATAATGAATCTAGTAGTGTGCTTTTCGAATAAAAATAAATAAATAAGCCGTTTAATTAAAAAATTTTGAATAAAATAAATGAAGAGTTTGGTCAGTAGATCAAGTCCACCCATATCTTTGAAGGTCTAGGGCCTTTGTTTTTTCAGGAGTAAAAGCATAAAAAAAATTCAAATGTTTAAGATTTATCACATGTACGACAGAAAGGTAGCTAGTTGAACCAACAGCTAGCACAAGGAGAAGAAAACAGCAAATATTTGAATAATTGTTGATCATCTATATATAAAAGCCACAAAGGATTTAAGTCCAGCCATACCATTGAAGTTAAAGTATAAAAAATTCCAAATTTTTGAGTGTTATGAGATCGACGACAGTATGGTAGCTCAGTAAGGAGATTGAATATAATCAATAGCTAGCACAAGGAGAAGAAAACAGCAAATATTTTGCAGAAATTTTCAGTGAAAAAATGAAGGGAAAACAAGTAAAAGAGAAGAAATAATTAATAACCTGGATCGAACGAAAAAGCTCTCACAAGTCAAGGTCTAAAAAATGGAAGCTTCAGAATTTGCTCTCTCTTCAAACAAAGTTCTTCAGACACAGAGATGAAGAAATGCCTCACTCATTCGTTAACATTTATTGTTTAAGTCTCTTATTCCTCTTTCTGGGAAGCTCGCGTGCCATGTGCCGTGTTGCAGTGCTCTGCTTCATCGTACGTCTGGACAACTTTAGAAAAAGTTGCCCTCAGAGGCCCAGATTTCATAAAAAATTTAATGAAATATGATAAAAACGACACTTTTTTTTTAATTGATTAAATAAACTAAATAATTTATATTAAAATATTTATATTTATTATTTTTTAAACTAATTTATCCGATAAATAAATTAATACATGATATAATAATATATAATATATATTATGATTAATAATTGTGTAACTTAATTAATTTTTTTAATAAAAAAATTAATTAATTAACTATTATATTAAGGATAAGCGGGGAGTAATTTATAAAAAGAATAATAAATAAAATCATATATTTGTATCTTAAAAAAAATCATATTTTTTGTTAGTACTGTACTTCAAATTTTTTCAGTTTTTTTCCTTTTATATTTCTGTTTTTGACTGTTTTTTCTCCTAGCTCCGTTTTCCCTAGAGGATGGAAAATGGATCAAAAGGCCGACGGAAGAGATGACAGCTGAGTTAAATAAAAAAGATGGATTTTCCTATAGTTGATTAAAAAAAAATTTTGCTTAAAATTTTTTTTTACCGAGAGCATAAAAAGAATTAACGAAATAAAAAAGTAAATGACATGAATATCTTCCTTTTTTTAACAAAAAAAACTAGCATATAGGTCTCAAATTATAAAGAGAATGAAAATTTCCATACTTCATACGTAAGTCATATGGTTGTTCTTCCATCCTTAACATAAGGCATGGTTAATTTTTTTAGAGAAATTAAGAAGATAAATAAGTTAATTAATCATAACATATACCATGTATAGATTATATTTCAGTTTATAAAATAGATAAATTAATTTAGTATAAAAAAAGATAAATACCAATGCTTTAAAGTAATTTATTTAATTTCCTTAATCTCTTAAAAAAAATCAATTATGCGTTATATTAAGGATAAAAAGATTATTACTAATGAGCTAGTAGCTTATGAATAGCATGAACATTTTCTTATCAGTGAAAAATGGCAGACTTAATCCTACGTGTAATTTTAAAGTGTCCCAACTCTGTAATTAAAATAAATAATCGGGATATCTTTATGCACATAAGCTTGTGACAAAGTGGATTATATTTTTTTTAAAATCCTTACCCTTCTCTATGATCACCATTTGTAATATTGGGGTCAACTTATTGACTCATTAATACTCCCTAACCTTTGAGGGTATCGCTGAACAACCACGTAGCATCATTCAAAGCTGTCTTCACCATCTGATGGAAGGCGTAGAACAAGGAAGATTGAAGCATCGGATCTACCAGATTCCTGATAGAGCAGACGTTAAGTGAAGTGTTCCCCCTTCTAACTATGTTCGGGTCGACGTAGATGGTTCGGTTAATAACCATAAAATTGCTGCTTGTGGTGGCATTGTCCGAGATAGCAATGGGATGTGGATGACAGGCTTCCAACAGAAAATCGGGTTCACCTCCACTACTACAGCGGAGTTACAAGCAATCAAGGCAGGTATGCAAATCTGCAAACAGATGAAACTCACCAAAGTTAAGCTACATTCAGATTCATTAGAGGCTATTCAGTTACTGATATCAGGATATGGGCCATATCATCCATTGGCCCAAGATATCATTGAGATTAGATCGTTGATTTACTCTGGTTGGGATATAGAGATACTTCACTCAAATAGGGAAGCGTTGAAGTGTGCAGATTATTTGGCTAAAATGGCGCAGGAGGCGAACACTGATCTGTGTCTACTACAAGTGCCACCAACTTGTTGTTTGAATCAAATGTTAGTCGATCTAGGCTAAATTGATTGATGTAATATCACCTCTTTTAGTTTGTAGTGTCAATATGACACAACTCAAGAGTTAGCTCTTGTCTTACTAATTCAAAAAAAAAATATTGGGGTCAACTCTCAACTCTCAATAGTCAAGTCATGCCTTTCGATTTTGCTTTTGCAAAAAAAAAAAAAAAGTTAATAACTTTGAGAGGGCCCACTTATTTGAATGTATCCGGCATATGATTATTTGCAGAGACTTGCTTTCTCTTCTGATTAAGAAAGAATTAAGTGAGTGTTTGGATGGGTAAAATATGATTTATAAATTGTTTTTATGTAAATCGATACAGAACTCATCTCCCATACTTATCTTGTATATCATAAATCATTATTAAAAAATTATTTTTAAGCATTCATATCATTCTTCTAAACACACCCATAAAAGTCAAGTCAAGTCAAGTCAAGTCGTCCGCGTCTGTGGCTTTGGTGGATTGCCGTGTTTCTGACTTCCTACATAGTACTTGCTCCGAACCACCCCTGGTTATGGGGGAAAATTCCAATCTTAAGGCCCAATTGTCTATGTATCATAATGGTTTAAGGTACATCGAGCTGAAAGTTTTTTTTGTAAACAGTTTTGTTTTGATTGCTATTCAGATTAAGTTTGATTATTAGTTAATTAAATATATTGAATTGGCATTTTATATAGTATCCACATTATTTTTGTTTTGGATTTAGGTACAAAATTGCTCTAAAGTGCTCAAGAGCTATATTGCTCCGGAAGTTTCCGAATCATAATAATTTCACACCGGCCATTATCTAAGTCTACTCGTTAGTTGGTCAAATATGCTTATCTTGCAAGTTCATGTGTCATCCATTTCATTTTTTTTAAAGTTAGATTTATAAATAAAGAATTTTACTTAACATTTATAATGTTTAGGGTAACATTGATACGATTTGGAAATTTCCAAAGCCATATTGAACCAAAAAAATTTTTTAGGCAACGTTGTTCCTGAGTAAAAAATTTTCAAGATAAATTTGTAATTTAACAAAAAAGATGTGATTGACATGTAAACTTGTCAGCTCAATATATTTAGTCAACTAACGATCAAACTTAACTAGGATAATAGCCAAGGTGAAATTTGTATGATTTGGAAACTTCTTAAGTGACGTTGCTGCATATAAACTTTAGAGATAAAATTGAGATTTTTTAACATTCTTCAAGATAAAAATAGACTTTAATCCTACTAGAATCTGGCTCTTTACTTGTTTGGATTTTTTTTTAATTGATAAAGAGGCAAAAACCTAAATTAGAAATAACTAGTGGGAGTTAAGGGATCTTCGTCCTATCAGTTTATGTAATGTGATTTTCAAGATTCTTACCAAGGTGATTGCTAACCGTATAAGGGTTGTCCTTCCTAAAATTATTAGCCCTAACCAATGCAGTTTTATCCCAGGCAGACACAGCTCCGACAATATTATCGTAGCTCAGGAGGCTGTTCACTCTATGAGGAGCATGCAAGGTAAACGTGGATATATGGCTATTAAGATTGATATGGAGAAGGCTTATGATAGGCTGAACTGGAGTTTTTTGGATCAATGCTTGAATGATCTTTCATTTCCTCCTAATCTGGTCAGAATTATTAATTATTGTGTTACGACGCCTTCAATGCAATTATTATGGAATGGAGAAAAAGGTGATTTATTTAAAACTTCCTGTGGTGTGAGACAAGGGGACCCTTTATCTCCATACTTATTCGTAATTTGCATGGAGCGGCTGGCTCACATGATTCAAGATAGGATGGAGACAATGAACTGGCGCCCAATAAGGTTATGTAAGAATGGGCCTCCTATTTCTCATTTATTTTTTGCTGATGATATTGTTTTGTTTGGCCAAGCTTCTGTTTTTCAGGCAAATGAAGTTAAAGCTTGCCTAGATGAATTCTGTGCAAGCTCACGTTTAAAGGTCAATGCTACGAAGACTAGAGTGTTCTTCTCCAGGAATGTGAATCACAATCGACGCGATGAGTTGAGCAATATTCTGGGGTTCCAAATGGCAGCAGATCTTGGTAAATACTTGGGAGTTCCTCTGCATCATAAAAGGGTGACTAAGGAGAGCTTCAGTGCGGTTGTTGATAAAGTGAAGAAGAGGTTATCTAATTGGAAAGTAAATTCGTTATCTCTAGCTGGACGTGCTACTTTGGTAGGGGCTATCACATCTGCTATTCCAGCTTATACAATGCAAACAGTATTAATACCTCTTAGTTCCTGTGATATGATTAAGAATAAAAATCGAAGCTTTTTGTGGGGCACAACGCAGGAAAAGCAGAAAATTCATCTTGTTTCATGGGATACGGTGTGCAAGTCAAAGGGTAATGGTGGTTTGGGCTTGAAACATGTTAAAACCCAGAATCATGCATTTATGGCCAAATTAGGATGGAATCTTATCAAGAAAAAGGATGACTTTTGGGTAAGAATTATTAGAAGCAAATATAAATGTGGAAATGATTTGATGCCTCAAATTGATATGCAGAGGAGAGGATCGAATACTTGGGCAGGGATCAAGGCGGCATGGAGATTTGTGCAGGAGGGTTCCAAAGTTGAGCAGGGGAGACAGATTGTTCGATGGAAACACACAAGAAATGGAGAATTCACGGTGAAATCTGCATATAAAGTTATTGCAAATGAAGAAGAGAACCAGGATGTAATATGGCAGAAAATCTGGAAGCTGAACACTATCCCAAGGTGTAAAACGTTTATGTGGCTCGTTGCTCACAACAAGCTTCTTACCAATGTGGAGAGATTTAAAAGAGGTATGTGTGCTGATGATGTGTGTGATTGGTGTAAGAAAGGCCTAGAGACGGTGTTGCATGTACTTCGGGACTGCTCTGAAGCTAAACGTTTGTGGATGGAAAGAATAACATTGCCACGGGATCGTTTTTTCTTCGAGCTTAATTTCAAGGAGTGGGTGAACTTTAATATTCGACGCTTAGATTGAGGTGACTGGTTTGAAACTTTATGCTGGTTATTCTGGAAAAGGAGGAATGAACGTCTTTTTGAGCAGAAGAATCAGAATAATGAGAGCCTACAGAATCATGCCAATGCCATTATATCCAACATTCAAAATGTAAGTAAAAAACTAGTCGGAATCAATTTACAAGGCACATTAGTAACGGATAGGGGGCCACATGGACTCCTCCCGAGGAAGGATGGACTAAAGTTAACGTAGACGGAGCATTTGCAGGGAAGAGTGGCGCTGGATGCGGAGGAGTTATTCGAGAGGCTAACGAGAATTTTATTATGACTTTTATGCACAGATTGGATTTGGGTGATCATGTTACCGCTGAAATATGGGGTATTCTTCTAGGATTGAAGACAGCTTGGGATCAAGGAAAGCGTAAAGTGGTATTAGAATCCGATGCGAAAGAAGTTCTTGATCTGATTAACAGTGAGAATCGCCAGAATCATCCGGACGCTAATACAATAGCAGAAGTTCGTTCCATGTTGCAACGAGAATGGAGGATTGAATTGAGGTTTGTTCCAAGAAACGCAAATAGGGTTGCTGACTTCCTTGCGAAAAAGGCGCTTTCATGCGTCACGGGGTTTCACCCTATTTTGTATTCCACGCCTGAGTTAACAGCTGTTTTAAAGTTGGATCATTGCATTCCTACAGATGTAGGCTGAGTCTTGAGAGTTTTTCTTCTTTATGTATAAAAAAAAAAATAACTAGTGGAATTAACTCAATCAATTAGGCCATTTTAGAAGATTCCATATAATGGAGGTCCACTTGTAGGCATGCTTTATATTGGCGACTTTCTATGTGGTGTGACTCCATGTTCAGTATCGTTGATGAAATATATGAGAGGAAGTTGAGAAAACAAGGCGGAGGAATCTCATAAGTGAATAACACGCAAGTTACGCAAGAAAAAGCATGCGGAATCAGCACAGAAAATGGAAACATGGTAACTACTCTCCATGATCTCTCTTTATAGATCTATTTCATTTTTCAGAATTTCAATTTAAGACTTCAAAATATTTGGTCGTTTTTTTTTTGAAACATTTGGTAACTACCTTACCATAATCCCTGTTTAATTTTACATAGTTATTTTGAAAATATTTTATTTTATATCACTATTATATTTTTAGCATATTTTATATTTTATCTTTATTTTAGTTGTTCATCATATATGGCTGGAGCCTAGAGTCCCTCCTTTCATATAATCAATAAAAATAAATAACATAAAACTAAAGTTGTGATGGCCACAATTGTGGCAACATTAATAGTAATTTTTCATAATATATATATATATATATCCTCCAAACCTGGCACACCGCTATACCAAGGAAAAGGAAGTATAAAGAGAAACATATACAAAGTAAATTCACCTTTTTCCCTTGTTATAAAAATCACCGAACTCCCTTTATGTTTTCCTTTCTCTTTTTATCATAAGTATATTCTTTTTTAGTTCTTCCAAAAATGAGTATAAAAATATAAAGAAATAAGTCGATCATGAATTAAAGTTACAAGCTGTATTAAAAATAAGAATATCAGTGGCAACATAAAAAGAAGGGGAAGGAAAAAAAATACCTCGATAATGCATGGGGTTCTCTATTAACCCTGCAGATTTTGTTGGGTTTAAATCCAAATTCATATCTTCCTCTAGTTCTTCCAAATCTTGCTGTCCTTGCATATTTTGCGATAAGTTTTGATCAATAATGCATCGTATAGGGTCCACAAACTGAATATTTTCAAAGCTACTTTGTACGTAAACTCCAAAATAAATTTCTTTTTCGACTTCTATTTCCTGTGTTTTGCTCTCCATGGAAATCATCACTTGATTCCATTTATTTCCAAGAGGGAGTTCAGTTTGAATCATGCTTTGCATATCACATATGTATATGTGATTAGTCTTTATTGTTGACTACAAAAGCCACTTAGAAGAAATATCCAGCTTGGTGTACTTGTTGGTGTGCACTGAGAATTGACAATTGTAGATATAATCTTGGTCATCTTTGACAAGAATCCAAAGAAATGTCCTTGGGAACACGTTGCGAACCCAAAAAGACACAAAACTTCACCGTATACAATAATGGAGCCTTTTTGGTAAATTTCTTCCGGGCAAAACGAAATTTCTTTTCACAGGTTGAAATTTGAATGCCTGCCAATTGCATATTGCCAAGAAAAGAAAAGTTAACGACTAACACATAAGTAATAAAAGAATACAGCTATAGAAAGAGGGTGGGGGGAGGAGATACCTGCTACAATACTTTGCTTTTGGATAACTTTTGTCAATGATGTGCAACATATGACACTAAATTTTTCCAAGTTTGATGGCATCCCTCCAATATGTTGAAGTTGATTGCAATTATCCAACGAAAGATATTTCAAATTGCAATGTTCTTTGATGCATTCTGGAAAAACTGTGAAATTATTGAAACTTAGATCTAACTGTATCATTTTAGTGAAGTGAGAAAGACAGAAGACGAGAGTTATCTTATAAATTGTAGTTTGAGAAATGAAGATGTGTCATTTCCAATGATATTTTTGAGCAATCTAAGCCGGCTTCAGCTGCACCTTCACACATTTTAAAATGACTCATTTCTTCACAAGAATTTGTTGTTAGTTTCCAAAGCTTCAATAATTACAAATGCTAGCTGGTAGCTACTTAAGATTCCAACATTCCTACAACAAGATTGCAAATTGAAGATGACAATTCAATAATTGCTGTCTTGTCTAAATCAAGTGTTCAAATTTCTTTCTTTATGACTGATATTTTTGGAAATCTTTGGAGATTTGAGCAAATGATGAGGTTGAGATGTTCAAGAGATGACTATTTAAGGTAAGATGATAAAATCTTCAACTTTTTGCATCTCTTAGCATTTAATACTGTCAATTTATTTAAATATCCAACTGAATCATGAATTTTAAGTAAATTTATGTAATCATCAAGCCACAATTTTATTAAATTAGAAGTTCCAAATAAGTCTAGTATTTATTGTAAAAATTTACAATTTCTTAAATTCATTTGACTCAAATTGAGTTTGCATAGTTTTCTGAGAAAACTATGATGGCGATTATTGATTTTTCAATAGCTCTGAAAAGTTCAGGTGCGATCCGTCCCTGATCTTATAATCAATAAAGGCATGAATTCCACTTTGATGCAGAGATTCATAGAGATGGCTGATGAAACCTAAGCATAAGGCCATTTGTAAGTGATAGAAGAGGATGATGGTCGATGCGCCATGGCACCACGAAGCTACGTGGGTATTTCCTTGAGACGCCTCCGAAATTATTTGAATTATCAATATTTTTTTAACAAAATGCGCCCTAGGTGGTATACGAAAGAGCCAAGAGAGATGCTAGTAAATAATTGAAAATGAGGAGAAATAATGAGAGAAATTTCCTTGAAAACGGAAATATGAAGTTCAGAAAAAGGAATGGAGACAGAAATTCAAAAAGGCGAATCAATGAATGCATATTCGCGGGGTGCAGTACGTCTAATTTAATTGCTTGGAACAGAACTAGTCAGGTCACACCCTATGGTCTATGCCACTTTAGCTTGACTATTAATTACTCCCTAATGTCCTTTTTTATCAGCTTTTTCTCTCTCTTTTTCTGATCTTTTATATAAACAAATGTTTTATTGTGTCTTAGAATTTAAATTTTTTTATCACTATTAAATATATATTTTCATTTAATCATTTATTACATGTTTTTTTTTATATTTTATATTCATACTTTCTCATATTTTTTACTTATTTTCTCTCTTATGCTCATTTCATAAATAAAGACATATTTAAAAAAAATATGATATTTTTAACACATTTATTATTTTTAATTAATCTTAAATATTAGTTCATTTCACACAATAAAGATACAAGTTATTTATAAAAAGGAATAGAGGGAGTAATTAATTAATTATATTTTTTCTGAACGGAATTAATCTTTTTTTTTTTTGCTCAAATGAACGGCATTAATTAATTATATTGAAAACGCTAACTCTTGTGGAACCGTTCCTGCTAAGCAATGGGAGAGCTAATCATGATTTGAACTGTCTAGATTTGAAAGATCTAGATTTAACTCATATTTTGGCCAAATTTTATGAATATTTATGAGAATTAAATATACTTTCTTAAGATTTTAAAAACGTATTTATACGATAAAACTGTCATGCCCAGAAAGGGGGTTAATCGGGGATGGGGTGGGGGGAATCAATTTTGTAAATGAAATTACATTACACGCCTCTTAATATTGATATTAAATAATTATAACAACATAATAGATATTATATACTCCTTTTGGTTTCATATATAGAGAATTATTTAAACCACTTTACAAAAATTAAGAAAATTAATTAATTTAGATGGTGACATTAAATTTGTCCACAATGTTTTTCAAAATTATCCTTGGGTAATTTCTTTGTACTTGATTAATTAATTAATATCTATTTCCAAAGTAATTTTCAAGTTCTTATATATTCTTTATATCAAATTTTCTAATAAAGCAATAACACATGGCTATCTGTCCTTTTTTTTCATGTGAGCTTATAATTAAATAATAATATTTTAAAAATAGGACACATGACCATATATAATTAGAGAAATTGACATAATGGATATAAAGAATTTGACATAAATATTTTTCTTAATTAATAAGGATATATAAAAAAATTGATACAATGAATAATTTTATAAATTTTAGCCTGTAACATGAAACTCAATGAAAAAGTTATATACAACTAACCTAAATTAAAGTTGAGGAAAATATTATAAATTTTAATGTAAAAAATTTATATAAATATATTCAATAGGGAGAATTGCTAAAAAAGACCTCATGGACAACTTATTTGCTAAATGGTATATGGGAAGATATCTTGTACATGGAGGGAAGATATCTGCACATGGAGGAAAGATTTCTGCACACGTATAGGGAAGAATTTTGCACACAGGGAAGATCATCTGCACACCAGGGAAGATATTCTGCACACGTGGAAGATAATCCGCACGCGAAGGTTCCATTTGATAAATAAGTTGCTAATGAAGGATTTTTTCACAATTTTTCCTATTCAGTAACCTAAAAATATATAACACATATAACAGGAGAAAAATTAGGACATCATGACTCCCGAGTCTTGCTCTAGCTAGCCTTGCTATTAATGTTTAAAATAACTTAATTACTGGGTTTATTTAATTTGTGTAGATAGAGAATATGATGTACGGTAACAAGTCCTCGTCCATTTCAAAAGTCATGTCTGCCACTAAGGAAAAGAAGCTTGGAAAATTGATCATAAAAAAAGTAAAGGTGTTGATAGCTTTTCCATCTTTCACACCGTTGGTCCCAACTAATGTTTTATATAGTACCCAACTTTAATGATTGCATTGCATTATTGCTTGTTGCTTTCATTTTTAAATGAGATTTTCATTAACGGGTAGTAAGGGTTCATTTGAATTCGATGCCTTATAAGCTCAATTCAAATCTCATATGACCCACCAGTCATTGTTGGTATATGCTTGGCTCATGAAAAAGGTTAAAAAAATTAAACTCCGTCAATATCCACAGCGAGTACGGCACCACGAAGCTTCGTGGGCATTTCCTTGGAGATGCCTCCGAAATTGTTTGAATTGTTAATATTTTTTTAATCAAAATGCGCCCCATGTATGAAAAAAGGGTGAAAATGGTGTGAGGTGGTATACGTAAGAGGCCAGAGAGATACTAGTAAATATCAGCCTGATTCTATTTATAAATGTCTTCTAATTAAATCTCATATATTAAATAGATGTATTTAACTCAATGATTATGGTGTAAATTTTTAACTGTGTCTTCATTTATGAATGAGTAATTTTCAACCCTTTCTTCTCTATCTATCTTTAAATTATTTCTTTATTGATACAATAAATATGGGTAAAATTGTCACAATCTCATTTATTACACTGAAACTGAATTTATAAATAAGATCAAATTTTTTAATTAAAATGAATTTATAAATAAAATCAAAATCATAATTGAAAATGAGAGAAATAATGGGAGAAATTTCCTTGAATGATGGGAGAGAGAAAAGAGGAAAGATGAAATTCAGAAAAAGTTATGGAGACAGAAATTCAACAGGTGAATCTAATTTAATTGCGTGGAACAGAACTCATCATTATATTCGCACCCATGCCACTGTAGCTTGACTTTTTGACCATACAAGTCTAAGCAACTTTATTTGTTTTTATTGTACCTTAAAATTTAAACTACTTTAACTAAGTTTTATAAATATTCATGAGAATTAAGTAAACTTTCTTAAGATTTTAAAAACGTAATTATTCAATAAAACTGTCACCCTACAATATTTTAAAACGGTTCTTTTTTTTTTTAAACCACTCACTGATGTATTATGACTTGCTAAGAAAATGCTATAAAATGAATGCAAGTATGCAACTAATGCTTAATTTAAGGGCTTATAGAAGCTTTATTAATCATATTTCAAATCGCAACTAAACATTGCTCCAGGCATCATCAAATGATGTCACTAAAGCTCAAAATACAAGCAGTTTGAAGGCGGATCGTTCATGCCCAACAAGGGAGAGTTTTTTTTTTTTTTTTTTTTTGGCGCGCTCGCGGGTGTGTTTTGTTTGGGGGGGGGGGTGGGGGATTTTGTAAATGAAAAATATGTTATATGTCTCTGAGCAGTGATATTAAAAAATTATAACGATATATAATATAGATATCATATAGTACTCTTTTGGTTTTATCTACAGAGAATCCTTTAAACCACTTTACAAAAATTAAAAAAATTAGTTAATTTCGGTGGTGACATTAATTTTGTCAACAATTTGTATAATGTTTTCAACATTATCCTTCAAATGATTGAGTAATTTCTTTATAGTTGATGGATTAATAAATCTCAATTTATTGAGTAATTAATAGGATCATACTTATATTTATTATTGTCAAACTCGTGAGTTGACTCTCCGAGTTTACCTTTTTTATGTTTCTAACTTATAAAGTTGAATCGAGTCATTAGTAAACTTGTGACTATTATAAACTCAATTAAACTAACGAGTTTATATATTAAGTTTATCATTTTTACGTTTCTACCTTACAAAACTATGTTAACTTACCCTTAAACTCATATTAACTTCTTAGATTTGATTATACTCAACGGCTTTATATATAAATTTTATAGAAATTTCTTTGTTCAATATGATAAGTTATGAATGTTTATAGATTTAATTTCAATTATTTAAATTAAAAATATATTTAATTCAAATTATTGTCAAATTTTTTATATTTTAATTATCAATTATATACTATTAATACCTATTCAATAACAAAAGTAAACTCTTACGAGTTTACGTCACCGTCACGAGTTTATTTAAACTCGTGTGTCTGACAACCTTATTTATATCTAGTTCCTTATACTCAAGGTAATTAAACCCAGACCGGTCAGTGAACCGGTCGGTGTACTGGGTCAAGAGTCAGTGGGTCAAACCGGAGCTAAACCGGGACCAAACCGGTGAGAAATGAAAAATTTTAGGCTTATAGTATGAAATTATAAAGGAAAAATATAAAAAAAAAAAATTTTTTTTTAAAAAAACCAAAAACCTGACCCAGACCGGACCGGTTTACTAGCCGGGTGGCTAGTTTCCGGTTTGGTTTGGCCGGTCCAGTCCAGGTTAGAGAACTCTGCTTATACTAGTGAGAGAGGGGTGTTTCCATTAAGGAGAACGGTATCTCTATTTACCTCTATCTTTATTTACTCTCCATTTAATATCTCTAACATTATATCAACTTTTAATGTTTCCACCCATTTAGACAAAATTCTATTGTAAGAATTGTTTGGACTTAATTGCGCTGATCGTGTAGTGAGGGTATGGGTTAAAACAATAGGATTGGGTTTGGAAGCCGACGATTGGGTTTAAAGGCGTGTTGGAATCATTACTTATAGTTTTGAGAGCCGGTCACGTGCATCTCTGGGGTATGAATGTTTATCTTGGTCATATGGTGGAGTTTTTAGGGCTAATAATAGGAAAAATGAATCTTTTCGTCCTTATAGATTTAACTTAGTTATAACTCAATCCCTATACTTTGACTCGGTGCAACTCAGTCCCTATAGTTTTTACCATTTTATAATTTAGTCTTTGGCCTCTATTCTAAAACACAAGGATCAAATTATAATATGGTCAAAACTATAGGGACCGAGTTGTAGTAAATCAAAGTGCAGGAACTAGAGTAATTGCAACCAAGTCAAAACTACAGAGACTGTGTTGCACCGAGGCAAAGTTCAGGGACTAAGTTACAATATAGTCAAAACTATATGGACTTAACGATTAAATTCCCCTAAATAATATCATAACAGTATAATAGAGAGACGCAAAAAGAAAATTTTAAGCGGCAAAGGTAAGAATTTTTACAAAAATAATTTTGCTTACATACATAAAAAAGTCCGTGGCCTTGTGCCATTGTGACAATGTGACACTAACCACCTCTCCTAAAATCTTCTTTACACGAGTTTATGGGCTATGTATGTATGAGTTCCTTTCTCTAGATTAAGAATGGCAAAAAAAAAAAAAAAAGATGTATAGCCACTTGTGTAGGGAAGATGACACAAAATAACTGCCATGTACCAAAATTATATTCCTTGTCAGTTCCTCCTTCTATGCTTCTTCTTCAGCGGTTAAGTTTGGGTTGTCACAAATAGATGGTTTAGTAATGCTGCTGCAGATGGGCGTTTGGCTGGATCTTTGATGAAACAACTTTTGAGAAAATCTTTGCACGCCATGGACAGATTTTCTAGTATTTCCGGATCTTGATTCTTACAACAAAATTTAAATATGACCCGTGCCTGCTTAGCAAATAAGCATGTTTTGGTCCGTAACAAATGCTTAATAAATAAACAAAAGATCCATAAATTTCAATATTACATTGAAAAAAGGACCCCCAAATTTCTCCCTCCCCCTTTTGCCTAATTGCTAGCATAAAACATATTGAATATAGGAATGCACAAAGGAACCGAAGTGAGGCAAGAATTATTGATTGAGATGATGAAATGTTAGTATGTGAAGATGAGGAAACCATGATGCACATAAAAAAGAATGTGCCATGCATGAAACCTTTTGTCATGACAGAAAAAGGAAGAAGAGAACAAGTCTAAGCAAATGAGAGGGAATGAGTTCGAAGGTTCCATTTTGCAAACAAAACAAACGACAAAGCCTAATAGAAAGAACAGGCCATGGGATTAGACCCGAGTGGTCACATATACTTAGATGCAAATAAGGAATAGATAACTCTATATAATTACTTATTTTTCCTAAAAGGTTTGACCCAATTTCTCTCATAAGTTGTTTGAAGTACTCTCTTCTGTCCTTAATATAAGACATATTTACCTAATTTGATTAGATTAATGAAGTTCGTTAAGTTAGTTAATATGACATGTTTTTTTTAAAACACCCTAATCATCTTCCTTGATTCCCTCAATCTCTTTTTTTACTTGATTATGGTTGAGGGAGTATCAATAAGGGTAAATTGATAAAAGATTGATGAAATACACACACACACACACACCGGATAGCGGCAATTAGCCAAGGATGCCTACCCGTCAACACTTCAATGACTAAACAGCCCAAACTCCAAATATCAGCACCATAGGCTTCAACAGAGCTCCTATATGCTTCTTGCCGAATAACCTGTATGAGAAACAAGTTTATTAGTACACATAAGTAGTGATGTCCAGATCAGTAAGAAAATAAAATAAATATGTACCTCTGGAGCTGTATAACATATGGTTCCCAACTTGGAGTGATCGCCCACAGATTGAGCTAGCTATTTCAACACACAAAATCCCAGTTATCATTGTCCTTTATAGGAACTGTCATAAATGACCACAAATAACCAACAATATTATACTATGGTAGAATACACACACTCACTTGAACCTAATATGAAACCAAATTATCTCAAGTTATTGGAGCCTTGTAAGAAAAGTTGTCTGGCATCCATATATAGATCAAGTAAAGTTAGTGAACGCATGCATTATGTAAATAAAGTTCACACTCTTGAGCTTCAAACATTCATAATTTTTAAACTTAAGATGAATTGACCACTACTATTCAATATTAGTTGAAATAATTTGAATCCCGTAAAATTTCATGTAATAAAGTATAATGAGATTTGGAGATGGTAGCGGATCCTACCTTTACGGGGTTCTTACAAATATAACTAAGTAGGATGCATTCCTCTATTTCTTTATATATCTCTACATACTTCACCATGCATGGCCATAGTAAGATATTTTTAGAGTATATCCAAATTCTGGGTGAATATGTGGAAAATGTGTTGAAAGGAATAAGGGTATTTTCATAACAATAATTAGATGGGAAATAATTGCCATGGAGCCTATATAGATGAGGAGGTCAATTGTGATTTTTTTGTTTGAAGATTGAGAAAAGATATTGCAACTGAAGGTAAAGATCAAGGTTGAAAAAATGTTTCCAAATCTATTAAGCCTACAAGTAATCAATTAATAAAATGAAATTAAAAAATATGATTAATATTGTAACTATTGAAGCAATTATTTGGAATATATACCAGATGTAGAAGATATTCATGGACTTACATATTTAGCGACACCAAAGTCAGAAATCTTTACATTGTTCTTAGAATTAATCGACAAGGATATTATCTGATTTAATGTCCCTGTAAGCATTTATAAAAGTAAAGAAAGAAATTTAGGGGGGAAAATTATGTATATAGCCTCTTCTAGTGAAGGAAATAAGACAGTAATATTAGATAGTTCAAGCTTATACAAAGAAATAGTGCATTTTTCATCCATGAAAACAGTATTAAAAAACAAAGAAAATATGTTAGCATTCTTATTGTGAAGTTTAGTAATATATCTATTTGAGAGTGACCAAACTAAGTTAAATAATACCAAACAGGAGGATAATACCTGCAGTTATTTAATAACCCAACCAGAACTTAATCAAAAGCATTTATAAAAGTAAAGAAAGAAATTTTGGGGGAAAACATTATGTATATAGCCTCTTCCAGTGAAGGAAATGAGACCGTTGTTATATTAGATAGTTCAAGCTTACACAAAGAAACAATGCATTTTTCGCCCATGAAAACAGTATTAAAAAATAAAGAAAATATGTTAGTATTCTTGTTGTGAAGTTTAGTAATATATCTATTGGAAAGTGACCAAACTAAGTTAAATAATGCCAAACAGAAGGATAATACCTGCAGTTATGTAACAACGCAACCAGAACTTTAGTAATGCCCGACTTGTTTACAAGGCTGGATCAAATTCATTTTGACAACCCCATTTTTCTTAATATGTTGTTTTAAAAAATTAATAAAAAACTAGCTAGACTACAATTAACATCGAATTGTGTTATATTGTCCAGAACTCATACGCAAGTATGCCAATATACCTGTGAACTACTCTTTGACTGTGTAAGTAAACCAATCCAGAGAGAATTTGTGTAGTGAAATATCGAACTAATGATTCTTGTAAAGCTCCTCGAGATCTGATATATTTCTTCAGTGAACCAGATTCAATATATTCCAAGTATATGAATATTTGGCTATTAACCTACATCCATATAAACAAAAACCGATTAATGATACACAAGCGCACAAAAAAGAATTAATGGCTACTCCACAATCAATGTGAAATTATTTGATAGAGAATAGATGTTTCTCTCTTATTCAGTATGTGAGAGCCACGGTGATACATATAGGATGTGAATTAGGGTTTGTTTGAATACCCTATCACAACAAAAATTTAAATTTTGAATCTGATTCTAAATCCCTAAGATCCGATTATGTTATCCTAATAATATGGAAACAATAATTCAAATAATAAACCACATTAATTAATTAAAATAAAATCTAACTAATCACTTGGGCTTCTCATGATCGGTACTTTCCAACACTCCCCCTCAAGCTGGGGAATAGATATCTATCATTCCCAGCTTGCTTGTCAGTACTTCGAATTTAGGCCCAGCAATAGACTTGGTTAGAATATCTGCCACCTGCTGCCTTGTAGGTACATAAATTACTTCGACACTTTTATGCTCAATTTTCTCATTTATGAAGTCCCGGTCAATCTCAACATGTTTTATTCTATCATGATGAACAGGATTTTTAACAATCCTGATAGTGGCCATATTGTCACATAATACCTTCATCGATCCCACAAAGCTTAGTTTTAGTTCTTGTAGTAGTCTTCCCACCCAAAGACCTTCACACAAGCCTAGAGCTAAGGCTCTCAACTCAGCTTCTGCACTGCTTCGAGAGACTACAGGTTGTTTTTTGCTTCTCCAAGTCACAAGATTACCCCATACGTAGGTACAATAGCCTGTAGTGGATCTCCTATCAACAATTGAGCCTGCCCAATCTGCATTAGTGTATACTTCAATCCCTCTATGAGCCCCCTTTTTAAAGAAGAGTCCTTTACTAGGTGAGGACTTGATATACCTGAGAATTCTAAGTACTGCTGTCATGTGTTCCTCATTGGGTTGACTAGAGAATTGGCTTACCACACTAACTGCATGAGAAATGTCTGGTCGAGTATGAGAAAGATAGATTAACTTGCTAACAAGTCGTTGGTATCTTTCTTTATCAACCAACAGACTTTTCTTGTTTAAACCCAATTTACGATTAAGTTCCATGGGGGTAGTACATGGTCTACATCCTAGCATCCCTGTCTCATGTAATAAATCAAGACCATACTTCCTTTGTGACACAACAATCCCTGCTTTAGATCTTGCCACTTCCATCCCAAGAAAGTACCTTAAGTCTCCTAAGTCCTTCACCTCAAATTCGGTTGCTAAGAACTCCTTTAGCTTATCAATTTCAACTGTATCATTATCAGTTAGTATGATATCATCAACATAAACAATCAAAATAGATATTTTCTCATCCCTGTGCTTAATGAAGAGTGTGTGGTCAGATTGACATTGAGAATATCCACTCTTCTTGACTACTTGAGTGAATCTCTCAAACCAGACTCTTGGTGATTGCTTCAACCCATATAAGGATTTCCTAAGCCTACATACTTTGCCTTGGTTTTGTTCATTCTTGAAGCCAGGAGGAATCTCCATGTATACTTCTTCATCAAGATTGCCATTTAGAAATGCATTTTTCACATCTAGTTGATGAAGTGTCCAATCAAGGTTGGTAGCCAAAGAGAGAAGTACCTTAACGGTATTAAATTTGGCAACTAGTGCAAATATCTCCTGATAATCAATCCCGTATGTTTGAGTCAACCCTTTTGCTACTAACCTTGCTTTATGCTTGTTTAGGCTCCCATCTGGATTGTATTTGTTTGTTAACACCCACTTACATCCAACAGTAGCCTTCCCTTTTGGTAGCTTGGTTAGTTCCCAATTCCTATTCTTCTTCAATGCATCCATTTCTTCATGAACAGCCTTTCTCCAATCAGGGATTTTTAATGCTTTATGTACATCCTTTGGGATTCTTTCCATTGACACATTAGTTGTAAAGGCTTTCATAGTAGGAGACAATCGTTCACATGAGACAAAATTAGCAATAGGATGCTTAGTACAAGATCTTACCCCCTTTCGTAATGCTATTGGCCACCAAAGATCATCCTCTTGTGGATTTAAGGTCGGGATAGATGATTGGTGAGATGTGAGTTGGCTGGCTTCTCCTGTCGACTCAGCTCTTTGCTGATTTGTCTGTTTTGGATCTAGTCGTGCAGCATCATATTGTTCCTCAATAGTCCTTACTTCTTCCTCAAATAATTCAGGTGTTTCAAGGATAGGTTCAGATATGGTTGAAGGCTGATCTGGATCTGTTTCTGGCTGATTTGGGTCTGTGTCAGGTTCAGCTATGGCCTGAAAATATGAGGATTGGATATATATTGGCGCATGTTGCATGTTTATGGTGGCTGTAGGTATGACACTGTCAAAAATGGGCTATTCATAACTCTCCCCCCCCCCTGAATGGGCATTTTGGGGCAGTATGGTTGTGTTTCAGTAAAGGAGATGTCATGAGAAACAAAGGTTTTCTGTGTAGGAGGGTGGTAACATTTGTACCCTTTTTGTGAGTGAGAGTACCCAATAAACATGCATTTAGTGGCGCGGGCCTCAAGTTTAGACCCCTGGTTGTTGTGAACAAAGGCGGTACAACCAAAGATTTTAAGTGGCAGAGAGTGAGAGATGTAATTAGAAGGGTAGGTGTCACAAAGAACCTGATGTGGTGTTTGGTATTTAAGGGTTTTTGAAGGTGAGCGATTGATAAGGTAAATTGAGGTTAGGACGACATCCCCCCAAAAGTGGCTTGGTGCATTGGAAGCTAGTAAGAGTGACCGAGTCATGTTTAGGATTTGTCTATTCTTTCTTTCGGAGACCCCATTTTGTTGAGGTGTGTGAGGGCAAGAGCTTTGATGATGGATGCCATTAGAGGTCAAAAAATTGTTTAGAGTGGAGTTAAAATATTCTCGGCCGTTATCAGTTCTGAGGACCTTGATTTTTGTTTGAAATTGAGTTTCAATGAGGGCATAGAAATTTTTGAAAACAGTAGGAACTTCAGATTTTTCTTTTAGAAGGTATACCCATGTTAATCATGTGTGATCATCGATAAAAGTGACAAACCAACGTGCCCCACATGTACTAGGAATTTTGGATAGTCCCCATACATCACTATGAATGAGATTAAAGGGTTGTGTTGGTTTATAAGGACGAGAGGGATAGGAATTTTTGGTATGTTTGGCTTAAGAACAAGTGTCACAAGTAAACTGAGACAAATCTCTATTAGAAAAATGAGGATATAATTTCTTGAAATACTCAATACTGGGATGTCCAGAACGACAATGCAACAACTTTATTTCATTTAAAATGGAATCAGAAGCTAAATGACCAGCTGCATACGCCCTTCCTTTAGCAGCAACTTCCTTCTGAAAGTAGTATAGATCGCCAACCTTTTCACACAAACCAATCATCTTCCCTGTCCTCGCATCCTGGAGAACACAATCAGATGATTTAAAGTTAGCATGGCACTTATTTTGAGTTGTGAGTCTACCAACTGATATTAAATTGCAGGCGAGTTTAGGAACATATAGTACATTCCATAGAGTAATTTTATCAGATAAAATGACCGTGCCAATCTTAGCAACCTCCATATGAGATGAATCAGCAATTTTAACAACCCAATTTTCAGAACATGGCTGTAGATCATGAAATAATGAAATATCCCTTGTCATATGATCAGTAGTCCCAGAGTCCAATATTCAGGTTGCTGGATTCAGACCTTTCGAGGGAAAGGCAAGTGATATCATACCTTTTTTGGTAGCTACTAAACCCATGGCACTGCTTACTTTAGAAGGCTTCTCAAAATTGCTAAGAAGTTGCTGAATTTGATCCTTCAACTCACTAAGGTCTGGTTTCTGCTCCCCCTCAGCTATATAACTGTGGCTGTTTGTCTTTCCCTTTTGCCTATCATTGGGACGGCCATGGATTTTCCAACAGGTTTCACGAGTATGACCTTTCTTGCTACAGTGGTCACAAAAAAGCCTTCCCTTTCCATCACGACGAGCAGCCATTACTGTAGTTTCACCAGAGTTCTGATTTAGATTGTTAACCATCATCTGCTTCTTACTTTCTTCCCTCCTAACCATGGAGAAAATTTCTCGAATAGAAGGTAATGGTGATAGACTTAAGATTCTACTACTGACTTCCTCAAAATCAGAATTTAAGCCAAACAGGAATTTATAAATCCTATCTGTTTCAATCCACTTTTGAAAAAAAATTATATCTTCATTATGTTTTAATAGAATAGTGTCTAGGGATCAATCTGCTGCCATAGTTGCATCAAGGAATTATAATAAGCTGTAACAGTTTTACTCCCCTGTTTCAAAGCATGGAGTCTCCCTTTGATCTCAAACAAGACAGCAGTGTTGGAGGCTGAGGAGTACAATTCTCGAGCAGCGTCCTAAATCTCCTGGGCGATGTTATACAGCATGAAATTTTTGCCGATGTCGAGTGTCATTGAGTTGATCAGCCATGACATGACTTGACTATTCTTGGCTCTCCAGGTAGTGTATTTTGCATCAGTTGCTGCAGGGCACAGCAAACTTCCATCGAGATAAGCTTCCTTCCCACGTCCATGAATGAACATAAGAAAGGACAGAGACCATTGAAGGTAATTCTCACCGTCTAGCTTGTGTGCAGTGATCAGGTTGGCCAATTCATGTGATTGGGATCGCATGTTATTGGCGTCAGAGGGAGCAGTGGTCTCGGTTTCAGTGTTTAAGGCTTGGAAATCGCCGAATTTGAGATTTTCGGCAGCCATGTCTCTGATACCATGAAATTATTTGATAGAGAATAGATGTTTTTCTCTTATTCAGCATGTGAGAGCCACGGTGATACATGTAGGATGTGAATTAGGGTTTGTTTGAATACCCTATCACAACAGAAATTTAAATTTTGAATCTGATTCTTAATCCCTAAGATCCGATTCTGTTATCCTAATAATATGGAAACAATCATTCAAATAATAAACCACATTAATTAATTTAAATAAAATCTAACTAATCATGTGGGCTTGGGCTTCTCATGATCGGTACTTTCCAACACAATGGTTTAATATCCTTTACATAAATCAAGACACAACTTACTATTTCACTTCCATAATACTTTACAATGTTTTGATGTTCCAGTTAGCTGAGGATTTGAACCTCCTGAATACAAAAACACACGTTTTAGCTGGGAATATTATGAGGTGATTAAGATTATGATAATTCAACCTATATAAGCAATGACAGGGACAACAATAAATTCTAATCTTGGTAATATGTAAACAAGAGTAAGATTAGATCGAACACACACATTAGGCAAAGGTCAAGAGTCAAATGGTTGAAAGATGGTGACAATAATGCCAAATTCTTCCCTTTATCTGCTTTGAACAGAAGGGCAAGGAAAAAAGTCCGCAGGTTAAGAAGGGGGTAATGACATGTGGATTGAAGATGAAGCAGAACCTTTCACAGAATTCTAAAGAAATCTGTTCACTTGTTCTGAATCTTGAGATCTCAACAAGGTGCTAGGATATGTGGAACGTGTGGTAATTGAGGCTGATAATAACTTTCTCATGAGCAAGGTAACTATGGAAGAGGTGAATTCCAAATGTGGGGACAGAAAGCCCCTGATCTAGACGGCTTCTCAAGATATTTCTATCATTTTTCTTGGGAAGAAGTGGACATGGAGATATTTGAAGTGGTGAGGAAATATAATAGCACTAATATGGTCATAATACCTAAGATTAATAAACCAGAAATGGTGACACAATATATACTTATCAGCGTATGCAATTTTTTGTTGGTTTCATTATTTGGAGAGGAGGAAGGGGCAAAGAAAATAGGAATTTGGAATCAAAATGGACATGAATTCACATCCATGTGTGACAGATAAATTGCAGTATAAGACAAACCTGATTAAAAGAACGAGCAGTATGAAGATTGTCAATGGGAAGCATTTCCTTTATTGCACATATTGCTCCAGTTATACTGTCAAAATTCAAAAATGAACATCATAACATATTTTTATTTAATATGATAGATAAGTATTTAAGAGGGTATTAGGCGATATGCATGTATTTCATCAATTATTTCTTTTGAAATTAAATTAGGACAAAAAGATCAAAATACCAATTTCTTCTGAATCCCATATTAGATATATATATATATATATAAACATACATGTTGAAGCCAAAATGGACAATTCCAAATCCGCCTGCTCCAATACGTTCCACTTTTACCCATTGGCCAAACGTTGTATGATCCTCTTGGAAGCCCTGCTTAATTGCAACAACAATGAACAATTTTACTATCCCCTTACTCCATATACTGCGAAACGGATTCATTAGTAAAGCATCTTCATTAGTATTGATTGATGAAGGCATGACAAATTTTTTGATACACTCATTTGCAAAGCAAGAACATGGAATGAATTCGATCCTCCTATTAGTTACAACCACTAACTTATTTGCCATGTCTGTGTCACATAAATAAAGAGAAGCAGAGGAGCAAGTACGTAATCACACACCTGAATTCCACTTTGAAGCAGAGATTTACAGAAATAGCTGATGATACCTAAGAGAGTTTTTTCACCATAACAACTGAAGAACACATCATAGGTCCATGTTGTTGTAAGATGGAAATTGTAATTAATTGTACTTATAATAATTATAATAAAAAGAGTGAGGAGATATACTTGGGTTTGAGAAGAAAGCCTCTAGAATCTACTAGCTAAACCAAAAGGGTTATGTTCGAGGGTCCTAAAAGCTAAGTATGGAAGGGGAGCTAACTGGTTTGCCGAATGCACTATGAAGCAACATGATTCACCTCTTTGGATATAATTGCCATGGAGCCAATATATATAGATGAGGAGGTCAATTGTGATTTTTTTTTATTTGAAGATTGAAAAAAGATATTGCAACTAAAGGTAAAGATCAAGGTTTGGAAAAAATGTTTCCAAATCTACTAAGCCTTCAAGTAATCAATTAATTCAATGAAATTCAAAAAGATGACTAATATTGTAACTATTGAAGCAATTAATCGGTATATATACCAGATGTAGGAGATATTCATGGATTTACATGTTTAGCCAAACCAAAGTCAGCAAGCTTTACATTTTTCTTAGAATCGACTAGGATATTATCTAGTTCAAAGTCCCTGTAAGCATTTATAAAAGTAAAGAAAGAAATTTAGGGGGGAAAAATTATGTATAGCCTCTTCCAGTGAAGGAAATGAGACAGTTATATTAGATAGTTCAAGCTTACACAAAGAAACAGTGCATTTTTCATCCATGAAAACAGTATTAAAAAACACAGAAAATATGTTAGTATTCTTATTGTGAAGTTTAGTAATACATCTATTTAAGCGTGACCAAACTAAGTTAAATAATACCAAACAGGAGAATAATACCTGAAGTTATTAATGACCCAACCAAAACTTCAGTAAAGCCCAGCTTGTTTACAAGGCTGTATCAAATTCATTTTGACAACCCCATTTTTCTTAATATGTTATTTTAAAAAATTAATCAAAAACTAGCTAGACTACAATTAACATCTAATTGTGTTAAATTGTCCAAAACTCACACGTAAGTATGCCAATATACCTGTGAACTACTCTTTCACTGTGTAAGTAAACCAATCCAGAGAGAATTTGTGCAATGAAGTATAGAACTAATGATTCTTGTAAAGCTTCTAGAGATCTGATATATTTCTTTAGTGAACCAGATTCAATATATTCCATGTATATGGATATTTGGCTATTAATCTACATACATATATGCATAAACCGATCAATTATATATACACAAGCGCACAAAAAAGGATTTACAGCTACTCCACAATCAATGGTTTAATATCCTTTCCATAAATCTAGACACAACTTACTATTTTACTGCCATAATACTTTACAATGGTTTGATGTTCTAGTCGGCTGAGGATTTGAACCTCCTGAATACAAAAACACACCTTTTAGCCGCCGGGCATATTATGAGGTGATTAAGATTATAATGCAACCTATATAAGCAATGATAGGGACAACAATAAATTGTAATCTTAGTGATATGTAAAGAAAACTAAGATTAGATCAAACATACACATTAGGAAAAGGTCAAGAGTCAAATGGTTGAAAGATGGTGACAATAATGCCAAATTCTTCCCTTTATCTACTTTGAAGAGAAGGGCAAGGAAAAAAGTCCGCAGATTAAGAAGGGGGTAATGACACGTGAATTGAAGTAGAAGCAGAAGCAGAAGCTTTCATAGGATACTAAAGAAATCTGTTCTGAATCTTGAGATCTCACCAATGCGCACTGGGATTTGTGGAACGTGTGGTAACTGAGGCTGATAATAAAACTTTCTCATGAGCAACATAACCATGGAAGAGGTGAAGAGAGCATGCTTCCAAACGAAAAGGTGGACATGGAGATAACTATGGGATAGAAAGCCCCTAGTCCAGATGGTTTCTCAGGATATTTCTATCATTTTTCTTGGGAAGAAATGGACGTGGAGATATTTGAAGTGGTGAGGAAATAATAGAACTGATATGGTCATGATAACTAAGCTTGATAAACCAGAAATGGTGACACAATATAAACCTATCAGCCTATGCAATTTTTGTTGGTTTCATTCTTTGGAAAAGAGGAAGGGGCAAAGAAAACAGCAATTTGGAATCAAAATGGACATGAATTCACATCCAGGTGTGACAGATAAATTGCAGTATAAGACAGACTTGATTAAGAGAATGAGCAGTTTGGAGATTGTCCATGTGAAGCATTTCCTTTATTGCACATATTTCTCCGGTTTATGGTCAAAATTTAGAAATGAGCAACATAACATATTTTGATTTGATATGATAGATAAGTATTTAGGAGGGCATTAGGCGATATGCATCCCATATTTCACCATTTATTTCTTTCGAAATTAAATTAGGACAAAAAGATCAAAATACCAATTTCTTCTTAATCCTATATTATATATATATATATATATATATATAAACATACCTGTTGCAGCCAAGATGGACAATTCCAAATTCGCCTGCTCCAATACGTGCCACTTTTACCCATTGGTCAAACGTTGTAAGATCTTCTTGGAAGCCTTGCTTAGTTGTGACAACAATTTTACTTTCCCCCACTCCATATATTGTGAGACAAATTCATTAATGAATCATCTTCATTAGTATTGATTGATAAAAGGCATGTCAAATTTTTTGATACACTCATTTGCAAAGCAAGAACATGGAATGAATTCGATCCTCCTATCAGTTACAGCTACTAACTTATTTGCCATGTGTGTGTCCCATAAATAAAGAGAAACAGGGGCCTACATACGTAATCACACACAATTCCACTTCGACGCGGAGATTTACAAAAATAGATGATGATACTAAGAAAGTTTTTTACCATAACAACTGAAGAACACATCATAAGTCCATGTTGTTGTAAGATGGAAATTGTAATTAACTGAACTTATAATAATTATAATAAAAAGAGTGAGGAGATATACTTGGGTTTGACACGAAAGCCTCTGAGGCCAGCAGCTTTAGACAGAGCATTCCTCCAATTTTCATTTCCCATTATGTGCAGGGCTAATGTTAAGCGCACAGAGAGAAGCGAGAAGAGAGAGATCTCACGGGACTGGGTAGAATGGAGGGACGAAGTTCTACGCCCCCACGAAGCTTCGTATATGATTTGTTGGCTGAATTTTACTCTAACTTTTACCCTTTTTCAAAAAAAAAAAAAAAAGAAAGAAAGAAAACCCTTTTACCTTTTCTTCTAAGAACTAGATAGCTCACCCATACGTTGCATCGGGTGTTTATCTATTATGATTAAAATCTATCGTAATATTAATTATATGATTAATTTATTATTCAATTTATCTAATCTAAGGATTTTCTTTTTTTTCACATTACAAATAGATGTTATTTCTTTATTCAGATTTTTTATATTTTATTTTAATATAACTTTTGGAGTTGAATTGAAATTTAGATGAGATGACTTCAATTTTCGTATAATCGTTCTAACTTATTCAAGCAAAAACATATAAATGGTAAGCCTAGAATGTTTACATGCATAAGCAACGATAAATGTTTGGAATCATTTATAATTACGGTATATACTTTGTATGACAGCTAACAAATGCATATAAGGTTGTGAAATCATTCTCATGACAAATTATATGTTATGGTGGTCCATTTTTTAACAAACCAATTTTGAAATAAGATTATCTCGTCGTCAACATACCAATCCATCAGCAGGTACGTCACTTAAGTCAGGTCCATTTTTTTTTATCACGGTGTTCAAACTTTGTATGAACAATTAACCTGTACATGAAACAAAGGTGCAAATTGGATGTGATTAAATATTTGTAGGTTTATATATATCATTTTTTCAGGTGGTTAACCGAATAATTATACATGAAAGGAAAAAAATGCAAATTACATTTAATAGCACTGGCATATAGTAGTTAGTGGATGTTAGGCTTTTTGTTAGAGTCATTGATTTGCTAGGCTTATTGTAAGGAATTACTATGGCGCATGAAAAACGGTCCCCACCATGTCTTGATAACATAAGAGCCCAATCTTGACCCATAAAACTCGTGTGTAGTGCTTGGCCCGAATGCGTATATATTTTCTTCAGAAGAAAAATATAAAATATGTTATTGAGGGTAGAGCCAGGAAATCGAGCCGAACCCGTCGGATCGGCCCATTTAGGCCTGAGCTTATGATTTAGAGACTAAAAAAGGAAACGGACCTAAAAGGAGCGGCCCTGTATGACAGCCCTTTTAGGCCCATTTAATTGTTTAAAAAAATAAATTAATATATATAATATTATTATATCAAATTATCAATATAAGAGACACATAAGCATCTAATAAAGTATTAATAACAAAAAAATACTTATTAAATGGTTTGATTTATTTTATTTTTTACAATGGTTTATTTATTTAAACTTTAAAAATAAGGCTAATTTGGACATTAAATGATTATTTTAACTAAAAATTTATGATTTTTAAAAATAATGAACTCAATTTAAAGTAAAATAATAAATAAATTGTAAAACTTGAAAAAAAAAAGAATTAAAATGAGTTTAGACCTGTTTAAACCTAAGCTCGTGAAAGGCCAGCTTTGTAAGGCCACAGATTTAAAAAATTGGGGACTTTTTAGGAAATAGATCTAAACGGTCTGATCCATTTAGGTTCGAGCCTGTAAAGGACCAACTCGACCCTTATTCCCGGCTCTAAATTTGAGGGGCGCTTGACATTGTAATGGGTTGAGATGAAGATTTTAGAGGTAGAGCGTAGGTTAGGCCTGCCCCTATTACTCTATTGAATTTTATTTAAAAAAAAAAATTAAAGGCACAACTTCGTCCCGTTGAAACCGAATTGACTTCACATATGATCCCATAATTACCATTAAACTTCACTTCAAAATATAAAAACATAGGGAGATCTTCCTTTCAATTAGAAAAATATATATATATATATATATGGGTAATTGGGAATAAAATAAGACAATAACAGGTTGCCTTCATAAGAGATGAAAAATCAATTGACTGAGAGAAGAGAAACACATGAAGTAATCAAGCAATGACCAAATAAGTGACAGATTACTAATATTATGCGAAAAAAAAAATTCACTATACAACGATTGTCTTCCTGTTATCAAATGTGTTACACAAAATACATATAGGAAGCAACAATTAGACAAAGCGGTTCAGCAGAATGTATAAAATGCTTTTGCTAAAACAAAAATTGTATAAACTGCTCAAATGACACAGGAAAAGGACGTATGATGATGCTGCAGTACCAACTATATCAGCACAATTTGTACTACTTGAGAATTTACCAACCCTATTGATAATGAAGCTGGAGCCAAATTCTTATATTCTGATACTCCATGAACTCTGAATACAAATCCCCCCTTTCCCAAAATTGTAAGAAAAACGTATACCTTTCAAATAGAAAATATATGACATAAGATGAAACATATCAAATAATCTGAAAAAAAGTATTGATATCATAAAAAACGACCCATTAAAAGAGACAAGAAAAATAACATTTTAAAAATATGATATGCACAGTAGCTAAATGAAGCCCCTTGAACACAAGCTTCAAATCGATGAGAAACAATGTGGATAGTCATCAAAGCTAGTTTCCAAGCAGTAGAAGAATCTGCATGTGGATGACAGTAATAAGCGTCCCATTGACCCAAAGCTTTAAACTAACGCACTCTCAAATTAGAGATACAAAATTTTCTAATATCCACAAGCAAAAGCAAGAAAATATTTGGTGCCATAAGAGCAGTAGGATCTACTTTTACTCTGCAAATACTTTATGTAACCCAGGAAGAATAGAAGTATCTACTTTTGCCTTGCAAATACTTCCAAATCCAATACTGCAGAGGCATATCACCAACCATTTTCAAAGTTTCTTTGAAAAACTATTAATGCAATGTTGATCATAACTTGTTAAAGCCAGAAAGATCTGAAACTAAGACCAATAAAATGTACACACGGGAGGGAGGGAGTTTGTTTCCTACCAGCTCAAGGGGAAGGACAGAGATGTATTATTAGATAGGTCAAGCTCTGTGAGAAAAGTGAGATTTTTGAACCCCCTGAAAGCAATTTACAGGCAATATAAAGACATCAACAGCTAAGATTTATCAGAGTGTATCATTTAGAGAAGCAGACAAGTTTTGTGAAGAAAGTGTCTGCATTTGTAGAGCTTAGCCCCAAGTGGACAGTTGCAATGTAATTGTTTAATTCCTAGCACGGCTATGTATGCCTTAAATTATTTGGCTATTCTTTGACACATGGCCCTGTGATAATATGTCCTTCCATAAAAAATCTATTAACCCTTTATGGATGAAACATAATTCGAGAAATCGCAATAAGGAGCACAGTTGAGAGAGAGATTTGACAAGATGACAACTTTCCTTGACCATTAACATATATTATAGATAGAAATTTGATTTCATGGGCACACAAAACAAACAACTACATTGTCCGTCAATAATCAATATTCAATAACATAGAGCAGATAAACAATTTGACATGGAGAAACCAATGGAAATGTCAATCCATTAAGAAAGGCCAAAATAAAAGGTATTGGACTATAACTGTAATAACCCAGAAACTTGTTGGAGGGAAAAAACTAGTAAGAATTAAATGATTAATTGAGTGTGTAACTCGAAGAATAGGCGTTGTCGGCTTTGTGTCTCTGTAATCTCTTCAAAATTAAACCAAGGATTGCAACGTAGGATGTAATCCCGGATCGTCTCTCGAAGAGCCTTTTATTAATTACCTAGAAATTAAGTGTGATGATTGGCATGAAATGATAAATAGAGAAAATTTGATCTTTTAAACTAGTTTATGCAAATTAAAATTAACTTGTTATAAACAAATTCTTATTAGGATTTTAAACTAGTCCATGCTTCCTAAAATGACTCATCCCTGCACAAAAATTTGCCGTTAGTCTCCAAAGGTTTGGTAATGTACAAATGCTAGCTGGTAGCTGCTTAAGATTAGGGCATTCCTCCATGCTTAAGATATAAATTCCAATAAGATTGCAAATTGAAGATGGCAATTCAGTAATTGAAGTCTGGTTTAAATCAAGAGCCTGCATTTCTTCCATCACAACTAATATTTTTGGAAATTTCTGAAGTCTTGAACAACCGAAGAGATTGAGATGTTTAAGAGATGTCAACTTAAGGCAAGATGGCAAAATCTTCCACTTTTTGCATCGCATAACACTTAATTCTCTCAATTTATTTAAACATGCGACTGAATCATGGATTTTAATGAATTTTTTGCAGCCATCAACCAACAATTCTCTTAAATTAGAAACTCCAGATAAGTCTAGTATGTGCCGTAGAAATTTGCAATTTCTTGAATTCATACGGCTTAAATGGTGAAACTTCCGCAAGACATAAAAATTTACTTTTAAAATTAGGCAAAGAAACAAAAAGAAAAGTACTCGGTATTTATATACTCGCCTTATAAAATGGATGAAGCATGTCACAATAACTATGAGAAAAGTCAAGATAGATGAGTTCAGTTGGGCCCATATGATACAGTAACAATTTGGAAGGATACCCTTTCCATTCCAGCCACCTTAAACTGTTGGGCAGATATTTGGAGCATTTAGAAAAGACGTGCTTTTCTTATCACAAGCATTTTCAGATTTTTCATCTTCATGAATGCCTCTCTACTCCATTGTACTTCTATACTTTTCAGGTTAGTCCAGAATTACGGCTTCAACTTTATTAGTTCCCTTCCAAAAGGAAAAGCACACAATAAATTTCAAAACTTAGATATTAGAAATCATTAGGAATTATTTAGAGATATTGGACGTACCGTGTCTTGTTGTAAGACAAGAAGAATGTCTTGATAGAACCATAATCTATTGCATTCTCCAGGCTCCTTTGATTCTCGTTGAACAATCTCTTCGCCCAATTCTTCTATCAAGTCATGCATTGTTGCATGATCTCGTTCAATCTTTCTAAGGGATCTATCAATTAGCGCTTCAATTGCAGAGTCTGGTATGTTTTGATGAACACATAGCAAGATATCATTGATGTACGCTAATTTCTCACCATTGAATAAACAAGCCAAGTCATGGAAAACTTGTTTCTCTACTTCTCCTAACGTATCGTAGCTTAATTTTAAGGTATCCAACATCTGTCCAGTCCACTTTTGAATTGATCCAATGTAGAAATCCAAACATTGACTCATTTACCTTCTAAGTTAGAACCAATCACTTCTAAACCTAATGGAAAGCCACACGATATTTTTATTGCACAGCTACAAACCTCCATGTAGTTGGAATCCACGTTTTCTTCTTTGAAGGCATACCAGCTAAGCAACTTCAAAGATTCCTCACCATTTAAAACCTTGACATCATAAATGCTTTTAACATTATGACTTTCTAATAATTGCTTATTTTTGGTGGTGATGATGATTCTACTTCCACGACCAAACCAACCACAATTTCCAGCAAGTGCTTTTAATTGTTCTGATTTGTGGACATCATCGAGAATTAAAAGAATATTTTTTTAACTAAGCCTACTTTTTATCATGGGTATCCCTTGACGACAATCACCCAATTTGTGATTCTCCATGACTAACTTACACAATAATGCCTCTTGAACAAGTGACAAACCATTTGGTTCTTCAGATTGTTTTCTTACATTGAAGAGAAAACATGAGTGTTAGGAAATAAATATATATTGTATAATGTGTAGAATATTCTAGAGGATGTGTATTAGCTGTATTCTGTTATTTCCCCTTTACAGGTGTACAAAATGTATTGGATAAACTATTCTATAAATAGATATTGAATAGAGGGCCTACTTAATCATTGAGGCCTTTTCAGATATTAGTCCCTAGTGCCTGATTTTATCTTGGTATCAGAGCCCTAGGTTTTCTTTTTCAATTCCTCAAAATGTCTGCCTCCTCTACCGCCTCACATGACGCCTCCCACACCACTACTCACCAACTACCATCACTGTCAACAATGTCTCCAAAACCAACCCTCTGTTCAATTCATTCAATCAAGTAAACTCGGTCAAGCTGGATCGTGGTAACTATCTGATATGGGAATCAATTGTTTTACCCATTATTGAGGGAAATAAGCTAGAAAATCATCTTGATATCTTAGTATTGAACCAGCTGCAAATACAGCACAACGTGCTGCACCGAGACAGAATTCTTCATCCTGGAATGCTACAGATCATCTTCTTGTAGGCTGGCTTCGGAACACCATGAGTGTTGAAATCGAAGCCCAACTCTTGCACTATCAAACTGCAAAAGTGATTTGGGCTGAGGTACGTTCTCTTGCTGGTGCTTCAACAAAGGCAAGAGTCATGGTGTACAAATCAGAACTTCACCGTACAAGGAAAGGAGGAATGAAGATGGAAGAATATTTGAACAAAATGAAGTCTATTGCTGATCAATTAACACTTGCTGGAGCACCATTACCACATGATGAACTTATCATTCATACCTTAAATGGTTTAGATGCAGAATATAATGCTGTAGTAGTTAAATTAACTGACCAAACTCATCTTTCTTGGGTTGATATTCAGGCTCATTTACTTGCTTTCGAAAGCCGGCTTGAACAACTAAATCAATTTGCTACTATCTGTGTGACGATGGAGCTCAGGCGCATTATGCTTTTGCTGGTAGTGTTGCTGACCCAGCATGATACATGGATAGTGGAGCCAACTATCATGTAACCCCTTCTGCTGATTATATTGATCAAGCCTCCGCCGTTGGTAAGTGTCATCTTAGTACTTGCACTGGTGAAAAGACCTCTGTTAAGGCTGTTGGTTCCAAGACTTTATCATCTAATATCAATCTTAATAAAATTCTGGTGGTGCCATCTTCTACTAAGAATCTTGTGAGCGTATCTCAGTTGGTTAAGGATAACTCTGTTATTGTTGAATTTAATGATACTGGTTGCTATGTGAAGGATCGAGTGACAGGACAACTTATGATGCAAGGGAAACCAAAGCAGGGGTTATATCCGGTGATCAGTAATGACGCTCGAAGAAGTTATCACTCTGCCCAAGTTCATTATGCTTCTATTGAATCCAGTCATGATTTTGCCTTATGGCATCAAAAGTTAGGACATCCTAGTAGAAAAGTGCTAAGTCACATTTTAAATAAATGTAATGTCAAGCTCAAACACAATGAGCATGATTTTTGTGAAGCTTGTCAATATGGCAAATCTAAATATCAACGATTTCCTTCTTCTCAATCTCATGCCTCTGCTCCTCTAGAATTAATCCATACAGATTTATGGGGTCCGTCCCCTGTTCAGTCAACATCTGGACATCGCTTTTATTTTCATTTCATTGATGATTACAGTCGATACACCTGGTTATATCCTATTAAGCATAAAGGTGAAGCAATTGTGGCATTCAATCACTTCAGGGCACTTGTTGAAAATCAATTTAGTACTAAAATTAAGGCAATTCAATGTGATATTGGTACTGAATTTAAACCATTTATTCCCATTGCTAATGCTCATGGTATTCATATGCGGTATACCTGTCCCAATACTTCTCAACAGAATGGAAAGGTGGAGAGGAAGCATCGGCATATTGTGGAAACTGGATTGACTCTATTAGCTCAAGCTAAAATGCCTCTTAATTACTGGGTAGAAGCATTTCAGACTGCAGTGTTTCTAATCAACAGAATGCCTACACTAGTTCTAAAAAATCCAGCACCTCTATTTCAATTATTCAAAACAGAACCTAACTACAAAACTCTTCAACCTTTTGGTTGTGCTTGTTATCCCTGCTTAAAACCATACAACGATCACAAGTTTTCTTTCCATAGCCAACAATGTGTTTTTCTCGGGTATGCATCTCAGCAGAAAGGCTTCAGATGTCTAAGCTCTACTGGTCGTATATATATTTCCCGACATGTGGTTTTTGACCCAAAGGTTTTTCCCTTTGCCAATGGTTTTCTCCAATGAAGAACTAGAGTGAATGATACAACAACTGTTCCTCTGGCTATTAATCCTTCCTTGACTGCCTCGGTCTCACCAAATTCTTCTTCCTTGGTTCAAGCTACTGCCAGTAATGATGACTCTAGATCATCTGAAAATATGGCCTCATCGATTCATTCACTTGTGAGTAGCCCAGCGTCTTCTCTTCATCCTATCGAAGATGGCTCAAGCATTGACTTTTTATCTTCATCCAGTAGCCCAGACTCAACACCAATTAGAAATACACATCAAATGACCACTCGGGCCAAGAGTGGCATCCACAAGCCCAAATATCCATTTGTTGGGCTTTTATGTTCAGAAGATGGAGCTTCCTTAAAACGCATAGCTGAACCTCTGAATGTCACAGACGCCCTATCCTCCTCCGATTGGAAAGAAGCAATGACTGAGGAATTTGTAGCTCTCCAGCGCAATCGGACATGGCATCTGGTTCCACACACTGGCAATCAGAAAGTAATTGATTGCAAGTGGGTATTCAAGAACAAATTTCACTTCGATGGTTCTCTTCACAAACAGAAAGCACGGCTCGTGGCCAAGGGGTTTCAACAGTCTCCAGGGGTAGATTATCACAAGACTTTCAGTTCGGTGGTGAAGGCAAGCAAGATTCGCATTGTTCTTACTATTGCAACAACCTTCGATTGGGATATCCAGCAACTCGACATCAATAATGCATTCTTGAATGGGTATCTCAAAGAGGATGTGTTTATGCGGCAGTCTGAGGGATTTGTCGATCAATCACACCCTACACATGTATGTAAACTTGATAAAGCACTCTACGGACTCAAACAAGCACCGCGTGCTTGGTATGATCGTCTAAGACTTACCTTGACTCAGTGGGGATTCAAAAATACTAAGAGTGACAGCTCTTTATTTGTGTTAAAAAGGGATAATTTGCTTGTTTATGTCTTGATATTTATTGATGACATACTGGTCACTGGAAATAGTAAAGCATATCTGAATTCGTTTGTTAGCAAATTGAACTGTTTGTTCTCTCTGAAAGATCTTGGTGCAATTCATTATTTTCTGGGCATTGAAGTTTTTCGAGACAGTTCTGGTATTTACTTAAACCAAGGCAAATATACTTTGGATCTTCTTAGAAAGTTTGGAATGCTTGATGCTGCACCAATGCCCACACCTATGGTCTCTGGAAAACAATATTCCATCAATGATGGAATATTATTGCCTAATCCCACTATATTTCGGCAAGCCATAGGAGCTTTACAATATCTCACCACCACTAGACCTGATATAGCATTCTCAGTGAATAAGTTGAGTCAATTTCTAGCTAGGCCTACTGATGTGCATTTTCAAGCTGTAAAAAGGATACTAAGGTATCTTAAAGGAACATATCACTATAGTTTGCATATTAAACCATCTCCTGGATTTAATTTAATTGGTTTTTCTGATGCTGATTGGGCAACTAGTATGGATGATAGAAAATCAATATCTGGTATTTGTGTCTATCTAGGAGGTACTCTGGTTTCATGGTCCTCCCGGAAACAACGTGTAGTATCACGTTCAAGTGCAAAATCTGAGTATCGGTCATTAGCTGATTCATCTAATGAGATTGAGTGGTTACATTCATTACTATATGAACTTAGGTTCCAGTGTAGAAAACCTCCCATTATTTGGTGTGATAATATCAGTGCAAAGGCATTAGCTGCTAATCCAGTACAGCATGCACGATCCAAGCATATTGAACTTGATGTTCATTTTGTGCGCAATAAATTTTTAGATGGTCAATTGGACATCCGGTATATCCCTTCTGCACAGCAAATTGCAGATGGTTTTACTAAAGCCTTAACTCATCCTCAGTTTTCTGTATTCCGCAACAAGCTCGGATTGGTTATCACCCCTTCTCGCTTGAGGGGGGATGTTAGGAAATAAATATATATTGTATAATGTGTAGAATATTCTAGAGGATGTGTATTAGCTGTATTCTGTTATTTCCCCTTTACAGGTGTACAAAATGTATTGGATAAACTATTCTATAAATAGATATTGAATAGAGGGCCTACTTAATCATTGAGGCCTTTTCAGATATTAGTCCCTAGTGCCTGATTTTATCTATGAGCCTTCAAAATTATTAGCAATTGAATTATATACAGCTCTTGCAATAGTTGATTTACCTATTCCATCAGCTCCCCAAATTCCTATCATTTTAGTTTCCTTAGTGGATGAAAGATCTAAACCATAGATAACTTCGTTCACTTGAGACTCAAGTCCAACTGGATAACTTGTAACATCTAAATGTTCTGGGTTGATCCAAACATTAACTTGATTAGTGATCATTGTAATACACTCTCGTTCAATTGCAAGCCTGGCCAGTTTGTAAGAAGTTCACTTTTAGTCAAACTAAACATTAAGATATGTCAATTTTAGGTACAAAAACTTGGTTGCATTTCCTACTCCCAATAAGATATAGTTTCATTCCTCACATAGTAAAAGATTAAATATGAATGTGTTGTAGCATTATTTTTAAATTCAATCACAATTATTAGAAAAATATTATTAATTATATTATATAAATAATAAATATAACTATTGTTACCCACCTGTAAGCTAAGTGGGAATTAATGGCATTCTGGCTAGTTAATGGAATTCAGCCGCTCTGCATATAGGGAGGAATATGGCAAGATTGGTTATTGTTTCTCTTTTCATTGGAGTATGTGTATGTTGTTTTAAGATTGGAATTGTAATTAACTCTAGTTAAAGCCTTTAGTGTAGGACCTAATTGATAATTAATTTCGGTCCTAAATGTAAGACCAATTTCTCATATTTGTCAATATTGTCCTAATTGACCCCTATTGATACTTCCTCATCATAATCAAGTGATAGAGATAGAGGGAATTAAAGACTATGATTAGGGATTTTTAAAAAAAATATATCATATTAACTAACATCCTTAATCTAATCATGCTAGAAAAGTAGGCTTTACATTAAGGAATGGTGGGAGTTATGGAAAGAGTGAGGAGATATCCTTTGAGGTCAGCAGCTTGAGACACAGCCAGCCTCCATTTTTCCACTTTTTGTTTGTTGTCTTTGAATCTTTCCACCAGTTGAGCCAGCGCTTGTGCATAGCTGCCTCTGGGACGTCGTAGTTCCGAGGGATCCACATAATAACATACTGGATATATCAACCGATCTTCTTCCTTGAAGCAATCAAGAATCTTTTCGAGTTCTTGCAAACAAAACGATGAGTTTGCATAGTTTTCTTAGAAAACTATGATGGCTATTCTTGATTCTTCTATAGCTTTGAAAAGTGCAGCTGTGATCTTTTTTCCGGTCCCAATCTCTTCATCATCAATAAAGACATGGATTTCACTTTGATGCAGAGATTGCTTGAGTTTGCGGGTGAAACCTAGGCAAGTATCTGCACCATGAAAACTAAGGAACACGTCATAAGGCCATTAGTAAGTGATGATAGAAGAGGATGAGGCTTGATGTGCCATGATTGATAACAACAACGCTTGGAGGTAATCTTATCGGACTCGCAGGGCTTAGAAAGGGATTAAGAAGAGAGATCTCACAACTGTAAAGAATGAAGCGTTGAATATATATTTCTAGCGAATATGCCACCACGAAGCTTAGTGGAAATTTGCCTGACTTTTTAAATGGGTTTTCGTCTTTTTTTGAAAGGCACGTATCCACTCTCTTGGAATTAAAGAATGAAACTTCATATTCATAGTGTTTAACCTTTTTTTTTTTTTTTTGCCAACATTTTCTTATGTTTGAATACATCACTCTCTTCCCTTTAAATCAAAATATACAATTAGCTGAAGTATCATTCATTAGTCTAAAAATATATTTGTAGTTAGAATATTTCTTTTGCATATTTAAATGCTTTACTATTTCTGATAAAACTATTTTTCATGAGAAATAATCATTGTGGCTTTATATAAATTAAAACAGATATTATTGAAGGGCAATAATGAAAATAAAAAAGTAAAATTTTTATTTTTTTATGACAAAAAGTATGGAAACACAGAATATGATGAATAAGATGCCATGCTGTCTATACCTATATAGATCAAACGTATATATCTGCCCAATCTTCAAAGAAATTTTCAACAAAAGTACGATATTATTGAAGATGTACTCTTTTCAGTCCTTTTTATAAGGGTGTTTTATACAAATGTTTGTTTGATTTCTAATATAAGATGCCTCAAACAATGTCTGAATTATTCATCTTTTTTACTTAAAATGCTCTAGTCTATATGTCTGAAAAAAGTGTGAAACTATATTAATTTAATAACCTCAGATGCAGTTCATATGCCTACCAGGATGAAGATGGTGAAATCTTTAGCAAGTAGCGTCATAAAACAACGCATTAGCCTGAATGAGATCGGGTGATTGCTTATTGATTTGATACAACCTTAACTTTGGGGTCAAATTTATAAATTGCAAATTTTATATTTTATTATGAATTAAAATGCAATATAATGCAAACAATTCAGAATTGTTCTCTTATCAAGGAATATTTTATTTTCAATTCCCTTCGTTAGACTAAGTGATAAAAACATGACTAGAGGGGGGTTTTAAAAATGATTTTCTCTTAGTTAAAATGCATGAAATTAAAGCTATTTCTAATCTTTTTGGTATTTTTGGAAAACAGCAAATGATTTGGATTAAAAAGGACGATATGATAAAATGGGTTTTGATAGCAAAATTGGTGGCTTTCCTAGCTTCTTGAAATATTGCTGGAGTAAAATTTTGCATCAAATCAAAATAAAATCTTAAGCAATCATATTAGATCCAATTTACCTAATTGATGACTATTCTTATAATCACATTCATAATCATCTCTTAAATAAATTATTTAAAATTACTAGATATGTGTTTAAAAATCATTTTAATGGACTTGATTCCTCTTTGATGAGAATACAATCGCGACACTCAATTTAAAATAAATTCATTATACACACTAGTGATTACAAAGAATGAGTAACTTCATTAATTCAAAAGGAAATATATATTCAATTGTTCGACAGTTAGGAAGAAGCACTAAGCTTTAACAGTAAAAAGCGGAACAGTGCTTCGTTTTTCTCTGAGACGCGATTTTGAGCTTCTTGACCGTTGCATCGGCAACGGTCTCCGGCTCCGGTCGTTTCTTGCTGGATCTGTTTGGATTTCTTTTCGATCTGTGTCTGCTGTTTGTTTTCCGTTTTCAGTTCATTAACAGGTTTTGCTCAGTATCGCAATGAACGAGAATTGAGAAATCACGAAAACAAGGACAGGAACGTTGTGGAACAGTGCATCGTTCTTCTCTGAGACGCGATTCTGAGATGCAACGGTCTCCGGCTCCGGTTGTTTTCTGCTGGATCTGTTTGGATTAATCTTCGATCAGTGTCTGCTGTCGTTTTCCGGTGTTCTAGTCTGATTTTTTCTTTGATCTGTTTTCTTTGCTGTTGTGCTTCTGAGTTGGGATCTGTGGATTTGTAAAGCTGATTCAATCGGCCTGCTGCTATTAGCCGTTGGGTTGATTTTTTCCATAAGTTACCCAGAGATTGCCAACGATCGCTGTGTGGGTCTGCTGTTTTTTCTCTTGGGATTAGGCTCTTTTTTTGTGCTGCTGTATTTCTCTTTCGTTTTCAGCGTTTACCGAGAGCAGAAGAGAAGGATCTGGGTTTCATCTTGCTTCAGTTTATTTTGTTCTTACGTTGGAAGTTTTTCTGTCTCAACTTTCAATGTGTGTAATCTGAGAACAAAATGGACAGCAATATACGTGAACGGGATAGAAGTTGTGAGAGAGTACCTCCGGTGCCGACATCGGAAGAACAAGATACTATGGTAAGAAGCCGAAAGAAAATTAGAGATGGGGAGGATGAGTTCTCTGCACATCAATCCCTTGTACCAAGGGTGGAGGATTGGATGACAGATGCAGAGGTGGTGGAGGAGGTTTCTACACAACAGAAGAAATCTTACAAAGAAGCTTGTGTTGATATACCGATGGCGGGAGATATGTCTGACGAGGAGGAAGAATGGTGGCGTGGGGATGGATGGAAATCAAGAATTGAGGTTGAGATCACTCAAAAAGGTCCAAATATTGTTGTCTCACCGGAATTCCGTCAAAAACTAGCAAAGAAATGGAGGACTTCTCTGATTGTTAGGCTTCTGGGACGTATGGTTCGTGAAGAACAACTTGGTAGAAAGCTGCAGCAACTATGGGGTCGAAGGGGTGAGGTAACAACGATAGAAATTGGTTCTGGATATTTCTTGGTTCGTCTAACAAGTGAGGAGGATTATGAGTTTGCTTTGACTGGTGGCCCATGGTTATACATGGAACATTACCTAGCTGTACAGCCATGGAAACCTGAGTTCGATCCTGATGCTGGGGAGGTACCGAAGATCGCTGCATGGGTACGTATTCCAAAATTTCCAGTTGATTTTTATGATAAGGGTATCTTATACGTTGTGGGTAGTCAAATTGGAAGGGTGATAAAGGTGGATAATAATACATTGAAACAAACAAAAGGTCGTTTTGCTCGATTATGTGTTGAAATAAACCTGAATTCCCCACTGCTCCCATCAATTATGATTAATGGCAAGGAAAAAAAAATAGTATATGAGGGTCTACACCTTATATGTTTTTCATGTGGGAGGTATGGACATGGATCCGAACATTGCTCACAAAAGAAAGAATCTGGACCTTCGGGAGTTCAAAGTTCAGAGACAGAGTGTGATGGGAGAACAGCGGATTCGACGTCAACTAACCATAACCCAGAAGACATAACTTATGGTGAATGGATGGTGGCACCCAGACGTAGAAGGATGCAGCGTGGCACCGGGGGAGAATTGAATCTCAGACGGGGAGGGGGACGTGATTTGCATAGAAACAATAATGGTGGAGGATCAAGATTCGCAGCATTGACAGATGAGAATACGGAAGAGAAAGGAAATGAAATCACTTTAATGGCACCAAATAATTCGGCACATGATGTTACAGAATCTTCATCAGTCCGAATAATTAAATCAGGTGGGTCCTTGCCTAGTAAGAAGAAGCTTGTGGTGATTAATTCTGGGACTAAAGAAAAGGTGGTGGAACGTAAGACGGATTTGGTGAACCCAATGGAACATTATCAACAAGTGAAGAATAAAATGGTAGACCAAGATAATTCTAATTTGATCTCAGAAAGTGGAAAAGTTCATAATACTAAGGGCTTGGCAAAAGGTTTGAATGAAGGAAGGAAGAGTGTCGCCGGATCCTCCAAATTGCAACCAATTAAGGTCTATTCGGGGACGCCTTTAAAATCAGAAGGTGTCAAAATTCAAACACCAAAATCTAATAGAAATAGTGCTTCTGACCCTATTGATCCAGGTTCAGGTATAAAGATTAACTATTCTACTAGTATCAATCCCCCAAGTGAGGTGGGTGATGTTGTTATGAAAGAGTCAGGTGAGGGAGCTTACGGGCCTACGTCTCAGTAGTGTTTTCCAGAATGTTGGAAATCCTTTATCTTTCATTATTTTTAATGATAGTTATGACATGGAATACTCGGGGTGCCGGTGGTGCCTCTTCTCATCGTTTAATCAGTGATATTATTGATAAACAAGGAGTTAATCTATTTGCACTATTGGAACCTAGACAGGCGGAAATAAAGGCAAAGGTATTAGCTCGGAAGATTGGATGGTCTAATATGCATGTGGCTGATGCACGAGGATTTAGTGGGGGCATTTGGTTATTTTGGGATTCAAGTTGCAACTTTTCGATTATTTCGGTGGGTGAGCAATTTATCCATGGAATGGTCAATGCAGGAAAGGATAATGAATGGTCCCTTACAATTGTTTATGGACATCCGAATATTTACCCGAGGCGTCTGCTCTGGTCTTCATTAAGAGACATTAGCCAGGTTGTTCGTGGGGGTTGGTTGGTAGTTGGGGATTTCAATGCTGTTTCGTGTCCTGAGGATAGATGGAGCATGAAAATTCGGGAAACTAGTGGGGTTGACAGATTTTTCCGGGAGTGGATTACTGATACTGGATTAATTGATATTGGCTTTAGTGGTCCTCGATTTACATGGGGAACGTCGTCTAGTAAAAGCAGAATCGATAGAGCATTGGTGGATGGCAGATGGCATGCGCAGTTTCCAAATGCTTCGGTGCTTCATCTACCAAAGTACAAATCAGATCATTGCCCCATTCTGGTTAATACTGACAAATTAGCGCATGGTGAGAATAAACAAAGGCCTTTCCGTTTCTTCGCCCCTTGGGTTATGCATGATGAATTCTCAGCTTTTGTTAAGGAACAATGGAATGTTCAGGAAGATTGGAGTGGATCTTTAGAGAATTTTACTGAACAACTGAAAATTTGGAATAAAGAGGTATTTGGGAATTTAATTTATATGAAGAACAAGCTTTATAGACGTCTTGATGGGATCAATACTACAATTGCTAGAGTTGGGCCATCAGTGAGATTAGAGAATTTGCAATGTGAATTATGGAAAGAACTTGAGAAAATCTTGGCCCAGGAGGAAATTATGTGGATCCAATACTCTCGTGCTACGTGGTATATTCAGGGTGACCGAAATACAAGATATTTTCATTCAAAAGCAAATGGTCGAAGAAGAAGGAATCGGATCTTAGCTCTTAAACTTGATTCTCAAGAATGGTCTTATGATGAGCAAGAAATACGAGAATTTGGCAGTAACTTTTTTGAAGATCTATATACGGAAATGAGTACGTACCAGGGGTCTTTGGTGTTTGGGTGTACTTATCCTGAGATTGATACAATTGACAGATGTGCTTTGGGAAGACAGGTTGATGAAATGGAAATTAAACGAGCTTTGTTTGATATGGGTTCTCTAAAAGCTCCGGGTCCAGATGGTTTAAATCCTCTTTTTTATCAGAGCCAATGGGATACGGTTGGTCTTTCTGTGACATCTTTGGTAAAAAGGGTATTTTCTAATCCGGATTGGGTACATAATATTAATGATACTCAAATTGTACTTATTCCTAAAGTTGATTATCCACAATCTTTCCGTGATTTTCGGCCAATAAGCCTCTGTAATGTAGTGTATAAGATTGTTACAAAATTTATTTCTAATAGATTTAAATCTATTATGCCATTGGTTGTGGCCCCGAACCAATGTAGTTTTGTGAAGGGGCGCCAAAGTACTGATAATATTATTCTAGTGCAGGAAATCATTCACTCTATGCGGAGCATGAAGAAGAAGCAGGGATTTATGGCAATAAAGATTGACTTGGAGAAAGCATATGACCATGTCAGATGGAGTTTTCTTTTCGAATGCTTGGATGAACTGAGAATTCCTAAGTACCTCTGTGATGTCATAAAAGCTTGTGTATCTACTCCGCAAATGCAGTTACTTTGGAATGGATGTGCTGCAAAATCTTTTTTCCCTTCAAGAGGAGTTCGTCAAGGAGATCCTATCTCACCGTATCTCTTTGTTATTATGATGGAGAGGTTGGGGCATTTAATCCAGACTGCAGTAGAAGATGGAGATTGGAAACCTTTTAAGTTGTCCAGGCAAGGTACGGCTATTTCTCATGTCTTTTTCGCTGATGACCTTATTCTGTTTGCAGAAGCAAATATGGATCAAGCCGGGGTGGTGAAAGCCATACTGGATGATTTCTGTGATATTTCTGGTCAGAAAGTAAATAATGCAAAATCGCACATTTACTTCTCCAAGAATGTGGGTAATACGAGAAAAAAGGACATTAGTGAGTTCTTGAATTTTTCCCTGTCTTCCAACCTGGGAAAATATTTAGGAATGCCAATCTTGCATGGGCGAAGTACTAAGTCCTCATACAGATTTATTCTTGATAAGATGAATGTTCGACTAGCAAGCTGGAAACCAAACATGTTATCGATGGCAGCTAGACATACTCTTGTATCATCAGTCATGTCGGCTATGCCATCCTATGCAATGCAAACTATACCCCTCCCATTGGGTACCTGTGATGAGATAGACAAAAAATGCAGGCAATTTCTTTGGGGAAGTACATCCACGAGTCGTAAGCCACACTTGGTCGCTTGGAGTCGTGTTTGTTCTCGGAAGAATGATGGTGGACTAGGCTTAAGACAGGCAAGGATTCAGAATCAGGCCTACATGACGAAATTGGGATGGAGCTTGATACACAAACGAGATGCATTGTGGGTTCGTTTTCTTCGGGAGAAGTACAAGACGGGTAGTGATTTGGTGCCAGAAGTAGAAAAAAGAAGGTCAGAATCAAGCACATGGAAGGGGATTAGACAAAATTGGGAAAGTGTAACTGATAGTATTGCTTGGAAGATTACTGATGGAACTTCGGTGTCTTTTTGGCATGATCTATGGGTTCCCCATTTTGACAGATTGGAGAGTTTGACACTTCAACCATTAACAGATGAAATAAGGGAATGGAAGGCGGCCGACTGTATTACTCCATCGGGTCAATGGGATCTAGATAAGTTTGGGCATTTGTTACCAAAAGATATTGTGGTTGCAATCCAAAGAGTGAATATTAACCACAATACTAGTGGTGATTTTCCTATTTGGAGATGGACATCTGATGGTAAATTTGCCCTAAAAGCCGTGTACAAGAGGATAGCTGGCCAAGGCGAAAACAGTTCTTTGTTTGGATGGAGGCTTATATGGAAGTTGAAGGTTCCTCAACGTTACAGAATGTTTTTGTGGTTATGCGCTCATGGTCGTTTACTGACTAATTTGGCACGAGCTCAACGGGGAATCCACACAAATGAGATGTGCCCTATTTGTCAAGACAAGATTGAATCAATTATGCATGTACTTCGAGATTGTGTGATGGTTAAAGATATATGGAGTGGGTCATTACCTAGTTCATGGCATCGGCATTTCTTTGGCTCAACTGATAAAAACATTTGGTTAACATGGTGTTTACGCAGTCGTGATCATGTGTATGGCTATGAGTTTCGACATTGGTTTACGGTCCTATGCAGGCATATTTGGTTGACAAGGAATGATCGTATCTTCAACAACAAACAATGGAGTAAGCAGGAGTTACTGGCACGTACTAGTTCTGTGCTGTCTTGGGGTATGTCTACCCATATGCAACCTAAGTCTTATACCGGAACAAGAAGGGGTTGGCGGCCTCCACCTGCTGGGATGGTTAAAATTAATACAGATGGTTCCAGGAATGAAGCGACGGGATGCTGTACTTGTGGTGGGGTGATAAGGGATGAAAAAAATGGATTTATTCAAGCGTTTATGTTTAAGATTGGAAGCGGATCGGTTATCACAGCAGAGGCCTGGGGAATTTTGTGGGGTATGAAATTAGCTTGGGAAGGAGGATTTAGGCATATTATTGTTGAGAGTGACTGCAGCGAAGTACTGGATCTTATTCAAGGAATGATTCCCGAGGAACATCATGATGCTACTTTAATCTTAGAAATTCAATCAATGCTGGAACGTGACTGGGAGGTAGAGATCTTACATTGTTGTAGGGAGGCGAATAGGGTGGCGGATTACTTGGCAAAAAGAGCATGGAATATGACGGTGGATTTTCTTCTGTTTGACAGAGAACCTGATGAAGTCAAAAGTCTGATCATGGAAGATGTTGTGAACCAATATATTTGTAATGAGTTAGTAGAACAGAGCCGGTAGGGCTATTTTTTTTATCCTTTTCTATCAAAAAAAAAAAAAAGGAAATATATTCAATATAAAATTCAAAACCATAAAAAAAAAAATTCAATACAAATATTAACTAATAAGAATAAATGAACGCTCATCCAAATCTCAGAAACACATTCAATACAAAAAATTAATTCAAACGAGCATAATATATGAATTGAGCTAATAGAAAACTAATAAACTTCCTCTTCCTCTTGTAACGTATTGAAGCTCTAACTACTTTCTTTACCACCAAAATTCAAGCAAAATCAGCCACTCATGACCTTAATTGCAACCATAGCATCTTTAGAACACTGGAAATCCATGGAAAATGGAGAACCAAATTTGATACAAGAGTCTGTTAGGTTTGTAAGGGTCGGCAGTCATGAGAAGCATATGGGAGGAAGCAATGATGATGAATGGAGTGCAGAAGGATGAAGCTGGTGGCAAAGGTTCTCAGGTGACGGTGGTTTCCAGCGAACGGAAGAGGAACAACAGAAAACAGAGGAGGACCGTCACTGTTGGTGAAAAGCGGAGAGTGCCGACGCCGTGAAAACTGACACGAGACAGAGGGAAGGGGACGGAGATGGTGGTAAGAATGACGAGACGGTGGTACTGGTACTTCCGGCGACCATCGACCCGTCTCTATCTCTCTCTCGTACGACACTCAAGCTCCGGTTCCAGGCTTGCGCTTCCTGTCCCCCAAGCTCTCCTCTGATGGTGGTCCGATCTCTCTTCACCGGTGACAAAGGCCAAGGTGGAGGTGGAAGAGGATGGAGATCCAAGGTCTGCTCGGTTCGCTTCTCTGCTCCCAAAAACTCGCGGCGCCTCTGTTCGTGATGAAGTGTCGAAGCAGAAAGTCAAATCTGTGCTTTTGATTAGGTACTAAACTGAAATTTGTAAAATCTTGTGGGGCGGAATAAAATGAAAATTTTGAAACTTTTGTGGGGTGATATGTAATATTTAATAAATAATGTGCTTATGTAATTTTCTCTGGTCCTTTTCTTCACTGATTTGAAGTTTTCAGAAATTCTGGGTCTTTGTCTGTAAATTTTTCTAAAATGATCTACAAAGAAAATAAACCAAAAATATAATACCTTATATTCCAAAAATCAATCAATTAAGGTAAATCATGAAATATATAACATTTTTTACCCCTTTTAACATTAATTTCATGCAAACAACTTTAATCATAATTAATGCAATTTAAATCAAAAAATAATGATAAAATCCCAAAATATACTATGAAATAGTTTTTCAACATATGGTGCAATCACTTATGGGTCTGTTTCAAGGGCAGTTCAGCCATTTGATGGGATGAATAGTTTATACTTTTAAATTGATTTTTAACAATTATAGAGATACTATTATTTATAAAATGTCCAAAATCCAAATAATCTTTCCATTAATTAGTGTGTATTTAATTATAGTGTTGAATTCCACAAACTCGACATTACTTGAGAATTATTTATGAATTCCAACACGCCAACTTCAGCAACTGATTATAATATTATTTTTACCAATCTCATCTTATATTATCTTATCTTAACCTGATGATATTAATAATGGAATAATAGTAGTTATTTTGTCCTCCATACAAGTCCCCGAGACTTTTTCTTTGTGGTTGGTGTAGAACTTTATGAAGTAATGTAATCATTTTTAATTTATTTCCCAAACATTAACTGGACCATGTCTTAGGTTGTTTTGAATTCTTTTTTTGTTTTTGTTTTTGCCGACAATGCTGTTTTGAATTCGAGCTCTACATATCGAAATATATATATATATATATATATAGCAGCTGTTGCCGGAATATTGTGGTTCTATATTATATTCATCATGGTGACAAATAAGTTCGATCTCTGTGCTTAACGGTTGTGCCTTAGTTTGCAAATTGTTTTTGCATCCCAACGAATCCAGTGTGTCGTAATATTTGAGAAAATTTTTTATGTTTCGCACACAGCTCCAAAAACACTAAGGTAGGAGTGTGAGGGGCACCATCCATGTTCATTCCAAATATAATACTGCATCCCGTTTTTAATATAAGATTTATTTTAATAAAAAAATTAAAATATAAAATATGTGTTATATTAAAGACTAGAAGAAATATTTCACATGGTTCACAAGTGTTGGATGCAATAGGAGGTTGGTTAATTGAACTCTGACAGTGACAAATAGAAGTTGTGAACGCTCACCAGCCACACACAGCACCCTATCAAGGTCATATTTTGAAACGGTTATTAACTAACACTAATCCAAGAACAGGAAAAAAATTCACAAGCCTATATAAAAAGAAAGAAAAAAAGGGGAACATAAACTCCAGAGAAAGAAAAATTATTTAGATAAGTCCATCTAGAAATCAAATTAGATTAGAGCACCAAATATCAAAATATTAAAAAACGAGAACAGGAACAAGCACGTTATTACGGAAAAAGAAATCTATAGCCAGGTATCAAAGAGTTTCGATTGTGTCAGATAAAAAATGAAATCCATCAACAAATGGAAATCTAGTTAACAAACAAAATTCCAGCGGTTAAAGAGCCGACCAACTGGAGCAGACTACCTGTGAAGGGGCTGATCGGTAGTTTTTGGAGTGTGGTTCCTCTAAGAACTTTGACTGTATAAGATTTTTTTTTTTTTGGGGGGGAGGATAATTAATTCTATAAATAATATTTTACTATATTTTGTCAATCTTATTTATTATTTTTAAAAAGTTCTTCCTATATTTAGATTCTTATATGACCTATAAGCTAGGTTGATAATATATCAGTATAATTAATTTCAAATTGCATATTTTAGGAGAATTAACACACATGTTTTCTTTTTCAAATAACTTTTTTGGACTGTTTTTACAAATAATAAACTTAATTAATTTTTTTTAATATGTGCAAATTAATAATAAACTGATCTTAGGTTTAGAATTGAAGGGTGTATATACGAAAATCAAAAAGTATTTAAAGTAATCTGGAATGATACAATGGCGATGGCAAGTTACTCGAAATTCGAAAATAGCGAGTAGTAGATTCTAACAGATGATTGGTGACAATTTGTTCGAATCATTAATAACTCTTTGATTCAAAATGTACCCTATGTTTGAAAAAAAGGTGAAAGTACATTAATTTAATAACTTTTATTAAACAAAAGTAATGTGGAAACCATTCTAAATTTAAAATATCTGTAATGAGGTGAACCAATTGGTAACTAAATTTTTAATATATGAGAGGTGGTTGAAAAATATTTTTTTTAAAAAAACAACGGAGTAAATAAATGAAAGTGACAAGAATTAATCGGAGAAATTTCCATGAATGATCAAAGAGTAAAAAGACGAAAGACGAAATTCAAATGGGTATGGAGACAGAAAATATATTTTCTGGGATGTGAAATTGGTGAATACTAAATATAATTCCATTCATGAAAATGATAGGAAGCTGGGGTGTGGAATTGGTGGATGCTTAAATATAGAAGAGAGTAGATGCTTCCAGATATATTTTGGTGGGTCATAATTCAATTGCTGGGAAGATTACTCATCATTCACACGCAATTTCCTACATAAATTTATTAATATAGATATTTTAATTTTTAGAAATTAAAGTTGACTAAATACTATTTTTTAATAGGCATCATCTTCGTGATTTGTGTATATCCATATCAATGACATTGACTAAGTATGGTCAATCTGTGACATACATTGCAAGTTTACTGACTATATTAGGCGCATCATCTTCGTGATTTGTGTATATCCATATCAATGACATTGACTAAGTATGGTCAATCTGTGACATACATTGCAAGTTTACTGACTATATTAGGCTTAACTCTCCAAGGATCACACACACACACACATTCTTTTTGCTGAATAACCCATATGACAAACAAGGTTATTATACAAATACTTTTTCTTAATACAATTTAAACATACTCACGCACACAAACATGTTAACGTCGGACTAGGACATAGGACCTCATCCAAGTGTGGCCCTTGTGGGTGGAACAGCTAGCCATTTATTAACTTTGTAACATATATATAGTGATGTCCAGGTCAGCAGAGTGATTACCCAATTATTTCTTGTCCCTTATAGGAACTGTGATATCAATTCCAGGGGTATATATTACAATGTCCACAAATAACCGACAATATTATATTATAGAATACACACTTTCCTAAACCTAATTTGCAACCAAATCATCACCTCAAGTTATTGGAGCTTTGGAAGTCAGGTTGTCTGACATTCATAGATCTATGGCCTGGAATTATTTCACGTGAATGGATGCATCATGTGAAGTTCTCCCTCTTGAGCTTCAAACGTTGTTGATTTCTAAGCTTCAGATGAATTGACCATTCAAATTTCAACATCATCTTAGTTAGAATAAAAAATCCTTTTGAATATCAGGTGAAATAATTTGGATCCCCTAAAAGTTCATGGTATAAAGTGGAAAGAGATTTGGAAGATAGTGGCTGATCCTACCTTCATGGAGTTCTTAAATATATAACTAGGAGGCATTCTTCTATTTCTTTGTATCTCTCTTCATACTTCACCATACGCAGTGCTTAGGGACTCAGAAAGCATTGTAGCACGTTTATAGCATTAAGAAATACTTTATCCTTATTGAAATTTTTTCTCTACATATTTACAAATCATGCTCACAACTCTCTTCTCTTTCTCTCTTTCCAACAAGAATTAAATAAGGTTAAAATTGGAAAATAGTCATTAATAACCTCAAAGTGAACTTATATTTAAGACTAAAAATTGCTTCTACAAGTGAACTTATAATAAGGACCAAAGTGCTACATATATATTAAATGTATATATCTGCTCAACGACCAAAGGAATTTTCAACAAATGTATACAATTTTTAACGTTGACTCCTTCCAGTCTTTTTTACAAGGGTCTTTTAAAAATGTTTGATTGATTACTAATATAAGATGCTTTCCTAAATTGACTGAATTATTAATATTTTTTTTTACAATTATTTGTGAGTTTTATTGTTACTTAATTAATTTATTTTTAAATCTTAATTGTTTTTAAATTTTAGTATTTTAAGGGTTTGTTGGAATACTAGAAATATCCTAATAGATATCATGATGATTTTTTAAGATTTTTTTTTAAATCTTCAAAATGCTGCATTTTATTTTCCATTATAATTTAACTTTATTTTAAATTTTTCTCTCTCTATTTGAGTTATCACAGTATAAGGATTAAATGAAAGGATTTGAAGAAGTGATTGAAGAATTAAACAGCGAGAAAATTTTCAACAAAAGAAAATTCAATATGAGGAACATCATTTTAGATGAAATTAAAGCACTAGTTTCTCTGCTTGCATGTACAATATGCAGAATGCAATACTAAATGCTCCCTCCGGTCCTTAATATATATAGAATCTATTTGGGGAGTTGATATAAATATAAAACTTTTTTTTTAATATTTTTCTAATTTATTCTAATTGATGCTCCCTAAACAATAATCAAAACATAGAAAGAATGAGGGAATTAAAGAAAATGACTAAAGTAATATAGAAAATAAATGTCATATTAACTAACTAACTAACTTCCTTAATTTAATCAAATTAAGTAAATAGTTCTTATATTAAGGACTAAAGGGAACATAAATAAGTACAATTGGAATAGGATCATATCAGCTAGTACAGCAGGATTATTCAAATTCTCCACACCGATACACATCACTGTCCGTATTACTTAGTGTCCAAGATTTCCTTGTTCAAGTTTGGCAAGCCATCCAAGAAAACCTTTCAAAGCTGAGAGTCTTCATCTTCGCTTGGATGGAGATCTTCATCAGTGGGAGGGGGTCCATGAGAAGCTTTCTTGATCTGTTGCTTTTTGTGCTGGGAACTGTTAACAGTTGTATGGGTTCGTGCATGCTAATTACCAAATATACAAAATTAGTAGCCAACAAGGTATATATAGTAGCCGCATTATAGAAGTAGAATAAAAAAATTTAACAAAATATAATAACTAGTCGTTAAGTAGGCTAACATTCAATTATATTTTAATTGACTGCTAAATTACAATAACTCTAAGTGAGAAGGTGTAACATCCTTATTTTATTTTTAGGATATAATTATAACTTAGAGATAATTATGAAATTAGTTGTGATTTTTGGGATAAAAAGAAAAGAAGGATTTAGTTAAAATATATTTAATAAATATATGTATATATTAAAAAAAATAAAAACAAAATAGAGGGGGTGGACCCATATGACGCCACCCATTTGAAAAAAAAAGGGTTAGGTGCCTACCATTAAAAAAAAAAAGTTGGTGGCGTAGTGGAGAATTATGAGAGAAAGAAGTCGTGTAAAGTTTTGGTTTTTACAGTTTTGGAGATCAATAAAGTATTCAAATTCACTTCTAATCACAAAATTTCTTTCATGAAAAATATTCTAAATAATTTTCTCTTTCCTATGATAATAATTTTCTGTTAGTTAGAGAATATTTTGGGGATAAGATTTTACACAAATTTTGAGTTTTGTCAATACATGACTGTAGAAATGTAGAGAATAATTAATAGTTAATTTTAATTAATTTATATTTATTATTTGATTGATCTATGATTTTATAATCAATTTATTTTAAAAATCAGTCATAATTAGTTTCTATAGGATGTTTTTACTGATTAAAGTTGGTTTAAATAATTTATTTGGATTATTAGAGCTATTATTGAAATTATAATCAATTTAGTTTTGTAGATTTTGTGTTATATGAAATTATAGATTATAATTTGATATTAAAAATTAGAGTTTAATATGGTTTTAATTATCTGGAGGTTTAATTTCAACTATTGTTTAATAATTGGGTTATACTCATAAATTAGAAAAAGAGATTTAATTGGTTTAGAAGGTTAATATTAATGATTTTATGACTATAGGTGTGTTGTAGGTGAAATTTTAATTTATAAAATTGAGTGATTGATGTGAAAATATGATGTAGAGATTATTTAAGGATTTTAATGAGTGATTTGGGCTCATGAGGAATTATCTATGGCTAAGGATTGTTAAGGAAATTGGAATATTTGAGGATAATGATTGTAGATAAAATTGGGTTTAAAGAGTTGAATTGTGTAAATTATTTGTTTTATTGTTGTTTGTGGTTAATTGGTATCTACATTGATAATGTAGAGCTTTCTTGTCATCGGTGATCTTTCGTGTTTTACTACTCAAGTTAAGGTTAAGCTTGGAGTTGAGGTAACTAGGGTTAATTTATTCTATATGCTTGGTTTGGATTGTAATGTGTTTTCTAAACCTTACTTTCATCTATACTACTTGTATGTTGTTTTGAAAGAATATGTGTATGTTTGAATATGAACCTAGTTCAGTGAAACAGTGTATTTTCCAACTCGTATATATAAGCGAAAATTATTAAGATTGTTACTGTTGTGATGGTTATAGTGTTTGTGATGGAATGTTGTATAAGGAGTAATAATTTGTAAATGTTTTCAAAAACTACACTGATATATTATTTTTCTGTTATGGGATATATCGGGTTGTGTGGAAGAGATATGGTGAAGTTGTACCTAGAGCCGGTAATACGGGTCCAACCCGCTGGCTCAACCTGTGAGCCCGCAGGTTTTAACAGGTTAGGGTCGAGAAAATCCCAACCCACAAAAATGCGGGCCTGTGCATAGCCTGCGAGTTGGTGGGTTGGCCCGCAATTTTTTTTTACATATAATAATTTTATAAAACTTATAAGTTTTCCACTCCTATCTTAGTATCTCCCAACCCAAAGAGAAAAAATCTTAACCTCTTCCCTTCTTCTTTAAACAAAATTATTATATCTTGATTATTTGAGGATGAGTTTATGTTTTGTTTATAATCTTTGGTAAATTTGATAACTTTATCTCTTGAATTGTGGATTATGTTTTTAAATTTTTATAAGAGAAATGATTAATGCTAGGAAAGTAAATTTAATGACTTATATATATGTGTCTCATATTTTTAACCTTCTTTAAAAAATAAGAATTTTTTTTTTCAAAAAAAAAAATGCGGGCCCGCGGGCTGGCCGCAACCCGCACACTGCTGGTTAGTGTTGGCATTTTACCAACTCGCAGAAGTGCTGCAGTACAGGCCCACACCGCATAGCCCGCGGGTTGGTGGGGGCCAGCCCGCAACCCACGAGGTGGCCCACATTCCCAACTCTAGTTGTACCCATCGGCTCTCTCATTCTTGGCTCGGACTTTGAATTGAGTGTTTTTGGCAGACACCTCACTGTTACGGTATATCGGTAGTGGCATGGGAGGGGGCAGTTTTCTTGAAGTGAATAGCTAACTTTTGGCCGAATATATTAGTACTGATAGGTTATACCACGTCCAGAAGCTATAAGGAGGAGCAGGATGGATGAGTGGAGATGATTCTAATTGTTGATAATATTATGTGAAATTTAATGATTAAGAATATTAATTATTATTATGTTAGTTAAACCTGATTCTCTGACTTACAATCATTTCCTATATATTTTGTAAATTGATTTTGGTTATTGAAACTTTATGTCTCACCCTATCGTTGTAAATATTTTTCAGGTGAGACCTCTAATTTGGCTAGAGGCTAAGGGAAGCAACCAGAGGCATAAGCGTTAAGAATCTTGTAGGCCTCTTTTGGTATTGGTATTGTATTATTTTTTATATTGCCATTATAGGACATCTCATGTTTTTTGGAGATATCATATTTATTGTTTGGATAATTGTTTTGAAATAATTGTTTAACTTTTATTAGGCGTGAGCCCTTATTTTTGTATTCTAAGATTTTGGTGGACCCACAACCATATCTGTGTTGAAAAATGTTTTGTATAAAATCTTAATTGTGGGATTCAACATTGTAAGACTCGTGGGCTGTGAATTCTCCTGTTGTTATGTGTGCCCAGAGTAATAAATCTCTTTGTAGTGGATTTGTGGGCGGGTTTTGTGTCATGAACTCTGATATGTTTTGAATGAGAAGTTGTTTTTTATTATCCCTAATTAATTAGATTTTATAAAATCATTATGGATAATTGTTATTTGGAGAAATGGTTTTTTCAGAAGGAAAAAGTGATGTTCCTTTTCATGAAAAGTACATAGCATTGCCTAAAAGAAATTCATTAACGGATTTAACGCAATGAAATGAAGGGGTTTTACTCTTAGATGCATTTGAATCTCAAAATTGACACTTTAGATTTCAAACCCCTAATAGTTTACTTCCTAAACCATTTCGAATATGATTAAGAAATGACAAATCGAGGCAAAGCATATAGAACACCAAAGAAACGCGTTTTTTGGCTTCAACAACACCATGAATATTGAAAATGAAATGTTTATAAAAAACCATGCTTCAATCAAAGAACGAAAGAATGGCAACAAAAACATTATGCAAAATCGATCAACACCATGTCCCAATAAAAAACAAACTCGTCCAACCAAATCAACTAGAACAAATTATTGGCCAACCGAAATTGTCAAATAAATCAACGCTTCCAAAACAATTAACATGTGGTAAAGTAAACGGTGAGCACCTGAGATTACGCTGTCGCATTCTACAAGAAGTGGTGAGAAACCGATGCTAGGGCAAGGGAAATCGAACTGCAGTAGAGTGATTGCAGCTGAGGTGAGTGAAGTTGCAGAAAAGAAAGCAAGTGGTCAGCTTCGTGGCCATAGTTGTTGCTCGCGCTTTGCTCTATGACTGCAAAAACTGCATCAGAAGAAGAAGGCTTGGAACAAAAACTTCCACGGTTCCATTGGATCAGCGTCTTCGTCACCGGGATTGGTGAATGCCTCATGGGCTCCCTCTAAATGCGTATTGGGCAAGGAATAACAAACGAGAGGAGGGGGTGAAATTTGATTGACGAGACATGTGATTAACTGATTATGGAGCCGCCTTATCTGAAGATTAACTTGAATGAAAGAACTAAATGGGTGCGTCCACAGTCCACAGTGTTTTTTTGGTTGGGGGGGGGGGGGTTTGGGGGTTTGAAGGAAAATGTTAATATTGGGGAAAAAAAGAGTGTTTGGGGGAAAATGTTAATATTTGAGTTTGTGATTACCAAAATAACTTATGTCATAAACTCAACATTGGAGTTTTTACTGATTTAGTGTTTGGGGAGAGTGTGAATGATTAAAATATTTTTTCAGTTGTGTCCAGTATGCTATCAGAATGATTACAATTTTACCTTTAATCACTACTACAGAATATAGATACTGCTACTCTAAAAGATGTCCCTTTTTAAAATAGGGACGTCTAAAACATAGGCGGTGGCATTTTTGTAATTATGTGTGGGAACTTGGTAGCTTTAGACGTCCCAAATTCAATTCGGGACGTCTAAAGTTAAAAAAAAAAAATTTAATATTTTTTTTACTTTAGACATCCCAAATTGAATTTGGTACGTCTAAAGTGATGTCTAAAATAAAAAAAAAATTTTACACTTTAGATGTCCCAAATTCCATTTGGGACATCTAAAGTGTAAAAAAAAAAAAATTGAATTTTTTTTTTTAACTTTAGACGTCCCAAATTGAATTTGGGACGTCTAAAGTGACGTCTAAAGTAAAAAAAAAAAAAAAAATTTTTTTTTTTTTTTACACTTTAGACATCCCAAATTGAATTTAGGACATCTAAAGTGATGTCTAAAATAAAAAAAAAAAAATTTACACTTTAGATGTCCCAAATTCCATTTGGGACATCTAAAGTGTAAAAAAAAAAAATTGAAATTTTTTTTTTTTAACTTTAGACGTCCCAAATTCAATTTGGGACGTCTAAAGTAAAAAAAAAAAAAAATTTACACTTTAGATGTCCCAAATTCCATTTGGGACTTCTAAAGTCCCACTTTAGATCTCCCAAATTCTAATTTGAGACATCTAAAGTGTAAAAAAAAAAAAAAATTAATATTTTTCTTTTACAGTTTAAACGTCCCAAATTCCATTTAGGACGTCTAAAGTCCCACTTTAGACGTCCCAAATGGAATTTGGGACGTCTAAAGTGTAAAAAAAAAAATTAAATATTTTTTTTTTACAGTTTAGACGTCCCAAATTCCATTTGGGACGTCTAAAGTGGGCGTCTAAAGTAATTCAAAAATTTTCCTGCGACCTGTATTGAATATAAAGGACGCTCGTGCCTTATATTAAATAAAGGAAAGCTTTCCTTCCTTTCTCTCTCTCTCTCTCGCTCCCACAGCAGATTTCAATTTCTTTGATAAGAGTTGCAGAGAAAGACCCACATTCTATAGATTCAAATAGCTTTTTCCTTCAGTGTTTTCGCCATCGTCCCCCCTCTCATCATGCCCTTCGATGCCTCTATTTACAACGGTAACTCTCTCTTTATCACTTCTCAAATCTTACATGCTTGTATATTTATTATTATTATTATTATATAAGTTCTTCTCTTTTTTCACAATCAGATCTGGTACAGTGCATCTGGGTAAAAAATGGATTTTTTTAATTTTAAAGTTTGACTAAAAGAAGTTTGAATAAAGCTAGAAAAGTGGTGGAAGTGTGGTGATGCTAAAAAAGGAAATTCCAGAGCCAAAAAGAGAATGGAGAAAGCTAGCATTTATGTTCAACAAAAATATTACAGAGGATTCTCGTCTGAAATTCAAATGACTTTAGACGTCCCAATTTTAGATTTGGGACGTCTAAAGTCCTCCCTTTAGACGTCCCATTTTTTTCGGACGTCTTTTCTTAAAACATATTACGCCCCCCACATAGACGTCCCCCCAATTTTTGGACGTTAAAAGTGCCAAAATAGGGACGTTAAAACCCCTTTTTGTAGTAGTGTAATGTACTTTTTCGGCTACAAAAATCAAAAATTTCAACTATTTTTTGATGCTTTTAACCCTTAAAATATTTTTTGAACTGTATCCAGTATGTTATCAGACTGATTGCAATTTTATCCTTAATGTACTTTTTCAGTTCCAAAAATTATTTTAAATTATTTTTTAGTATTTTTAACCCTTTAAAATATTTTTCCACCCACTCTCTCTTACTATTATCACAAAATTCACTTGCATTTAAGTCAATCCAAATAAGTTTTACTTTTACAAAAGTCATTTATATCATCGCTGTTCCAAACATAAATTACATTACACAATCAGGCTTTTACCAAAAATAAAATTACCAAAAATTAAATTGAGAAACTTCTTTTTTTCTATCACTATTCCAAACACACACATAATCATATAAGGCTCCAACGCAGGTCACCCATTTCATCCGCTCAAGTCCGAAAGCAATAATGATGTAATTACATCATGTCGCTATAAATTAGGAACAATTTGGTTGGGTTTATATTTGAATAATAAGTCCTTATTACGCAAACCGAGATAAAATTCTTCTCACATACTTACCTCGTATACTGTGAATCACGATTTATAAGCATTTATTGCCTAAAAATACATTATTCCAAAACGAACACATAATTTGTTTATTTTAAATTTTCTGAAACATATAATTAATTTATTTTAATCTGATCTTTATAATTATTTTATTATAGACATTCATTTTTTAAGTACAAAACAACGTTAACTTTAATTTATAAAATTGTATAGATTTTATGTTCCAGGAGTTTCCACAAATGGGTACGGGCAACTAAAAGTTTTTGAGGGGATAACATTGTCCTAAAAATTTTAAAAATGGGGCAATTTCATCCGTCAAGGACCCAAACGATTAACCATTCGGTGACTTATTATGTTGGATGACATATGGGGCATCAATCTCATGTCAGATTTTTTAGTAGGAGGGGAGGAAAAAAAAAAAAGAAGCAGATTCTCTCATCATCTCATTTTCTCATCATCCCTCATGAACCCATCTGAACCATTGATTTGGAAGGGGAGCCATTTGGACCGTTGATTAAGAAGGGGAGAGAAAAGTGAAATGAGTGATAACTTGATGACGTGACTCATCTTTTATCTTTTAGATTGATTGGACGGACATGATTTAGAGATTATGAGGGATGATGAGAAAATGGACAATGAGAGAAACCAAACCAAAAAAAAAAGCTTCTCCTCAAGCTCTCTCCGGCAACCACATGTCCTCCGGCTACCAAACCCAGAATTATTAAAAAACATCATATCCTTTAACTCAGTAAATCAAACCCAGAATTAAGCACTCCTAAAAAAACCCTTAAATATTTTCAATGAGCGAATTCATCAAGATCCATAGGCATGAAAATGCAAATTCAGTCACCAAACCAATTGGAAGAATACTATATACAAACTATCGAGAAAAACAGAAGCTTTATGGAGATAAGGCAAAGGAGAAGCTGTGAGAATTGAACAACCCAGATCTGGAAGGTCAAGAAACTAATGTAATCTCTTCAATTTCCCAAAAATTTCACCAAAAAGTTACAATGAATCGTCCATTTCTATATCCCATTAAGCTTAAACCCATGAAATCCTTTAGCATGATTATCAAGTTTCTTCGAGTTTCCACAGCAGAAACAGCAGAAGAAGAAGAAGATTTACCTTCACCGACGACGACCAGCACCGCCTCAACCTCAAACTTTTCATTCAGATCTAGCCACTAAGATAGAAGATTAAAGAGATCTTGAGGTTGAAGAGGAGAAGCTTCATCGATTCAGCTTCACCGACTAAACCAAATTAGTCCGTCGCTCGGGACCGGCTCCACCACATGGCCACGTCGCTCGGTCTCATGCTTGCAATTGTCATATCCTGACACTCCTTTAACGGAAACCTCGCCTGATTCTGAAGTTGGTCGTAGATTCTGATGAGGCGGTGAAAGGAGAGGGTCTTACGGGGAGGAAAGATGAAGGCTATCGGAAACGAAAAGAGAGGGAGGAGGGGAGAAGAGATAAATTTACTTTTTAAGCGGAAGGTATTTAAATTTTGGATGAGAACCTAAAATTTAAAAAGAATGAGAGAGTATATTTTGGATAGAAATTAAAAATTTTAAAAAATAATAGGGTAAATTTTGGATTTCTTTTGTTTAAAATTGTAATTTACCCCCTCCCCTCAAACCAAAATTGGTTTTATTTGGTGTGTTTGGTTTAAGGGTAGGGGAGGGGCCAAAATTACAATTTTGAATAAGAGAAATCCAAAAGTTACCTTCTTTGTTTTTTTTTTTTTAAAATTTTGAATTCACGCTCAAAATTTACCCTCTCATTCTTTTTAAATTTTAGGTTCTCGCCTAAAATTTAAATATCTTCAACCCAAAAAAGTAATTTATCCCTTTTCTTCTCCCCCCTCCCCTACCCTCAAAGCAAACACACCCAAAGTGAGTGTTTGACATCACTTATTTCTAGGAAATAAGTACTTATTACATAAGTCGAGACAAAACTCCTCTCACATACTTACCTCGTATACCGTAAATCACGATTTATAAGCACTTATTATTCAAAAATAAGTTATCCAAAATGAACACTTTACATGGGGGTTTTTGAGTTGGATGATGGGTGCCAAATTTACAGCCCAATCAACTTTAACAGTTAAATTTAACATTTTTAATGATGGAGCAAAATTACTCTATTTTTAAAATTTTCTAGGTAATGTTGCCCACTTGAAAGCTTTCAAGTGCCCAGTATCCATTGACAAAAGCTTCTGCAACATTTTTACCCTTTAACACTTTCATTTATTTTATTTAACATTGTTTAAATGGATGGGTGATTTTGAAACTAGGGCTGTTCGGGATCGGGAAATGCCATTCCCGATCCTGATCCCGAAAAGTGTTCAGGAAGGAGTTTCATTCTTGATCCCGAAATCGGGATCGAGAATTTCCCAATCCCGAATTTCCTTTTCTTAAAAAAAATTATCTATATTAAATTTTTTTGTTGTGTTTTCTTTAGTCTAATACAAATATATAATTTGTCTAATATCATATGGTACCAAATAAGTCTAATACAAATATATAATTAGTCCAATACATACTTAAAGTTGTCGATTCAGCTGCAAAAAGAATGAAGATAAGAAAAAAAATTAGAATTATTTAATAAAGAATAAACAAAATTAACTAAATAAACTGAAACAATAGATATTACATTAAGGGTGTTAGGGATTTTCACATTTTATTTTACATTTGATCTTATTTTCTTAAATATTTTTAAAAAAATGTACAAATATATATATAAATTCAGGATCGGGAAGTTTCGTTACCGTTACCGATTCCGATCCCGACTTTTTCCCGATCCCGAAATCACATTCCTGATCCCGAAATTTATCTCGTCCCAATTTACTCAGGATCGGGACGGAAAGACCGGGACAGAAAATTGATGAACACCCCTATTTGAAACATCTTGTTCTTTTATTTTTCTTTTGTCTTTTATTTCCATTCAAAGTTTCAAACACAATCATCATGTTTTTGGATGGAGAGTGATAAAGTGGAAAGAAATAAAATATCTTCTCAGAAACCCCTTTTGTTGGTATTTGTTTTTTCGCCAAACCTTTTGCTATAAAGGAAGGAGGCCTAGGAGATGGAAGATGTTCAGATAACCCTCCAAAATCCTCCCTAATTTACAATTTTTAAATTTTTTCTCATTTAGGGAATTTGGAGGATCTGTTAGTTGGTATTATAATGAAAAGATTTTTATTCATCCTAATAAACTAGAAAATATTACAGAGAGTAAAAAATATTAAACATTTATGTTCTCTGTAAGACAAGGGTAGGTACATTATGAACTTTCACGTCAAATGTCAATAACAAAAAATTAAGAAAGTGAATGTAACCAAATTATCGTAAAATATGTAATTTTTTGGGAAAATTCCAGAAAACTACAAAGGAAATTATAAAAGGATGGAAAGGTTGGGTGAATATTACAAATCCCAAATCAGTGGGGTATGAGGAATCTGGGATATGAAATGTTAAGAAAATTACCTAAATACCCTCCTAATAAGTGATTGCTAAAAGGGGAAGAAAGAGACACGAGCTAGCATCAGAACAGAGAGTGACGAAGAAAAGCGAAAGATGGTGGGACGGTGGGCGACGTGGAGAGACGAAGCTTCTGTGACAGTGGGGTGTAGGACGTTGGGCGGCGCGACGCGGGAAGACGAAGCTTTGACGACGGTGGGGTGTGACAGGTTGGGCGGTGCAGCATGGCAAGACAATAGCTCTGTCAAATCCTTATTTGTATAATTGCATTTACTGGGTAATAAAGGCTCAGCGGGGAAAAAGAGAAGGACATACTAGGCCTCGTCCATTAACATCATTATCTTAGCTATTAACGACTAGGCCTCGTCTATTAACAGCTTCGAAGGAACAAGTTAGGAAGTTGTCATATAGATGGGAAAACACAACATCTATCCACGTAAAAACATCATTACCTTCGCTATTAACGACTAGGTCTCGTCCATTAACATTTTCGAAGGAACAAGTTAGGAGGTCGTCATGTAGATGGGAAAACACAACATGTATCCATGTAATAACATCATTATCTTCACTATTAACGACTAGGCCTCGTCCATTAACATCTTCGAAGGAACAAGTTAGGAGGTCGTCATGTAGATGGGAAAACACAACATCTATCCATGTAAAAACATCATTATCTTCACTATTAATGACTAGGCCTCGTCCATTAACATCTTCGAAGGAATAATTTAGGAGGTCATCATGTAGATGGGAAAACACAACATCTACCCACGTAAAAACATCATTACCTTCGCTATTAACGACTAGGCCTTGTCCATTAACATAACCATGGTTTTTGTAAAGTTACTATCAACCCACTCATAGTTTTTTTGGAAAATGGGTTGCTATCAGTTGTATACTCCTGTAGGTAGTTACTGTATTTAGTGTTTGATGTAATGCAATGTTTGTGACAAGGAAACATTATGTACCACTCCATTGTTAATATTCCCTTGTCATGAAATATGTGAATGTGAACAAAGGGCAATGTGTAACTCTTTTTTGGGCTTTATATGGTTGCTGAATGTAATTATGCAGATTGTGATATGACAACAACTGATAAATATATGAAGGTGTTAATCAACAAAACCATGTTGTTATTATAGAGTCACGTGGTGTTATTACGCTGGGAACATCTATTTTTGTAAACTTGTTCCTACACATGTCTTCTATTATCTATGTGAATGGAAGATGTGAAAGGTATTGCGTTTGGATAGCGACACTAAAAAGTTCCCATTTCTTGTTGGGCAGATGTTAATCAACAAAATAATGTCATTAACAATGACCATGATCTTGTTAATAGCGAAGATAACGATGTTATTACGTGGATAGATGTTGTGTTTTCCCATCTACATGACGACGTCCTAACTTGTTCCTTCGAAGCTGTTAATGGATGAGGTATAGTCGTTAATAGTAAAGATAATGATGTTTTTACATGGATAGATGTTGTGTTTTCCCATCTACATGACGACCTCCTAACTTGTTCCTTCGAAGATGTTAATGGACGAGGCCTAGTTATTAATAGTGAATATAATGATGTTATTACATGGATACAAGTTGTGTTTTCTCATCTCCATGACGACCTCCTAATTTGTTCCTTCGAAGATGTTAATGGACGATGCCTAGTTGTTAATAGCGAAGGTAATGATGTTTTTACGTGGATAGATGTTGTGTTTTCCCATCTACATGACGACTTCCTAACTTGTTCCTTTGAAGCTATTAATGGATGAGGCATAGTCGTTAATAGCTAAGATAATGATGCTAATGGACGAGGCCTAGTCTGTCCTTCTCTTTTTCCCCGCTGAGCCTTTGTTACCCAGTAAATGCAGTTATATAGATAAGGATCTGACAAAGCTATTGTCTCGCCGCGCTGCTCCGCCCCAACCTGTCACACCCCACCGTCGTCAAAGCTTCGTCTTCCCGCGCTGCGTTGCCTAACGTCTCACACCCCACCGTCGCCGAAGCTTCATCTCGCCGCGCCGCCCACCATCCCACCGTCCTTCGTTTCTCTCTGTCACTCTCTATTCTGATGCCAACTCGTGTCTCTTTCTTTCCCTTTTGGCAGTCACTTATCAGGAGGGCATTTAGGTAATTTTCTTAACATTTCATATCCCAGATTCCTCATGCTCCACTGATTTGGGATTTTTAATATTCACCCAACCTTTTTGTCCTTTTCTAATTTCCTTTGTAATTTTTTGGAATTTTCTCTAATTTTTTCTACTACGCAAAAGTTGAGCTCAATTTGAATAATGAAATTTTGAATTGCTCGAGGCTCTGAGCCATATAACTAATTTATGTAATTTATAAAAATATATATTGATATTTTTAGCAAAAATTACATTGAGGTTCCAAAAAAGACAAATTATGACTATCAAGTCCCATGAAATCATCAAAATGATAGGAAATCTCAAGGGACCTGTGGGTGATTTATTTGAAATGGAAAAAGAAGAATTTACCCTTACTTTTCATTAGAGGCATATTGTGTAGGATTGGTAAGCATAGCGGAAGAATTTGAAAAATTTTCACCGATCTTAGTCGAGGATCTATCAACGGCGTTTAAACCAAGTTGGAAGGATTCATACCTTTTTTATGATTCAGAGTTTTCACGATCTCTAGGAGCCAACACGTCAGGTCCGCTCCCTCTACCGGTATCCACATGAATGCTCTCCAACCGAGACTGCGTGCTAGCGCCTCTAATGTCTCCAAGGGTTTAACTTGCGGCTCTCAATTCTGATGTACCCTGAGTCTATCAGCTCTATCAAGTTTATAACCTATGAGGGTTATTTTCAAATTTCAAAATTAATCATCATTAATTTTAAAATTAATTAACAATTAATTATCTTGATGAGCTAATTAAATAAATTCAGTTTAAATTAAATCTGTCCAACAGTTTTAATTTAACCTATTTATTTAATCTAAATAAAGAGCCATTAGATTTAATTTATCTTCATAAATTAAATCTGAGATACTATATCTCTATCATGTTAGTTATTAAATTTAATATATCTTAATAAATTAAATTTAAAACCAACACAATATAATATATTTCGAAAATATATATATCTATATAATATTATTAAATATAATAATATATATATATATATATATATAAGATATATATTTCAAAAAATATATATATCTATATAATATTATTAATGAATTTTATATTATATATATATAAATATAAAATTCATCCACCCTAAATCAAACATTATCTCATGTTGGGTCATTCTTGTGTGTGACCCTGTAGGCCCATATGAAGTTGGCAGTGGGCCAATAACTACACTAACCCAAAAGTCGCAAGCGGCCTCTAGCAAGACATTACGACTACCCAATTCATATGAGGATCGTTATCACGATACAACCTGTCATACAACCATGTCACGTCCCTTTTGTCACACGATATATCAATCAAGGATAAGGCATGGAAAATGTCATCCTCTTGTTCCTGACCATTACTTTCTCGATTCCTGAGTAGCCTGATAACAGAGACAGAAACTCCTTTCATCATAGTATGGCCATACATTTCTCAGACTCACTCATTGAGGGGCCCAGTAATATCTCTCTACTAATGTGAGGGACAAATTCCATCTTGATCATTCATATTCCTCTACATGAAAAACCACCAAGCCCGATCGTAGCCTTTATCATCACCCGGTCAAAAGTGACTTTTGACTAGTTCAAAGCTTAGCAACTCTCATGTAGGAATCCATGATGACCTCAGGTCTAAGGGCATTGTGACATAGTTATACATGAGAAAAGCTTATGACTTGATCCATGTAGCTTTCTCATAGTGGGTCGGTCCAGCACCTTGTACTCTTACAAGTGCCTAAGACTTTGATTCGTATCTCCATATCTTATCAAAGTCATACTGGTCTTGTTTCATCTCTGCTTCCGCATAGATGACCAACCAGGGACATTTTAGGACAATCTTTATGAATTATCCAAGGATACAATTATCACAGTTAACATGTAAATAATATGATAACAGAATGGAGAAATTTCATTAAAATAATAATGTTTAAAGTACAATGATTGGCCCTTAGGGCACAATTTCCAACATATTGACTTGCCCATTGAAGTATCCTAATTTGTTATTGGTAGCATCATGACTTGTTATGCCCTAATTTTTCAAATGTTGCACCTTGAGTTGTCATTAGTGGCATATTGATTGGTCAATTGAGGCACTTTGACTTGCCATTGGTAGTATCGTGACCTGCCATGTTTTGAATAGATGATAGAAAATTACCTAAATGTATGCATCAAAGAAAATAAATCACATATGTTAACTTACAACTTCATCATATATTTATAACAAATGCCTTGTTTCAAATGATGATGGACGGCTTACTATTTCTCCTACTATGTCCAATCCATTAAGGAATCATGGTAAAAAAGTGTTAAAAAAAAATCCATTATGATTTTTTTCCTGAAGAAAAGAGGACAGCACCTCCAAATTTTACTGATAGCCCTTACTTATGGTTGGGGAATGCCGTGCTTACATCAAATAAATGCAAACAAAAGAATAAGACTTTTTTACACCTAAACTCCTAATGCCAAGACATCACAACCCAAGAAAAAAGAGGATATATTAGTAAAAATCTAACAAATACAAAACGGAGAAAACATTAAAAATAGAATGCATAAAAAAGAAAGAAAGATAAACATCTTAAATAAAGCCTTATTCATTTTTTTTAAATGAGGCTCCGACGACTAGGGACAAGGACTGGTTGCTTCTAGGCTGAAGTGACCACTGCCGGCCGGCAATCAAAGCTTTGGCGTTGACTACTGGAAATTAATGTGTTATTCATAGGAAGATTTCACTTATTTATGAAAAGGCGCATATTTGTTCATAAAGACTAGAACACCTGCCAATATGGCTTGTTCAATTTGTGTTGTTCATATGTATAATCCACTTGTTCAAGAAGAGTTGCACACTTGCAAATGAAACTTGTAGAATTTGTGTTGTTCATTTGCAAGTGTCAAGTTCCTCATGATCAAGTGAATAGGCATACTAAAAACACAAATTAATAGGTTAATAGGAAAACATAGGATTATGAATAAGTCCTATTTGCAACTATACAGCTCTTTATGAACAAGTGGATTATATATATGAACAACACAAATTGAATAAATCACATTTGCAAATGTTCTGCTTTTCATGAACAAGTGGAATCTTCTTATGAATAACAAATTAACTTTCGGTGGTTGAAGCTCCAGCCAGTTGGCCCCGGAGCTTCAATGGGCCCGTTGTTGACCGTTTCTGCCTGGAGGAGGCCGATGAACAATCATCGAAGCTCGTGCGATAATCAAACCTTTTTTTAAAAAAATAAATAAAGCAAAGGGTATATTTGTCTTTTAATCTACAAAACTTATTTTCATTTTGGTTCTTGGTTCTGCAGTAAAATTTTAGAATATTTTGATTTTTGATTGAAATAAATTTGGTCCTGTGGTTCTTTAATGAAATTTTTTCAAAATTAATACCTTGTCAGAAACCCCTTTTGTCCATTTTTTCCTCCAAACCTTTTGTTAGTAAGTTTTGTATAAAGGAAGGAGGAGATAGAAGATCTTCAAGTAACCCTCCAAATCCTCCCTTGTTTGCCATTGTTCACACCATAAGTACAAGTGGCTTAGTGAATTCAATTAAGTTGAGCTAAAACAAAGTTTTGATGTGAAATGGGAATTTTGAAAAATATTTTAAAACTAGAAATTGATAGACAAATGATACTTTAACTTCAAGGATTAAATGGAGCTTAGGATTGTTTCTTGCCTTTTGCACTTTATAAGACTTGAATAAATTTCTCTCTAATAGTATCTCACTGAATATATGTGTTAGTTTAATGTTTATTTTAAGGTTTAAAATCACTTGACAAATATTGAACGATGGCATGAAATGGGTCTTTTAGAAGGGCTGAGGATTGCAAATGGGTGCGCAGAACTAACACAATATATGGGTGCCTAGAACTAACACAATATCTGTTTGTTGATGACTTTATGTTTTTTCTTTTAAGCTGATGTGGAGAATTGTAGAAATTTGCAATATGTCCTTAATCTGTATTGCCAAGCTTCTAGACAGGTGATTAATGTCTAGAAGTCTTGTCTTTATTTCTCACCAAGTGTTAATAAGCTAATCAGAGAAGAAATTAGCCATGTTTTTCAGATTGCAACTATTGATATCCCTGGCAACTACCTTGGTTTGCGTATTCTTTGGGACAAATCTAAGGTACAAACTCTCAACTTTGTTATTGATAACATCAAAAAGATGCTGGGGTGGCAGAAGAAGTTCTTATCTGAAGCAGGAAGAGAGGCATTGATCAAAGCAGTTGTAAATTCAAGTCCTATGTATCCTATGTCCTGTTTTCTTTTCCCAAAAGTAGTACTTAAAAGGCTGGATAGTATTATAGCTTCATTTTTATGGAAAGGAACTAATATTCAAAGGAAAATTCACCAGATTTCCCAAAAGAACTTGAAGATTGCTAAGGCTAATTGGGGTTTGGGTTTTAAGGATTTTGAGGCCTTTAATCTAACCTTGTTAGCTAAATTGGATTGGAAAATTTTACAAGGACCTCAACAGGGTGAAGGTACTAAAAAGTATATACTTCCCAAGAAGTAGTTTTCTGGAGGCAAGTTCTAGTAGCTCGGCTTTGTGGCTATGGAAGAGTATTTATTGCTGAGCGAGAATTGTTGAAAGAAAATGTGGCAATCAGTATTGGTAATGGAAGCAATACTCCAATATGGGGTGACCAATGGACTAAGGATCTACCGAGTAAATAAACTATACTCTGAATGTCCTTATCCTTCAATGATCAATATAAAAGTATCAGAGTTAAGAGCTGGATCATTATGGAATATTTCCTTAATTAGATACTATATTACCAACAATGAGATTCAGGCTATTTTAAATACATCAGTGGTGTTGTTGAATAGCGATGATAAATGGGTTTGGTTGAGAGGGAGGAATAATTTCTATAAATGGTTTAAGGCCAATTAGGGGAGGGAAGGAGAAGGGGTCAGCGGCTCATCCTCTTCTAGACCTTTCAATATAAGGTCAGGTTTTTCATGTGGAGAATTCTGTCCAATGGCATCCCTTCTTTTTCCAACCTTTAAGAAGAAGATGTACAGAGGATGATTATTGTAGAATATGCCAGAAAAAGTCCAAATCTATTTGTCACATTTTTTTTAGATGTGATTGATGGGGCTAAAAGAATCTGGTATGGGAATATGTTCTCCCTTTAACCACAGGGTCAAGAAAGTTTGGACCTAAAAACATGGGTAACCAGTCTGTACTCTAATACACTAAACGTTGGGAGAGACCCACAAGTAATGCACTAAAAGTTAATATGGACTGATCTTTTTCAAGCAATAGTAACAAAGTGGCAACTGCTTTTGTCTTGTGTGATTCCAATGATTTCTTTCTAGATGGTGAGAAACAAATTGTATAACCCTCATCGGCTTTCATGGCTGAATGCATAGCAATGCTTAATGCTTTCTAATATATTTATACAAATGAGCTTGATGAGATCATAGTAGAGTCAGACAATCAACAATTGATAAGATGCTTAGAAGGGAAGGCCGATGCCACAGATTGGTGTTGTCTGCCTATCCTAGAAAATATCCTTTTCATAAGGAACTAATGTAGAGTCCAATGTTGCAGATGGATTCCAAGAGAAGCTAATTGAGTGGTTGACTGGGTTGCTCATGCTTCATTGAAAGGGATTTGCACTATTGACTGGGTTTCAAGAACCTTGGCACCCTTATACTACTTATTGAGAAGGGATTTAGAGCACAGGATTGAAGATTATGAAGCCGGATGATGGCTAGTATTTGCTATGTTTTGTTTCTATAATTGGTTTTTTATTGAAATAGTTATATTTTCATGATTAGCTTGCAATGGATATTGTTTTGATTATGCATTAATGATATGACTTTTCTTAAAAAAAGGCACTTGAAAATCACAAACCATTAAAATGCACAATCTCTTGCTACAACTAATGAAAATCACCATTAAGCAACAACCTTAATATGATAATACAAGACTAGTAAATATATCTTTATTTTACCAACAAACCATCCATTTATCAAGTTAAACTAAGTTCTACACCTAGATTTCTCAAGTCAAACCCAAGTGAGCAAATCAATTTAAATGGTGACCACCAACTTAGAAGCATTAAGCAAGGGATAAAATTCACACATATATATCATTAACTACCAAAAGGGAGGAATATTCAAGTCTTAATCCATATAAAGGTTCAAAATAATTTTAGAATGATATTTTAGCAAATCATATTCAGGAAATAGCCATAAATACACTCAATAGTTATAACCATATCAATAAATGAAGAAAGGGAAATGAATAAGCAAAACCAAGGAAAATGAGTTTAATCTCTTCAAATCTTCAATCTCGACTTAAATCTCCTCCAAACACCAAACCCTAGCACAAAAAATGCTTCCAAATTAAATAGCCCCCAAGTTGCCCAAGAAGTGAAGAATCATGCTATTTTTCGAGTTTTTTAGTATAAAAAACCTTAGAATCAGTTCTGGCCCCAAAAAGCATATCTTCATTAATTTTCATTGGCTAAAGCCAAGAACCAACAATTCTCTGTCTCATCCCTAGCCGAGGCCAACAACTTTATGCTTGTATCTTTCGTTGAGGCCAACAACTCTCTCTGGCCAAGGCCAGAAAATGCATTGGTTGAGGCCAAAGACTCATCTTTTTGCCTCATCTTTTCTTGTCTTGCCATGGTGTCTTGACTTTCTAAACTCCTTTTCAACTTTTTAGTCATTGATTTGAGTTTCAAATGGCTCCAAATGTGGCTCAAATGATAACCTATCAAAACAAGAAAGTCTATAAAAGCCAAAATTGATGAAATACTGCAAAATATCTACACTGCAACAAAACATTTTATCACTTTAATCGAAGTATCAGCAAGGCACATTTTTCGTGCACATGTGTCCCCAAATATGTATGAATTTACCAAAAAGTTTGAGAAATTATAGGCAAATGTGCTTAAATGACATGAATTTTGTGAGTTTAACAACAATTTTAAAATTTTTATTCCTCATTTAGGGAATTTGGAGGATTTGTTAGTTGGTATTATAATAAAAAGAGATTTTTATTCATCCTAATAAAATAGAAAATATTAAAGACAAAATATATTAAACATTTATGTTGTCCGTAAGAGTAGGGTAGATAGATTATGAATTTTCATCTCAAATGTCAAAAACAAACAAAATAAGAAAGTGGATTTTTTAATTACAAATGAGGAATGGTTTGAGTAGGATACATTAGTTTCACCAACAAGCTGTTAGTTGAGGTGGTAAAGGGTCTCACCTTTAATGAGGAGAACATGAGTTCGAATTCCAAGAAGTGCACTTATTGCGAGAGGTGAGAACTCTTTGTTCTGTAAGCCTCAAAGGGAATAAATCATAGAAAAGTCCCTAAATTTATGCAAAAAAAAAAAAAAAAAAAGGTTTCAAGAAAACAAATCACATGTCAACTTACAACTTCATATATTTTAACTCAAACAACTTCATCATGCATTTATAACAAATGCCTCGTTTCTAATAATAATGATGGACGGCTTACTATTTCTCCAGCTATCTCCAAACCGTTAAGGAATCATGTTTAAAAAGTTTTAAAAAAAAAGTTACCTCCAAATTTTACCGATAGCCCGTATGTACTTATGGTGGGGGAATATCGTGGTTACATCAAATATTACTACAAACAAATGCAAACAATAGAAGAAGACTTTCTTACACCTAAACTCCTAATGCCAAGACATCACAACCCAAAAAAAAAAAAAAAAAGAATACAACAGTAAAAGTCTTACAGATACAAAACTAGAAAACATTAAAAATAGAATGCATAACAAGAGAAAGAAAGATAAACATCTTAAATAAGGCCTTACTGAACTTTTTTTAAATCAATTCCTAATTCAACTTTTTATATCAAGGAAATAAAAATAAAAATATCAGATGATCTTGTCACTTTATGGCATATGAATGCTCCTTTATGAGTGAGGTCGTTAGTTTAATCCCTCCTATACATCCAAGTTGTCAGAGTTTTCCCCTCAAAATCAAAATAAAATAAAATAAAGACCTATCTAACTTATCTTGATTCATCCTTTGAAAAATTTGATCATCGACCTTAAATTTGTTGATGACTATGATTGTATTGTCCTCAGAAGAGAGAGGGTCTGAAAGTGCTTAGAGAGAGAAGGTGACCGTTACCTCCTGCAACGGTCCTTGCTCCTCGTCAGTCACTTTACAGCAGTGGTTCTCGACCAATGGACATCATCCAGCATCTCGCCCAGCGTCGCCAGTGTCTCGCCCAGCATTTCACCAGAGCTTAACCAGCGTCGACAACGTCTCATCCGAGTCTCGCCCAAATTTCAACTGTGCTAGTCCAGCTCAGATATCTGACATATCTGCAGCGTTCTGATCAACTTGCACTAGTCCTGTTCCTGACTTTTTCTACGCTTCATTTTGGATCCTGTTGCTGAATTTTTAAAAGCTTCATTTCGGATTGGTGGCTAGGGGCTGTCTCTACCGATCTCACATCTGGAGGTTTTGTTTTGCTGCTGTGAAAACAGAAAATCAAGGTGAAGAAGATGACGGGTGATAGAAGTCGCAAGAAAGTGCCCCCGGCACCGACCTTAGAGGAGCACGATGCTGTGGTACGGAGTAATAAGAAAGTTAGAGACGAGGGTAATGAGTTCTCTGGACACCAATCTCTAGTACCTAGGGTGGAAGATTGGATGACCGATGAAGAGGATGGGAAAGAGGCTTCTACACAACAGAAAAAGTTGTACAAGAAAGCATGCGTAGATAAGCTGATGGCAGAAGAATTATTTGATGAGGAAGACGAATGGTGGCGTGGGGATGATGGAAAACTAGAATTGAAGTTGAAGCTACTCTGAGGGGTCAAAATATTATTGTCTCACTGGAGTTCCGTCAAAAGCTAGTAAAGAAATGGAGTACTTCTTTGATTGTAAGGCTCTTAGGACGCATGGTTCGTGAGGAACAACTTGGTAGAAAGTTGCAACAACTATGGGATCGGAGGGGTGAGGTAACTACAATAGAAATCGATTTTGGATATTTCTTGGTTCAGCTAACTAACGAAGAGGATTATGCATTTGCTTTAACTGATGGCTGATGTCTTAGGGTCAAATGCAAAATATTTGTATCCAAGAATTGCAGTGCAATGCAACACTCAGGTCGTTCTCTCTTCTCGAGGAGCCTTTTATTGAATCCTAAGTAATCTAATTGTCATGTAAATCCAATAAAAGCAAGGGGAAATCGATTTTGGATTTTTCAAATAAATAGTTAAAAGAAAATGCAATTTAATTATATGCTAAGCTAATATTTTTTGTCTTTTTATAAAAATGGTGAATGGAATGGAATTGAAATTTGAAATATGAATGATAAAATGAACCTTGGTGGTAAATTTGGTGGCTTTCCTAGCTCCTTAAAATAATTTGGGAGTTACTTTTGTATAAAGTCAAAGTAAAAACCCCAAGCAATCGTGTTGAGTCCAATTTACCTAATTAATGACTAATCCTACGATCGCATTCATAGTCATCTCTTAGATAAATTGTTAAAAGCCACTTGATGTGTGTTTGAAAATCATTTCAATGTACTTGTTTCCTCTTAAGTGAAAGCACAATCGCGACACTCAATATGAATTAATTCAATTACTCACCATAGTAATCACATACAATGTATAATCTCATTAAAAGATAAGGTAATAATTTCAATACATAGTCCAAGTACATCAACCCAAATATTAACCAACAAGGATAAATAAACACTCATTCAAGTCTCACAAATATGTACAAATGCAGAATTAAACCAATCAATTCACAATTAATACATATAATGAGCTAATGAAAAATAATGAACTCCCCTTTATAGCATATTGAAGCTCTAGCCACATTCTTAACCAACAAGACTCATGGAATCAGCCACTTATAGCTATTGATTTACCTAACCCAAGCTACAGAACCAAATTCCCATAGGAACTGTCACACTTGAAGCAAATGGTAGAGACAACCATTTTTCCAGCGAATTGAAGGGGTATAACAGAAACAGAGGAGGCCAACAGTGGTTATGCAGCTCCGACGAGATGAAAATAGAGGAGAAGAGACACTGTGATGGTGACTCAACGGAGGTGAAGATGACGGTGGTGTTGATGAATCTGATGATCAGTGGCTATGCTCTCTTCCCTCTCAGATCCCAGCTCTCTCTTGCGCAGCGGTGTGCTTGGTGGAGATGGAGGTTGATGTGGAAAAAGCGCAGACGCTAGCCGGAGGTGGAGGTCCGATCTAAACTCCGTTCATGGTGGTGGATGCTGCGATCGTCGCTAGCGACGTTGGTGGTGGAGGTGGAGAAGATGCTCTCCCTCGAAGATGCAAGCTCACGGTGGCACTCTGTATTTTTGCCTCAGCTCGCGTCTCTTCTCTTTGTTTCTGGTTCTCCGAATCTAAACCTCACCGGCGATAGAAAGGATGCAGGAAAGGGAGTGAAGGTCGCCGGTGAGGTTACAAGTAATGCGGGTGATGAGATGCGATGAAGCCAGCTAGCGGCGCTCCCCTTAACTCTCGCTCTCAGCTCTGTTCTCTCGGGTCTACCTCCAGCTCGGGTTGAAGAAGAATAATAGAAATGGTCAAACTCTGACCTAACTTCCCTGGTCAAAACGCAAGTTTTGATCAGGGACTAAAATAAAATTTGTAAAAGCTCTCATGGAAGGACTATACTGAAACTTCTGAAACCTTCTGAGGTCAGACTATAATTTTCAAATCTTGTGGATACTTTTCTGTGAATTTTCACTAACCCATTTTCTCTTCACAACTATGTAATTTCAGAATTTCTGGGGCCCTTTTTTGTAGTTTTCCCCAATCCTCAAAATAAGTAATTTGAACCTCCAAAATCTCCAATTTCTTCCAAAACACCTACAATGCAAGATTAAGCACAAGATAGCATCAAAAGTCCAAGAAAACATCTGTATAAATAATTAACAAATTTATGATCATTTTTCCCTATTTACAATTAATTCAATACAAATGTCCCTAATTAAAATTAATGCTTAATCATGCAATAATGTCTCGGAAAATGCATTAAAAATCCAAATTTAATTATGAAAAATCATATAAAAATATGGTTCAATCAATTCCTCCACACTTAGATCTTTGTGCTCCTGAACAAAGGCAATTAAGTAAAATTTACTAAGTTCCAATCATTAATGCAATTGAAAGATGAGTAAATATCATAGTTAGAAAAGAATAGATCAATTAATTAAATTTTTCAAACCAATACTAGTCATAGTTAAGCGATGCAAAGAAATTAGGTAACCACACAATCTAAAATATTAGAATGAAGCACAAGAGACTCTCAAGGTATTAGTGTTTAACTCATCTCACCTCATTGGGATAATTTTACTCTATCTCACTTAATCAACACCTTACCATAGGCTTGTAACAACTCTAATTTCTCCACTACTAATAACACTTGGTACAATGAATCAAGAGGACTTAAAAGGCTTGAAATGTTGAATGAAGGCTAGATGAAATGAATTAGTTAGAAAAAAGAATTGTTGATATGCAAGTCAAAGTTAATGAATGAGTTCATAGTATCTAAATAACTTGACATACTTTTGCCAATTGTTTTTCCAAATTCATAAACAAATTCCTTCTTCATATTTCTTTTGATTTTCTTTCTTTTTACAAAACACTTTTCTTTCTTTCTTTCTTTCTTTTATTTATTTATTTATTTTCAATACTTTTCTTCTTCTTCTTTCTTTCTTTCTTTCTTTTTTTCTTTTGACTTACTTTCTTTCTCTTCTCTATGTACATAGCATTTCAATATATATATTGTTCAACTTTCTATTGGCAAATCACTTTGATTTTAGAGTACTATGAACACTATGATTAAATGACATGACATGCATACAACATAAAAATGGCTCAAAGGGGTAAGCAAATGGTCATGAATGAGGGTTTGTGTTTGGGTAAAAGGGTTTAAAATTGAATGCCTCTTTAATTTCCATCACACTAATGCAAATGCCGTTTCGAAGAAGAGTTGAAATAAGTTCTAGAAGGTGAAAAACTAGCAAACATGCACATATGGAAAGAATTTACGGCTCAAATAACCTTCCAACAAGGTTTCTCTATAATGCTCACTCCAATACAATCAATTGCATAGCAAGTTAACCACAAAATATCTTCTTAACTATTCCTAATGTTAACCTTACAAACACAATCAATTAAAACATTGCAATCAATTAACAAAAATGCTCAACTCCTAAAAATATTAATGACGTAGAAACTTCTTTTTCTCAGAACAAGAAGTAAGCAAAAATCTAATTGTGGGTTCATTTCTCTTCCCATTCACTTGAAAAGAACAAAACATGGTTTTAAAAGGTTGCCAAATCATTAGATCTCCTGAAAGCTCAAAGAATTTCCTACAAATCACATTTCCAAAGTGGCAAATGCGACCCTTTACCACTTAGGACATGCATCAAAGCAAGTCATTCTTGAAAAATTTTCTAGTTTAAGGCATTTCTTATTTAAAAACAACCAAATAATGAGATTTAAAATGTATTCCCCTCCCCCACACTTAATCAACACGTTGTCCTCAATGTAGAAAGCAACTCTATTATTCTAACTTGTTCCTTAGTGAAGTGTAGAGTTGTGAAGTCCAATTGCAATTGGAGCACAACATGTCAACATCACATAAAGAGATAAAAGGAGAAACAAGTCATAATAACAGAGGAAATCAGGATAAAAAGGCACAATGATAATTAAGAGTGGTAGTGGCAAAAAATGCAAAGCATTCAAAGGGGATTCTTATTGTGTTTACAAAATTACATTACTTCTACCTTTTTCTACTGGATTATGTCCCTCCCCCACACTTATCTTCTTCATACACAAGTAAGCTCAAAGAATCATAGGATTTAGGAAGAAAACAAGCGAGGAAAGAGACAACCTGTGTTAGAGAATCTTAAGTCACTTAAAGGAGAAGTTCTCATCCTCGATGAGAATCATGCAATTGTCTTTTGAAACAACTTCTCCCATATTGAATTTTCTTAGTAGAGGTGGCTCAGGATCGATCGGAAGAGGTCCAAGGATATACGGTGGATGTTGGTTCCTCCGATGACCTTTCCAAGAATATGCCTGCAAAGTTGACAAGCAAACAACAGTATCCCATCCAAAAATAGAAACATGGAGAGATTTCAAGTGAAATAAAGACATGTGCAGTTCCAAACTCTCCAAGTAACTATCATATCCAAGGAAATTAATGACACTCCCATCAGTAGGAGTGAGACAATCAGTTAATTGTTGAAAATTCTCTTGTGTTTGCAAAGTGAAAGGTATGAAATCCAACATAGAGTTGGGGTGCACCACTTCATCATTGGAATCACAAGAAATGGAAGGGAAAAGAGTAGAAGAAGAAGAAGAATTTGTCAAATTGGCGCCACCCGAGGGTTCCAAAATTTCAAAGCAATCATGTTTCTTTTCTAAATTGGGTGGCAAATCACAAGAAAGAATCATATGGAAAGATTCATTTTCATTTTCAATATCATCAATTAAAGCATTTGAATCTTTTCGTATGAAACTATCATGTAATTCATTAGAATCAAGAGAAAGATTTTTTTCTAGGCTATAGTCCTTTACACTCACATCAACTATATTGGCATCCACACAAGAGTCAATATGTTCACCATTGTCATGCTTACAGTCATCAACAGTATAAAAAGATGCATCAAGATGAATGGTAGAATCAACCACTTTACTAAATGCTTTCTTTTGAAACTCAACAAGTAAGTGGCATTTGTTATGATAACAGTCAACACATATTTGATCTATCGCACAAGAACATGAAAATATTGCATTCAATTTATCACAATCATTCCTAGTACTATGAAGAGAAACATTTTCAACAATTAAAGCATCACATAAAGAAGAATGAGCACAGTCATCAACAAGTACAATCAAATCACTACTACTTGAACTAATGGGCTGAGCAATTACATTTTCAAACATTTGAGGGGATTCAACAATGATTCCCTCATCCACCTCATCATCACTCAAATTATTAATTGCTTCACAAGTTAAAGTAGTAGGAGAGTCTACTTCTACAAGGATATGATCATTAAAAAATGATAGGGGAGACTCTTCAATGTTCTTTTGTACTTGCTCCACTTCTTGTGCGTGTATGGGAATAGCACTAGAGGATTGGAATCTTTCATTTGTGAAGTGGTATGTGACTCTTGAGCTTGAACTCCTTATTCCTCTTCCATAGGAGAGAAAGACTTCTCTGGAGGTTGGAATCGCACCTTCTTGACTTTCTTAACTTGAATAGATGGATTACATGTAGGCAATGGAGGAAGAGTCTCTAGTGTAATGTTGCACTTAGAAGACTTTTGTGCAAGAAACTCTATTGCTTTCTCAAACTGCTCATTGTCTTTCTTCCATTGCTCCGCTCCTTGTGATGGCTGAATGAGACGCTCAAAGTCCTTAGCCAATCTCACACGTACTTCATCTTGTTGGTTTATTGATCTCATTATAGAGGCCATGCGATTGGCAAAGGTGTCCTTGTGTGACCGCTCCTTATTTATAGTCCGAGTTATTGAACTTTAGAATTCTCCAATGACTTCACCAATAGTAGATTCTTGGGTTGGCACACATGGTTGAGAATAAGGTCTATAAGATGGCTGAAATAGTGGATATAGAGACTCAAGAGATGGATAAGATGGTTGGGAAGTGGGGTGGAATGAAAAAGGAGGTTCATGATATGGCATACGGTTGTATGATGGAGGATTAGAATGTGCTCGTAATATAGGTTGTATGGTGGAGGAAAAGGTTCTTGGTATGATCTATAGGGTAGGTGTGGTGGGTAATGAGGTTGGAATGAGGGTTGTTGGTAGGGGTCATGGTATGAAGGGTGAAATGGACCATGACATTCTTGACCAATCGGACTATCTTGATATCCCAACTTGGCTTGAAGAAGCTGTAATGATTGTTGAATGTAATGGATGCTTTCAAAGATAGATTCTTTCCTTCAGTCGAATCTCCTACAGAAGAGTGAGATTGAAAGGGTAAACCTTGATTACCATTAAACCAAGCCATTAGAAATTCAATCACACAATCCCAATGAATCACAAAATGGGTATCTAACTAAAAACTATAAAAACTAAGAAAAAGAATGAGAAATAAACAAATGCAAGTGAAAAAGAGGAAAAAAGAATTTTAAAATGATAAAAGAAGCAAGTAACCTATGAATTAACTTAGAGACTTGGTGAATTCAAACAAGTGGACTCAAAATCATATCAAATTGAATGCAACAACACCACACAGAAGCTACCAAGCCAAATCAAGGCAAAAATGCAATGAATATTATGCAAGCTACCTAAATGAAAATTCCTAAACTATATGCAAAGAAAAACAAAAAATGCAAAACTAACAAGCTTCACCCGAGTGAACCCTCGTCAAAAGTAAATTTGAAAATTATATTACCTAGGGAACCAATTACTTAGCTCCCTGGCAATGGTGCCATTGATTTGACCGTCTTTGTGTCTTGGGGTCAAATGCAAAATATTTGTATCCAAGAATTGCAGTACAATGCAACACTCAGGTCGTTCTCTCTTCTCGAGAAGCCTTTTATTAAATCCTAAGTAATCTAATTGTCATGCAAATCCAATAAAAGCAAGGGGAAATAGGTTTTGGATTTTTCAAATGAATAGTTAAAAGAAAATACAATTTAATTAAATGCTAAGCTAATATTTTTGGTCCTTTTATAAAAATGGTGAATAGCATGGAATTGAAATTGGAAATATGAATGATAAAATGAACTTTGGTGGAAAATTTGGTGGCTTTTCTAGCTCCTTAAAATAATTTGGGAGTTACTTTTACATAAAGTCAAAGTAAAAACCCCAAGCAATCGCGTTGAGTCTAATTTACCTATTTAATGATTAATCCTACGATCACATTCATAGTCATCTCTTAGATAAATTGTTAAAAGCCACTTGATGTGTGTTTGAAAATCATTTCAATGCATTTATTTCCTCTTCAGCGAGAGCACAATCATGACACTCAATATGAATTAATTCAATTACACACCATAGTAATCACATATAATGTATAATCGCATTAAAATATAAGGTAATAATTTCAATACATAGTCCAAGTACATTAACACAAATATTAACCAACAAGAATAAATAAACACTCATCCAAGCCTCACAAATATGTACCAATGCAGAATTAAACCAATCAATTCACAATTAATACAAATAATAAGCTAATGAAAAATAATGAACTCCCCTTTATAACATATTGAAGCTCTAGCCACATTCTTCACGGGTGAGACTCGTGGAATCAGCCACTCATAGCTATTGATTTACCCAACCCAAGCTGCAGAACCAAATTCCCATAGGAACTGTCGGACTTGAAGCAAATGGTAGAGACAACTTTTTTTCCAGCGAATGGAAGGGGTATAATAGAAATAGAGGAGGCCGACAGGGGTTATGCAGCTCCGACGAGATGAAAACAGAGGAGAAGAGACGCTGTGATGGTGACTCAATGGAGTTGAAGATGACGGCGGTGTTGATGAATCTGATGGTCAGTGGTTGTGATCTCTTCCCTCTCAGATCCCAACTCTCTCTCGCGCAGCGGTGTGATTGGTAGAGATGGAGGTTGACGAGGTAAAAGGACAGACGCTAGCCGGACGTGAAGGTCCGATCTAAACTCCGTTCACGGTGGTGGATGCTGCGATCGTCGCTAACGACGTTGGTGGTAGAGGTGGAAAAGATGCTCTCCCTCGAAGAAGCAAGCTCACAGTGGCACTCTGTGTTTTTGCCTCAGCTCGCGTCTCTTCTCTCTGTTTCTGGTTCTCCAAATCTGAACCTCACCGGTGACAGAAAGGATGGAGGAAAGGGAGTAAAGGTGGCCAGTAATGTTACAGGTAATGCGGGTGATGAGATGCGATGAACCCAGCTAGCGGCGCTCCCCGTAACTCTCGCTCTCAGCTCTGTTCTCTCGGGTCTCCCTCCAACTCGGGTTGAAGAAGAATAATAGAAATGGTCAAAATCTGACCTAACTTCCCGGGTTAAAATACAAGTTTTGATAAGGGACTAAAATAAAATTTGTAAAAGCTCTCATGGAGGGACTATACTGAAACTTCTGAAACCTTCTGAGGTCAGACTATAATTTTCAAATCTTGTGGGTACTGTTCTATGAATTTTCACTGATCCCTTTTCTCTTCACAACTATGTAATTTCAGAATTTTTGGGGCACTTTTTTGTAGTTTTCCCCAATCCTCAAAATAAGTAATTTGAACCTCCAAAATCTCCAATTTCTTCCAAAACACCTACAATGCAAAATTAAGCATAAGATAGCATCAAAAGTTCAAGAAAACATTTGTATAAATAATTAACAAATTTATGATCATTTTCCCCATTTATAATTAATTCAATACAAATAGCCCTAATTAAAATTAATGCTTAATCATGCAATAATGTCTCAGAAAATGCATTAAAAATCCTAATTTAATTATGAAAAATCATATAAAAATATGGTTTGACCAGTGGCACATGGCTATTTATGAAACATTACTTAGTTGTGCAACTATGGAAACCAGAGTTCGATCTTGATGCTGGAGAAGTACCGAAGATCACTGTATGGGTACATATTCCTAAGTTTCCGGTTGATTTTTATGATAAGGGTATCTTATATATAGTGGGTAGTCAGATTGGAAGGGTACTTGAGGTGGATAATAATACTCTTAAACAAACCAAAGGTCGCTTCGCTCGAATATGTGTTGAGGTTGATCTAAACTCCTCGTTGCTTCCTTCACTGATGATATGGTAAGAAAAAACAAATAGTCTATAAGGGTCTACACCTAATATGTTTCTCATGTGGGAGGTATGGACATGGGTCAAAACACTGTCCACACAAGAAAGAATCTGGGGCTTAGGGCGTTTTAATGTCAGATAATGAGTGTGAAGGGCAAACGGTGGATCCGACGCAGATTACTCACAATCCAGTAGCAACAACATATGGTGAATGGATGGTAGCACCCAGGAGGTGATGGATGCAGCGTGGTACCGGAGGAGAGTTGAATGTTAGCCGAGAAGGGGGGCGTCATTTGTGTAGTCACAATAATGTTGGAGGATCAAGATTTACGGTTTTGTTGAACGAGAATAGAAAAGAGAGGGGGAATGAAATCCCTTTAATGGTGCCTAATATTTAGGCCCATGATACTACAAAACAAGAATCTTTAACGACTAATATTCTTAAATCACGTGGGCATTTGCTTAGTACGAAGAAGCACGTGGAGATTAAATCTGGGAATGCAAAAATTGTGGTGAGCAGTAAGACTGATTTGGTGAGCCCAATAGAACATTATCAATAAGTGAAAAATAAAATGGTACCCCAGGGTAATTCTAGTTTAAACAAAAAATGTGGTCAAGTACAGAATGCTGGGGCTTAGTACAAGGGATTAATGAAGGATTCAACAATGTCGCAGGATTTTTGAAATTACAGCCAATAAAAGGAAGTTTGTGTACGTCTTTAAAATCCATAGGTAGGAAAATTCAACTCCTAAAATCTACTCAAAATAGTGCTTTTGACACTATTGATCCAGGTGCTAGTCGGGAGATTAAACATTCAACAAGTATAAGTCCTTTAGGTGAGGAAGGTGATGTCATCATGAAGGAGTCAAGTGAAGATGTATATGGGACTATGTCCTAATATTATCTCCTAGTTTGGGAACCTCTATTTTTATTATATGTCTTAATGATAGTTATGACATGGAATACTTGGGGTGCCGGTGGTGCCTCATCTCGACGTTTAATTTGTGACATTGTTGAGAAACAAGGAGTAAATTTCTTTATACTTTTGGAGCCCAGGCAGGTTGGCACAAAGGCTAGGTTATTGGCTCGGAAGCTTGGAAGTCTAATATACACGTAGTTGAGGCTCGAGGATTCAGTAGGGGTATTTGGCTTTTTTGGGATTCTGGCTGTAATTTTTCGGTTATCTCTGTGGGTGAACAATTTATACACAGAATGGTTAATGCAGGAAATGATAATGAATGGTCCCTCAATATGGTTTATGAACATCCTAATATAAACTCAAGACGCCTGTTATGGTCTTCATTAGGAGACATTTGTCACTCTATTTGTGGGGTTAAGTTGGTGGTTGGTGACTTCAATGTTGTATTGTGTCCTAAGGATAAATGGAGTTTGAAGTTTTAGGAAAGCAATGGAGTTGACAGATTTTTTCGGGACTGGATTGTTGATACTGGTTTGATTGATATTGGTTTCATCGATCCTCAATTTACGAGGGGGACTTCGTCTAATCATAGTAGGATCGATAGAGCTTTGGTGGATGCCAATTGGCATGAACAGTTCCCTAATGCATCGGTGCTTCATTTATCAAAATATAAATCAGATCATTGTCCTATTTTGGTAAATACAGATAAGTTGGCACAAGTTGAGATCAAACATAGGCCTTTTCGCTTCTTCGCACCCTAGGTTATGCATGATAAATTCTCAAGTTTTGTTAAGGATCAATGGAATATAAAGGAAGATTGGTGTGAATCTTTAGAGGTTTTTACAGGGCAGCTGAGAAATTGGAACAAAGAGGTGTTTGGAAATTTAAATTATATGAAGAACAAGCTCTGTAGACGTCTTGATGGCATTAACACCAAAATTGCTCTACTTGGACCATCGGTGAGATTGGAGACTTTGCAACATGTATTGTGGAAGGAACTTGAAAAAATCTTGGCCCGAGAGGAAATAATGTGGCTCTAATACTCCTGTGCTACTTGGTATGTTCAGGGTGACCGCAATACTAGGTATTTTCACTCAAAGGAAAATGCTCGAAGAAGACAGAACCAGATCTTAGCTATTAAAAATGAATATGGGGAACGGTCGTATGATAAGAAAGAAATACGAGATATTGACAATAAATATTTTGAAGAGCTATATACAAACACTAGCATGTACTAGAGGCCCTTGGTTTTGGGTGCACCTACCCTGAGATTGATGTAACAAATGGATGCGTTTTGGGAAGACATGTTGATGACATGGAGATTAAACGGGCTTTATTTGAAATGGGACCACTCAAAGCTCCGAGACCGAACGGGTTCAATCCTCTTTTTTATTAGAGCCAATAGGAAACGGTTGGTCTTTATGTGATATCATTGGTTAAAAAGGTATTTTCTTATCCACAATGGGTCCAGCATATTAATGGTACTCAAATTGTGCTCATTCTAAAAATTGATCATCCACAATCTTTTTGTGATTTCCGCCCAATAAGTCTCTGTAATGTAGTGTATAATATTGTTACAAAAATTATTTCTAATACTCTTAAATATATTATGCCATTGGTTATGGCCCAAAACCAATGTAGTTTTGTGAAGGGGCGCCAAAGTACTGATAATGTTATTCTAATGCAGGAAATAATCCATTCTATGCAGACTATAAAAAAGAAGCAAGGATTCATGGCAATAAAGATTGACTTGGAGAAAGTGTATGATCGGGTCAAATGGAGTTTTCTCTTTGAATGCTTGAATGAGTTAAGGATTCCTGAGGATCTCTGTGACATAATTAAAGCTTGTGTATCTACACCGTAAATGCAACTACTTTGGAATGGGTGTACTGTAAATGCTTTCCATCTTTCCAGAGGAGTTCGGCAAGGCGATCCTATCTCACCATATCTTTTTGTCATTATGATGGAAAGGTTGGGGCACTTAATAAAGACTACGGTAGAAGACGGAGATTAGAAACCATTTAGGTTGTTGCGACAAGGTACGGCTATCTCTCACGTCTTTTTGCTGATGATCTTATTTTGTTTACAAAAGCAGATATGGATCAAACTGGAGTGGTAAAAGCTATACTGGATGATTTTTGTGAGATATCCGGCTAGAAAGTAAACGCTGAAAAGTCACGAATTTTCTTTTCAAAGAATGTGTGACACACGAGGAGCAAAGACATTAGTGAGTTCTTAAATTTTTCCCAGTCTTCCAATCTGGGCAAATATTTAGGAATGCCGGTATTTCATGAGCGAAGCACCAAATCCTCGTACAGATTTATTCTTGATAAGATCGATGCTCGACTAGCAAGCTGGAAGCCAAACATGTTATAAATGGTAGCAAGACATACCCTAGTATCATCAGTTGTGTCAGCCATGCCGTCTTATGCCAACAGATTGTGCCCTTTCCTCTCGGTACTTGTGATGAGATAGACAGGAAGTACATGAATTTTCTTTGGGGAAGTACATCTACAAATCGTAAACCCCATATGGTAGCTTGGGGTCGAGTGTGTTCCCAGGAAAAAGATGGTGGTCTGGGATTAAGACAGGCAAGGATTCAAAACTAGGCCTACATGACTAAACTAGGGTGGAACTTGGTCCACAAACGAGATGCTCTATGGGTTTGTTTCCTTAGGGAAAAGTACAAGACAGGTAGTGATGTGGTGCCAAAAGTGAAAAAACAACGGACAGAATCGAGCACATGGAAGGGGATTAAACAAGTTAGGAAAGTGTAAGTGAGAGTATTTCCTGGAGGATAACAGATGGAGCTTCGGTGTCCTTTTGGCATGATTTATAGGTTCTTTATCTTGATAGATTGGAGAGCTTGGTAACTCAACCCTTAACAAATGAAGTCCGTGAATGGAAGGTAGCAGATTGTACTACTCCGTCAGGTCAATGGGATCTGAATAATTTTGGTTATTTATTACTGAAACAAGTTGTGTTAGGAATTCAAAGAGTCAATATTAACCATAATACTGGTGGCGATATTCCGAGTTGGCGTTGGTCAGCTGATGGTAAATTTGCTATGAATGAAGTGTACAATAGGTTAGCTGGCCACGGGGAGAATCAAAATTATTTTGGATAGAGGCTCATATGGAAACTTAAGGTTCTTCAACAGTACAGACCGTTTATGTGGTTATGCACCCATGGTGGTTTATTGACAAATTTGGCACGAGCTCAACGGAGAATTCACACGAATGAGATGTGCCCCTTTTGTCAAGACGAGATTAAATCAATTCTGCATGTACTTAGAGATTATGTTGTGGTAAAAGAACTCTGGAGTGAGACGTTGCCTAGTCAATGGTATCGACATTTCTTTGATTCAGCAGATAGAAACATTTGGTTAACATGGTGTTTAAGACTTCGGGATAAGATGTATGGCTTCAAGTTTCGACACTGGTTTGCAATTTTATGTAGACACATTTGGTTGGCGAGGAATGAATGTATTTTCAACAATAAATAGTAGAGTAAACAGGAGTTACTGGCGCATACTAATTCAATGTTGTCTTGGGGTATATCTAGTCCCATGCTACAAAGTCCTATGTCCCACCAATTATGGTTTGGTGCCCTCCATCAGCCGAGGTGGTTAAAGTTAATACAAATGGGTCCAGGAATGAAAAGAGTCAAGATGATGTACATATGGTGGGGCAATACGGCATGACAACGGCTGATTTGTTCAACAATTTATGTTTCGGATTGGACACGGGTTGGTGATCACTGCAGAAGCCTAGGGAATTTTGTAGGGTATGAAGTTAGCTTGTGAAGGAGGTTTTAGATATATTATTGTTGAAAGTGATTGCAGTAAAGTATTAGAGCTTATTCAAGGAATGGTCTCTTACAAACATCCGGATGCTACAATAATCTTGGAAATTCAGTTGATGCTGGAATGTGAATGGGAAGTGGAGTTGCTACATTGTTTTCGGGAAGCGAATAGGGTGGCAGATTGGTTTATAAAGAGAGCATGGGATATGGCGGTGGATTTTCTTGTAGTTGATAAAGAGCCTGCTGAAGCTAAAAGTTTGCTCATAGAAGATGTTGTAAACCAAAATATTTGTATTGAGTTAGTGGGGTAGAGCCCGAGGGGCTATATGTTATTTTTCCTTTACTATAAAAAAAAGTGTCAAAGGACATTTTTAACAAGGAATGTTTGCAACCTTTAAAAAGAAGATATACAAAGGATGATTGTTGTAGAATATGACGAAAAGAGTCCAAATATGGTCATCACATTTTTTTTGTGATTGATTGGGCTAAAAGAGTCTAGTATGGGAGTATGTTCGCCCTTATACCACAGGGTCAAGAAAGTTTGGACCTAAAAAAGTGGGTAACCAACCTGTACTCTAATACACTAAATGTTGGCAAAGACCCACAAGTAATGCACTAAAAGTTAAAATAGACTGATCTTTTTCAAGCAACAGTAACAAAGCGGCAACTTTTTTTGTCTTGTGTGATTCCAATGGTTTCTTTCTAGATGGTGAGACACCAATTGTACAACCCTCATCGGCTTTCATGGCTGAATGCATAGCAATGCGTAATGCTTTCCAATATATTTATACAAATGAGCTGGATGAGATCATAGTAGAGTTAGACAATCAACAATTGATAAGAAGCTTAGAAGGGAAGGCCGATGCCCAAGATTGGTGTTGTTTGCCTATCCTAGAAAGTATCCACTTCATAAGGAACTTATGTAGAGTCCAATGTTGCAGATGGATTCCAAGATAAGCTAATCGAGTGGTTGATTGGGTTGCTCGTGCTTTATTGCAAGGGATTTGCCCTATTGACTGGGTTTCAAGAACCCTCGCGCCCTTATACTGCTTATTGAGAAAGGATTTAGAACATAGGATTGAATATTATGAAGCTGGATGAAGTTTAGTGTTTGCTATTTTTTGTTTTTGTAATTTTGTTTTTATTTTCTGAAGTATTTATGATTAGTCTGTAATGGATGTTGTTTTGATTAAGCATTATGAGTTTTCTGGAAAAAAAAGCACTTGAAAGTCACAAACCATTAAAATGCTCAATCTCTTGCTACAACTAATGAAAATCAACTTTAACCAATAACCTTAATGTGACAATGCAAGACTAGTAAATATATATCTATTTTACTAACAAATCATTCATTTATCAAGTAAACTTCAAGTCAAACAGAATTTAAACCAAGTTCTACACCTAGATTAACTCTCTTAAGTCGAACCCAAGTGAACAAATCAATTTAAATGGTGATCATACATTTAGAAGCATTAAGCAAGGAATAAAATCAACACATATATATAATTGACTACCAAAAGAGAGAAATATTCAAGTTTTAATTCATACAAAGGTTCAAAATAGTTTTAGAATCAGAGTTTTGCAACTCATATTAAAAAAATAGCCATAAATACAGCTAATAGTTGATGGAATATTTTAAAATGAAGATATGTGTTTTTTGTAAAGTCATGTTCATTGAATTAAGGAACTTATGTGAAGGGTTTTGTAGAGATTTATAACACTAAAGGCCACCAAGGTCATGTCCTTTTAGTTTCTAATGACATCTATTAAAAGATGTGGTATTTACTACTTAGTGGAAAGTTGTGTTGGTTTTTTAAGAAAACCCTACATATCATAAAGGTGTAACCCTTCATAGAGTTATTTTAAATAACTATTAGTTATTGAAGTTATTCTGATTCATGAGGGTTCATTAGTCTGACATCCAAGAAGTGAAGAATCACACTATTGTTCAATTTTTTCAATAAATAAAGCCTTATAATTAGTTCTTCCCCCCCAAAAGCATAGCTTCATTAATTTTCATTGGCTACAACCAAGAACCAATAACTCTCTGTCTCATCCCTAGCCAAGGCCAACAATTTTCTACCTGTATCATTTGCAGAGGCCAACAACTCTATCTTGTCTCTAATTGAGGTTAGAAAATATGTTGGTTGGGGCCAAAGACTCATCTTTTTTATCATCTTTTCTTGTCTTGACATGGTGTCTTGACTTTTTAAACTCATTTTCAACTTCTTAGTCGTTGATTTGAGTTTCAAATCGCTCCACATATGCACTAGTGGAGAAATGGTTTTTTATACCGGTTAAAATTGATTTTTTAGACTAGTTTTGGATCCGATCTTGATACAGCCGGTCTTAAAAGTATGTTACTTTTAAGACCGGTTTGGTAACCGGTCTTAAAAGTCTCACTTTTAAGACCAGTTGTATTAATAACCGGTCTAAAAGTAACAATTTTAAGACTGGTTATCATGAGCACTGGTCTTAAAAGACCTCTTTTAGAAGGCAATTTACATAACATTTTTAAGACCGGTTATACATAAAATCGGTCTTTAAAATTTAATTTTAAGACCGGTTATATGCATAACCGGTCTTAAAATAGCTTTTAAGACCGGTTATTTTTATAACCTGTTTTAAAAGTGTTATATTTTTTTTAATTGTGTGTAATTAGGTTAGTTATCAGAATGCATCCTAGAATTACTACCTCCATTGCCATACTTATTAAGTGTCATATGGTGTTTAGTTTGCTTCCACTTACCATGTCCTTTTGCTTTAACCTTTCACTTATCATTTCCTTTTGCTTTAACCTTCTCATTGAATTAGGAACTTGTAACATGTCATATATCCTCATGTATTATGTTTTGTTTAAAACCTATATATATGTATAAATGAATTCAACCATGTCATATCATGCAACCAACAAGTCAATTCATCAAAATATACAAAAACCATATTAAAACTAACAAACATGTCAAATCATGCAACCAACAATATTTGCAACAAACCAACATGTCAATTCATCAATATATACAAAACAATTCCACAGTTTTATAAGAACTGACTGTTGTAAAATTTTATAAATGAATTCAGCACAACAATTGCGAATGTGCTCAATATCTTCTTCTAGAAAGGGGTCAGCAAGTTCAAACATCTGAAACACCAAAATCAGGAAAAACATTAACTTCACTTAAAAAAAATAAAAGTAATACAAAATTTTTAAAATATATATACATTTACCTCTTCAATAAGTTTTGTCTTGCCTATGGTAATAATATTATACATGTGCCCCGGAACATACAACCCACAGAAGTTAGACCCCGGTGGTTGCCTACGGGTTTGAAAAATAATATGATATCATTAAAAAAAGTATAAAATTAAAGCATACCTTATTATTGAATACGTTCTTAAAACAAACCAATATGTAACTAATCTTTGGCAAGATTTATGTAGGGTCTTTTACCTCATGCATAGGCTTACCACAATCAGTGTGTTGGAATGTTTGCATAGCCCTATATCATCAAAATCACAAATATTACTTATTTTACACAAATTCCATAAATTTTGCACACGAAAGGTAATTAATAATGTAAGAAAACTTACGCGTTTAAGCTCTTCTTCAATTCACTAGTTGGCTTGCTGAGGTGGAGGGAGCATAAGAGGATGACATAATAACTCTTTTTGTACAAAATAATCAATTGCCAATTATCACTAAAAAAAGGGAAAAATTTTAAGCAAATATAAAACATTATGTATATTAGGAAATATAAATTTTTTTCTCACCCATGCAAATATGGAGCCAAGAAACACTCAATTGAGGTTTCACTAAGCCTGTATGATAAGTATGTGTGTCTGATAGAAGCAGTGGTCTCTTTGTCGTAGAGTTAAACTGGGCATAGGAGTCCAAATTTATTGGTTTTGCCAGAGTCAATCAACCTACGATGCATGCACCTACAATAATTCAAGCGGGGACATTAAATCAAAGTTTAACGGTGTAATTTGTAAAATATTAACTTCCAATTTGAGAAGATACTTACATCAGAAAGAGATGGACAATCAAAATCGTAAGCTGTTGTAGATTAGCTACCAGGGATATTAAATCATCCCTTTCAAGATAGCATTGCGCCCTTGACTTACCAACAGTTGACTCAGTAGACCAATCTCTTGTTTCAAAGGACGTATCATATGCCATCAGAATCACTTGCTGCATGACATTCAATGGAGGCCGTGAAACATCTTGAGTAGAGGGAGGTGGAGGTGGAAGTGGAGGTGGTAGGGATTCCTCAGCTCGATAAAAAATAAGGTTCTTTAGCCACAAAATGAAAGAGTTGATGACATCGCCCACAACCTTGAAGTCATCAATAGGGATAGGGAGAGGTGTATCTACAACGATCACCTCTTCAACTGCCACTCTGACTTGATCATCCTTTATTTCTTGGTGGTGGACAGTTGATCCCAAGTTATGCACGCTCCCTCGTGCAACCAATCGTCTAAGAGGATCCTCCACAAACAAAGTCACAAGGCTCACCAATTTCTTTTCTAGGACCCCCTGATGGCTAACAAATGCAACTCCCTTTAATGCTCTGTTTAGGGTTTAGGGAATGAGCCTGGGGAGCACTGGTATCTGCTTGTCTTATGCTCGTCATGATCATCCATTCCACCTTTATCTTGCTGAACCTTTCTTCAACTCTCGAATCAAATGATGCTTCTACCTCAGCCCTAGCTTCCACCCTCACAGTGACCAATATACGCTCCATCTTCTCCTTAGTCACCATACTACTTGAGGAACGGTGTGGGGGTGTTCCAAAGTAATCCCTTATGCCTACCCCTCCTTTAATCCCCCTGACACGGCCGGGATGCTCAGGTTTTCTTGTATCTACGGTCAGGATGTCATTTCTCCCATCCGACCTAAACGATCCCTCGACTTGTTGTTTTTGAAGCTCCTCCTATAAGACTCAAATGACAAATGTTAGTAATGAAATTTGTTTACTAAATAATTAATAACAACAAGTCAACAACAATACTTACAATTTTTTCATCGACTATACGAGATTGTTCACACGTATAAGACCCGCTCCTCTTTTAGTGAGTGAACAACCACTTCTCTTCGCGACGTATCAGAGATAGTGGAGAAAGAAGAACAGAAGAATCGGATTGAGCTGCTTCTTCCAATCTCTTCCGTTTGGCCACCAACAAGTTTTTTTCGGCCTTCTATAACCCCCACGAGACATTGTAGGGGAGCAATCATTCTTTCTATCACTCTCTTGGGCCTTTTTCCTTTTTTCCTGCAAATAAGAAATCAAAATTAAGTCATTGTAAATCAATAAAGACAATTCATAATTCATAAGCAAATCAAATGCAAAATAAGTCAACTCATCAATGCTTCTGAAGTAGTCCGAAGCCATCTAAATTCTTGCCAAGTTTGTTCGTCAATAAAAGAATACTGATCGCACAGATTAGGACAAGGCTAACCTTTTTCCACCTAGATATGCACATAATTGTTGGCTAAACTTATCTTAAACTTCCTCCAGTGTTCATCACAATACGTCATTGTCTTGTCATACAAGACTTCACTCTCAGGAATGTCATATGTGAGTTGGATAGTTTCTCAAATATGTTGCTTCACACTTTTATCCACATTTCTCCACTACTCTATCAAGATACTAGGCTTGTTGCGTTCTAGGAGGCCGACAAAACTCCTATACCGGCTTGCATTAGGCTCGATTGGTTTCCACTAACTATCGAATTCAATCGAAATCTTCCCCGTATTCCGATTGAGAGGAATGTCTCTCAATGGGATGGCTCTCCTACCTCTTTGTCTAGGCCGGTTACATGGCTCACTGTGTTCCTGGCTAGGAGCATCGCTAGACTCACTTTGATTTGGATTAGTTGGATCGGGAGTACCCTCATTAGGACGACTCATTGTCTAAAAACACTTTAAGGACACTATTTAAGGATAGTTAGTGATAGTTTAAGGAAATTTTGCTACACGGCACTATCTACAAAGGCATCGTTCAAAAGCAATTCCCAAGTTATGTAAACATGAACAAATAATTAATTGTAATGCACAAGTTGAACGTACATGCAAAAATAGGAAGCAATGTCAGCACAAGTTGAACATAAATGTATTAGGAGGCGGACTCAGAAGCAAAAATAGGAGGGATGTTTGAACAAGTTGAACAAACATAAATGCATTCGGAGGCAAACTCAGAAGCAACACCAACGTTCATATCAAGCAATATCAGCACTACATTATCTAGAGTTTTACTATATTGAACATGCAAAAATACATAACCAAAATTGAACCCTTCTCATACACGACCAAAATAAACCCAGGTCCACAGAAGCATAAGGACATTAACCTCAAACATAAATGCATTATGTAAAACTCTTCAGAATAATTAACGGTACATTCAACCTTTGCTTGAGGATTCTCTTCCTTCTCTGGATTTGAACAGTCTTTAGCCACTTTACGATTCGAGTAAGGTCTCTCTTAGGAGGCAATGGACGCTTCTGAAAAGTGAGTTGACGACTTGCAACAAGAATGGAACAAAGAAAATGGAGACCAAGTCATCTCACAATTTCAATGAAATACCCAAAAATAAAACCATTAATTTAATTGAACGCCTGGCAATTGAAACACAAACCTGACAATAAAAACGAGGTTGAAAACGAAACCAATTAGAGGGAGCAAACGATGATAGCCTTACGGCAATGTATTCAACCGTAAATCACCGTTGACGACGGCGAAGTTAAGGATGAAGGAAAGAAGGGGAAAGGAGGAGCTGTCGTGAACCGACGAAGGGGTTTTGTTGATGTGCTTGAGTCTCAAATTTCAGAGTTAAAATTAGGCGCGTTTTGAAATCAAAGTCAGTTTTAAGACCGCTTGTAAAAGTAACCGGTCTTAAAATTAATATTTAAAACCGGTTGTTAATTACAACCGGTCTTACAAATAGAAACTTTTTAAAACCGATTATTAAATAATAACCAGTCTTAAAGTTTTAATATTTAAGATCAGTTTTCATGTACAACAAATCTTAAAAATAATAACCATTTTATTTTTTTAATTGTCTTTAATTCAGATAATATTTTCTAGACCGGTTATATTTAGAACCGGTCTAGAAAATATATTACATGTATTTATTTTTTTAATTGTATGTATTTTAAGACCAATTTTTATTATAACTGATCTTAAAAATACTTTTAAGACCCTTTTTAAATATAATCGGTCTTAAAAATAATTTTAAGACCCGTTATAAATATAACCGGTCTTAATATTTCATCATAATTACAAAAATGCCACCGGTCATATTTTTAAGACCTTATCCGATATAACCGGTCTAAATGTTCCGGTCTAAAAATCCTTTTTTATACTAGTGATGGCTCAAATAATAACCTATTAGAACAAGTTATAAAAGCCAAAGTTGATGAAATACGACAAAATATTCACACTTTAACAAAAAATTTTATCACTTTAACCCAAATATCAACTAGGTGCATTTTTCTTGTATATGTATCCTCAAATATGTATGAATTTACTAAAAAGTGTGAGAAATTATAGGTAAATGTGCTAAAATGACATGAATATCATGAGCAACAACAATTTTTAAATTTGTATTCCTCATTTAGGGAATTTAGAGGTTTTGTTAGTTGGCATTATATTGAAAAGATTTTTATTCATCCTAATAAAATAGAAAATATTAAAGACATAAAAAATATTAAACATTTATGTTGTCTGTAAGAATGGGGAAGGAAGATTATGAGTTTTCACCTCAAATGCCAAAATAAAAAGTGAATATATTAATTTCGGGTGAGCAATGGTTTGAGTAGGATACATTAATTTCATACTGAAAGTTACCAATTTATCGTAAAATATGTAATTTTTACACAACTCAAAAGTTGAGCACAATTTGAATCACGAAATTTCCAATTACTCCCAGCTCTGAGCTATATAACTAATTTATATTATTTATAAAAATATACGTTGATTTGTTAAGCGGGAATTATATTGAGGTCTCAAGAAAATAAATTATTACTATCAGATCCCATGAAATCATGACAATCATGTGAAATCTCAAGGGACTTGTGGGCGATTTATTTGAAATGTAGTAAGACAGGTTTACTTTCACTTGTCATTAGTACCATATTGACTTGTCCATTGAAATGTCCTGATTTGTATGAATAGTATCATGACTTGTTATGCTCTAACTTGTCAAATATTGCACCTTAAGTTGATATTAGTGGTATATTTACTTGTCAATTAAAAAGCCCTGACTTGTCATTGGCTATGACTTATCATGTTCTAACTTGTCAATTGGGGAATAAATCATAGAAAATCCCTAAATTTATGCCAACAAAAAAAAAAAGGGTTTCAAGAAAACAAATCAAATGTCAACTTACAACTTCATATATTTTAACTCAAACAACTTCATCATGTATTTATAACAAATACCTCGTTTCAAATAATGATGGATGGCTTACTATTTCTCCTACTATCTCCAACCCATTAAGGAATCATGTTAAAAAAGTGGGTAAAAAAATAGCATTATGAATTTTATTTTATTTTTTTTGGAAGAAAAAAGGATAGCACCTCCAAATTTTACTGATAGCCCTTACTTATGGTGGGGGAATACCGTGCTTACATCAAATATTACTACACACAAATGCAAACAATAGAAGACGACTTTCTCACACCTAAACTCTTAATGCCAAGACATCACAAGCCCAAAAAAAATAAAATAAAATAAAATAGTAAAAATCATACAGATACAAAACTAGAAAACAGTAAAAATAGAATGGACAAAAAAAGAAAGAAAGATAAACATCTTAAATAAGGCCTAATTCAACTTTTTTTTAATCAATTCCTAATTCAACTTTTTATATCATCGAATTAAAAAGAATAACATCCAATGATCTTGTGACTTAATGGCATATGAAAGCTCCCTTGTGAGTGAAGTTATGAGTTTAATCCCTCCTATACATCCAAGCTGTCAGAGTTTTCCCTCTAAATCAAAATAAAATAAAATAAAGACCTATCGAACTTATCTTGATTCATCCTTTGAAAAATTTGATCATCAACCTTAAATTTGTCGGTGACTATGATTGAACCAAACACCTCAAAGGACATTTTCAGCCAGGAATGTTTGCAACCACTCATACAGAGTCATGTTTTCATTTCAGAGAGAGAGAGGAAGGAGGGGGAGAGGTTTTCACTCTTGAATTACCTGAATTGTTGTGCCAAATTCCAAGCCACTGCAAAAAATAGACAGCTCTGAGTTTGACAGTTGTATTAATTCAAACATAATAAAATTTAATCACATGATGATTTGTGCAGTAACTTGGACAGAATTTTGAATGATGCACCTGGGAATAATAAATATACTCTTTTTTCAAAGACGTACTTGAATAAAAGTAAGGGAAAATACCAGCTAGGTCCTAAGCTACAAAATTAATCTTAAAAAAGTCCCTTTACAAATTCCAATGTCACAAAAGTCCCTAGGGACTTTTCTGACAGCATTTCCCTTTGAGCAATTACTAAAATAGCCCCCACTTGTAAAACGAGCTTAAGGTGTTGTAAACGTAGCAACAAGTGTTGTAACATAAACCATTTAGACTTTCTTTCTCCCAAGTTGTAAACGCCGCTTATGATGTTGTTAATATAACTGAAGATGTTGTAAATATATTTACAACGTCATAAGCGGCGTTTACAACTTGGGAGAAAGAAAGTCTAAATGGTTTATGTTACAACACTTGTTGCTACGTTTACAACACCTTAAGCTCTTTTTACAAGTTTTTAAGCTACGTTTACAACCACTCCCACTAGGGCAGTAGCTTGTACAACAAGCCACAACTTAGGCACCACTTTCTTCTACCATTGTTTACAAGATGTTCTGCAATATTTACAACATCTTCAGTTATATTAACAACGTCATAAGCGGCGTTTACAACTTGGGAGAAAGAAAGTCTAAATGGTTTATGTTACAACACTTGTTGCTACGTTTACAACACCTTTAGCTCTTTTTACAAGTTTTTAAGCTACATTTACAACCACTCCCACCAGGGTAGTAGCTTGTGCAACAAGCCAACACTTAGGCTCCACTTTCTTCTATCATCGTTTACAATATGGTCTGCTATATTTACATCATCTTCAGTTATATTAACAACTTTATAAGCGGCGTTTACAACTTGGGAGAAAGAAAGTCTAAATGGTTTATGTTACAACACTTGTTGCTACGTTTACAACACCTTAAGCTCGTTTTACAAGTGGGGGCTCTTTTAGTAATTGCTCAAAGGGAAATGCTGTCAGAAAAGTCCCTAGGGACTTTTCTGACATTGGAATTTGCAAAGGGACTTTTTTGAGATTAATTCTGTAGCTTGGGACCTAACTGGTATTTTCCCTAAAAGTAACTTACTGGCTTGTAAAGGAGTTCAAAAAGAATAATGGGAAAATCCCTCTAAAATATGGTGGAAATAGAAAAATTTTTATTCAGTGTATTGAAATTGAAAAATCTGGATCAGGCCACTGTCAATATGGATGAACAATGCGGGCGGCGCCAAAAGACGATTTTGCCTTTCAGTCCTCATTCTCGCCACTTCAGAAATAACAACACGCGGTTCTTAATTAACAACTCCGGATTCTTGATTAACAACTCCATTTCATCTTTTTTTTTTCACAATAATAACACCGGTCTTGTTATTAACAATTCCGAATTCTTGATTAACAACTCTGCTTTATTCTTCCACATATTCGCACCTCAAAAATATATTGTTGTTAATGTAAAATACGGTGTTGTTAATAAAGAAAGAGGTGTTGTTATTAGCCCTAAAACTTAAATTACGAAGTTGTGAAACAATAAATGAGAGTTGTTAATGTAGAATATGGTGTTGTTAATAATAAGACCGGTGTTGTTATTGTGAAAGTAAAAAGATGAAATTGGAGTTGTTAATAAAGAATATGGAGTTGTTAATCAAGAATTTGAAGTTGTTAATAACAAGACCAGTGTTGTTATTGTGAAGAGAAAAAAAGATGAAACTGGAGTTGTTAATTAAGAATACGGAGTTGATAATCAAGAATCTGGAATTGTTAGTTAAGAACCGCGTGTTGTTATTTCTGAAGTGGCGAGAATGAGGGCTAAAGGGCAAAATCATCTTTTGGCACAGCCCGCACTGTTCATCCGTACTGACAGTGGACTGATCCGGATTTTTTAATTTCAATGCACTGAATAGGGAATTTCCTATTTCTAATGTATTTTAGAGGGATTTTCCCAAGAACAATTAAGTAAAAGGACTTGAAGTAACTCATTGAACAATTAAATAGGGAGAAATTTTCCAGCAATAAGAGAAAGGCATGCTTCAAGAGGTTGAGAGTAAAGAAAAGTACTAAAAATAAGAAAAAGATACTTAGAAATTAATTTCACTCAAATGAATCTGTCTACACTCGATCTACAAATAAGGGAGAAATAATTTTCGTGGATTAATTGAGCAAATCATATAATTAAATAGTGAGGAACATTTTACATTGTAGCATTCAATATGCAAAATGTAATAACACTGTCTCTGGTCCTTTGTTTTTTTTAAACTAACATTCTCAATTTTTGCCGGATTTTATAAGTAATATTCTTTCACATAGGTTTGGTCTTAGATATAAGAAATGATTTTTTCCATTTTTACCCCCAATTATTTTCGCTTATTTTTTCCCACACATTCTCTCTCACTCACCATCTTTAAAAATAAGGGTACATTTGAAAACAATTACATTTCTAACACATTACATTTATTATGTTTAACTAATCTTACCAACAATCTTGATTTGGGTGACCTTAGTAGCTGTTGCTTATAAAAATGTGTCGAAAGGGAGCATTAAACGAGTAATTGGAGCAAGGGATCAAATCAGTGCTACCTTGAATCCATGTCCGAAATGTGGGAGATTTTGGGCCAAATATCCTCATCGTGGTCGCGGCATTGTTCTAAGAGAAACCCATAATCACAAATGTGGAGCCTTTGCAGAAAAGGAGGCACAATTTCTGCTTCTATTTTCTCAATGTTGGGAGAATCCAAAATTTTTAGTTCTTGAAGAGAGGTTAGATGCTGAAGCCCCTCGCAATGCCATGTCTCATATGGAGAATAGATGCAAAACTGAATGATATTTGGAAGGTGATGCAATTCTGTAAGACTTGATAATAACTTGTCACACTCTCTTATCTCAAGTCGTTTTAAACTTGACAGTAAGGATCTTGGTGAAAATGGCTCCAGTTCTGGATATCTTTTTATAAATAGCTCTTTTAAACTTGGGAGAAGATGTTTCATGTCATCAAACAAAGGACCTCAGAAACTTGCAATTACAAATGGAAATCCTTTGGAGACGATGAAAATGTGCCTTTGAAACCAAATCAAACTTGAGATTGTCACAATCTGCTATAGCTAACACTTTCACTGAATGGGGCATGTGAATCACTGGAAGTGGCACTGCATCAGGACAATCCCCGACAATTAAATCTTCAACAATTAAGTACATATTATCCTACAGATTCTGCCCATAATTCCAGATCCTTCAATATCTCTCTCTCTGTCCATGAAAATAGAAATAATGTTAAAAATATAGAACAAAACTTTCAATATCTCTCTCTCTGTCCATGAAAATAGAAATAATGTTAAAAATATAGAACAAAACTTAAGTTTTGAAGGCCACAATTGTAACAACATTAATTAACAGTAATAAAAAACTATAGAGTAAAATCCTCTGGTCTCTCACACTAGCTATATGATGATGAATAAATGTGATGAAACATTTAAATTATGAAATTTTATAATAATAATAATAAAAATTAATTAATTTTATAACATTAAAAATTAAGTTTGAAAAAATATGTATTATAACTATTTTTTGGTTATAAAAAATTATTTTTTAGCAAATATAAATGTTTAAATAAATATTATATGTTAAATAACAGCATATCCATTCACCTTCGTTTGTTGCCATGGTCTCACGCATGCTGCTAGAAATTAGCGGTGATATCTTTGTTACCCTCGGTTTGGTTGATGCTTTAATTTGGCCGTCGATTTGGTTAGTTGTTATTGTTTTAATGTTTTATATGGATTTTTTTATGTCTAGTGTTGTGTTAACCTTCATTTAGTTTTGTGCATGATGTGTGCTGATGTCCTTCTTGTAGTTATCTTTGCGTACCTATCCTTCTTCATAAAAATGTTAAAGTATGGTATTTTGACTGCAAAATGAAAGTTCAAGAGTCAAGCTTAATGGCCAATTAATGATTTGATTGATGAAAATAAAATCGTAAATTTATAAGAAATGCTAGTTTAACATATATTTTAATTTTAATCAAGATTTATATACAGTTTCAAAATAGAGTAGAGGTTTCGTAATTTAGATAAAATATGAAAGTTAATGCAACTATGAAATGGTAAAATCTTGTTGTGAATGAGCAATTTTAAATAAAATTTATGCTTCAACAAGATGTTGCCATAGCATAAACTTCTAAAACAAGATAATTCATTATATTTTCAACAGAAGCTAAGTAACTAGCTACATGCAAGGCTTCTAAAGAGCAGCCAAGTTTAACACCTTCCAAAACAAGCCAAGACTATTGGCTACAGTGAAGCCAAGTTATTAATTGATTTTAGGAATAGTCAATTTTGACACTCTCCATTTATTTTTATAAGATACAAATAATTAAATTATGTATATTAAAAATATGGTTAAAATTAGTTAAATATAATAAATATGTTAACAATGGAAATCATTTTTCAAATATACCTCTATCTCTCTCATGTAAATCATGGGTTAGGCCCACTTGGATAGTTAATGGAGTTTGAATAACTACTATTGGTATAGTAATTAATGAAAAAAAAATTAAAAATGATAATAAATATTTTCAATAGGTCTTTGGAGTCTCTTATAAATTGGAACAAGTATCCTTCCTAAAATTCCCTTTAAAAAAGGGCTTTGACCAAGAAACGATTAGCTTATCAGGAAAGTAACTATAAAGTTCCTCAGAAAAATCGAATCTAATATCATTTCCTAGCAAAAAGATATATATGTGTGTGTATAAGAAAAAAATTATTCGATAAATATTTTTGAAATATAGTTTATTTGAAGAATATATATATATATATATATGAGGATGTATATTAAAATAAGTAATATATATGTTATGATAAAAATATATTTTGGTAAGTATTACAAATAATATCAAAATAAGCAATTTTTCTACCAGAAGAGAGTGAAATACGCACAAACTAATATTATTAATTTTTAATATTATTAAATACAAGAAAGAGAATATTTTAATTTCGGGATTTAATTTGTTCAACGTTTGAAAAATGTCACAGAATGTGCGTCTATTTACGATTTTTCACTAACTTTTTCTTATATATACCCTCCAAACATGGCGCCCTGCTAGATCAAGGACAAAGATGGGGCCGGGGAGGGGGTTCTATAGACACAGAGAGAGGAAGGCTTAAATGAGATGAGGGAATAGGTAGAAGGAGATTGAGAAGAAAAAATTTGGAAAGAACCCACCAAAATATAATATAATTCGGAAAGAGGAAGAAGGCCGAGAAAAAAAGATAAATTAAAGAGATACAGCTCCAAAGTAAATTTATTTTTTCTCTTACTGAAAATTAATCTGAAACACTTTCGTTTCACATAATTTTAACCACCAGGTCTCAATGAGGTCACTGTAATTTTTTTTATTATCAAGTTCTTATAGTTTCATTTTATTTTTAATCAAGCCCCTATGGTTTCAAACGTCTGACAAAATTAAAAAAAAAATACATCGACCTAATAAAAAACATATTATATAAGCCTAATTAAAAGTTAAGTGAAACTACAGGGACTTGATAAAAAATAACTACATAAAGCTTATTAAAAATCAAGTGAAACTATAGGACTTGCATATTAATAATTTAATCTTTCATAGTTTTCCTTTCGCTCTCTATTATAGTTATATTCTTTTAGTTCTTCCAAAGAGTCAGAATAAAATAAAAGAAAAATATAAAAAAAAATAAGTCGATGATGAGATAATAAAGTCACAAGCGGTAAAAAATAAGAATACCAATGGTAGAATAAAAAGGCAGATGAAGGAAAATATTACCTTCATAATTCATATTTTCCTCGACATCTTTCCAATCTTGTCGTTCTTGTATTTTTTGCAACAAGTTGGGATCAATGATGCAACTTCTAGGGTCCACGAATTGAATATTTTCTAAGTTACTTTGTAGATTGTATACATGAACTCCAAAAAAGATTTCCTTTGCTTCGCTCTCAAAGGAAATCTCCACTTGATTCCACTTATTTAAGAGGGGGAGTTCAGTACTGAGAATTATGCTTTGCATATCACATATATATACGTGATCAGTCGTTATTGTTGACAGTAAAAGCCGCATAGAAGAAATAATATCCACCTTGGTGTCATTGATGCGCACTGAGAATTCAAAATTGCGGACATGATGCCGGTGATCTTTAAAAAGAATCCAAAGAGAAGCCATTGGGAATACGTTACGAACCCAAAATGATACAGAACTTCCTTGATTATGATAATGGAGCCTTTTTGGAAGTATTTTTCCTGGAAAAACAAAGTTTCTTTTCCCAGGTTGAATGTTTAATGCCTGTCAATTGTGTATTGCCAAAAAAGAAAAGTTAACTAAGATGTAAGGAATAAAAGAATATAATTATAGAAGGAGAGCTAAGGGGAGTTGAGAGAGAGATACCTGCTTCAATACTTTGCTTTTGGATGACTCAGTCAATGATGTGCAACACATGGCACTAAATTTATCCAAGTTTGGTGGCATCCCTCCAATATGCTCAAGTTTAATGCAATTATTCAACCAAAGATATTTCAAATTGTGATATTCTTTGATGCATTCTGGAAGAATTGTGAAATTGTTAAAGCTCAGATCTAAATGTATCATATTAGCGAAGTGGGAAAGACAAAAGGCAAGAGAGTCATCTGATAAATTGCAATTTGAGAAACAAAGCTGTTTCATTTTCAATGACATGGTCGAGCAATACAAGCTTGCTTCATCCCCACCTTCACGCATCTTAAAATGACTCAATCCTTCACAAAAATTTGTTGTTAGTTTCCAAAGGTTTGGTAATGTACAAATGCTAGCTGGTAGCTGCTTAAGATTAGGACATTTCTCCATGCTTAAGGTTTCAAGTCCAATAAGATTGCAAACTGAAGATGGTAATTTGGTAATTGCTGTCTTGTCCAAATTAAGTGTTTGCATTTCTTTCATCACGATTGATATTTCTGGAAATGTCTGAAGACTTGAACAACCAAAAAGGTTGAGATGCTCAAGAGATGTCAACCTAAGGTGAGAAGGCAAAATCTTCAAGTTGTTGCATCGCATAGCACTCAATTCTCTCAACTTATTTAAACTTCCAACTGAATCATGAATTTCAATTAAATTTGTGCAACCATCAAGCCACAATTCTGTTAGATTAGAAGCTCCAAATAAGTCTGGTATTTGCTGTAGAAATTTGCAATTTCTTAAATTCATAATACTTAAATTCGGAAACTTCTGCAAAACAAAAATCAATTTACTTTTAGAATTAGGCAAAGAAACAAAAAAAAAGTACTATGGTACTTGTAAATATACTCACCTTATCAAATGGTTGGAGCAATTCACAAGAACTGTAGGACAAATCAAGGTAGACAAGTTGGGTCGGGCGCATTTGGCGTGGTAAAAATTTGAAAGAATATCCTTTCCATTCCAACCACCTTAAGCTACTTGGTAGATATTTTGCACTTTCAGAAAAGCAAACATTTCTTATCACAAGCATTTTGAGATTTTTCATCTCCTCAAGTTCCTCTCCTTTCCATTGTACTTCTATACTTCCAGGAAAGTCTAGAATTATGACTTCAACTTTATTAGTTCCCTTGCAAAATGAAAAGCACATAATAAATTTCAAAACTTAAATATTATAAATCATTAGGAAATTTTAGAAAAAGTGAACATGCATGTTGAAGATCTTACTGTGTCTTCTTGTATGACATGAAGAATATCTTGATAAAACCATAATCTGCTCTGTTCGCCAGGCTTATTTGGTGACTCTTGTCGAACAATTTCTTTACCTACATCTTCTATCAAGTCGTGCATTGTTACACAAGCTTGTTCAATCTTTATAAGAGATTTATCAATCAACGTATCAATAGCATATGTTGGCTTGATCGCACGAACACATAGCAAGATATCGATGATATTTGCTAATTTCTCTCCATTGAAAAAACAAGCCAAGTCAAGGAAAACTTGTTTCTCCACTTTCCCTAAAGTATCATAGCTTAATTTCAAAGCATCCAAAACTCTTTCATTCGGCGTGCTTTTAAATTGTTGCAATGCAGAATTCCAAAGATTGACGCCTTTATCACCCAAGTTAGAACCAATCACTTCTAAAGCTAATGGGAAGCCACACGAGTAATCTACTGCACGATTGCAAACCTCCACGTAGTTGGAATCCACATTTTCTTTTTTAAAGGCATACCAACTAAGCAACTTTAGAGATTCCTCACTATTTAATCCCTTAACATCATAAATGCTTTCAATACAATGACTCTTTAATAGTTGCTTATCTCTGGTGGTGATGATGATTCTACTCCCACAACCAAACCAATTACAACTTCCAGCAAGTGCTTTTAGCTGGTCCGATTCGTTAACATCATCAAGAATCAAAAGAATCTTCTTTTGACTAAGCCTACATTGTATTATCCGTATCCCTTCATGATAATCACCAAAATTGAGATCTTTTGCCATGACTAATTTAGCCAATAATGTCTCTTGAAGATGTGACAAACCATTTGGCTCTTTAGATCGCTTTCTTACATTGGAAAGAAAACATAAGCCTTCAAAATTATCAGCAATGGAATTATATAAAGCTCTAGCAATAGTTGATTTTCCTATTCCACCAGCTCCCCAAATTCCTATCATTTTAATTTTCTCAGTGGACCAAATATCTAAATAAGAGATAACTTCCTTCACTCGAGGTTCAAGTCCAATGGGATACTCTGTAACATGTAAAGGCTCCTGGTTAATCCTAGTAGCAACTTCATCAGCGATCCTTGTAATACACTCTTGTTCATTAGCAATCCTGACCAATTTGTAAAGAGTATACACTTTTAGTCAACTAAACATTAAGATATGCCACTTTTAGGTATAAAAACTTGGTTGCATTCCCCATTCCTCCCAATAAGATAGTGTCATTCCGCATATAGTAAATGATGGAATATGAGAGGTGCAGCATTTTTTTAAAAAAAAATAAATCCTAATTATTAGAATACCATTAAGTTTATAATATAAAAGATAAATAAAAGTAGTTTTATACACTTATAAGTGTGTACTAATGGTGTTCCATCTTGTTAGTGATATTCAGCCGCTCTGCATATAAGGAGGAATACATCATGCTTGGTTACTGTTTCTCTTTTTTAGGAAATTAAAAATAAATAGTTTCTCAACGAGTTTTCATAGAAATACTCAGCATATTTCTCAAATATTGTTACCCCAACTAAAAAGGAACCAAACTAGCCAAGGCGTCATAGAGTATGTGCATGTTGCTGTAAGATGGAAATTGCGATTAACTGTTATTATAATAATAAGAAAAAGAGTAAGGAGATATACTTGGGTTTGAGATGACAGCCTTTGAGATCAGCGGCTTGAGACAGAGCCAGCCTCCATTTTTCCACCTTGTGCCTCTTGTCTTTGAATCTTTCCTCCAGTCGAGCCAACGCTTCTGCATAACTTTCTCTCGGATTTCGGAGTTCTGATGGATCCACATGGTAAAATACAGGATATATCAACCGACTTTCTTTCTTGAAGCACTCGAGAATCTTTGCAAGTTCTCGCAAACAAAATGTTGAGTTTGCATAGTTTTCTGAGAAAACAATGATGGCTATTCTTGATTCTTCTATAGCTTTGAAAAGTGTAGGTGTGATATTTTCTCCTGTCCTAATGCATTCATCATCAAGAAAGACACAAATTCCCCTTTGATGCAGAGCTTGATGGAGATGGCTGGTAAAACCTAAGCGAGTATCATCACCATAGAAACTAAGGAACACATCATAAGTCCATTTGTCAGTGATCAATGAGGATGGTGCTTCATGTGCCATGATTAATGAAGACCCTGAAAATTAACAAGTGGAAGAGAAACACGAAATTAACAAAAAAATTGCAAAATTTTTCCTGTGAGAAGAAAACCCTGAAAATTCTGGGGAAAATGCTTGCAAGTGAAAGAGAAAAATAAAAGAATTAATGGACAGTATTAAAAATGTCAACCTCCAGCATTGCAAACTTCCTCTTCTTCAAACAAGTTCTTCAGATATACCCACAAGAAAACCTTCTCTCTTCAAACATGCCATAAATCAATTTAATATGGTGAGAAAAACCTATAAATTGTGCTCTTTCTTCTTTGAACTATATTAGTTGTTACTTGAGACATTAGTAGAGAGAAAATTGATATGTAATTTCCTGTATTTTTTTTTATCTCAGTTTTTGTTGTCCAAATAGAGCTTCTATATTAATTGGTCAGATAGAATTTTGTAAGAATATTTTTGGTGTGCTTGAAAATATTGAGTAGTGGAAAAGAAAGCAAACCTGAAGTTGAACAGAAATAGAATCAGTCCTCTGTTTTTAACAATAGGACAGAAATTAAATTCAATTGGGTGGGAAATTAATGCATTCCCTTTCTGTTTTTTCACCTTTTTCCTAAAAATACTATAAAGTTAAAACAATAAAATTGCTAATTCAAATTCAACCACCATTTATCCACATATATTTTCTAAAAAAAGGTGAAAACTTCAATACAAAGGGAAAGATCTCAAACCATAAAAGCTCAACAATTGAAAAGGTTACGGTAAATTCAATGAAAAATTATATATATATATATATATATATATTATTAAAAAGATGAAATATCTTGTGAGATAGGAGCAATTACTAGATACTTTACTATGGGTACTGTAAAGATAAAATTCAATGGTGGTCCTCCTAAATCGCAACCCCTAAGGGAAATCTCAAAACATTGATATAATAATGGATCTAATAGTTCTTCATATTCAGAGAGAAAGTACAAGCACTTTGCTTTTCGAATAAAATAAATAAAGCCCGTTTACTTCATTAAAAAAATTTAAATAAAAGAAATGAAGAGTTTAGTCAATAGATAAGGTCCACTCATATCTTTAAAGGCTTTGGGCCTTTGTTTTTCAGGAGTAAAAGCATAAAAAAGAAATCAAATGTTTAAGATTTATAACATGTACGACAGTAAGGTAGCTAGAGTGAACCAACGGCTACCACCAGGAGAAGAAAACAGCAAATATTTTGCAGAAATTTTCTGTGGAAAATGAAGTGAAAACAAGTAAAAGAGAAGAAATAATTAATAACCTGGATCGAAAGAAATAGATCTCACAAGCAAAGGTCTAAAAAATGGAAGCTTCAGAATTTGCTTTCTCTTCAAACATGTTCTTCAGACTGCAAAGTTCGATGTGCCATGATTGATGAAGACGAGGCGCAGGGCTTAAAAACTGCTCAAGACTTAAGAGAGATCTCACGGCACTGCAAAGAATCAAGTGTTCAGTTTTTCACGGATGAGTTTTGACTTTTGAGGTTAATGTGGATGTTTCCGCACCACGAAGCTTTCCGGATATTTCCTTAACTTTTTAAATGAGTTTAGTCTTTTTCTAAAAAGCCACACATCAACTACTAGAATCTTCGAATCATAAATAAAACCTGTGCTGCCAGACACTCTTGGATGGTCTTTATTAAGTAGGGAAAAAATGACTTTTACTCTCAATAACTTTTGGATAAAAATTAATTAATGTTATGTGATTTAAATTTAAATAAAATTTTATAAAAAATATTCAATTTAACCAAAAAAATATTTAAATAATACATTGAAAAGTCTTGAGACGATTCAAATATAAGAAAAAAGTTAAAAAACACAAACAAAATTAGAAAAAGTTGCTTTAATTTTAACTTGACCTTCGAACCATAAGCATTCAAATATAAAACCTATCCTAAACATCATTCTTGAACCAAACGTATAGAAATGTTTTGTCAAATGAAAACGTCAGTTTGGGTCATATTACCTGGATCCCAAACATACCCTACTATATTTTTTATAAAACTATTTTTCATGAGAAATAATCATTGTGGCTTCTTCGAAGAAAGTATTGAGCGACTTTTATTCTTACGATATAGTCAATGCGATCAATGAGTTTCCCCATGATCCCAAAGTCTTTACCCATATTAATTTGGGATTTATGTGATTTGATATAATTAGGGATGCCAATAAATAAAATAATATATATGTGTGCGCGCACACGTGGGAGACGTAACTCTTACCAGAGATTGTAGGTCTATATTATATTTAGCTCCAATGGATGATGATAAAAAAGTTTGCTAGTCCATACACTAGTGCCTTCCAACTAGTGCCTTCCAAGTCAACATGGGCGGCATGCATGATGTATACAACTCTCTCCGATTTTAAATATGCAAAAATTAATACGGGTTTTTTAGTTATAAAGAGAATATTTTAATTTTTTTTATTTCTCATATTTTCTATGTTTTTCAAAACTACTTCCTTTAGTTAGCTTTTCATATGATGTATAAGCTAGGCTGCTAGAGATTGATAATATATCAATATAATATATTAAAAACATGGATATTTTATAAACAGTCAATGCATAGTTTTTTTTACAAATAATTAACCTAATTTTTAAATATATGTAAATTAGTAATGAACTAGAGAATAGACGTAATGATATCAAGTATCAACTAGAGAATAGCCTAGTCAGGAAATTCTCAAAAAACACAAGTGATTTTTTGTTTTGCTGAGTGAGGGTTTCTTAAAAATATTTGTTTCGTTCCTAAAATAAGATGCCTAAACAATTATCTGAATTATTAATATCTTTTTTACTCAAAATGTGCCCAATGTCTGGAAAGAACAGTGAAAATACATTAATTTAATAACTTTTAGTAGATAAAAGTAATTTTAATTTGGAAAAACATCCTAAATTTAAAATATCTTTAATGAGGCGAACCAATTTGAAAATAATTTTTTTTTAATATGTGTGAGGTAGTTGAAAGATAAAAGAGTCAAGGAAGTAAGTATAGAAAGTGACGAGAAATAATCATAGAAATTTCCATGAAATGATGGAAGAGGAAAAAGACCAAAGATGGACTTGAAAATGGTCGGCATTCAAGAAAATAGTAGGAAGCTGCCGCGTAGATCTGGTAAATACTTTTATATATGTGGTTTATATCCTTCCAATGGTGCTAATGCAATTTTAAGTTTTCCACTTTTTTCTCCAATATTCCTGGTTGAATAATTTGGGTTGGTGTTAACAACTTCACATCACAAAATTCATGTCATTTTGGCACTTTTGCCTATAATTTCTCACACTTTTTTTTTATGAATTTGTACATATTTTGAGTATATATATGCAAGGAAAATGTTCCAAATTGATACTTGGGTTAAATTGATAAAATTGGTTAAATTGATAAAATTTGCTGTTCAAGTGTGAATATTTTGCCATATTTCATCAACTATGGCTTTTATAGGCTTTCTTGTTTTAATAGATTATCATTTGAATCACATGCATTTGAAAGTTAAATTAATGGTTAAGTAGTTGGAAAGGAAATTAGAAAGTTAAGACACCTTGACAAGACAAAAGAGGAGTCTGTGGCCTCAACCAACACATTTTCTAGCATCAACCGAAGACACAAGCAAAGAGTTGTTGACCTCAATTAAAGATACAGATAGAAAGTTGTTGGCCTCAGAGATAAAACCAGTGTTCTGGAAACCGGACCGGACCGGCCCGGTAACCGGCGAACCCGCCGGTTGGCCGGTCCGGTTCCCGGTCCGGTTTCCATTTTTAAAAATTTTTTTTTTAATATTTTCTTTAGAATTTCATATCAATAAGCTTAAAATTTTCAATTTCTCACCGGTTTGGTCCCAGTTTAGCTCCGGTTTGGCCTCGGTCTGACCCACTGACTCTTAACCCAGTACCCCGACCGGTTCAGTACCCGGTCCGGGTTTTAATACCTTGGATAAAACAGAGGGCTCTTGGCCCCAAAAGCTAAAAAATAATAAAATTCGCATAGAATAAAATAAACAAAAAAAAACACAGAGCCCAACACATACAGGCCTAATCAGACAATTTTTAGCAGAAATTAAATTACAGGAAAAAAAATACAATAAGCCTAAAACGCATGGGCAAGAACTGAAAAGCGATGGGCAAAAATTCCTGAGCCCAAATAATACCTCAACCCATAACAAGATAAACCAAAAAAGCCAGAATAAAAACGATAATTTGTTGGCCTAGAAAGCATCAAGCCCACTTTCTAATTAAGTGAAACGCACCAATGAAATTCTCTTCCAATGATCCCAAGTATAATGAAATATTGAGCGAAGAAAAAATTACATCAAAGATTCTCCACTTTAAAGATAGACTTACAAAAAACCTTGCCAGATACTAAAATTCATAAATATCAAACACAAACGAATTCCGGACTTCTCTCCAATGAAAAAAAAAGAGGAGAGTGTTCATTGGAGAATTTATTTAGAATAAATCCATGTTCTCTAACCTGGACCGGACCGGCCAAACCAGACCGGAAACCGGCGACTCGGCTTCTAAATCGGTCCGGGTCACATTTTTTTATTTTTTTAAAATTTTTTTTTTCCTTTAGAATTTCATACTATAAGCCTAAAATATTTCATTTCTCATCGGTTTGGTCCTGGTTTATCTCCGGTTTGACTCCGGTCTGACCCATTGACCCTTAACCTAATACCCCGACCAGTTCACTGAGCGGTCCAGGTTTAATTACCTTAGAATAAATAGATCAAAGGCCCTTTTTGATGTCCAGTAAACCAAAGCACATAATGATGTAAATCGAAGGATTAATAAATGTACGGTCATCAAATATAAGATGTTAGCTCAAACTCACATATGATTCTCAAAAGTTAAAATTTTATTTTTTTCTCAAAAGTTTTCTGAATAGGACAAAAAAAAGACCATAGCACATCATATTAAAAAAAAAAAAAAAGCAAGCAGGAAGAGATCTAAAACCATGCTCCTAATACTACTTATTGAAATTTGCTCTAAATAAAAATCGTAGTGGAAGATTTCTTGTCATGCTGTAAATTATTTGAAACCGTAATCCTGATAATTACGATGATAACTGAAAGCATAAATTGTAGTATAAGACGGACCTGATGTCGAGATTGGGCAGTTTGAAATTACTCCAAATAATTGCAGGATTCACATCATATGTTACCACTAACATTCCATATCTCAGCAGTTTGTAGGCGGATCATTCATATCGGAAAAGGGAGTTAATTTAGGAAACAAAAAATTGTAAATGAAAAATATGCTATATGCTTCTGTATAATAATAATGGTAGTAAAACAAGTTTGATACCCCTTCACAAGAGTTAAAAAAATAGTTAATAAATGGTTAATTTAACGGTGGCATTGGATTTATTAACAATTTGTACATTTTCTTTCAAATTTATCCTTAAAATGATTGGGAAATTTCTTTGTGCCTAATTAATAAATCTGTACTTTGTGAGTAATTAGTGAGGAAAAATTAAGGGTTAAGATGTTTGGCACAATCACAGGCGAAGTGGATTGATTGGAGCCACACACAAGGGTTAAGATGTTTGGCACAATCACAGGCGAAGTGGATTGATTGGAGCCCCACACACACACACACACACACACACACACACACACACACACACACACACACGATATTCTCTGAACATGTTGCAGCTCATGTCTTTTTTTTTTTTAAAGAACAACTATTCTCTTATTGAAGACAATTCTGTTTGAGCATTGTCAAGCATTAAATGTGGAGACCTCTTCCAATAGATACACACACGATATTCTCTGAACATGTTGCAGCTCATGTCTTTTTTTTTTTTTAAAGAACAACTATTCTCTTATTGAAGACAATTCTGTTTGAGCATTGTCAAGCATTAAATGTGGAGACCTCTTCCAATAGATATTTGAATATTAGTTCATCACGTTGTGAGGGACTAGCTCCTTCTATTAGACCTCCGTTGGTCTTGTCTTTGAATACTATTACTATACCAAATCAGAAATTCAGTATGCATTTAGTTTTTGACAAAGTTGAAGACCGGTTCTACACCAAGGAATACAATTTACAAGTGATGAGATAGGGTACAAATATCTAACTGAATCAAACCCCAACGTTTACTAATAATTAAAAAAAAAAGATTGAGTCAGCCTCACTCCTGCTCATTATGGCCCCACTTCGCAAGTACAGCTGGGGAAATGGGCCGGCCCGTTTAGGCCCGAGTACCAAAAAAAGTGCACAAAAAGAGAGGCTCGGCCCGTCTATGTAAAGCCCACAGGCTTTAGGCCCGTTTAGCATTTTTCTTTTCCTTTTTTTTGCCATGACTTTTTTTTCCCTTATTATCCTAAATATCATCAAAACTAATTTAAAACATAAATATCATCAAAACTAATTTAAAACATAAATATTATCCAAGTTTAATAAAACACAAACACTAAGACTTAAATCCAAACCATAATTAATATCCAAAACTAATCATACAAGTCCACAATCACAATTAAGCAAGTCTAAAAGCTTCAAATGTTAGTAATAATAGAATACCTGATTTGGATTTTAACGTACACATACAAAAAAAGAAAAAAGAAAATCAAAGAAAAGAAGCTTTAAATTAGGTATAAGTAAGTGTGAGAGAATTTTTGATCTGAGGGTTAGGTTAGGTTAACTTTGCCCCTTGACCACTGCTTGTTACCCTGTGCCTAGTTAAAAAAATAAAAAGTTAAACGGGCCTAAAAGGGCCGGCCCTACAGGGCTTGTAGCCCTACAAGGCCGGCTTTTTTAGGCCCGCCTCCTTTTTTTCACCTTAAATTACAAGCCCGGCCCTTGACGGGCTCAGGTCTAAACGGGCCAGCCCGATTTCCAGGCTCTATTCACAAGTTGCACCGATTGCGTTTTTTGAAATTAAAATATAGAGGCTAAAGTATACATTTGATCCTTTATATTTACATCAAGCATTATTTTAATCCTTTAAGTTTATAATATACATTTTTAGTCCCAATATCTTAACATTGTTAGTATTATTTAACGGAAAATCATGAGTCATTAAATTTAAGTGATGACCATACAATAAAGCATTCTTGCATTTTTATTTTAATTATTTTGAAGTAATTTTTTATATTTTTAATTTTGGAAATTAAAAATTATTTTGAACGAGAAAAACCCTAAATTTTTGAACTTCTTGCTTGCTACCACACCTCATCCCTGGGAACATCATTTTAAATTGCAAGGCAACTCAAATGAAAAAGCCATATATTTTTACCAAACTATTATGGAGTTTTGCCTAATAAATTCACTCTCCCATTTATGCTCAAATCGGTGATTGAACCATATTTTATACATGATTTTTTACAATTAAATTGGGATTTTGATGCATTTTTTAGGACATTGTTGCATGATTAAGCACTAATTTTAGCTAGGGACAATTGTGTTGAATTAATTACAATTAGGGACAAAATGGTTATAATTTATTAATTATTTTGTGCAATTGTTTCTTGGACTTTTACTACTATCGTGTGTTTAATTTTGCATTACAGTTGTTTTGGGAAGAAATTGGTAATTTTGGAGGGTCAAATTAATATTCTTGAGAACTAGAGAAATTTAATGAAAGGGGCCCAAAATTTCCGAAAATCATAAGTTTGTGAAGAAAAGGGTGTCAGAGAAATTACATTAAAGTGCCCAAAATATTTGGAAATGTCACTTGATCCTACCAATGTTTCAAAAAGTTTCGATTTGGTCCCTCTTCAGAACATTTTTAATCTTTCAGAATGGTCCCTGGTCAAAATGCCATTAGGTTGTTTATGCATATTACAGACACGAGCTGAGAGTTTCGGAAGAGGGTAGGTGTTGTGCAAGCTTCTTCATCTCATCATCATCTTCTTCCTCGCCGGCGACTACCTTCTCTACCACGGTCGTCGGTGAGCATCGTCCCTTAACCACCATCACCTCTTCCTTCTTTGACCACCATTGTTGTAGAGCTGGGAGGATTAGAGTGGAGTGCCACGACTAGGAAGGGAGAGAGCTGAGATTTAGAGAGCTGGGAAATGAGATAGAGACGAGTCTAGCTTCAACCTCCACTCCTCCGTCCTCACACTACTGGTCAGAGAAGCTTAAGCAAAGACAGAGCTCAGATTTGCAGCACCACCAAAGCTCATAACACCATTGTCGTCAGAGCCATAGTTTAGGTGAGTCTCTGTTCTTCTCTCTCTCTCTCTCTCTTTCTCATTTCTTTCCACATTCACCGTCCCTTCTTCACTCAAACACCAAACATTCCTCCTTTGGAAAATATTACCAGATTCGGGTGACTATTTCCAGTTTTCTGTGAGGAATTCCAGTTTCCGACGTGATTTCCCAGTTTCGGATTGAGCTTCCTCTTCCATTTATTCCAGGGACCTTCTTCTTCTTCTCCACAATTCCAACACCACCTTGACTCCATCGTGACTGTGATATAAGTCCCACATCGGGAAGCCTCACAAGTGTAGTGTGGTTTATAAGTTCAAGGGGCTCTCCCTCCTAATAGGTTAGTCTTTTGTGATGCGCTCTCCCTCTGGGCTTGTGATAATCACATTGGTGCTTTCATTGAGAGCCTGATGTTCACGGAAAGGGCTACTCATGGAGGGTTCTGACCGGCAGGAGGCTGAGTGAAGTGCCATGTGTTAGACCTCATGTTTTGATGATAACAAAAGAATGGTATGAAAAAGAATTGATTAATAAATATGTTTGAACAAAGTAATAACAGGGATAAGCATCACTTGAAGTAAGCATTGGAGTAATGAGGAAAGATTAAGAGAAAATGCTGAGAAACTTGAGCAGGAGCAATTTTTCTAAGGCATTACTCGAGTACGTACTCGAGTAATGAGACAAAACTTGAAGTAACCAAAGGCACCTTCCAGTAACCTGCCAACGTTACTCAAGTAAGTACTCGAGTAATAGTGTAAAAGTTTTCAGGTTGCTCTCGGCCTGCCAATGTTACTCGAGTAGCCACTTGAGTAACCAGGTAAATACTTGGAGTTGCTCTCGGCCTGCCAACGTTACTCGAGTAGGTACTCGAGTAACCATGTAAAAGTTTTCAAGTTGCTCTCGGCCTGCCAATGATACTCGAGTATGTACTCAAGTTACTCGGTTTCAGTAAATGTGAAGCTCTCGGCACTTTGTACCACTGCCAATGTTACTCGAGTAGCTACTCGAGTAACTCACTGAGGTAAGCACAAAACCTGAAGGTAGTACTCGAATAACTTGATCTAATTTTATTTCATTTTCCTCGAGTCATTACTCTAGTATGCAAGTATTTAATGTTTTATTTTAAGTGGATTACTTGAGTATGTACTCAAGTATGCAGAGTTATGTTTGAAGGAAAACCTCAAGTCATTACCCGAGTAAGTGATGCACAAAAAGTAAGTTTACTCGAGTATGTACTCGAGTAACAAGGTAATCAAACTTGAAGTGCTCTCGGCCTTGAAATCCTGCCAATATTACTAGAGTAAAGCATCGAGTAACCAAAAGATTGTTTGAAGGTTTACTCGAGTTGGTACCCGAGTAACCTATAAAGTTATTAGTGCATTACTCGAGTAGGTACTCGAGTAAACAACTATTTCCAAAGGTTTGAAATTTAGTTTATTCCATGCACTACCCGAGTAATCTTATTCTTGTGTGCTGACTTGCAGTTCATCAAGTTTTTCCCGATGATACTCGAGTATGTACTCGAGTAAACTTAAATGAATACTTGAGTACGCAAGTCCAGAAACTTATAAATCATTCCAACGTTCATTAATTTGTTTCCTATATGATTAACCTTTCATTTTATTAGTATTCTTAGCTTATTTACATATAAACAATGAAGAGATCTTACCAAATATGGAAAGTCAAATGCAACGTTCAAATGTCACTGACCGCCACCTACCACAAACGAATGTTTTTCAAATACTAGAAAAGTCAATAGTGGCTGCGCACGCTCTAACGGACATGAAGAAAAATGTTCCAACAATCATTACCAATGTATCTATAAATATGGGAACATCCAAACAGAGAAAACAACAAGAACACACACGAATGTATCATCAAGTTCATTACTCTGTTTTACATCATATTTGTAATTCTAGGCTTTAGTGATTCTTATTCACTCTATGAGAGAGAAATTTCATTCAAACTCAATATTTGTTATTGAGATAACTTAAGGTTGTGGAACCTTGAGTTGGGATTGGATTACAACTTGTAAGGGGGAGCGAGTGTCCAGGTGAAGGAACTTGCTTGTACTGAGGTGGCAAGAACCCATTGAATCTTGGAAGTTATAGTGAAACTCTCAGAGAAGCTCTGAGGACTGGACGTAGGTCAAAGTGGTTGTGATAGAACCAGTATAACTCCCGGTGTACACTTCGGTGATATTTCTCCTTACTCCTTACTCCTTACTGTTTTAATTTCACTGTCAAATTTTATATTTGCAACGAAATATTTAGTATCACCCAATTCACCCTCCCTCTTGGGTGAAACGCTTGCCCTAACATTTGGTATCAGAGCGTAGGTCTTCTTGTTAAGGTTTAACATCCTAAGAAGGATCCAATGGCAAACATGGGTGAAGGAATTCTTCCCGACGGAGCATCCATCACTAGACCTCCAGGTTTTAGTGGCGGACACTTTTCTTTCTGGAAAGCAAAGTTCAAAGTATTTGTGATGGCTACTGAATATGGGCTATAGGATGTGATTGAGAGTGGAAACTATCAACCTACAAAGACTGCAGATTCTCAGAAAATTCCCAAGACGCCAGCGGAATATGATGAGAATGACAAGAAACTTATCACTCTCAACAGCAAGGCAATTCTGGTGTTACAAAGTGCTTTGAGTCAGAGTGAATATTTCAGAATTTGCACACTCCCAACAGCAAAAGAAATGTGGGAAGCTCTGGAAATTGCCCATGAAGGAACTTCGGGAATAAAGGAGAATCGAATCAACACCTTGATCACTGAATTCGATCTACTTCGAATGAAATCAGGTGAGTCAATTTTTGAATTCGAACTTAGATATACTCATCTTGTTAATCAACTTGCAGCACTTGGCAAAGTCTATGATCAACATACCTAAGTATGAAAGATTTTGAATATTCTTTCTAAAGAATGGGAGGCCACAGTCACTACGATAGAAGAGGCAAAAGGAGAATCAATGAAATCAGTTGCTTCTCTATTTGGAAGCCTTTCTGAATATGAAAGCAAATTAAAGTTCAAATGGGAACTAGATGACATCGGTGACAAAAGAAAGAAAGGTCTAGTGCTAAAAGCAAAAGAAGAAAATCAAGATGAAGATGAGGAGTTTGATGTTGATGAAATGGGCTTAATCATAAAACGATTCAGAAAGTTCTACAAGAAAGGTCAAGGCTTCAAACATTTTCAAAAATGAGGAACTAGCAACAAAGATCATATCATTTGCTACGAATGTGGAAAACCAGGACATATCAAATCAGAATGTCCAGAACTGAATCAAAAGAGCAAAGAAAAGAGAAAAGGCAAATTCTTCAACAAAAAGAAGGCCTTCGTATCTGCTATATGGGGTGACAGCTCCTCAGACGAGGAAAGTGATGAGGAAGAAGTAGCTAATATATGTCTTGTTGCTCAAGAAGAAACAGAAGAAGAGGTAAATAATTCTGAACCTACCTATGATGAATTACTGTCTGAATATAATGCCTTGCATTCTGAATTCATCAAAGTAGTTAAAGATTTGGTTGTTTTCAAAAAGAAAAATAAAGCTTTTGAAATTGAGATTAAAGAACGTTCAGAAAAGGATTGTGAAAACTGTTCTTCTTTGAAAAAGAAAAACATTGATCTTACAAAACCTCTTGAAAAATTTACACAAGGGAGTGAGATGATAAATGTTATTTTAAAAGCTCAACGATTTGTAAATGATCGATCTGGAATTGGATATGATCCAAAATCAGATAGAAGGAAAGGTAGAAAGAAAGCAGGAGGTAAGTCTTACTTGAATTATTTCCAGCATTCCGTGCATACATCAAATCCTTTTGCTTTTTGTAACTACTGTAATAGAAAAGGACATTATACTTCTTCATGCATTCATAAGAAGAAAGGAACAATAGGAACCTACAAATGGGTACCTAAAGGTTCATATGTTTAGAAAATTATTTGTACTAACCCGAAAGGACCCAAAAAGATGTGGGTACCTAAGACTTAGTCATTTGATTGCAGGTATGTCTCAAAGCATCCAAAAATAGCAAGTGGTACATAGATAGTGGATGCTCTAGACATATGACCGGGGATTTCGAAAGTTTTACCGCATTGCAACCTAAGGAAGGTGGCAAGGTAAAATTTGGAGGAAATCAATCAGGAAAGATAGTAGGAATTGGTGAAATAAAAAATGACAAAGGAATACAAGTCAAAGATGTATATTACGTTGAAGGTTTGTGTCATAATTTGCTGAGTGTAAGTCAAAGTACAGATAAAGACAACTGGATAATATTTGATTCAGAGGAATGTCTGATTGTCAACAAGGAAGACTTACAACTTGATAAGAAAAATATCAAGGCAAAACTCAGAGCAAAAAGGGAAGGTAACTGTTATACCCTATATATTAGTAGAAATGAATCTGAAAATTGTTTTCTGAGTAATGCCGATGAAAGTTGGCTATGGCATAAGAGATTGGCTCATGTCAATATGCATCAACTAGGCAAACTACTCAAAAAGGATTTAGTTCTTGGATTACCCAAAGTAAATTTCAAAAATGACTTGATTTCTGATGCATGTCAAAAGGGTAAACAAACTAAATCATCTTTCAAATTGAAAAATGAGATTTCAACAAATAGACCACTACAATTATTACATATGGATTTAGTTGGTCCAGCAAGAGTAAAAAGTCTTGGTGGTAACTTATATTCATTGGTCATTGTTGATGACTTCTCTAGATTTACTTGGGTTATTTTTCTATCATCAAAGGATGAGACCTTTGAAGAATTTATTGTTTTTGCCAAGAAAGTGCAAAATGAGAAAGGTATGTCCATTGCAGGTATTAGGACTGATCATGGTGGAGAATTTGAAAATCAAGCCTTTGAAGAATATTGTAATACTAATGGCATTGATCATAATTTCTCTGCTCCAAGGACACCTCAACAAAATGGAGTCGTTGTACGTAAGAACAGAGTGCTTACTGAAATGGCTAGAGTAATGTTAAATGAAAAGAACGCGTCTCAAGTGTTTTGGGTTGATGCTATGAGTACAGCATGCTACATTTCAAATAGAGCCTATATCAGAACAAAACTTGGAAAGACACCATACGAGCTGTACAAAGGAAGAAAGCCAAATATTGCTCATCTACACATCTTCGGTTGTAAGTGTTTTATTCATAATAATGGTAAAGATAACTTAGGAAAATTTGATTCTAAAACTGATGAAGGAATTTTCCTAGGATATTCAAACCGAAGTAAAGCATATAGAGTTTTCAATAAAAGAACATGTGTTGTTGAATAATCAATTCATATTGTATTTGATGAATTTGAATCCTCTGACAAAATCATTGATGAAGAACAGGAAGTTGTTTTAAATCAAGAAAATGGTCAATCTATTTCTAAGTCTCTTATTCCAGAAGTTGATGAAACTAAGGAAGAAGAGCAACCACTAGGTCAACTTAAAGCCTGGAAATACAATAGAAGTCATCCCTTAGATCAAGTCATAGGAGATGTGAATGAAGGGATCAAAACTAGAAATAAAATTTTTAATGAAGTAAGTTTTTTTGTATTCATTTATGAGATTGAAACTTCTAACATTGATGAAGCCCTGTCAGACAATGATTGGGTTATAGCAATGCAAGAAGAACTAAATCAATTTGAGAGAAATCAAGTTTGGGATTTGGTACCCCGACCCAAGGATCATCCGATCATTGGAACTAAATGGGTATTCAAGAACAAACTCGATGAATCTGCAATTATTGTCAGAAACAAGGCAAGGTTGGTGGCCAAAGGCTATAATCAGGAAGAAGGGATTGATTATGAGGAAACGTATGCTCCAGTGGCTAGATTGGAAGCTATACGTGTACTCTTAGCCTTTGCATGTATCAAAGGATTCAAACTCTATCAAATGGATGTAAAGAGTGCGTTTCTAAATAGATACATCATGGAAGAAGTATATGTAGAACAACCTCCAGGTTTTGAGGATGTTACTAAACCTGACCATGTTTTCAAACTCAAGAAGGCTTTATATGGTTTAAAACAAGCTCCTAGAGCCTGGTATGAAAGGCTCAGTAAGTTTCTTATTGATCAAGGTTTTGTACGGGGAAAAGTTGACACAACACTCTTCATAAAATGAAAACACAATGATATTTTAATTGTTCAAATATATGTTGATAACATTGTTTTCGGTGCTACTAATGAATCTCTGTGTAAGGAATTTTATGAGATAATACAGGGAGAATTTGAGATGTCAATGATGGGAGAATTGAATTTCTTTCTTGGTTTTCAAATCAAACAAAGAAAGAATGGAATCTTCATATCTCAAACAAAGTATTTAAAAGAGCTATTGAAGAAGTATGGAATGGATGAAGCAAATGGCACTGACACGCCTATGAGCTCAACAACATTGCTTGATGCTAATGTCAAAGGGAAAGACTACAACATCACAAAATATAGAGGAATGATTGAATCATTATTCTATCTCACGGCAAGCAGACCAGACGTCCAATTTAGTGTTGGCATATGTGCAAGATATCAATCAGCACCAAAGGAATCACATGCTGAAACGGTCAAACGAATCTTTAGATATCTTGCTAACACACCCGAATTGGGTCTATGGTATCCCAAAGGAAGAAGTGAATATCTTGTTGCATATTCAGATTCAGATCATGGAGGATACAAGACAGACAGAAAGAGCACCAGCGGATAAGGACAATTTCTTGGAGGATATCTTGTATCATGGTTTAGCAAGAAACAAAATACAGTGTCTCTTTCGTCAACGGAAGCCGAATATGTTGCAGTCTCAAGTTGTTGTGCACAAGTGATATGGTTAAAACAATAACTACAAGATCTTAGTATTTATCTCAAAGAAATACCAATCTATTGTGACAATACCAATATGATAAGCTTGGCAAAGAATCGAGTTCAACACTCTAGAACCAAGCATATCGATGTCAGACATCACTTCATCAGAGATCATGTTCAAAAGAAAGATGTGAAAGTGATATTCATTCTTACTCATCTTCAACTAGTAGATATCTTCACAAAACCCCTTGCAAAAGATCAATTTCTATACATTAGAAGAGAATTAGGAATGGTAAATCCCAATGAGTTGTAAGTTATTTCAGGTTTTCATAATATTAGATGAACTCATTTGATAATGTTTTGATGATTATTAATTTAAGCATCGAAGTGTATAGAAAATTGTTTTGCAGGTAGGTAGAAATTTTGCTTTGAGAAACAAAAACAGAGGTTATCAGAGGACACTATTATTGGAGTACCAACTTGAATTAATGACTAACAGTGAAGCATTACCCGAGGAACAACTAGAAGTAAAGAAGCACTTTACTCGAGTATGTACTCGAGTAATGGACTTCAAAACTGGAAGTAACGGATCAAGTTACTTGGAATTTAAATCTAACGGTTCAGTTACAAAGAAATGAAGAGTCAGAAGTTGAAAAGACAGGTTACCCGAGGCGAGGCTCGAGTAAACTTGAAGCTTACTCGAGTAACTGGAAGTCCAGATTTCCAAATTGATGCAAAATAGACTCAAATCTATTCAAAATTGATTGACAATGATCGAGGGAACATACATGGATAATTACAATATTATTCATGCCAAGTACGCAATTTAAATGAATTATTTTAGAGATTTTCTGTATGATCACTCGAGTAATGTCGGGTTTTAGGTCTTTATCTGTCGCAAACTCGGTCATTTCCACAAAATCTCCTTGAGTAAATCACTATACCCTCTTTCAAAAACTTTTCACAATCGATTCATTGCATCATTTCCGTCAAAACCCAACAGATTTCATCCTTAAAAACATCCTATTCTGTTCAGATTCTCAGTGCCCTAATCTCGCGACTGTGTCTCTGTTTTTCTGAGACTTTCATTTTTTTTCACTGATTCAGAAAAATGAGAACTAAAAACCTTACTCCCATAGATTCCTTTGAATCCCAACAACACTCTGATCCTCTTTCTTCTCCTCCCACAAAGAGAAGGAAACTTACTCCAAGATCCAAAGCCAAAATCCAACCTCAACCGAAACCAAAAGGGGTTGTGATTAAAGAGCCTATTGCTACAAGGGCTCAATCCAAAAAGAGTACTTCAACTAGGAAAGGCAAGAGTACCAAAACTCCCTCACTTACTCCCTCGCACTCCTCTACCCCCTTTTTCACACCTAAGCCTTCTAAAAAGCCCAAGTATGACAAAAATGTGGCTAAGGCTATGGCTGGAATTCTAGAGAAAATGGAGAAGGGACAATCTTCCAAGAAGTCCAAAGTGTCGGAAGAAGAGATCACCAACCCACCAAAGGGATTCATTGTCAGCAAATTGGTGGAGTCTCCAAAGTACCTCACTCAGTTCTCCAAGAGGAAAGTGTGCAAGACACACTATGTGGAACTCATGCTACTTCAGGAGGTATTGAAGCACGACCTTAGTCCATATCTAGATCCTTTTATGCCTTGGTTATCCATTAGATTACCTTTCTGCACAAAAGTGATCACACACTTTTACTGTAATTTAGAAATCATAGATGAGCCAAACAGAACCTCAGCTGAGGAAGAGATGACCACCACAGTAAGAGGCCAAAAGATTCTCATATCACCCTCTAGGATTAATTTGTGGCTAGGGATCGAGAACCCCCCAGATGATATTTATTCTCAACTCGAACCAAACCAAATCTTTTCTGTCCTAAAACCTGGAGAGTTAGTTGGCCCTATAAATTTCAAACCAAGTGATATGTGTGATCATCACAGGGTCCTATGGTACATCTATTCTAGGTCCCTTATGAATAAGGCCAACAACTATACCCACTTCTCTGATAGGGACTTTAGGTGGTTTGCTTCACTTCTCCTGAAGGAGCAGAAGGATTTAGGGGAGTATATCTTCTCTGAAATGAAGAGATATAGGGTGGATGGAAAGGCTACAACACCAATTCCATATCCTCAGATAGTGTCACTGATCCTAAAAGAAAATAAGATATGGTGTTTGGATAGCAAGGAGCCTATTGAGAGGTTGACTCCGGTTGGGAGAAATCAGATTGGGAAATTGAATATTGACATCCCTCTCAAAGGCCCTATGGAGTCTGGGTCAAAGAAGAAGAAGAAGACTGAGGCTGAGACCAGCAAGATAGATGACACTCAGTCATCGGCTCCAGCTGCCGCCACATCATCACCATCCTTCCTCAATGCCACTCTCCAGCACTTCATGGAAAATATGCTGAGAGGATTCCATGTGGATATCGCCAACACGAATGCTGAACTGATAACCCACATGAATATCAAGATGGGAGAGTTGGTTGAGAAAATGGATAAGAGGCATGAGGAGTTGCTAGCTGAGCAACGTGCCCAGGGTGAGATTCTGAGATTGATTCTGGCACAATTGGACTCATTGGGTCCCGGACCTTCTACCGGTCCATCTTCTTCTGCACCTCCACCACCAGAGAACCCTCTATCTGATACTCCTCTTACTGAGGATGAACCCTCTATTCCTCCGGACTCTAGTCTACCTAAGCTTCAAGCCAAAGACTTCCTTTATTCAGTGGATAACCCAGACACCAACGAGACCATACATATCATCATTAATGATTCCCCTCCTAAACCTTAGCTTGAAACCGCTCCTAAACCTAATCCATCACCTACCCACACTGAGGAAATATCTCCCTCCTCCTCCTCTGAACATCATACTCCAGAGATTGATACCCCTCCAGAGGTTAAGACCACTACGGTTGTCTTCCAACCTTCTCCTATTCCTCCTAGAGATGACATCCATATTCCCCCAGTCAATCTCCCTAAACCTGCATCTTCCAGTTTTTTTGATTCTTCCAGTTCAAATAGTGGCTTAGTCCTTCCTGTGAAGCCCATCTCCATGGTCAAGCCTTCCAATCCTCCTCCTGAATGATGAAGACAAAAAGGGGGAGAAGAACTTGAGAGTGATTTTGTGGAAGTGTCTGTGCTTATTTCTGGGTGTTTGGGTGTATATGGGTTTTAGGGAGTCTTTTGGAGTCTTTTGTTCTTTTGAACTTGTTAAGTTTTATCTTGTTATCTTGTAACATACAACTTTTAAGTTTAATGCAAGTGTGTTTAAGTTATGATTTCATTTTAAGTCCATTTAAGCTTTAAATTATAATACATTGTTGGACTAATGAAGTTGTTGTATGCTATGTTTAAAAACACTTTGAATCTAAACTTAACAAGACATATTTAATTGAGAATTCAATTTGAAAAACCATGTTCAAAATCACCAAGTTTTGTCATCATCAAAAAGGGGGAGAATGTTAGACCTCATGTTTTGATGATAACAAAAGAATGGTATGAAAAAGAATTGATTAATAAATATGTTTGAACAAAGTAATAATAGGGATAAGCATCACTTGAAGTAAGCATTGGAGTAAAGAGGAAAGATCAAGAGAAAATGCTGAGAAACTTGAGCAGGAGTAATTTTTCTAAGGCATTACTCGAGTACGTACTCGAGTAATGAGACAAAACTTGAAGTAACCAGAGGCACCTTCCAGTAACCTGCCAACGTTACTCAAGTAAGTACTCGAGTAATAGTGTAAAAGTTTTCAGGTTGCTCTCGGCCGCCAATGTTACTCGAGTAGCCACTCGAGTAACCAGGTAAATACTTGGAGTTGCTCTCGGCCTGCCAACGTTACTCGAGTAGGTACTCGAGTAACCATGTAAAAGTTTTCAAGTTGCTCTCGGCCTGCCAATGATACTCGAGTATGTACTCGAGTTACCCTGTGTCAGTAAATGTGATGCTCTCGGCACTTTGTACCACTGCCAATGTTACTCGAGTAGCTACTCGAGTAACTCACTGAGGTAAGCACAAAACCTGAAGGTAGTACTCGAATAACTTGATCTAATTTTATTTCATTTTCCTCGAGTCATTACTCTAGTATGCAAGTATTTAATGTTTTATTTTAAGTGGATTACTTGAGTATGTACTCGAGTATGCAGAGTTATGTTTGAAGGAAAACCTCAAGTCATTACCCGAGTAAGTGATGCACAAAAAGTAAGTTTACTCGAGTATGTACTCGAGTAACAAGGTAATCAAACTTGAAGTGCTCTCGGCCTTGAAATCCTGCCCACATTACTGGAGTAAAGCATCGAGTAACCAAAAGATTATTTGAAGGTTTACTCGAGTTGGTACCCGAGTAACCTATAAAGTTATTAGTGCATTACTCGAGTAGGTACTCGAGTAAACAACTATTTCCAAAGGTTTGAAATTTAGTTTATTCCATGCACTACCCGAGTAATCTTATTCTTGTGTGCTGACTTGCAGTTCATCAAGTTTTTCCCGATGATACTCGAGTATGTACTCGAGTAAACTTAAATGAATACTCGAGTACGCAAGTCCAGAAACTTATAAATCATTCCAACGTTCATTGATTTGTTTCCTATATGATTAACCTTTCATTTTATTAGTATTCTTAGCTTATTTACAGATAAACAATGAAGAGATCTTACCAAATATGGAAAGTCAAATGCAACATTCAAATGTCACCGACCGCCACCTACCACAAACGGATGTTTTTCAAATACTGGAAAAGTCAATAGTGGCTGTGCACGCTCTAACGGACATGAAGAAAAATGTTCCAACAATCATTACCAATGTATCTATAAATATGGGAACATCCAAAGAGAGAAAACAACAAGAACACACACGAATGTATCATCAAGTTCATTACTCTGTTTTACATCATATTTGTAATTTTATGCTTCAGTGATTCTTATTCACTCTGTGAGAGAGAAATTTCATTCAAACTCAATATTTGTTTATTGAGATAACTTAAGGTTGTGGAACCTTGAGTTGGGATTGCATTACAACTTGTAAGGGGGAGCGAGTGTCCAGGTGAAGGAACTTGCTTGTACTGAGGTGCCAAGAACCCACTGAATCTTGGAAGTTATAGTGAAACTCTCAAAGAAGCTCTGAGGACTGGACGTAGGTCAAAGTGGTTGTGACCGAACCAGTATAATTCCCGGTGTACACTTCGGTGATATTTCTCCTTACTCCTTACTGTTTTAATTTCACTGTCAAGTTTTATATTTGCAACGAAATATTTAGTATCACCCAATTCACCCCCCTCTTGGGTGAAACGCTTGCTCTAACACCATGGTATGGAGCCGCTGGGGACGTCGGCTCGTTAAGGGGTGGCTATGTTATGAGTCCCACATCGGGAAGCCTAAATTGTGTAGTGTGGTTTATAAGTTCAAGAGGTTCTCCCTCCTACTAGGCTAGTCTTTTGGGATGGGCTTCCCAAAAGACTAGCCTAGTAGGAGGGAGATCCCCTTAAACTTATAAACCACATTACACTTGTTAGGCTTCCCGATATGGGACTCATAACAAATTGCCAACTGCCACCTCTGTTCTTCACTTTTAATTCCTATGGTTCTAAGTTTTGAACATTCTATGATTACTGTTGGAAATATGAGAGGTTAATTTTTCCTTGAGTTTTGGGGGCAAAGGAAGTGGCTAGAGTTTCAATGTGCTACAAATGGGAGTTTTAGTTTTCCATTATCTTATTATATATATTAATTGTGCTTTGTTTGGTTTAATTCTGAATTGGTGTATATATGTGAGACTTAGATGAGTGTTCATTTGTCCTTATTGGTTAATATTTGTGTTGAATTTTGTGTTAATGCATTTGGACTATGTATTGAAATTATTTTCTTATGCTTTAATGATATTATACATTGTATGTGATTACTATGGTGTGTAATTGAATTAATTCATATTGAGCGTCGCGATTATTCTCTCATTTAAGAGGAAACCAGTGCATTAAAATGATTTTCAAACACATATCAAGTGGTTTTTAACCATTTATCTAAAAGATAACTATGAATACGATCGTAGGATTAGTTATTAATTAGATAAAATTGGACTCAATGCATTTGCTTGAGGTTTTTAATTTGACTTGATGATAAATTAACTCCCAAATCATTTAAGAAGTTAGGAAAGCTATTTACTTTACTACCAAGATTCATTTCTTCATATCCATCCCATTTGTATAAAAAAAAAATACTAAAGACAATAGTTTGGCTATTAATTAAATTGCATTATGTTTTTAGCTATTAATTTGAAAAACCTAAAACTAATTTCCCTTTGTTTCCATTTCATTTGCATGACATTTAGATTACTTAGGATTCAATAAAAGGCTCATCGAGAAGAGAGAATGATCATAGGTTTGCCTATACACAATCTTTGATTAATTTTTAATTATGGACCCCAAGACTAACGTACGAAAAGGCCCTAATCAAATGGCATCGTTGCCGGGGATCAAACCTAGGTTGCCTTGCACAATTTGAATTTAGGCAAATCTATTCATGGGTTAGCCGTGAAGTGAAGTTCGGATTTGATGATGATCTTCATGTCCAGAATATAATGATTTCATGTATTGTTGGTGTAACAAGGGAGTCTGAGTCTGTAAGAAAGGTGTTCAATGAAACTCTGAAATTAGATTTAATGACATGGAGTGCGATGATTGTTAGCAGGGATGAAGTCTAGAAATTAAGGGGCATTTCATTCAAAGTCATTTTTTATTATTATCGGCGTTTAACTGCATAATCATCACTTAAATTTGATGAGTCATCATTTTCCGTTAAATAACACTAATAGTGTTAAGATTTTTAGACTAAAAATACACTTTATAAACTTAAGGGACTAAAATGATACTTGACGCAAACATAAAGGACTAAATGTATACTTTAGCCAAATTTAAAAAAAAAAACAAAACAAATTAAACATTATTTTCTTTTCTCATCTAAACGCATGACACAAAAGTAGTAGAAAGAATGGAACAAAAGACAAAGCCCAATAGAAAGAATGGGTCATGAGATTAGACCCCAGCACGTAGTACTGGGAATACGGGCTAGCCCGAGCCCGATGGGCTGGCCTGACACAGGTTGCGGGCTGATTTGGCGGGCTGCACAAATCCCTATTGCTAGCCCGCTAGCCCGATTAAAAATGGTGAATTTAGATGGGGCACCACCGAACGGCTAGACCCGTCAGGCTGAGCAAATGAGTGACGCTCACAGAGACTATGGTTCGGTGGGAGAAGCGTCAAATGTTGAGACGAGACTCGAGTGCGTGTGATCGGTCGTTACCTCATCGGTGTCTGCATGAGAGACTGAGAAGAGAAGTGAATGAGAGTAAGGAAGACCAAGGACAGGAAATGAGAGTCAAGTGGGTGGGAGCGTGCCAGCGTGGGATAGATAGGGACAAATTTTTTTTTTCAAACGGGTTAGCTCGTTTAACCATCGGGTTGACCGGGTTTAACCCTTTTAGCCCATTTTTTATTCAGGCCTATATTTCCAAGCCTGAACCCATAAAAAAAATGGGTTGGCCGGTCCAACCCACCAACCCCGCCCAAATTACCAGTACTACCAGCACGTCGCTGGTACTTAGCTGCCAAGGAATAATGATGTAATGAACAAAAAAGGCAGTTAATTTTTCATTGCTCATACATAGATATCACTTGAAATTAAATAACTTTTTCTTCATATATGGCATTGTTTTCCTTGTATTTTATTGGCAGACACTGAATATAGTGGATGAGCTTTCAGACAAATTGAATGTTGTAGCACTTACTGCGGGTTCCAACATTGCTCTTCTAGTTGAATAGGTCAATAAAAGTGATGCAACTATCTGATGAAGCTTTGTTTCTCTATATCTGACCATCTTTAAATCTGAATTTCATTACCAGAATTCACTTTGATGATTCGTTAACTCATGATTACCGTATTAGACGTGCAGGAAATGGTCTATTGCCAATTTTCAAAAGAGAGGTTCAGTGGCATTGTTCTTCATAAATAGGTAGTGCATGAAGATAAATATTGGATAATTAGAAAGACAAGACTTAAACTTTCAAAACAAAAATGCTTAGTATGTTTATAATTTTGGATAAGTTCAAGACCATTTATCACCTTTTCCTTTGAGCTGGATATACATGTAAGTGCTCCTTTTTACTTTTATTTATAGAATTCACTATCTTGTTGACCTGCCATGATATTTAATTATGTTGGAATTTCTTCATTTATCATAATAAAAAATGGCTGTCGAAAAGAGTGGCAGCCACTAAAGTTGCAGCATTATCTTTTTTAATGTTCATTTATGGACATGAATAGATCTGTATTTTGATACATCTTTCTCCTCTATTTTAATATGTTGTTGTCATCGAGTTATCATTTATGAAGATCATTAAGTAAGAGCTCCCTAATTAAATCTTACATTAAGAAGTGGAGGGAATACTTACATTTCACCGACCATGCTTTTCAAGTAATAATTAAAAATTTATTTCTATCAGCTACTAGTTCTTTTAAGTAGTAGGTTGACATTTAATTTTATCATAACTTGCTGCTAAATTACAAATACTCTAAGTCATAGTTTGGTTGGGGCAATTTTGGAGGGGAGGGGAGGAGATTAGAAATGTGTATTTGGTTCAAAAAATTGGAGGAGTGGGGAGGTAAGAGTTTTTGTCTTTTTCCTCACCCCTCCCCTCCAAAATTGGGTTTTTATTTTTGGAGGGCTGAGAATAATTTGTTATAAATTTGACTGAATTGCCCATGTGGGCTATTTTCCTAATATTACAATTTTATCCTTCATACTATAAAAACCCATTTTTCCTTTGCTTTCCGAGGACGCTGCGTTTTTCATAAAAGTTGAGTGCTTTGATTTTTTTGTGTGCCTACACATTACTCATTCTCGGTTGAATAACAGAGCATTCAAATGAAAAAATTCTAAGATACTCGTCATATTATATCATTTCTAAAATTTAGATGAATTAACCCATCAAATTTGTGTGAATGTAGAAACCGCATGTATAAACAAATTTGAGCTTCAAACATTGTTGATTTCTAAGATTCAGATGAATTGACCATTCAAATTTCAACATCTTACATAGAAAAATAATCCTATTGAATATTACATGAAATAATTTGGATCCCCTAAATTTTCATAAAATAAAGTAGAACAAGATTTGGAAGATAGTGGCTGATCCTAACTTTACCCGGAAAGGGGGGTGTTTCTTATATATTTAATTTCTTTATATCACTTCACCATGCAGTGTTTAGAGACTCAGAAAGCATTGTAGCACATTTTATAGTATTCAAAAATAGTTTCGGAGCCCTTTTTTAGTGCCATGAGTTGATTGCGATGAAAAAATCTGGCTATAGATGTGAAGTAACAAGAGCAGGTGTAGTACTAGCTATTAGCCTTAGAGGAGGGAGGGAGATGAGTTAACCGATGATTGATGAAGTGGAGGAGGACATTTTTGGAAATGCGATTTATAGATGGGGGTTCTAATACCTTAATAGGGTATAGGGACCTAGATGGAGGGAGTAAAAGAAGGTAAGGTGCAAATATACTCTTAGGTTTTTTTTTTTTTTAATGTGCCCTTGGCATCCTAAATTTATTTTTATGCAACAAACACACATTAAGTTTTTAAAAGATTACGTTGCAAAAACGCCATGGCCATTAATTCTACCCATGACTTAGAGGGCTTGATAAAAAAAGAGAGTAAATATAGAAATATACCTATAAACGTTTTCCAAATGTGCACCTATCATGATAAATGGACATTAGGTGCAAAAATACTCTTGATAATTCCAAAAAGGCCTTAAATGCTTCAACCGTTTAATGCATCAATCTCACACCCTCATTTTATTTTCACCTATTTCAAAGTATTTGCAAAAAAGATACATAGTTCGGTGGGCAACACAGGAATAACATAAATACATTGATATTATGTGCACGAATACGGAAATTCCCCATAGGGGTTCGTACTTGATAATTACAATTAACGTAGCCTCGCAGCGCTACGTGGGTGTCTAAATCCATCCCAATGAAATGGAGACATCTTCCCATCTTCGTTCCACCACTGCAATCCCCTCGTATGGTTCTCTTCTTTGTTCTTAGTATACGTTCTGTCTTTTCCTGTCTAAATTGTTGGTAGGGGAGGATGAGATTCTGGGGAATCTCAGTATGAAAGTAATACCAATATGCATGCAATATAAGTGCTTAATGCATGAAATGCTTGCATTATATAACTCATGCTCACACAATGACATATATGCGTGCTCAATATTTCAATCAACATACGTATGACCGTAGCATAAACAGAAACAGAGCTTCAATTATTCATATATGTTTCACATCATCAGGCAAAGCAATAACATGCATCAATACACCAGCATAGATATCAAATACATGCAGGAGAGGTAAGTTCTCTACATTAATCGCCTTTCCCTGATCTTTGAATACATGCCTCGATTTGCGTGCCAATCCCTTAGGCTCTCTACTCGGTCCTAGAACGTCAAATGTACAGTTTAGATACTTCCATAGTGTTTCTAGTGGTTATATTAGTCTATGGTGAAATTTTACCAACATGCCCTCGGGACCCCGGCCCGGTCCCACCTTACCCGACCCGATGACACGTTTTCCCAAAATTTTAACTAAGGCTATTCTAACATATTTTCACCCAAGGAATTCGTTTCCGGGCTCGAAATCACCAAATTCACTATCAAATTACTAAAATAACCTTGACAGCCCATATTTAGGGATTTTAGTGGCGTTTTCGTAATTATGCTTTTTCGGCCTCTACCGAAAAAGTGACCAATTGTAACCCCACTTATTTTTGCCCAATGAATCCAATGGAATATCTATTTTATGAAAATCCAGCTCCAATTACATATTTACCCCTGACAACCCCTATGTGAGGGTTTTAAGGCTATTTTTGTCATTTCACTTTCTAGGGCTTTTCTCACTTCACACCCAACATGAACCCTACACAATCTTTCATTCTAAACACAATGGAAACATCAAAAATACCAAAAATCCAGTCTCAACACTGTCCAACACAGATCAGGACGAAATTCTTTAATAATTGGAGAAAATGGAGTTTTATGATTTCAATCCATAAAACACCTTCTTATGACCTTTAATTACTTGTTTAACCATTTAATCACATTCTAAACATGATTAGACTAAATTTGGACAACACCTCCCCTTAGGGTTAGGACTTTCCAAATTTACAAACTTGACGAAAACCACTAAAATCAAACAGAAACCTCAACAACAACACCATACTAGTTTAGATATAAGGTTTGTGAGGTTACCTCTTGAGATCTTGAATCCTCTCTCTCTAGACATCTCCTTTCTCTCTCTTCTTGAGCTAAGAATGGTGTCTTCAAGATCAAGGATGCATGAAGAATCAAGGTTTAGAGAAGGATCATGACAAAATCACAAGAAAAGCTTAAGAAATCATTCTTACCTTAAACTTCTTTTTCGTCCTTCTCTCTAACTCTTCAAAGTTTCCCAAGCTCTCTCTCTCTCTCTCTCTCTCTCTCTCTCTCTCTCTATTTTTCTTTGGTGTTGGATGAAATATGGCTTGAAAGAGGAAGAAGAATGTTTTTATTAATTTGGTCTTCTTTCTTCCTAGCCCTTGATCTCATCAAGAGTTGAGATTTCAACAATTGTCAAAGACACCATTCCTCCTCCCATACCTCCCACCATGCCTTCTTACTTTATGCCATACTTGCTCATAATTATAGCATACTTACTCCCTTAGTTCCCTTTGACATTTGGACAAATTTTTCCTCGTTTGGTTAGGCAAGAAAAACCATCCCCCCTCTCCTCTTACAAGACAAGTAAGTTCTCTTCCAACAAGATCTAAGCTTGTACTCCAACTAAATCTACTCTTGCACTCAACTTTATCAATTCCTTCACTCAAGCTTACCATCATACAATCAAGTATCTCCCTCCCTTTACTCAAGTTATCCCTTCATGCATTCACCATACTTCCATGTTGTGTACACTCACCCTTTGTCATCATTGAAATGTTCATGTAGCCTTGCCATCATAACTCTCTTCATGTAGTAATTAGGCATGTTCTCATGAAATCAAATTTTCTCCTCATTCATGTGCGTTTGGACAAAATTTCAAGAGGGAAGGAAAGGAAAAAAATGATTTTAACAATTCCACAATTTACTCAATTGCTAACACATTTTATTTTCAACTTTCAATATTTAATTCCTTTGACCTTAAATATTCACCATTTCATTGAATATATAAAATAATATAATATATTCTTGGTGAATAAAATTTGGGGTGTTACAATTAACATTGACTATCCGTTCATTTCAACTTTGACAATCTTCACCAACGTTGACATGGCACTTTTACAACATTATGAATGAAATAACAACATTTTTACACCTTAATCCTTTTTATAATGTACAATTTTTTAGATAGGAAAAAAATAAGAATGTGATGAGAAATAATAATTATTGAGGCTTTATATAAAATAACATTTTTTGCCATATGTATAAAATAAAACACACACATTATTGAAGTCTGAAGAGGAATAATAAAACATATAGAAAGTAACTTTTGTCCATTATTATTCTTTATGACAAAACGTATGGAAACATAAAATATGATGTATAAGCTGCAATGCCATATAGGTGCATACATATTAAACGTATATATATATATATATATATATGCCCGATCATCATTGGCATTTTCAACAAATGTACAATTTTTAACATTTAATCCTTCCAGTCTTTTTTTACAAGGGTCTTTTAAAATGTTTGTTTGATTCCTAATATATAAGATCATGCTTCCGAAATTGTCTGAATCATTAATATTTTTTAACCAAAATTCGCTATATGTGGAAAAAGGGTGAAAAAACTTTAGTTTAATAAAATTTATCAAGTAAAAGTAATTTTGAAAAAGAAAAATTAAATTTAAAACGTATCTAATAAGGTCAACTAATAAGTGCAATTAAACTTTTTAATGAGTGTTAATTAGTTGGTTGATAGACCTTTAAACAAAAGAGACAAGGGAGTAGATAATGAAAGTGACGAGGAATAATTAGAGAAATTTCCATGGATCATATACGAGAAAAAAGACAAAAGATGCAATTTAAAAGAAAGGTATTTTTTTTGAACCATAAAAGAAAGGTATTGACAATTTGTAATAAAAAAGAAAAAAGAAAGGTATTGACAATACAGAAAATAGGGGGCATTCATGAAAATGGTAGGAATTAAGGTGGCGTGTGGAGTTGGTGAATCCGTGAATGTATATTGGTGGGGTCTAATTCAATTACTTTGGAAGAGGACTCATTAACCATTCACACTCACCCTTCCCATATAAATTAATTTAGATACAAATATAAATTAAAGTTGAAGAAATACTTTTCAGGTATTATCTTTATGATTTGCGTATATCCATGAACATATTATTGATCAGTCTAAAACTTTATAGTATTGTCAATTTTTCATATGCATACACAAATTTACCGTCTCATAGGCTTAATTGGCTTTTCAAAAGTATTTTCAGGTCTTAAATTAATATTAATGCAAGTTTACTATAAATAAAGGAATTATTTGGGGTTAATAAATGTATAAATATATATATCTTAATCAGTGGTGGAGCCAAAATTTATGGATGTCGGGATTAAAATTAAAATACACAGAATAAAAAGTTTATTCTGACTTTCTGAGTCTAGCTAGAAATGTATAATTCCCATACTATATTAAGAAAAAAATGTAATAAGTGAGTCTAGCAGGGGGAGAGAAAACACGTTACACGTGCATACAAAAGCGGAGTGACATTTCACATCCACGTGTGAGAGATAAATTGCACTATACATTTTTGAAGGATTGTGCAGCTCCTTCTTTTTCCACGTTGTACAACTCTTCAATGGCTCACTCTTCTCCCGTGTTTCTGTCAAAAAAATGAACATGACACATTATAGGACAAAAATTATTTCTTTCAAAATTAAATTATTCTATATAGATACATGCCGGTTACGTCCAACATAAACAATTCCATATTCTGGCAAAAAAAAATAAACAATTCCATATCTCCCTATTCCTCAGAGTTCATGGTAGAAGTGGTTGGATCATCAGATATTGAAAGACGATGCTCTTCCATTTCGCTTTTCCTGCACTGAAGCAACCATTTCACAGTGAGTTGTTAACAGTGTAATCATTGAAATGAAATTGTTAACTAAAGAAATATATATGTGCATTAACATTATTTGGAAATGAATATGAAATTGCCTTACAATAAATAATTCAATGAAAACCATAAAATAAAGAAGTAATCTATATAAAAATAAACAGAATTCTCATTATTACCTGGATTTAATCAAAGAATATATTATATACCAGATGTAGGAGATAATCAACTACTTACTTGGTTAGACAAACGGAAGTCTGCCAGCTTAATTCTGTTTGCTGATTCCACGAGAATATTATCCCCACATTAAAAGTAAAGAAAAAGAATTAAAAAAAAAAAAACTATATGTACAGCCTCCTCGAATGAAGGTAATGAGAGTTATATTAGATAGTTCAAGATTACGCAAAGAAATAGTGCATTCAAGCCATGAAAACAGTATAGGCATATAGACTTGTTATAGTATTGAAATGACACGCAAATAGAAAACAGTACGTGTAATCATTGAAATGCAATTGTTAACTAAAGAAATATATGTATTAACTATGCATGTAACATAATTTGGAAATGAATATCAAATTGCCTTACGATAAATAATTCAATGAAAAATATAAAATAGAGAGGTAATCTTTACAATAATAATAATAAAAATATTCTCATTGTTACCTGAATTTAATTAAAGAAATCTTAGTCGAAGTCTTTAACATCTGAAAACAAAATTACAAATGAGGACAGCTTGGTAAGGAAGAATTTGTAATGCATGTAAATCATTAAATCAAAATAATTGGTATTCGGCTTGAAAAGTGGCCTGTACTTATCAATTAGCATTAACGAAAGTACAAAACACAGTGACATGCAACGTCTCTCATGTAGGGGTGTTCATGGGATCCCGGTCCCGGTGGTCCCGTTCAGGTCCTGGTGGTCCCGTCCAAGTCCCGGTGGTCCCGTCCAGGTCCCGGTAACAATGGGATCAAAAATTCCCGGCCAGTCTAGGACCGAGACCGGGACTAACTGGGACTGGGAGTAAAAATCCCAGGATCGGGACGGGATCCGGGCAGGGCTTTGGGAATCTCGGTCCCGGGGTCATATTTTTTTTAATATCATTTTTTTATTTTACTTTCCTAAACACTAATCCCTCTACCTCTCCTCTCTCGCAGTCTCACTCTCTCACTCTCTGCCTCGTCTCCTCTCCTCTCTGTGACTCCGCCTCTCTCAAGTCTCGTGCCCTACCCTGCGACTCTGCAATCTGCATGGCCTTCACTGTCACCGACACTCACTCTCAGCCTCATCTTGTCTCCTTTCGGCCGATCGCTCTCTTTCTTCAGCAGAAGGCTCACCGTCACTAGCAGCCTCACCGTCGCCATCAGATAGTTCCAGCCTCACCGTCACCTTTCCAATTTTAGTCGGCAGCCGCGGCGTCGTCCTTTCGTCCCAACTCGTCTCATTCAGGTGGGTTGATTTATAACTCTTTCTTTGCTTTCCTTCTTTAATCTATTAATATTGTTAATCAAATGAAGCATCTTAACTCTGTTCCCAAAATTGATGAAATCTCTACATAGCTTCTTGTCTGATGGTTTTTGTTGTAAGCCATAAGAAAATACAATGATAAAAAACCTAATACAATGATGCTGCTGCAATTCTTTTTAGGCTTTACAAATTGAAAGTGATTTTCATTAAAAGGGGGAGGCAAATAGACCCAACTGTACTCATTTTCTATTTGGTAGACTATACCTATCACTTTCATAAAGCTCTTTTAGTGTATATATAATAATTTGGAAGCTTATTATGCCTTGTGGATTGCTGTATAGCTGCTGTTTTTAGTGTTTCACTTAGAAAGATAAAATTTTTTCACTTTCATGATCTACTTAGAATGTTGTATAGCTGCTGTTTTTGGTAATTTTTAGTGCATTGGATTGGGTATATGTTTGGATGCAGTCACTATCATTAGTTCTATGATTCCAATATAATAATTGAATTTGTACTTTTCATAAGATTAGTCAATCATATTGATGAATATAATATAGTCGTATAAAGTCAATCATATTGATCAGTCACTTAGAATGTTGCTCTTTAATGCTTACTAACAGATGGTGAAAAGATCTAGAAACTTGGCCAATACTACTACAAGTACAAATGCCAATGAAGAAACTGCCCAACAAAGTGAACCAACAGTCCAAGCAACTCCAAGTATAGTTGAACAAGAAGCTAGGGAAGCAAATGAAAATGATGAAGCTGAAGATGATTTAGAGGGAGATGAAAGACCAGGGAAAAAGAAAAAATCAAGTGTTTGGGACCATTAGAGGAATACAAATCTGCCCAACTACTGGAAGGCACACAGCCAAGTGTAATTATTGCCCAAAAGAAATTCTTTGCGATCATAAACAAGGGACTTCTGGATTACGGAGACATTTATAGACATGTCCTAAAAATCCAAACAAAGCAAACAAGAAGAACCAATCTTTGTTTACGACTCAGATAGGGTCCTCTAATACTGTGACTTCTCATGTATTTAGTCAAGAGTGATGCAAAAGAGGTGTTGCAAAGTATATTATATTAGAGGAGAGGCCTTTTCAAACTGTGGAATCTGTTGGTTTTAGAGCGATGATGAGTGATGTAAAACCCCGCTTTAAGGTCCCCTCACGATCAATGATTACTAGAGATTGCTACAAGTTGTATCTTGAAGAGGCGGCAAAATTGAAAAAGCACTTTGAGACTACAAAATTTCGAGTATCCTTTACTACGGATACTTGGACTTCAAATCAGAATGCAAATTATATGTGCCTAACTGCACATTGGATTGACGAGAGTTGGACATACCAAAAGCGAATATTGAATTTCTGTGTGGTTGAAAACCACAAAGGCGAAACAATTGTAGATGAAATTGAGAAATGCCTGTTGTCTTGGGGGATTGATAAGGTATTTACTTTTACTGTTGATAATGCTTCTTCCAACGATAGTGCATTGTCAAGGTTGAAGTCCATTTTCAAACATTGGAATAGTGGTTTAGTATGTGATAGGGACTTCATGCACTTGAGGTGTTGTGCACACATTTCAAATTTGATTGTTTGTGATGGTGTAAAGGATATGCACTATTCAGTTGAAGCCATTTGGAATGCCATTAAATATTTAAGATCTTCTCCTTCAAGGTTTCGAAAGTTCAAGTCACTGGTGGAAAAGATAAAAGTTGAGTCGAAGGGTTTACTAAGCTTGGATTGTCCAACTAGGTGGAGTTCAACTTACATTATGTTGGAGAGTGCCATTCAATTCAGTAGCGTGTTTGAAAGGATGGCCTCAGACGATGACTACAAGAAACACTTCTTTGATAAAGGTTTAGTTGGTCCTCCTACGGATGAGTCATTCCAACAAGCTAGTGAGTTTACTAAGTTTTTGAAATTGTTCTACAACGTCACTCTAAAACTTTCTAGATCACTTTTTGTGACCTCACATTTGGCCTTCCGACAAGTATCAAATCTTGCTTCTATTCTCAATAAAGCTTCAACCAATCGTGGTTCTTCTTTGTATGACATGGCTAACAGTATAAAGGTCAAATATGATAAGTATTAGGATAGATTTCAAAACTTCAATCCTTTGTTGGTGATTGCAGTGGTGCTTGACCCCAGGTATAAAATGAAGTTTTTGAGGTCTGCTTTTGATGCTATATATCTTGATGATCCTGATAGCCGTGTAGACATGATACAAAATGTCTCAAATGTCCTCTATTGTTTATTTGATCATTATTCAAGTCATCTTGGCATATCTGGGATTGTTATCGAGAGACAAAGTCAGGCACAAGAAGGAGCTAATAGTAGTTGCAGCGTTGTAACAAATTCTAAAAAAGATACTTTTGATATTGATACGGAAGAGAGTGAAGCAGAGAGAAAATTTAGGGCCGATAATCAGAATAAGAGTCAGAGTGATAAGTATGCGGAGTTGGACAAGTATCTTCAATATGACTTAGTTGAAGGTCGTGATCCTAATTTTCTTATTTTGAATTGGTGGAAAATATATGGAAGTACAAAGTCCTGTCCATGATGGCACGTGATGTGTTGGTTGTGCCTGTTTCAACTGTGTATTTAGAATCGGCTTTCAGCACAGGGGGCCATGTCATTGATTCATACAGAAGTTCATTATCACTAAGATGGTTGAAGTACTCATTTGTGCACAAAATTGGCTCTTTCCATCCACATTACTCCCAACCGGACTTGAATCACTTGAGATTGATAACTTCAATGACACTGAGGAAGTATTAGCAGCTCTAATCGATAATATTCTAATCTTTGTCTAATTTAATTCACTTTTTTTATTTAAGTTCTTAATAATAATTTTAACTTCAACCATTTTTTTCTTTTTCACTTTTGCAGCTGAAGAGCAACATCCAAATCCATAAATAGGTCTTCGTTGTTTGTTAATTGAATTATTGCCATTTTGATTAAATTTGTGGGACTGAAACTTTGTTTGCTCTTGTAATTTGAATTTAATGTTGTTGTAATGTGTTTTTGCTCTACCAACTCTTGCTATTTAAACATGTGTTTGATTAAATCATGTGTTTGCTCATGTTTTGGCCCTTTGAACCACTATCTTGATTTCCTTGAATTTGAAGCTGCTCAAGATCTGGAGGATATAGACATGTTAAACTCAATGTCATGGGAGGCTATTGAGAAGAAATCAGGATCAATAATTCGTCAAGCAATAGCTTCCAACATCCGTGTAGAGTTTCAAAATCAAATATTTGCTAACGTTGATTCATCTTTTGGTAAGTATCTTTTATTTGGAATCTTTTGCTGGGTCCTTTCAGTTTGAGCATGATTGTTGAAGGAAGTTATTAAGCATGGCAAGTGGAGAAGAAGGGTTTAACATATATAAATTAACCCTAGTGCATAAAATTTAGTAGATGGTACTTAACAAATATATATAGTTTCAATAATATGGCTTGGTTCCAAATCAAAATTTTCGATTCTCTTTACAATGATAACAAATCTAATTTAGATCACAATTATAGGTTCTATTCACAATGATCAATGAAGAAATGTGTGATTCAGAACACATAATTCGGGATCATATGTAGAATTAACTTTTCCAAGTGGTAGTTTAATTCATTCATATCATTTGTAGCTAATTAAAGATTCACAACAGTTAACTAACGGATGCAGAACGGAGGAACTAATTGTGATCTCCTTTCAAAAATAATTTTCCTAAGCACCAAATTGTTTATTTTTCAATGTGAAGAGGGAAAAAATTGAATACCTCACATGGCTTATGGGTGAATTGCTTTCCCTCTACATGCCCGACGCTTACACGAAGGTATATCCTCAAACTGAGTAGCAGGAAGTTCCTCCGACAAGTGTTTCACTTACAGGAACTTGGTGGTTGATAATGCTTCAGATTATTATTTTCTGGCATATTTTTTGTGTAGGATCTAGGATTTGTTACTGGATAAATGGGGTAACGCAGGATTTAGTTAACAGTTTTTAGGCATTCTCCTTAATAAACATTTTTGAAGTTTGAACCTAGGGATATATTATTCCATAGGCCATAGCAGTTTCTTTTTATGTTAGGATTTTAATTATCACATTTGAGTTTTCTTAAGGTTTTTTATTCCGGTTGCTGTGGGTTGGTCTATATTTAGTGAGGAAAATTTACCCCTTTCTTTTGATCTACTGATATTCGATTAAAACTGAAAATATTGGGTCACCCACATCTTTCAGCACATATATTTGTTTCTTGTTGTAAGCTTAAAATTCCATTTATTGAAACGAGGAATTCCCGGTCCCGGTCCCGGTCCCTGTCCCGGTCCCGGTTGTACCAGGATTTTCACGGGATTGGGACTAGGACGGGGAATGGTATCCCCTTCCCGGCTACCCCCGGGACGAGACCCGGGAATGGGTGATCCCGGTACCGATTATGCATTTGAACACCCCTACTCTCATGTAAGTTTTTTTTTTCCTTTCTTTTTTTAAAAAATAACCTGAGGCCATATAGCAAAGCTCAATAAGTTTGCTTCCATTAATTAACTAAAATGGGGAAAACAAAGAGACTATTCAACAACATAGAAAAGAGATAGAAGTGATGAGAGTTTGTCTCAGAATCAAAATCGAAATGACTGAGTTACCTACATGAGGCCAGGGTGAGGGCGTGAGGACCGGCGGCCGGACAAGAATGATGACTGACGAGTCTGACTCTGACAACGGTGGAGAACGACGGAACGAGAGAAGGACCATGAAGTCACAGGGAGAGAGGGGGGGGGGGAGAGAGAGTAGAGAGATTGAGTGAGAGGGCGCCGAAGGCCGGTGTGGCAAGGGTGAGGGTGATAAGCACAGAAACAAGAAGAGGAAAGAAGAAGCAGAAGCTATGAGAGAACAGGGAGGGAAGCAGAGAGAATTACGAAGAAACGAGTACTTACTCATTCCATATCTTCTCAGAGTACAATGGGTCATCGTTTATAACTGATTCTTTATTTTTATTTTCAACAATTTGAGAACTTATCTTTTTTAAATATGAAAAATTGATCCGTCCAAAAATTCTCTTATAACCAAAATAAAAAAATAAAAAAAATAAAAAGAGTAGGTACCTTATAAAGCTTATGAATTTATTTTGGATTAACTTAATTATTATGGGATCCAGCACACATTTCTTCATCACCCTCACATGGTCATAATTAATGTATTCATTTTATCAATTCCTTTTAATAGATGTTCATGAATTTATAGTATTACCGTGTCAACTTAGCTTAGCTCTTTTTGTTACCGTGGATTGATTAGGCAAACGTAAATGTCCTATTTGCTTAAATAATTATGCCAAACTTTCTAATATAAACTTATTTCAAATCATCGATGTGTTTTGTTGTGATATTTAATGTGCGATCAAATTATCGGTACTCCTCCTATCTTTAATCTGAGATTTATTTATTTAATTTGAAGAAATTAAGAAAACTAAATAAATAAATTAATTATAATATATATGATATGGTCTCTCTAATACTTATGTATAACATTAGATTATATCAATTTATAAATTAATTTAGAGAAAAATGACAAATATAAGAGAGAAAATTTTAAAAAAAAATGTCTTACATTTAGGATCAAAACTCAACCCTAAATTAGGTCCTGCATTTATGAGCAGAGGAGTACATATTATTGAGGCTTACGGATTCAAGATGTCCTCGTATTCTATGCTGATTATTTTTTAAGGTGTGACATTTATGCATAAATCGATTTATATAAGGTATTATAAGCAAAATAACATATACCCAACGGTGGGTTTAACCTAGTCCAAGAATTATGCATGAGGCAAATCGATTTATGAAGCGAATGCCGACGACAATACAGCTCTAATCTTCACTTGACAGTCACCATCAACGATTACTCCTCTGGCAACGGCCACGTCAGACTTCGCCAACCGTGGGTCTTTTTTTTTTTTAATTCAGACCATTAATATATATTAATGTTGCCACATCATCTATCCTAATAAGCATTAGACATAGGATAGTTTAACACCGTTGAGCCACATAGGACAATTTAACGCCGTCAGAGAGGCCAATAAGTCCTTTTGAAACTAAAGGGACTAATGGTTATAAACGGACTAAACTTGAGGAACCAAAATCAACGATTTTAAAGTTGAGGGACCAAAAGTTATATTTACCCATTATGAAATATGGAGATATATAAAAAGAAAATTTTAGCTAAATATGTCATATTTACATTAAAAACTAAAAAAATACTAATAAAGATAGCTCTAAATTTTCTTAGCGCACATATGTGATTAAGAAAAATCACAGTTGGAACGGGAAACTCATAAATAAAGTGGAGCCATGCATTTATTTCAGTCCAAAAAGAAAAAGAGAAGCCATACAAAAAGCAACATCGCACTATTTCCTTTTTTGGCGGAAATTCGGGCCTCTAGCCCATCAAAAATGAACACCGCATTTATTATATGAAAAACTTGTCCAGTAACCCATCGTCCGTGGGTCAAGTGGCGAGGGGGTTGGACTTAGTGCCTGGTTGTCCGCTTTGGCACGGGTTCGATTCCTGGGAGTGGCACAAAGTGTCTCCACCGTGGTGCTTGGGGAGGCATCCTAGCTCCTGGGTGCCTAGGTAAACGCCTGAGGGTAATTGACGGCTCGCCCTGCCCAACATTGGTATAACCTAGGAGGAAGGGAGATTTCGCCCTGCCTTTGGATTGTGGGTGAGCCCAAACCCTTTCCTAAAATTGATGTATCAAAAAAAGAAAAAAAAAAAAAAACTTGTCCAGTACTCTGCTTCTATTTATACACAAAATAATCATGCATAATTAAATGGCATGTATTCATCCAGTTGTATGCTTCTATTTATTCATGTTTTTTTTCCCAATTATATACTTTTAGACTATGCGTATGAGTTTAACTTACCTACTGGAACTCCACGCATGCTACAAGTTGGAAAGTAGTTTAGGCATATTGCATAATGTGGGCATTTTGTTGAGTAATATATTTAAATTACTATTTTTTTTAAGCCGTGAAGTATGCTCTTACTTTGATAAGCTTTTGAAATTCAACTGATTTAAATTTTATCTTAAAAAAATAATTGCACATATTTGATTATGTGTTTTCATTAGATCAAGTACAAATCTAAGTTCAAGGACTGTTATTTAAAAAAAAAAAATCAAAACAATATTGTTTCAAACTCAATAAAAGATAGTAAATTAAATGTAAAGTTTAACTTGGTTGATTTGTTCAAAATCCTTGACCAAACTGGTCAAAGAATTAGTTTACTATTTTACCAAAAAAAAAAAGAATTAGTTTACTAGGCTGACAGGCCAATCAAAATTGAATTTTAGTATCATAAGTAGGATACACATATAATTCAAACCCCCATTGTCTAATATGGCCTTCATGTTGGAACCATTACAGCAAGGACTTCCGACTATAGAAGTGATGAGCTTTTATCCATATATTGTCATTCCCAATTCTTGAAGGATGCAATAGCAATTTATTAAAAGAATCACAATTCAATTTATGACCAATCATTAAGAAAAGGCGCTTAAGAAAATGTCAATCCTTTGCACCAAAATAAGATTTCAGATTTTGGGAAAATGACCTTACTGTCCTTCAATTTTTAAAAATAATCTAATCTATGCTGGGAGCCGCCACCGCCAGTAAACAAGTTTTGGCAAAGGTAGTTTCAGGTGGGATTTAATTCTATTGCCTTTTACACTTAATTTTTCTTTTATTACTCACCTACTCTTTTGTTTTATCTCTAAAATACTCCATATCATCCACTCATGTGAATATAGAGGATGTGAATTGTGAATTATAAAAAGTCAATGTCATTAAATAATAATATTAGAATTTTAAGAAATATTACATATTTCTATTCTTGATGAATGAAAACATATTGGAGTTCCATCCACGTACGCAACCCATTTAGGCATTTCAAATACTAAAAGTTTAATGCTTGATTCCCCATTCAAATTAAAGAGTGGATTGAATTTGCTTTCTTCAAGGGGTACCAATAAACTTATGAATATAATGTATGAGTTTGCTGTTTCTAGATTATATAAATATTGGTCAAGGTGCCAGCTGCTTTCTAAATGTTCAGCATATACTCCTTCTGGTCCTATTTATAAGAGCCCGATAATCAAATTACGTGATTTTAAAAAAATGATAAAAATTAGTTAAAAATAATAAATATGTCTAAAATAATTTTTTCCAAGTATGTCCTTATTTACCTTATTTATCTAGCATAACTACAATTTTCAAAATCTTCTTATATTTTGGACCAGAGGGAGTAGAAATATTAATAAAAAAGATGAAGCTAACTTCGATTCCTTCAATGGTGTTCTTAGCACATTTACACACACACACACACACACACACCCAAACGAGTCTTGAAAATTAATAAGCAATACAATGAAAATATGGTTCAAATATTAACAATGGCAAGGGAGAAAATTTCAGAGAGGATGGGAAGAAAGGGGCCATAGAGAGAGAAGAGCCATGCAAAATTCACAGCCAACCAGGGGCATGGGGTGGAGCGATAGGGGCTCCTCCTCTCTTAACCATCGGTCGAGGGTTCGATCCTCACCATGGGTATGGAAAAATGTTAAATCTTCTGGCTAGCCATTCCACCCATCGAGGTGCCCACAATTGGCGGTTCAGATTAGTCTGGGGCTGTCGGCCCTGGGATACCGAATGATGAAAATCAAAAAAAGAAAAAAAATTCACAGCCTCCTTGTAGCCACAGTCCACAGGCCTGTTTAGTTTCTTGGCCCATTCCTTTCCCAAACCATATTTTCCCTTGGCCCATAATAACCATTTTCTTCTATTTCACATATTGAACTTCCTTAGGTAACAGGAAGGAATGTATGGAGTAACCTTTATTTAATATAATTATGACTGTCTTATATGTGACAATGCTTACTCTAAAATTCTTACACCTCATCACCAACAATGCATTGAGAGTTTGGAACCTTCTGCTGAGATGTATAAAAAAGTTGGACACCTTGGGATATAAGAAGAAAGCAGTGGACATTCTTCAATTTCCAGATGCTGTGAGGTAAGAAGTTGGCGAGGTAAGTTTCCAATTAATTTGGGACAATTATATTCCCTCCGGTCTTTAATATGAGACATATTTGGGGATTTGATCTTGATTTTAAATATAAGATAAAGTTTTCATATTTATTACTTTTTCCCTAATTTACCTTTACTGATACTCTCTCAAGAATAATAAAGGAGGAGGGGGAATGAGGGAATTAATGAAGATGACTGAGAAGATTTAGAAAATATATGTCATATTAATTAACTTAACCAAATTTCTTAATCTAATGAAATTAGATAAATATGTCTTATATGAAATACCAAGAGAGTTAAAGCCAAGAGTGCGGAGTTTAGGTTGAAGGTCATACATAATATCTCTCTGTGCCCATGAAAATAGAAATAAATATTGAGAAACAAGATTAAGAATGTAAGTATTATAACATAAACATTTCTAAGATGTTAAAAATATAAAAGAAGTTCATGGTCCTAAGAGATGTCATAAACTTTTAAAACAAGATAATTCATCAAGTTTATAAAACAATCTAACTACACGTAAGGATTTTAGGAGAAGCCAAGTTGAGCAGTCTTCGAATGAAGTTAAGGGTCCGTTTGTATGATGGAATTGAGGGATATGGAAATGGAATTGGATCTCAATTCCATGAGGAGGTTTGTTTGGTATGATGGAATTGGGTTTCAAATCCATTTCCATGTGGAAGCCACATAAGCCAAATCCACCAAAATGAATTCTATCTATAAGGTTAAGATTTGTAATTCCATTACCCCATTTCCATCTTCTACCCTCCTCTCTATTTTCGAGTTTCAACCTCCACCTCAGCATATACCCCATCGCCGGTAATCACTCACAACAGCGGCAATGACCTCCGGCAACCTGAGAAGGCGACCTCCGGCAACCCATGACAGCGGCCTCCTACTCATTAGATCTGGCTCTTCTTTCAACTATCTGGTATGATCTGAAATTTTCGCTCATAGATCTCATGGCTCGTCTCTCCTTCTTCATGGCCAAAGCTCGACTGTGACCGGAAGGGAAGCTTGTCCTCTCCGTCTTCGTGGCCAAATCTCCACTCTAGTTGGAAGCTCGTCCACTCCGAAAACGCGGCTATTGTAGGAAGATGTTTTTTTATTTTTTTAATTAGAAGGACATTTTGGTCTTTTTACATAAAAATTAGGTCTCATTTCCATGACATACCAAGCATACTTTTAAACCTCATTTCCATTTTCATATCCATTTCCATATCCATATTCATATCCATTTTCATTTTCATCAAAATCAATTCCACTGTACCAAACGAGCCAAGTGTGTGTTTAGTATCACATTTTGCATGGAAATAAGCCCGTTTTCATGGAATTAAGCCCAAATGAGTTGGGATTTTTTTTTGGATGTTTGGTTTAGCTTATTTTAATTGCATCACGGGTAGAATAAGCTACTTATTAAATAAGCTCCTCATTGCAGCTTTTCTATTAAGTCACTTATTACGTAAGTCGAGATAAAACTCTTCTCGCATCCTTACCTCTTATACCGTAAATCACGATTTATAAGCACTTATTGTCCAAAAATAAATTGCTCATCCAAACATAAATCACATTACAAAAATTGACTTTTCAATTAAATCATTTTTAATAAGTCAGAATCATAATAAGTAATTTTTCCTACCGTTATCCCAAACACACTCTAAGACTATTTGGCTATCAAGACAAGTCAAAGTTATTAATTGGATTTCAAAATAAGGCAATTTGATACTTCTCTCTTCCTGTTTTTTTCTTTTAAGACACAAATAAACTTACTTTTAAAAAATACCCCTATTTGTTTCATGTAAATAATGGTTCAAGAGACTAGGATAATTAAAGCTTTGAAATTCACAAGTTCAGTTTAATAATTCACAAAGTTGGCATCAGCTATCCAAAACAAACTTTTGCAACAAAATTGCACTCTTCAATAAACCTATGTGACTGTAATACCTGTAGAGACAAGGCGATGCAATAAAGCAGTTATACAACATGGATTTATCAAAGTATGCCTTTGTTTCAGGTTCATGTGCTCTTAGAAATCATCGACTTTTATGTTGGAACCATATGTTATTTCTCTGTTTCATCCTTCTCATGCATATGAAGGCAATACAAGCCAAAAGGCTTTGAACATCAAATGTATATGGTGACATGTGATGTAAGAATAGACGAGAGATGATAGTATGTCATTGAAGTAATAATATTTTCATTAATCTGGCATTGGATGGTATTATGTGTGAAAACACAATATCGTCCCACATTTTGGTCTTCCCCATTATGTACATATATAATTGATTGAACCATATTTTTATATGTTTTTTTCATGATTAAATTGAGATTTTTAATGCATTTTTAAAGATAATATTGTATGATTAAGCACTAATTTGAGTTAAGGACATTTGAATTGAATTAAGTGTAGTTAGGGGCAAAATTGTCATAATTTGTTAATTATTCAGGAAAATGATTTCTTGGACTTTTGATGCTACCTTATATTTAATCTTACATTGTAGGTGTTTAAGAAGAAAATTTGAGATTTTGGAGGGTTAATATTTTGATGAATGGGAAAATTTACATAAAATCTCCCTAGAATTTCTAGAAATTACAAGTGAATAAAAAAGGGGTCAGGAGAAAATTACCAAAGAACCCAGATGTTTTGGAAATTTTTCTATGCCCCAACAAGTTTAAACAATGTACATAGCCCCTCCTCAGAACTTTTCAAAATTTCACATAGGTCCCTGGTCAAAATAGGTTTTGACCAAGGACCTTCTTTCTCCTCCTCGAAGGATAGAGCCGAGAGGGGAGAGTTGAGCGCCGCAAGATGAGAATGGAGACCCTCCTTCACCTTTGATTCTCTTCCTCGCCGGCTACAACTTCCACCTTTATGGTCACTGGCGAGCTTCGCCTATCATCTCACTCTCACCACGACGGCCAACGTCGCTGTTACTAGAGAAAGTTCAACCACGATTTACAGAGAAGCTTGAAGAAGTCGTAACATTGACAGCGGCAAGATAGGGAAAACCGTAGGGAACCACGCACAGCCACTTGGCTGGAAGTTTCTCTTTTCAATTTTCACTCACACACCACCACCGACGATCAGTTCACCACCATCTTCTTCCTTCTTCACCTTCGCTGGAATCACCTTCCCAGTTCAGGCACCACCTCCGTCGAATATCCCTCTGTTCTATCTTCACTATAGCCAACAGACCCATATCCATTTTCCTTAAATCTGATATTGTCAACACCCGTTTCCATTTTGATATGCGCAGGGCAATAATGAACAAGTTCCATAGGCAAACAGAAAAGTACAGTTATACTGATAATAAGTATTTATTTACAGACAGTCATTAACAGAGTAGAAATCGATAATAATGACAAATATGTACAGAATGTTCCAAAACTATTTCACATACAGACTATATACAACCACTGTATTCATCTTAGGAAACGTGCCTGTCAGTTTCCCTTCTCTGCATCCTTGGCTTTCAAGCCATTGGCACCCGCTAAGACATTTGGATTAGAAAAAGGGGTGAGATTCCAAGGAATCTCAGTAGAAACATACGATCAACACATAAAATGTGAAAATTAAATATGCAATGCACCGTATCAAGTAAAATGAAAACTGATATCATCCGTGTGTGTACACAAAATTCAGGGCCAACTAAACCGTTAAAAGCCCTTCATGTACCTCAGCTGAGTCCTTGACTACAGCTAGGTAAGACTAGTGTACCTCAGCTAGGTCCTAGACCACAGCTAGGTAATATGCCTCCAGCACATGTTCAAATCACAAAATATAGTAACACACATCATACAAATAGTCACATAGTATATGAGAGATAGTAGTCCCTACCTCAAAGTTCTATCGACCCCTTTTTATGTGCCTCGTGAAACGTGTCGATTTTCGACTCTCGATTCGATCCTAAAATATTAAATGTACAAGAAATAGGTCATAACCTATCCAAGTATCATTTTAGACACTTCCATAGTGTTTCTTCTGGTTATATTAGCCTATGGTGAAAATTTACCAAAATGCCCCTGGACCCCAGCCCGGCCCCGCCGTACTCGGCCCGATGGCACGTTTTCTCAAATTTTTAATTAGGGCTATCCTGACGTATTTTCGTCCAAGGAATCTATTTCCGGACTCAAAATTATCAAATTCAATGTCAAATTACGAAATTGCCCTTGGCAGCCCTACTTTTAGGGTTTTAGGGGCGTTTCCGTAATTGTGCTTTCTCGGCCTTTTCTGAAAAAGTGCCCAACTGTAACCCCACCTATTTTTGCCCACTGAATCCAGTGGAATCATCAAATCATTTAAAATCCAACTCTAAGGCCCTCAAACATCCCTGGCCGAAATAATGGTGTTCTTCGGGAAAAATTGGGATTTTATGATTTTGGCTCTGTAAACGCGTTCCTTTCTACTCCTAACCACTTTATTAACCATCTAATTGAGTTATAACAACCATTTGAACTAAAATTGAGCAGCATAACCCTTCTGATGTCACATTTCCAAAATTTACAAACAAAGACAATCCGGCAAAATTTCACCGATTAAATTGTCTACAGCAACCATAATAGTCAATATACGAAAGTTTGGAGGTTACCTCAAGCTACCACTAGCTTTTCTTGCTCTTGGCTGAAAACCCTAACTTTTAGAACACCAAATTTGAGCTTTCCAAACCTTAAAGAACAAATAGGAGTAGCTTAGGATCAGAGTTATACGCGTTTGGAGCTAAATTGTCGGAGAAATCGGCTTACCTTGTGAGATTTATTCTCTCTCTCTCTCTCTCTAAAACTTGAACGTCTCTCTCTCACTTTCAGGTCTGTTCTGTGCGTGAAAATGGGTTGAAGATGAAGATTCAACATATGTTTTATAATATATAACATTATGCTTTAATTGTTTAACAATTTTTCCAAAATTCCAAAAATGAAGTTTTATGTACATAGACCTTATGTACATGTAACCATGCTCATTAAGCCCAAATAATATTTCCTTATTTATGCCACATGTAGGAGATACCTAGAGGTCCCTCCCTATGGTCTCAATTGGCTTCACAACTTGTTCCGGTTACGTATACAAGTATAATCTCAATTTTGGTCAAAATTGCACTTTTTGCTCAAATTTTTCATACCCTTAATTAATTGAAATTAACTTCAATTAATTGGAAAATAATTAATTTTGTGATATTTTGGCAAAATTACGATTTTGCCATTACCTTTTTACTCCAATTTCTTCTCTTATTTTTCTTTGGCCAATTTCCATAAATTTTTGGACCAAATACTTTCTATAATATTTCTTCATTTTTTAACATTAATATTGGCCTTTTAAATTACCCAAATTAATTCCATAATTATTTTTGCCCAATTTCCCATGAAATTGAACATTTATAAAATTCATAAATTCCAAATTCATGAATATTCACCATTTTATTGAATTTCCCAAATAATTACAATATATTTGGTGAATATAAAATTTGGGGTGTTACAGATATTGCATTCATTTTCTATGCATTTATTAAAATTAGGAGGGGCTGAATTTGCGTGATTTTTGGTTGCAGAGAAGGGGAATAGGAGCTTCAGGTCTGTTTGGTTGGACGGAGGGAGTCGATATGAGGGATTTTAATGGAGGATAGAGATTTTAATATTATTTTATTTGGATTGATCAAAAGGAAGGAGAGAGAGGAAGAATTTTAATATTACTTTATTTGGTTCAGGAGAGGAGGAAAATTATTTTCATATAGATAATTTTATCCTTATATTATAAGTGATTTTTTTTTTCAAACACTGTTAAATGTATAATAAATTTTTTATTATCTCATAATCAAATTTTTTTTTTTTTGCAGTTCAAGAGGCATAAATAAATAGAGACTCCATGATTAATGCAACAATTTCGCTCAACACAATCTCATCAAAAAATAAAATAAAAAAACCAAACCCAAATATAACAACACGCTTCCCCTTTCTATGTTGACTATGCAAATACGAGTCCCTCCCTTTTATTAAACAAACACAACGACGGTTATCCTCACAGGTGTTATTGGAATCAGATTCCAAAACATAAGAAGATGTGGGCAATGAGTTAAAAGCAAAGCGATGAAGACACAGGTAAACAAAGGCCAAAAAAAAAGGTTTCTCTCTGGAATTAAGGAGTTGGCTGCGTGCGTGGAATGAAGGCACAATTATTAAAAGGGGCTTTTTCTTTCCTACGCTATGCGCTTTGATTCTCTTATTGCCTTTCTCGCTTTGCATGACTACTATGCACGCGAGATGAACAAGGAAATCCAGTTGAGAAGAGAGGAAAAATTATAAGAAATAAGGGTAATTTTTGGTTATCACAATAATGACATAGGCATTTGGGTCCAAACTCCAAACACTCTAATATGTTCAGTCTTCCCTCCAAATCCCCCCAATTTGGGGGGATTGATTTTGAGAGGAGGGAGGGGAAAATTTTAAAAAATTTCCTCTCCTCTCCTAATCTTTTTCCTGCCAATTAAGGGGAGGGGAGCCAATCCCACCCCTCCCCTCAAACCAAATAGAGCCTCAATGTAGTACACAAGAGAATTTGTTAGTTTTTCATTAGTTCATTATATATATTATGATATGTTTGGTTTAATTTTGTATTGGTACTTGTTTGTGAGATTTAGATAAGTGTTTATTTGTCTATGATGGTTTATTCTTATGTTGTATTTTATATTGATGCACTTGGATTTTGTATTGAACATATTTCTTATATTTTAATAAGATTATGCATTGTATGTGATTATTATAGTATGTAGTTGAATTAATTTATATTAAGTGTTGTGATTATGCTCTCATTTAAGAGGAAGCAAGTGCATTAAAATGATTTTCGAACGTACATCAAGTGGTTTTTAACTATTTATCTAAGAGATGACTATGAAGACATTCATAGGATTAGTCATAATTAGATAAATTGGATTCAATACGATTTATAAAATAAAATATTAAAAGGGGGGACAGGTTATCGGTAAAAAAAAAAAGGTAAAGGGGCACATGGCCCCTTGAAACTTTAGGGTTAGGATTTTGGGAGAATTTGGAGTTCTTACAAAAGATGACTATAAATATGTAGACAATAAATAATAGTTGATTTTAATCAGTTTAGATTTATCATTCGGTTGTTTTATGATTTTATCATTAATTTCTTCTTATACAAATCATAAATTATTACTTTAGGAATGTTTTTGACTGATTAAATTTGGATTAACCAATTTATTTGAGTTATTAGAAATATTATTGAAATTTTAATCAGTTTAATTTTATAGATTTTGAGTTATGTGAAATTATAAATTATGATTTGATATTAGAGTTGGAGAATTCTGGTTATTAAAGATTTTATTGAGTGAAATAGAGTTAAGAAAAATTTTTAGGAATTTTGATTTGAAAGGAATTTGAGGAATAGATAAATTGTTGTTATTTTTCAAGAAAACTTAGCCAATTATGGGGGTTATTATTTGCTATTTTATATTAGTTAACAATTATTATAAATTATATTAACATGTAAATATATATTTATTGTAGAGTCAATTTGAATTTAGCTTGTTGGAGTTAAATTCTCTCAAGTTTAGTTGTATCAAGAACTTGAGGTAACCACTTTTCAATTTATCTTGTATTCTTGTTGAAATGATTATAGGTGTATATTGGTATTTTTAATTGCTATAAATATGTTATAGTAATTTATATATGAAAAATGTACAATGACTATTAATCATGTTTTTAGTAAAATTTTTAGTTAAGTGGGCCTGAATGATTTATTTGAATGATTGATGATGCATAACATTAAATATGAAATATATGAATAAATTATTAACATTGAAGATTATGATGTTGAGATGTTGAATGTGGTGAGTTGTGATTGAGGAGAGGTTTGATTCTTTTATACCACGTGGTATAGTAGCCACTGTATGCACAGTGGATGGCTTTGGCATTCTCACTGTAACACCCCAAATTTTATTCACCAAGAGTATATTGTGATTATTTTATATATTTAATAAAATGATGAATATTTAAGGCCAAAGGAATTAAATATTAAAAATTGAAAGGTGAACAGTGTTTTTAGTGAAATCGCCTGCAAGGCAGTGAGTTTTTCAAGTGGTTTTGAAAGACCAACTAATGAACAAAAATTATGAAATTTTACAGAGTGAAAGTAAGCATCCTAAGCTTTAATTTGATGGTAATGTGAATCAATTGAAGCTATGTACAAAGAGTTATGAAATTTTGAAATAAGCCCAGAAATTCTGGCGTTTTTCTATAGCAACGCCCAAAGATCAAAATTCTGGGAAGTATTGGTTCCAATTGGCTAAAGGTAATATTTTTCCTTGTAAATAGACTTAAGGATGGTCACATAGGCTTTGGAATCATACCAATTGGACATCTACACAATTAGTTATGAATTTTCAAATATTGGTGAAAATTTTACCCATAGTTTTTATTTGTGCGAAAATTGAAGAAATAAATTAATCTTCCTTTTTCTCTTAATTATTTTAAAAATTAAGGGATGAAGGAGGAGAAGACAAGTGTCAAAATCCAATGAGACCAAGTGTCAACACCACATGAAAGATGATAGAAATAATTGTTGTGTAATAAGTCCTTACTTATGTCATAAGGTTAGGTAACCAACTCTTGTACCAATTGACTTGAGTAAATGGATGAAGCAAACTTGGTTAAATAGAGGTGTGTGTGTGACGTTTTTGTGGGCATAAATGAGGAAGGAATTGGTTCAAATATAAGGCCTAAGTTCAAGTCATAGTTAGGGAGAAACTAAAAGGACAAAAGGGCATAAAGGTCATTGGACACAATAAATGAATCAAGAGACATTTGATAAAGCTTTCATACTCCCTTCATCATCCATTGCACGTCCAAGTCATAGGAAAAAAAGAGAGAAAAGACAACTTGAGAGTTCACAAAGCAAGGAAGAGCAAGAGGAAGTTCAAAAGAAAAACTAAGGTAACTAAGTCTTGATTTAATGGTTTGGTTTCCTATTCTTGTGTAACACTTCCTCTAAGGTTCTCTTCTTCATGTATACATATGTTTAGCAAGTCAAGTCTCCAAGGAAGAGAAGGAGTTAAGATGCCAAGATTGAAAGCAAGCTAAGAGGGTAACTTCATGAACTTACTCTCTTGTGGTTGTTGTTTTTGTTGTTGATGATGTTTCTTGATTTTTTCCAAGTTTCATGATTGGTTTGTGAACTTGGAAAGCAAGAACCCTAAAGGGTTATGCTGCCTAAATTTCATTAAATCATAAGCCATAAGTGTTTAAAAAGTTAAACAAGTGATTTGGAGTGAAAATGAGAGAGATTTAAAAGTTGGATTTCAAAAACTATTTTTCCTTTTCTTTAAAGTTTCTGGTCTGCCCATAAATGAGGGAAGGAAATAGATTTTCATGTTTCTGATGGTTCCATGGTGTTTAGAAGGGAAAAATATGTAGGGTTTATGTTGATCACTTTTTGAGAAAAGGCCTAAAAAGTGAAATGACCAAAATACCCCTAAAACCCTCAATAGTAGCTGTCAAGGGAAAAATCATCTTTTGACAATGCATTTGAGAAAATCGAGGCCTGAAATGGATTCCTTAGACTAAAATAAGTTAGGATAGCCCTAGTCAAAATTTTAGAAAAATGTGCCATCGAACCGGGTACAGCGGGGAGGGCCGGATCCCAGAGGCATTTTGGTAAATTTTCACCATAGACTAATAAAACCACAAGAAACACTATGGAAGAGTCTAAAATGATACTTGGATAGATTATGACCTATTTCTTATACATTTAATATTTTAGGACCAAGTCGGAAGCCAGAAGTGACACGTTTTACGAGACACATTAAAAAGGGATTGATAAGACCTTGAGGTAGGAACATTATCCTTCATGCATCATGCCATAGTTATGTGATTGTGTGGATGCCATTGTTTGTAAATGCGCTTTAGTAATCAACAAGGTTTGCCTAAAGAGGGGCATTTAGTTCCGGGGTGCACTTACACTGGGATTTGGCCAAAGTCCAACAGGTGTAGATTGTGGGGCTGGACCCTACTCAAGTATACATGACGATGATGTGTTTATATTGTTCATTAATTAGTGCATATATGGCACATATCATATTTACTTTTCGCATTTTATATTAACGATAGCATGTTTCTACTGGGATTTCTTGGAATCTCACCTTTTTTTTAACAAACATATTAGCGGGTGCCAGTGGGACGAAAGGTAAAGGTGCAGATATAGAGAAGTGATTGGCATGTGCCTAGAGGCAAGGTCAAAGTTGGTGGATTAATTAGTTTATGCTTAAGATATTATGGGGAATCCTGTATATATTGAAGTTTTCGTTGTATTCCGTATTTTGTCTACGAACGACTTTAGGACTGTACACAAATACTTTTATCAGTATATATGTACTCTTCTATATGCCTGTGGAACTTGGTCTCTATTACTCTGTGTATATCGAAATCGAAATGGGTGTCGACACTCATAGCCCTTGGTATCACCCTTTCCTTTGGCTGGATTAAGGGTCAGCTCAAGGGACAGGTGACCCCTTTCCATTTTCTACGGAAAGGGAATCCATGGTCTGATATGAGTTTTGTAGCCTTTGGCCGGGTTACACCTCATTATTGGAGAGCTTGGTGCAGTCTTGTGAAAGAGACTAATCTTATTATATGTTGTAACTCATAAGTTCTGTCAACGGTTAATGAGGTTAAAAGGATGGTTGAGGGAGTTTTGCATATTGAATTGTTATCTTGAAATACTAATGTTTTGGAAAGATTAGACTTTATGTTATATGAAAATATATTTTGCCCACTTAACTATCTTGTAATCATTCCTTGCATACTTGTTAAAATGGAATTATGGTTACTGAGTCCATGTGACTCACCCCTGTTGATATTTTTTTTTTTTCAGGCGAGAGTTTAGATGGTGCTATCAAGGGGAAGGCATATGAGACTTGATTTGATACCGATCATATGTTTCATTTAGTTACATGAGCATAATGTATATTGCCAAACTTAAGGGCCTTTTTAGTTTACGTTGCATATGTTGAATACTTCACTGCATACTGTAATTTGTACTGTGGGCGGAGCCCTTTAATATGTTGTTATGTAATATTTAATGTTTTACTTGGTTTGGAGATTAGTTATATTTTAATTAAGAGAGGTTGTTGCACGATTACTTGAGGTTTTCAATTTGACTTGATAAAAAATTAACTCTCAAATCATTTTAAGAAGCTAGGAAATCCACCAACTTTGCTATCAAGAGTATTTCCTCATATCCATCCGATTTTTATAAAGAAAATACCAAAAATAATATTTTAACATTTAATTAAATTGCATTGCTCTTTTAATTATTAATTTGAAAAACCAAAACCCCTATTTCTCCTTGTTTTCATTACATTTACATAGCATTTAGATTACTTGGGAATAAATAAAAGGCTTATTGAAGAGAGAAAACGATTATAGATTTGTCTATTCACAATCTTTAGTTAATTTTTTATTACGGATGCCAAGACTAACGTAAAAAAGGCCTTCAGCAATAATCACCTCCTTCAAGTTTCCACTTCTTGATTTCTCTTCCCATTTTTTTTATATATATGTGAGCATTTTTAAATAAGAGAACTTCTGTTTCAAAATATATTGTTCCAGAATTTCAATCTAGTAAATAAAAGTATTTTAGTTCATGTGAAATTATATTTTTATATTAATTAGTAATTTCTTTTTTCATGACGCACATTGTAATGTTCTAAAATTGATAGGGAATATAATGATATAATATACTCAGTTGTAGATTCAAATAAGCAATATTATGCAATCATAGAGCCCATAGGTACAGGGAAACCATAGGAAAGTTCCAATACAAATGGAAATATATCAGAAAAGAGAAATAGAAGATGAGAAATAGACGATGACAGAAGAAGGTCCAAAGAAGGGAAGAGAATCTGCAGAGGGAGAATAGCCGAAATCATTCCACACCTTCTACAACCGTTTTCATCCTTATTATACTGTCTCCACTGTCAAATCTCATTTGTTCTTGTTTTTGGGCTTCCCATTGGGCCCCACCTTGACCCAAATCCCTTGTGACTGTTGTACACATCTATGCACGTTTCTTAATTAATAGAATTTAATTTTGTAATTTGTTCCAATATTTCATCCTTCTAATTTGTGCTATGGAATATAAACAAAAGTTTTTTTAAGACTATGTTTGAATAGAGAGGAAAGTGAGGAGAAAATATGGGAGAGGGAATACTAGGAAGAAAAACTTCCCAATATGATAAAAAAGCTTACTCCCTCCGATCTTAATTATAAGGCAAAGTTAACTTTTTTAAAAAAATTAAGTAAGCTAATTAAATTACTTTAGAGTATTCTTATTTTTTTTAAAACTAATTAGTTTGATTAATAAATTAATATATAATCTAAGAATACATAACATATGATATTATTAAGTAACTTATTTAATTTCTTTAATCTCTCCAAAAAAAGTCAACTTTGTCTTATATTTAGGATCAGAGATAGTACTATTTTTGGAAATTTCCCTCATAGAATACATAACATATGATATGATTAAGTAACTTATTTAATTTCTTTAATCTCTCCAAAAAAAGTCAACTTTGTCTTATATTTAGGATCAGAGATAGTACTATTTTTGGGAATTTCCCTCATAATATTTTTTTCCTCTAATTTTCTCTCCATCCAAACATACTGTTAAAGAAGAAGGTTGCTTGTCATTATTGTGAATGGTCTTTTTTGCAGTAGCAGTGGAGTGTTTGGAAGTAGGAATAGTAGCTTCTAGATTTAATACGTACGAATATCTCCCTTTGCATGGACGACATGCGACGGAACATACTTGTAATTGTAACTTTCTGAACAGTTGTAATTTGTTATTGTTGGTTAGTTTTATGACTCTTCATATCTGCAAACTAAAAGATTGCAAGTTATTTGAACTGAGTAAGTTGGCAAGAATAACAGTAACAAAATATCCCGTATGACAAAAACAAAAGACGGCAGAAACAGCCGCCATTTACCATTTGATGAAATTGAAGATAAAGGCTGATATACAAAATTCTTGAGAGCCTATACACAAATAATTTCTTTGAAAGCCTTAGCTATATCAACCCTAATTATACTTTTTTACATCACCAGCAAAATGTTCGTGGTTTTACAAAGGGATGGTTTAGCAATGCTGCAGCAGATGGGCGGTTGGTTGGAGTTCTTGTGAAGCAGAGTTCGAGAAAATCTTTACCCTCTTCGCATAACTTTTCTGGTATGGGTGGATGTTGATGTTTACAATGAACATTAAATATGACCTGAAGCTGCTTAATAAATGAATTTGTTTTAGTGATATACTTCTTTGACTAATAAATGAAAGCTCCATGTATGAGATACAATGTCTCATGTAATTCCCAAAATTATATTTTGATAAGAAACTATACCCAAATTTCTCACTTGTCCTTGCATTTAATCAGGGCACTACTTCATTAACGCTAGACCTAAATATTTAGTCCCGAGTCCATTATTTGCTTTGCTTATTATATAGCAATACTCCTTGCTAAGTTGTACACATGCTGACAAGTCTACTGTTTGTGGTATAGGAACCAAACTCAAATGTGTTTATTACAAATCTTCATGTCTTTTACAATGAAAAATGACACCTATTTATACTAATACATTACTCATTAAACTAAAGAAAAATAACTCTTGGTTCAACATTGGTGTGCCTCACCAACTTCTTCAATCACCTACCCAAGCCGTCAGCCACTGTTCAGCCGTCACTGCTTACGTCATGCTCTCATGCTCTGTTTTCCATTTCTGTTTCATTCTCTGTTTCATTCTCTCAGGGTTGGACAATACTCGTCCTCGAGTCACAAACAACATCATCATCAATAAATGGAGATAAATCCGAAACCTTATGCTTAAGTAAAAATGACTTGGACTTATTTTTGATTTTGATGTGTTTATCTGGTGGCAATGGTTCGAGCTGAATCTTCACATCATCCTTCTGAAAGGAATATGTGTTTGCATAACCGTCGTATAGAGCTCGTCGATCATATTGCCAAGGTCTTCCCAGAAGAAGATGACAAGCGTCCATCGGAACAACATCACACCAAACTTCATCGTGATACCTTTTTCCAATAGAAAAAGTAACAAGGCATCGTTTTGACACTTTGACTGCGCTTCCTTTATTGAACCATTGGAGCTTGTATGGGTACGGATGGTTGTGAGTTGGTAGTTGTAACTTTTCTATCATGTAGTTAGAGACTACATTTTCACAGCTTCCGTTGTCAATAATGATGTCACAAACTTTACCTTGAGCGGTGCAACGAGTATGAAAAATGTTGTGACGTAGCCAAGACTCTTCTTTCACTGTGGCTGTATGCAAGCTTCGTCTAATCACAAGTGTTTCACCTTGATCAGGAGGAATGACTTCTTCATCAAAAATTGGCTCTTCATCAAAGACAGGTTCTTTATCAGGTATGAGCTCCTTTTCTTCTTCAAAAACTGCAAAAGTTTCCCCTTCAATAATAGTAACCACTCTGCGGGTAGGACATTCTGAAGCGATATGACCGAACCCTTGACATTTGAAGCACTTAGGTGCTTTGGAGCTAAATTCCTTTATAGCCTTTGGTGGAGGCTTACTTGAAGAGTTAGACTGATATTCTTGTGTATGCTTGTTTGAAGAGTTATGCTGATGCATTTGTGTAGGCTGATGCATGTGTGTTTCATGTCGATCAAAAGGAATTTCAGTGGAGGAAGACGGTTGAAACGGAAACCTTTTGGGGAACTGTTTCTCAATACGGATGGCTAAACGAATGACGTCGTCCAGGGTCCAGTATTGTTGGAGCTGTACCGGATGGGCAATGTTGGTATTTAATCCTTCGATATAACGGGCTATTGTTTGCTCCTCCCTCTCTTGGATATCACACTTCATCATGAGTTTTTCAAATTCCCTCGTATATTCTTCCACAGACATAGCCTTTTGGCAGAGATTATGTAACTGAAGGAAATTATCTTGATAATAATTTTCTGGAAGAAACTTACGTGAGAGCTCGCGTCGCATCTTGTCCCACATTCGTATCTTGCTCTTTCCCTCTCTTTCATGCTTTCTTTTGAGATTCTCCCACCATATGGAGGCATGTTTCTTCAATTTGATGGCAACAATTTTAACTTTCTGCTCATCTGGAATCTCTTTGTATTCAAAAACTCGTTCGACGGTTTGAAGCCAATCGACAAATTCGTCTGGTTGAAGTTTTCCTTCAAATTTTGGTATATCTACCTTAATGTCATTAAGGCGGAATGATTGTTATTGAGGACGGCGGCGATAGTCAGTAGACGACGAACTATTATTATCTGAATCATCTGGATATTCACTGCGAGATTCTAGCACGGCTCGCTGCGTTTGTACAGTGGTTTCCAGTTCCTGTATCCGGCGTCTCATTTCATCCATCTCAATCTCGTGTGTGTTTCTGCGTCTTGGGGGCATTTTTGAATTGTTTTTGTAAGGTTAGGTGTAGGGTGGAAGGGTAGGAATGGTATTTACGGAAAAGTAAGCGATAAAATTGGAAATTTTATGGACAAATGGGGTGGAAAGGAAATTTCTTAACTTTCAGGAATGGAAAATATAATTTTGACAAAAATCTGGGGTCAAAATGTAATTTCAGAAAGTTTTAGGGGCCAAAATGGAATTTCAGAAACTTTTAGGGTCCGAAATGTAATTTTGACAGAAATTTGGGGCCAAAATGTAATTTCATAAAGTTTTGGGGTCTGAAATGTAATTTTGGAAGAAATTTGGGGCCAAAATGTAATTTCAGAAAGTTTTGGGGTCTGAAATGTAATTTTAGAAGAAATTTGGGGCCAACATATAATTTCAGAAAGTTTTGGGTCAGAAATTATAAATTTTACCAAATTTAGGGGTCAAATTGCAATTTCTGAAAGTTGGGTTGACTGAGATTGATGACGTGGCGGTTATGACACGTGGCAGTCAGTGATTGGTCCACGTTGCGTTGACCGATGACGTGGATGCTGATTGGATGGGGTGACGTGGCAATGCTGACGGTGATGCTGGCGTGGCGCTATTGACACGTGGCAATTGCTTATTGGACGACGTGGCGCTGACCGGTCAAACAGTGATGACGTGGCAGCTGACTGGGTCGTCTTCAACCTCTGGACTCCGGCGACCGTCTGAAATTCCGGCAACTTTTCCGGCGACGTCCGTGGAGGGGCGTGGAGGTGTTTCGCGGCGGTGACCGAGGCTATTCCTAGGTTTTTCGGCCTTTTGAACACGATGGTGAGGTCGGTTTCTTCAAAAAACTCTCCGAGAGTGAAAATCTGACACCCCCTTTTTCTCACGTTTTTTTTTCTCACCCACTCCTCACTCTTTCGCTCTCTGGCTCTCTAGAACTCAGCTCTGGTACCAAAATGGTATAGGAACCAAACTCAAATGTGTTTATTACAAATCTTCATGTCTTTTACAATGAAAAATGACACCTATTTATACTAATACATTACTCATTAAACTAAAGAAAAATAACTCTTGGTTCAATGTTGGTGTGCCTCACCAACTTTTTCAATCACCTACCCAAGCCGTCAGCCACTGTTCAGCTGTCACTGCTTGCGTCATGCTCTCATGCTCTGTTTTCCGTTTCTGTTTCATTCTCTGTTTCAGTTTGTATGATTAGAAGTGTTTTGTTTTGTGTTGGGTAAAGCATCAGCAGAAAGACAAACTCATTAAGTTTACATGCAAATAAAAAAGTAAAGTCATATTATCTAATGCAATGTTAGCTCTATAATATATATTGAAGTGTAAAAGTGTTTACCGGGTGCAAATCAGGCCAAGGCTTCTCCCCTGAGAACATTTCAATGATTACACAACCCAAACTCCATACATCAGCAGCACAAGCTTCACGCGAGCTCTTGTATTCTTCGTTCCCAAGAACCTGAATGAGAAGCAAGTTTCTTAATTAAAAAATATTTTTGTAAAGCATAAAGTAGATTATGAAAATATATACCTCTGGGGTTGCATAACATATAGTTCCAATCTGAGAGTGCTTACCCACAGATTATGTCCGCTATTCAACACAGAAATCCAATTAAATCCACAGATTCTGGCTCAAAATATGGATTTCCTGAAAAGACAGATACACCAATTTAGTCATGTTCAATTGTGGAGGATTATATGTGTGACAAAGAAATTGTAATGATATATCTAAGACGTACCCTTTTTATAGATTCTACACTTGTAATGTTGTCAATGTTTTTCAGTTCCTTGACTGCACATAACTCTCTGCTTTCCCTATCAGGAATGAAGAACACACATGCTTTTTTATGGCTTACCAGCAAGGCTTCCAACACATAGTTCTCACTAAGAAATTAGATTAATATAAGATCAAAATTTCAGTTTACTCACACACACACACCTGTTGCGGGCAACATAAAGAGCCCCATATCCATCATGCCCAAAAATTTGCCCTTTTTCCCATATGCTAAAATCGGTGGTTTCAGGGATTGAATCATCATCATCATCATCAAGTGTTTCGTTTATTGCACATGATTCTCTTGTTTCTCTGTCAAAAATGAACATGGCAACATATTTTGATTTGATACCATATGAGAATTGAATAGGGTATTAGGCTATATCCCATATCACCAATTATTTCTTCTAAAATTAAATTAGAACAATAAGATCAAAATATCTACTCCCTCCGATCCTTAATATAAGACATATTTATTTAATTTGATTTGATTAAGAAAGTTCGCAAAGTTAGTTAATATGACATGTATTTTATAAAACATCCTAGTCATCTTCATTAATTCCCCCCTCTCCTCCTTGATTATGGTTGAAGGAGCACCTATAGGAATAAATTAGGAAACGTTGTATGGGAATATTGTGCATTTATTTTGGATTATTTAGATTAATTGTTATTTCATTATTACGTTTGATATTTATTATATATTAGGATTAGTTATGGATATATTATATCTTAATTGTTTTGATTTGATTAGATTAAATTAGATTTTAGGGTTAGCTGTAGCTTTGTCTATATAAAGGCCCATATGTACTCTTTTTTATTCATGGATTCAGAATATATTTTTCTCTCAAATTGTCCGCACATTGATATATATGAAAACTATGTCTTATATTTAGGACTAAGATCATCTCTCTAAATATATTTTATATTAAGGACCGGAGGATTATTTGCTCTGTATCCTATGGGGAGTATTTGCTATGCATCCTATATAGATATATGCATACCTGTTGCGACCAGTATAAACCATTTCATATTTGCCTGATCCAATGGCTGAAGGGATTGGATTAGCAGCTTTATGATGCTGTCCATCATCAAATTGAGCGTTCACAAATGGATGGTTTAGTAATTCTGCAGCAGATGGGCGCTTGGCTGGATCTCTGATGAAACATCTTTCGAGAAAATCATTACCCGCAAGGGACAGATTTTTTGGTATTTCCGGATCCTTATTTGCAAGACAAACTCTAAACATGACCTGAACCTGCAGCATGTTTTAATTAGTGAGTAACATGTCTAATTAATAAACAAACAATAGATCCGTATAACATATATAATATCTCTTCTAATTCTGATATTCCTTTGAGAAAAGGACCTCTAAAATTCTCCCTCTCCCTGTTTGCCTAATTGCAAGCATAAAACTTTTTGAATATAGAAAAGCACAAAGGAATCGAAGTGAGCATGGAAACCTGGATGGAGGGAGAAAAGAACATGCCATGCATGAAACCTTTTGTCAAGATATAGATCCACCAGAACAAGAGATTGCCAAGATAAAGCCCAATAGAAAGAATGGGTCATGAGATTAGACCCAAGTGGACACATACAACTTAGCTGCTATAACAAGGAACGCTTAAATCTATCTAAAAGCTTTAATCCAATTTCTTGTATAAGTTGTTTAAAGTATTAAGGTATATTAAAATCACAAAATGTAAAAATGTACCGCATTGGCCCAATTAGGCCAAGGATTAATGCCCGTGAACATTTCAATGACGACACAGCCCAAACTCCAAATATCAGCAACATAGGCTTCACCAGAGCTCTTATGTGCTTCTTTCTGAATAAGCTGTATGAGAAACAGGTTTATTAGTAGACATATATAGCGATGTTCAAATTAGTAAGAAAATAAATATACACCTCTGGAGCTGCATAATGTATAGTTCCATCCACTGAGTGCTTACCCGCAGATTGAGCTAGCTATATCAACACACAAAATCCCAGTTATTCTTGTCCATAAGAGGAACTGTCATATCAATTCCAAGGATATATATTAAAATGACCACAAATAACCAACAATATCATACTCATCTAGTCCTAAATGTATGACCTATCTTGAGGGTGAAATTTGGTCTTAAATGTAAGATCTTTTTTCATTTTATCTTTTATATTTATCATTTTTCTTTAAACTAGCTTACCTAACTCATAAACTGATATATAACATAATATAATACTATGCATAAATATTTTAGAAAAATTATGTCACAATATTAAAATTAAATAACTTATTTAGCTTTCTTAATCTCTCCAAATTAGATAAATAAACCTTACATTAAGAACTAGAGGAATATAATACGCACTTACTTGAACCTACTATGAAACCAAATCATCTCATCAAGTTATATTGGCGCCTTGTAAGTAAAGTTGTCTGACACTCATAGATCAATACAAGGCCTTGTTTTTTTCACGTGAATGCATGCATTTTGTAAATAAAGTTCTCACTCTTGAGCTTCAAACATTATTCATTTCTACACTTGAGATGAATTAATCATTACTATTCAATATATTAGGTGAAATAATCTGGATCCCCAAATATTTCATGGAATAAAGTAGAAAGAGATTTGGAGATATTAGTGGATCCTACCTTTATGGGGTTTTTTTTTTGGTGATACAAAGGCAAGCAAAGCTTGACAGATTACAAAATCAAGGGGCTAGAACCCAACGATTGTTCATGTGGCAACAAACCACGCTCTAATGCAAAAAGAGGGATACATTCCGTCGGAGGTGACCTTAATTCGGTGTAAATCTAGGTGTAAATCGGAGGTGACCTTTATGGGGTTTTACATATATAAGTAGGACGCATTCTTGATATCTTTTCATACTTCACCATGCATGGAATAGTGAAATATTTTTAGAGGATATCCAATGTTGCTTGGTGAATATAAGGAAAATGTGTTAAAACGAATAAGGGCATTTTCATGATATTACTTGGGGAATAATTTCGATGGAGCCAATATACAGGTGAGGAGGTCAATTGTGATTTTTTTTCCAAATTCAAAGATTGGGGAAAGATATATCATCTGAAGGTAAAGATCAAGGTTCATCTAGTTACAAAAAATGGTTAAAATATACTTGTCTTGCAAGTAATTAAATTAGATCCAATTTAAAGAGATGACAAATAAATATGATAATTGTAGAAGTAATTAATTAGAATGCTAAATGTAGGAGATATTAAAGGACTTACATGCTTAGCCAAACCAAAGTCAGCAAGCTTTACATTGTTCTTAGAATCCACGAGTAAATTATCCGGTTTGATGTCCCTATAAGCATATAAAAAGTAAAGAAAAGGAATTTTTAAAAAAAAATTGATGTTTAGACAGTTATATTAGATAGTTCAAGCTTACGCAAAGGAACAGTGCATTTCAGCCACAAAACAGTAGAGGAAAACAGAGAAAATATGTTCGTATTCTTATTGTCAACTTTAGTTATAAATCTACTTAAGTGATAGCTATGCTACATACTTTTACGTATCGCCACACAAAAAAATGTTTCTTTCACAAAAGATCCCAATATTTACGATTACAGAGCCACAGCTTGAAACATATACTCCATAATAGGTATGAATCTTACTTATCATAGCAACAAAAGTAAATCTTCAATTAATACCAAAGCATATTGGAGGTGGGTTTAACATACCAAACAAGAAGATAATATTTGCAGTTATCTAATGACCCCACCAGAACATCAGGCTAGTCCAGCTTGTTTAGAAGGCTGGATTAATTTCATTTTGACAGCCTCATGTTTTAATGTTTTTGAAACATTAATTAAAAATTTGTCCAAAAAAACATTAATTAAAAACTACCACCTGATTCTATTTACAAATCTCAATGAACTGACTCTCACATATATACAAAGGGGAGTTAATTAACTTATTATTTTGCCCATAATTAATGAGTTCAATTAATTCTTTTTGTTTATTGCAATTAATAGGGGCAAAATTGTAATAATCACATTTATTACTCTGAAAGTAAATTTATAATAAGGACCAACATTTTTCCCTAAAAAGACTTATAAATAAGACCAGAATGGTAGTTATCCTGCAATTAACATCTAACTGTTGATATTGTCCTGAACTCATACAATATTACGCGTAAATATTATGTGAATATACCTGTGAACTACTCTTTGACCGTGCAAGTAAACCAATCCTAAGAGAATCTGTTTGGTGAAATTTCGAACTAATGTTTCTTGTAATCGTCGAGATCCGATATATTTCTTCAGTGAACCGGGCTCAACATATTCCATATATATGGATATCTGGCTTTCCACCTACTCCATATACACATAAACCGATTAATTACACGCAAGGGCGCACAAAAAGAATATACGGCTACCCCATCCACAATAAATGTTTTAATCCTCTTCATAAATCAGGAGACAACTTACAATTTTACTGCCATAATACTTCACGATGTTCTGGTGTTTCAGTCGTTGAAGAATTTTGATTTCCTGAGTACAAAAGCACACTTTAGTCGGTTATGGTATAATGTGCAAAAATAGGACCCAGAATAACAGAATCATGTTTATAAACTGTATAGCACAATTTAAATAGTTTGAAAAGGCTAAGACGTTTTTGCAAGTTGTTATTGTAAGCCATTTAAAGGAAAGATGCTGACCTGCAAGTGTTTTATTTAAAGAGGAACTATACGCCACTCATGAAACTTTAAACTGAAATGTGAAACTGAATTCAATATGATTGTGCGTATAATTAATTACAATATTCCAAACATAAAATTTGTTTATGTGCAATTTCGCAATACATTATGCATTAAGAAGGAATATCTTATTGCACCTTCATTACTAATCTAAATAAGGATAACGAACTGTGCTGTGGCAGATGCAAGTTTTGGTATAATGAAGCTCAGTACATCCTTGAAGAATAAGGTGTTGTCTATACAAGACACTAAAATTATATTGAAAGATAGAATGCTCTTTCAGTGTAGCTAGCGGGGTACCACAACACGATTAATGTCCTCCTAGTAAGAGGGTGCGATATGATACAAACAAGATCTTAAAGTGGATCAAATCATGAATACTCAATTACATCCAAAATATTTGAAGCTAGAAATGCTGGACTTCCTTGTTAGATCCCAAGTTTTGATGATAACAAAAAGACAAGCATGTGTAAATCATGTCTTTAGGAGATTAAGAAAAGTTTACAAAGTTACCAAATGCATAGAGGAAGTTTTCTGATAACTGCTGTGAAATTGCACTGGAGTGCTCGAGCATGGATTTTGCACTCGAGCATAGATCTTCTCTGTGCTCGAGCAGGTGCGAGTGAAAGCCAGAAAGTGTGCACCCGATAGACATTCCTTTATTATGTTCACTGGATCACTCGAGCACCAAGGTGTGCACTCGAGCAGAGAAGTCATTCTCACTCGAGCACATGCGAGTGAGGGTCTACGAGTGCTTGGCCGAGAGCAAGTAATAGTATGCTTCCTTCATTCACTCAAGCAGAGACATCAATGCTCGAGCATGAGTGTGCTCGAGCAAGGTACTGCGAGTGCTTGGCCGAGAGTCATGAAATCAGAGAAGTGTAAGTGTGCTCGAGCACACCCTTATATGCTCGAGTGACACATCAATGCTTGCGAGTAATAGTGTGCTCGAGCAAGGTACTGCGAGTGCTTGGCCGAGAGTCATGAAATCAGAGAAGTGCAAGTGTGCTCGAGCACACCCTTATATGCTCGAGTGACACATCAATGCTTGCGAGTGAAAATTCTATCCCTCTCCAAATCTGATACGAGTGCTTGTTTAAAAGGTATAATTCTTGAGAATATTCTTCTCACTCGAGCAGGAGTCTGTGTGCTCGAGTGAGGGCCCATATCACCTGCGAGTGATAATTTTATCCCTTTGAATTCCTGATGCGAGTGATGGTATTGAGAGCATATTCTTGGAGAATATGCGTCTCACTCGAGCAGGAGTATGTGTGCTCGAGTGAGGGGCCTTATCACCCGCGAGTACAAATTCTCACTCGTGTCAAAATGGTATGCGAGTGATGACCCGAGAAGACACTCCCAGTGGAAAATGTAAGATCACTCGAGTAGAGGAAGTTGTGCTCGAGTGAGACCCCTCTTCACCCGCGAGTGAAGATTCTGTCTCTCTGAAATTCTATGCAAGCACAACCCGAAACAGAAGCATATGAAGGAAAATAGGAGATCACTCGAAGTGAGCCTTTCATGCTCGAGTGATGCCCTGCTTGAACACCAAAAATGCCAAGTCTCACAACGTTCATTCCGAATATTGTTTATTGTTATTTATTCATATCATCATTACTTATTATCATTGTTTAACATTACTTTGAATGTATTATAAGTGTGATACAGGAAAATGAACGTTTGAAATCAGCTGTTACAGAGAAAGTCAAACAGCGGCAGACAACATGATTACAAACACGTTCGTACCTACCGCATTAACAATATTCAAAGATGCGCGTGTTCTCCTACAGTTGGAAAAGTCCCGCTCCTCAAATGTTGATTTTCCAAACGGACAAAAACTGAAGCAACTATATATACAGAGATTCAAGGAGAACGTAAACAATAACGTAGCACAAGAATTCACAAGCTTATACACGAGTCTCTGCTATTCATCATTTTCTCTGTATACACATTGATCTTCAGTGTTTATTCATTTGATCTGTAAGAGAGTCTTCATATAATTCAAATTCTATGTTTACGTGATTTCAAGGTATTGGGACCTTGAGAGGGTAGTTTTTCCTTACGAGAGAAGCAGTTGAGAGAATTCCTTGTTGTGTCTTCCACTCATAAGCCTTATAAGATACAAGCAGGAGAAAACGTTGCTGCTCGTAAGACTTACAGTGGTGTAAGCAGTAGAGAACGTTGCTGCTCATAAGTCTTGTATACATAAGTAAGTGAGAAGGGTCATAGGTTGTTTTTCTGCACATAAGACTTGTCGTAAGGGGGAGAGAAGTTTCTTGTTGAGAGAATATTTCTGCTCGTAGTCCGTTCAAGGACGATTGTTGTTTTGTGGCATTCTGAGAGCCCATTGAATCTTGGAGGTATAGTGAAAATCTCAGTAGGTCTTGATCTCTGAGGACTGGACGTAGGCCTGGTTGTTAGGTCGAACCAGTATAACTCTCTGTGTTCAAATCTTCTCAACTCTACTCTATCCACTATATTCTTTATATCACCACATCAAGCGAAGAATTTATAACATCACCCAATTCACCCCCTCTTAGGTGAAGCTTGCCTCTTACATTTGGTATCAGAGCCTCGTCTTCTCCGAAGAGCCTAACAGCTTGAGAAGGATTCGACAAATGGCAACAATGGGTGAAATTATCCTTCCAGACGGAGCTTCAATCACTAGACCTCCTGGTTTTGCTGGAGAACATTTTTCGTTCTGGAAAGCTAAATTCAGAGTGTTCGTGATGGCCAACGAGTACGGATTATGGAATGTTATACAAGATGGTGACTATGTTCCATTGAAGAAAATCGAAGATAGAGCAGTTAAAAAGAGCCCAGATGAGTTTGATGAGAATGACAAAAGGTTAGTGACATTAAATAATAAAGCCATTTTAATGATACAGAGTGCTCTTAGTCAAAAAGAATATTTTCGTATATGTACTCTACCCACTGCCAAAGATATGTGGGGCTCTTGAAATTGCTCATGAAGGTACATCTGGAATCAAAGAAAATAGAATCAATACTTTAATTACAGAATATGATTTATTTCGTATGAAATCTGGAGAAAGTATGTCAGAATTTGAACTATGGTATACTCATCTTGTTAATCAATTATCTGCTCTTGGAAAGTCGTTTGATCAAAATTCCCAGGTAAGAAAGATTCATAATATTCTTGCGAAAGAGTGGGAAGCAAAGGTGACAGCCATCGAAGAAGCTAAAGGAGAATCTATGAGATCCGTAGCTGCTCTCTTTGGAAGTCTTTCTGAATATGAAGGTAAATTGAGATTCAAAAAGGAACTTGAAGAAGTCGATGATAAAAAGAAAAAGGGAGTTGCACTTAAAGCTATCAAAGAAGAAGAAGAAACTACCGAGAATGAAGATGTCCCTAATGATGATGAAATAGGAATGATCGTGAGAAAATTCAAGAAATTCTACAGAAGAGGTCAAAGGAATTTCAAGAACTATCAAGGTAGACCAAGCAAGAAAGAAAATAAAGAACAACAAATAGTATGCTATGAATGTGGGAAACCAGGACATATCAAATCTGAATGTTTCAGAAACAAAGACAAAAAGAAGCTGAAAAAGAAAGCATATATATCATCTATTTGGGGTGATAGTTCGTCAGACGAAGAAAGTGACAGCGATGAAGTAGCAAATCTATGCTTGGTAGCTAAGGAAGAAGAATCAGACTCTGAGGTAAGTGATTCTGAACCCTCTTATGATGAATTGTTATCTGAATATAATGCATTGTATACAGAGTTCATCAAAGTTGCTAAAGAAATGGTTAGTTATAAGAAGAAAGTAAAAGAATTAGAAAGTAATGTCATATCATCATATGAAATATGTAAAGAGAAAGATAAGAAAATAGAAGATTTAACAAAGATTGTTAAAACATTTACTAAAGGAAGTGAAACTCTCAAAGTTATTTTAAATTCTCAGAAAGTTTCATTTGATAAATCTGGAATTGGATATAATTCTGTGCATGATAAGAATAAAAGATATAAGAAGAATAGTAGAGACTATCTTAAATATTTCAGGAATACTGTGCATACATCGAATCCATTTGCATCATGCAATTATTGTAATAGGAAAGGACATTATACTTCATCGTGTTATTTCAAAAAGGGACAGGTTGTTGGAACATATAAATGGGTTCCGAAAGGGACACATACTTCAAATACTAACCTCAAAGGACCCAAGAAAGTGTGGGTACCTAAAACTTGATCATCTTGTTCTAGGTATGTCTCAAAGCATCTCGAGCGAACAAATGGTATATTGATAGTGGATGTTCGAGACACATGACTGGTGACAAAAATAAGTTCACCATGCTTGAAACTAGAGAAGGAGGAAAGGTAACATTTGGAGGAAATCAATCTGGACGTATTGCTAGAATTGGTGAAGTGGGAAGAACCGATGGCGTTCAAATCAACGGAGTATATTATGTTGAAGGATTATGCCACAATCTCTTAAGTGTAAGTCAAAGCACTAACAAAGATAACTGGGTGATTTTTGACTCAAAAGAATGCTTGATAGTAAGCAAGAAAGATCTACCCCTAAACAAAGAAACTATCAAGGCAAAGATCCGAGCTCAAAGGGACGGTAATTGTTATACTATTGATTTAAATTCAAATTCTTCTGAAAATTGTTTTCTTAGTCGATCAGAGGAAAGTTGGTTATGGCATAAGCGTTTGGCTCATGTCAATATGAACCAACTTGACAAATTGATTAGAAAAGATTTAGTTGTTGGTCTTCCCAAACTCAAATTCAAAGACAACATGATTTGTGAAGCATGTCAAAAGGCAAACAAACTAAATCTTCTTTTAAAACAAAATATGAAATTTCTACTTCAAAACCTTTACAATTACTTCATATGGATTTGGTAGGACCTGCAAGAGTAAAAAGTTTTGGAGGAAATTTATATACGTTAGTAATTGTTGATGATTTTACAAGATTTGCATGGACTATATTTATTACCTCAAAAGATGAAACTTTTGCTGAATTTATTATGTTTGCCAAAAAGGTTCAAAATGAGAAAGGTATTTCTATTGTCTCTATTAGAACAGATCATGGAGGAGAATTTGATAATCAATTGTTTGAAGATTACTATAACAACGAAGGAATAGATCACAACTTCTCAGCCCCTAGAACACCTCAACAAAATGGAGCAGTGGAAAGGAAGAACAGAGTTCTTACAGAAATGGCAAGAGCATTACTTAATGAAAAAGAAATGTCACAAGTGTTCTGGGCAGATGCAATGAGTACTGCATGCTATATTTCAAACCAAGCATATATCCGCAAATTACTTGGAAAGACGCCATATGAACTTTACAAAGGAAGAAAGCCAAATATTTCTCATCTTCATATCTTCGGGTGTAAGTGTTTCATTCACAACAATGGTAAAGAAAACTTAGGAAAATTTGATTCAAAGTCTGATGAAGGTATATTTCTAGGATATTCTAATAGAAGTAAGGCTTATAGAGTTTTCAATAAAAGAACATGTACTATTGAATAATCTATTCATGTTGTGTTTGATGAAATTGAATCTCAGACAAAACTTAATGATGAAGAAGAAATGGATTCAATCAAGAAAAACAAATCTATTTCAAAGCAGGATGATTTTGAAACAAATGATTTTCAAAATTTAGAAGATGTCGATGATCATGCTCAACCTAAAGCATGGAGACATATGAAGGATCATCCAATTGATTAGGTTATAGGAGATATTCATGAAGGTGTCAAAACCAGAAATAAAATTCTCAATGAGGTAACTTTTTCTGCTTTTATTTCTGAAATTGAGCCTTCTAATATAGAAGAAGCTTTGTCTGACAATGATTGGGTGATTGCTATGTAAGAAGAACTAAATCAATTTCAAAGAAATCAAGTTTGGGATTTAGTTCCTCGACCTAAAGATCATGCGGTTATAGGGACTAAATGGGTTTTCAAAAACAAACTTGATGAATCAGCAATCATTGTGAGAAATAAAGCAAGATTGGTAGCCAAGGGCTATAATCAAGAAGAAGGTATTGATTATGAGGAAATATATGCTCCAGTGGCAAGATTGGAAGCAATACGAGTACTCCTAGCTTTTGCTTGCATTAAAAGTTTTAAACTTTATCAAATGGATGTGAAAAGCGCTTTTCTAAATGGTTATATTATGGAGGAAGTTTATGTAGAATAGCCTCCTGGTTTTGAAGATGAAACAAAACCTGATCATGTCTTCAAACTTAAGAAAGCATTATATGGTTTGAAACAAGCACCCAGAGCTTGGTATAAAAGACTAAGCAAATTTCTTCTTGATAAAGGTTTTGTCAGAGGTAAAGTTGATACAACTTTATTCATCAAACATGACAAAAATGATATTCTAATTGTTCAAATTTATGTTGATGATATTATTTTTGGTGCTACTAACGAATCTATGTGTCAAGAATTTTCTAAGATTATGCAGGGAGAATTTGAAATGTCCATGATGGGAGAATTGAACTTCTTTCTTGGACTTCAGATCAAACAAAAGAAGAATGGTATATTTATATCTCAGACAAAGTATTTGAAAGAGTTGTTGAAGAAATATGGATTAGATAATGCTAACGGAGCTGATACTCCAATGAGTTCTACAATGTTGTTGGATGGTGATGTAAAGGGACCTAGCTTCAACATCACAAAGTATAGAGGAATGATTGGTTCGTTACTCTATCTCACAGCAAGCAGGCCAGATATTCAGTTCAGTGTAGGAATGTGTGCAAGGTATCAATCCAATCCTAAGGTATCTCATGCAGAGACAGTAAAAAGAACTTTCAAATATCTAGGAGATACTTCAGAGCTTGGTCTTTGGTATCCGAAAAGAGGGAATGAGTATTTAATGGCATATTCAGATTCAGATCACGGTGGATATAAAACTGACAGAAAGAGTACCAGTGGTCAATGTCAATTTCTCGAAGGCTCTCTAGTGTCATGGTTCAGCAAGAAGCAGAATACAGTTTCATTATCTTCAACTGAAGCTGAATATATAGCTGTGGCAAGTTGCTGTTCTCAAGTGCTATGGTTAAAACAACAACTTCAAGATTTGGGAATTTATTTAAAAGAAATTCCAATTTATTGTGATAACACTAGCATGATAAGCTTAGCAAAGAACCCTGTACAACATTCAAGGACCAAGCATATAGACATTCGACATCATTTCATTCGAGATCATGTTCAAAAGAGAGATGTCAAAATGGAATTCATACCAACTCATCTTCAACTTGTGGATATTTTCACAAAACCAATTGCAAAAAATCAATTCCTATATATTCGAAGAGAATTGGGAATGGTTAATCCCAATGAGTTGTAAGTTTTCTTGCTAAAAAGATTAATTAAATGTTTCTCTTTGATGATAACCATACTGACTTTAGCATCGGAGTGTTCAAAATTTGTTTTTGCAGGACTATCACTTGAGCACTGAGGGTGCTGCTCGAGTGATGAGCTGTGTCACTCGAGCACAAGCAGCTCTGCTCGAGCACAGCACTATTAAAAATGCTCTGCTTTATGACATGAAAAACAGAGGTTAACAGAGGAGATGAGAATATCAAGAGACTATATCAAAAGCAATAGTGAGAATTGAACTCACTCGCGAGTGAGGAACTCTCACTCGAGTATGATATGAACATGCTTGAGGTGAGGAGTGCCTGCTTGAGTGAAAAAGAAAAATTTCTTCTCAAAAGCTATCCAAATCATGGTTACTCAAATGATCTTGGAGGATTTGAGTACAAAGATACAAAAATATGTCAAGAAATCCACAATCCAGGTACGTTTTACATGTTTCTTTATTTTTCCAGAAGATCACTCGAGCACAGATAGAACACACTCGAGCACAGTATGAACATCACTCGAGCACTAGGGTTCATGCTCGAGCACTGTCACTTATATCAGTTACGGGGGAGCTCAGAACGTCGCACTCCTTGCTCTCACTCGAGGTGCTCTCTTACTCGAAGGTCACATCTCTTCACCTTCAACCGTTTCTCTTCATTCAATCACGTCCTTCTACCACAAATCGCCGTTACAACCTTTCATTTTTCTATAAAAGGTGATTTTTACTCTTTGCTTGTTACATTCGGTGCCCTAAACTCTCTGAGTTCTTGCTTTTCTCTCATTTTCTCTACAATGGCAAGAACCAAAATACCTACTATTCCTCAAAGATCTCAATCTCCTTCTCCTACTCATTCTGCTGCCAGTGTATCTGGTACCCCTGAATCAACACCTCCCTCTCCAAAAATTTCTTCCTCAGCATCACCACCTCATAAGGCCAAAACTAAAAAGAGGACTCCGGCTAAGAAACCTCACCCAAAACCTCAGGTTTCAAAGAAAGATCAACCTCCTCAAAAGAAACCAAAGGGAGTGGTGTTCAAGGAACCTATAATCACCCGGTCTCAATCCAAAGAGGTTCAAGGAAAAGGGAAGAAGAAGGAGTCAGAACAACCCCAATCATCTTCTTCTTCTGGGGATACCTTCAGTAGACAACTCCGGGAAGCAATAGAGAAATCCAAACTGGACAAGATAGTTGGGAAGATTGCTTCTCAAGCCGGTGTTTCAAGTTCACATCAAGATAGGCAACCAAGTGCCTCTGCTTCAGGAGCACCTTCTGCCTCTCAAGCACCAGTGGATGACCAACTCACCAGTCCTCCTGAGGGATTCAATGTTGATGAACTTAAGGCCTTACCTCAGAAGGTATATGATGATGAATTTAAACATAGACATTTCTGTCCTGTGGTATATGTGGATCTGGATTACCTGAAAAAGAATTGTCACTTGGATTTATACCCTTATCTTCAATACTATGCTCCCTGGCTAGATATCCATTTGCCATATTCTCCCACTGTTGTGAAAACCTTTTATTGCAACATGAATTCTCATAATATTAAGTCTAGATCTGGTGAGTTGATTGAAGAAGCAGTATCTACTACTATTAGAGAAAATTTATTATGATTTCTGCCAAGATCATAAATGACTTACTTGGTTATGTTGCACTTCCTCCTGATCCACCCTCTTTCTCTGCCAATGAAGTTTTTAAAATTCTGAGACCAAAAGACCCCATTGGCCCGCTCATTTTCAAACCTATTGATATGCCTGATACTCACAGAGTCCTTCATTATATATATTCCCGGAGCATAGTCAATAAGTCCAAAAATTTTACCCACTTTGCTCAAAAGGATTATTATTTGTTGGCTTCTTTGGTTGCCGGGCAACAATGAAATGTGGGGGAGATTATTTTTAATGAGATGAGAAGGTTTCATTTTTCTTCAACAAGATCCACAACCATACCATACCCTCAGCTTGTTTCTTTCATTTTGATGAAAAACAAAATTTGGTATTTGGAAGGAACTGAAAGGGTACTCATCTCAAGGTTTGGTAAGACTCAGTTAACTCACATGGGTATCAATCTTCCGGTGAGTCGGACCAAAGCCACATCCAAGAGGGAAGCCACTCCATCCAGAGGTGATGAGGCACAATCATCTGCTCAAGGTCCTATTCCTCCTCCTTCCTTTCTCAATGCCTCTCTTTCAAACCATGTTTCTGAGGTAATTAATCAAGCTGTATCAAGTTTGAAGAAGGAGTTAGTGACTGAGTATGAAAAGCTTGTGGAGAAGATAGAAGCACAAGTCATTAAATTGGTAGATAAGGCCAATCTTAACTTTAAACTGATGTTCAAAACTCAGGATGAGATGTCACAGAGGATCACTAATATGGAGACCTTCCTGCACTCACATTTTGCCTCTTCATCTTCCGGGGTGCCTCCTGAGACCACTCATACCTCACCACTTCATCCACAGACTCATGTACTTTTCATTTGGAAACATTGAAGCCAAAACTTGATATGCATTTGGAAACATTGAAGAATTTCAAAGATTTTCAATCTCAATCAATTTTACTTAAATTTTCATCACAAAGGTTTTGTCATCATCAAAAAGGGGGAGAATGTTAGATCCCAAGTTTTGATGATAACAAAAAGGCAAGCATGTGTAAATCATGTCTTTAGGAGATTAAGAAAAGTTTACAAAGTTACCAAATGCATAGAGGAAGTTTTCTGATAACTGCTGTGAAATTGCACTGGAGTGCTCGAGCATGGATTTTGCACTCGAGCATAGATCTTCTCTGTGCTCGAGCTGGTGCGAGTGAAAGCCAGAAAGTGTGCACCCGAGAGACATTCCTTTATTATGTTCACTGGATCACTTGAGCACCAAGGTGTGCACTCGAGCAGAGAAGTCATTCTCACTCGAGCACATGCGAGTGAGGGTCTGTGAGTGCTTGGCCGAGAGCAAGTAATAGTATGCTTCCTTCATTCACTCGAGCAGAGACATCAATGCTCGAGCATGAGCATTTTGTGCTCGAGCAAGGTACTGCAAGTGCTTGGCCGAGAGTCATGAAATCAGAGAAGTGCAAGTGTGCTCGAGCACACCCTTATATGCTCGAGTGACACATCAATGCTTGCGAGTGAAAATTCTATCCCTCTCCAAATCTGATACGAGTGCTTGTTTAAAAGGTATAATTCTTGAGAATATTCTTCTCACTCGAGCAGGAGTCTGTGTGCTCGAGTGAGGGCCCACATCACCTGCGAGTGATAATTTTATCCCTCTGAATTCCTGATGCGAGTGATGGTATTGAGAGCATATTCCTGGAGAATATGCGTCTCACTCGAGCAGGAGTATGTGTGCTCGAGTGAGGGACCATATCACCCGTGAGTACAAATTCTCACTCTTGTCAAAATGGTGTGCGAGTGATGACCCGAGAAGACACTCCCAGTGGAAAATGTAAGATCACTCGAGCAGAGGAAGTTGTGCTCGAGTGAGACCCCTCTTCACCCGCGAGTGAAGATTCTGTCTCTCTGAAATTCTATGCAAGCACAACCCAATAACAGAAGCATATGAAGGAAAATAGGAGATCACTCGAAGTGAGCCTTTCATGCTCGAGTGATGCCCTGCTTGAACACCAAAAATGCCAAGTCTCACAACGTTCATTCCGAATATGGTTTATTGTTATTTATTCATATCATCATTACTTATTATCATTGTTTAACATTACTTTGAATGTATTATAAGTGTGATACAGGAAAATGAACGTTTGAAATCAGCTGTTACGGAGAAAGTCAAACAGCGGCAGACAACATGATTACAAACACGTTCGCACCTACCGCATTAACAATATTCAAAGATGCGCGTGTTCTCCTACAGTTGGAAAAGTCCCGCTCCTCAAATGTTGATTTTCCAAACGGACAAAAACTGAAGCAATTATATATACAGAGATTCAAGGAGAATGTAAACAAGAACGTAGCACAAGAATTCACAAGCTTATACACGAGTCTCTGCTATTCATCATTTTCTCTGTATACACATTGATCTTCAGTGTTTATTCATTTGCTTTGTAAGAGAGTCTTCATACAATTCAAATTCTATGTTTACGTGATCTCAAGGTATTGGGACCTTGAGAGGGTGGTTTTTCCTTACGAGAGAAGCAGTTGAGAGAATTCCTTGTTGTGTCTTCCACTCATAAGCCTTATAAGATACAAGCAGGAGAAAATGTTGCTGCTCGTAAGACTTACAGTGGTGTAAGCAGGAGAGAATGTTGCTGCTCATAAGTCTTGTATACATAAGCAAGTGAAAAGGGTCATAGGTTGTTTTTCTGCACATAAGACTTGTCGTAAGGGGGAGAGAAGTTTCTTGTTGAGAGAATATTTCTGCTCGTAGTCCGTTCAAGGACGATTGTTGTTTTGTGGCATTCTGAGAGCCCATTGAATCTTGGAGGTATAGTGAAAATCTCAGTAGGTCTTGATCTCTGAGGACTGGACGTAGGCCTGGTTGTTAGGCCGAACCAATATAACTCTCTGTGTTCAAATCTTCTCAACTCTACTCTATCCACTATATTCTTCATATCACCACATCAAGCAAAGAATTTATAACATTACCCAATTCACCCCCCTCTTGGGTGAAGCTTGCCTCTTACATTCCTTTTTAAAAGGGAAAAAAATTTGCATTATTTCTTGCAAAAGACACTTGAAAATCTTCAACTTTCTGCAGGTGGAGGATTTGTTGAAATTTGAAGGATTATATTGATGCAGGGGAAAACAAAAACCTCTAAAATATTATTGAATTCTTCAATAAAAGACAGTATATATGGACCTTTATATAGACAAATCTAAATCTAACTATAGAATCTAATTCAATCTAATTAAATCAAAATAACTAAGATATAATTTTAAAATCTGATATCTCAAGATATAGTAAATAATAAAATAATAATTAATCTAAATAATCCAACAGATTCACACCTACGTGTGACAGATAAATTGCAGTATAAGATGGACCTGATGAAGAGATTGTGCGTATCGGTTTTCAAGGCCACGCGTTTCCTTTATTGCACATAATTTTTTAGTCCTCCTGTAAAAAGGGAACATGGCAACATATTTTTATTTCATACCTGATAAGTACTGAATAGGTATTAGGCTATATCAATAATATATCCTCATATATATTTCACCAATTATTTCTTTCAAAACTAAATTAGGACAATAAGATCAAAATATCAATTTGCTCTGTATCCTATATAGATGTATACATACCGATGGCGGCCAACATAAACATGTCCATGTGCGCCTGATCCAAGAGAACGCCCTTTTTCCCATAGGTCAGAGTTTATGGAAGGAGGGATTGGAATACGTCGATCATCATCGAACGGTTCAAGATGCTCTTCCATTTCGGGCGATAACTTCTTTCAGTTCGCTGCACTGCTTGATTATGGAAGCATCCATTTCACTGTGAGTTGTAACAACAATTTTACATTCCTCCATTTACGACAACTAAGATCCATCATATCTCAAGCAAAAATAATTAGTAGGACCGCTAATACCGATTCTTTTTCTTCGCTGAAAACTTTTGGGACTAAATTGGATCCACAACAGCAATCACAATCACAGACAGTTCGTCATGATCATGAGATGATACACTCATTTGCAAACCAAGAACACAGATCTTCGAATTTTAGTGTTAATGAATTTGGGTGGTAGCTCCTGACCCGTTCAGAATTTAGTATTAGTATTAGGCTTGAAAAGTCGTCTAACAAAGCATATGTCTCGTATGCCAACCACCACAGCTGACCGTTGATGAGCTGTTCACATTTTGGACAAATTCTGGCAAGCACCCAATATGGACCACATCAAACATGCACTGACCAATGAAAATCCACCAACAACAAGATAATCAGCAACACGATTTTGGTGAAATACACTCTTGTTCATTTGCAATCCTCACCAATTTGTAAGAAACTCACTTTTAGTCCCAATAAGATATGGTTTCATTCCTCCCACAGTAAATAATGAAATATGAATGTCTTTCTAGCATTATTTTAAATTTAATCCCAATTATAGGAAAAATATCAAGTTTATTATATAAATAATAAATATAATTAAGTATTGTTACCCACATGTATGGATTAATGGTTTTCTAGCTAGTTAATGGAAGAAAGACGCTGTGCATATTGGAAAAGGACTCATCATTATATTCACACCCACTTTAGCTTTATTTTTGACCGTACAGGTCTTTATTTACTAATTATAGTGAAAACAACAACTTTTGTTGGTACTTTCTTTCACAATAGACATTCCCCCATTTAATTTCTTCATTTCATCTCTTGTCATCTTCAACTCATATTTTGGCTAAGTTTTATGAATATTTATGACAGTTAAGCACACTTTCTTAATATTTTAATTAAAAACGTAATTATACAATAAAACTGTCATCCCTGTAATATTTTAAAATGCTTTTTGCTCTCAATCTCTCTTGACTTTTCTCCCTCTCTTCTTGACTTCTCTCCCCCTCCTCTTTACTTCATGGGTGGTGGGAGCACTTCTCTCATCATTGAGCGAGCTTGTTTCACGGTGTCTCCCTCCCTAGTTTCGGTGGGGTGGAGATGTCCATATTTTGTGTTGATATCATTTTATTTTCATGATTCTTCAACCTTCTTATAGTGGAGTTGGGAGTTTCAATGGCAACAAATCTCACTGGGTGGCTTCGATTCACGATTTTGAGGGTTGGGATTTGGTAACTATAGTCTTCTATCATGTTGGCTCCATCTTTCACAAGACAATTGTGGGTTGTTAGCAACGATGAATCAGAAGCGTATGTCAGGGTCAAAACGATATTGTTCGGTGTGTAGTTTATGTTTTCTTAGTTTTTATCTTTCTAACTGATGTATATGGGTGCTTTTGCTTTTGCCAATGACGGCGTTTGTCTACCCACCGATTTCAGTGAAGGGATGATGAGGGTTGTAGGGTTTTTGGTTCTAGTGGCGGCTCCCTCTCACATGTTTTAGAGTTAGGTTATTTGTAGGGTTTATTTAAATTGTTATGTATTTGAGCTTTCTTTTTGCAAGCCTTTTATTTTGAGCCTTGTATCTTTGTTGAGTTAGTTTTAATGAAATACATTATCTCTAGAAAAAAAATGCTTTTTTGGCCCACTCATAGGTATAATATATAATTCGCTAAGGAAATGATCAGTCTTGCCCAAAAAGGGTTCGGAGTTTTTTTTTTTTGGGGTGACAATTTATAAATGTAAAATGTGTTCTCCGCCTCTTAATATTGATGTTAGATAATGATAACAATATACTTCCTTCGGTCCATTATGTCAATTTTTCCAATCACATATGGCATGTGTCTCCTTTTTTTTTCATGTGAGTTTATAGTACAAGTTAAATGATAATATTTCAAAAATAGGATATATGGTTATATGTGATTGGAGAACTTAGCACAATTGATATATATAAAGAATTTGATCTAAGTATTTTCCTTAATTAATAAGGATGTGTAAAAAAAATTGATACACTGTATAATTTTGTAAATTTTAGCCTGCCACATTAAACTCACTAAAAGATTTATAAGCAACTGACTAAAGTTAAGGAAAATATAATGAATTTTACCCTACTATGTCAAATTCTTTATATCATTTCATCAGATTCTCCAATCATATATGACTATGTATCCTATTTTTGAATTATTATCATTAAATTATAAACCCATATTAAAAAAATAAGACACATGGTCATGTGTGATTGAAAAACTTGATGTAATAGAAATGGATATAAAAAACTTGATGTAAGTATGATGCCAAAATTTATATAAATCTTTATGAACATAAAAATATATAACACATAATATAAAAGATACAAAATTAGGATATCGTGATTCCCGAGATGATCATGGACAAAAAGTGAAGGTGTTGATGGTTTTCTATCTTTCACACCGTTGCCCCTCTTTTTCCCCTTTTTCCTCTATTTGATAAAAGAATTTAAAGGAGTAGGCTCCTATAACACACCTCTTCGCTTTGGTTAATTTGTTGTCCTAGTCTTACTCATACTGCTGAAAGTTAAATGCGCGTTCCAATGTACTGTTTGCTTTGCCCCATTAGATGGTAACAAAACTTATGACAAATTAAGGTTTCTCAAGTGGACAATAATGCTGGAAGCATGGAGGTGGAACACACCGTGTTTGAATTGAGGAGAATCCAAGAGGATATATTTAATTTAATCTTTACCTCTAATTTTTAATACAAGAATAACCTTAATGAAAGAACCGGTGTGCCATAGCTTGTCATAGCTGATTTTATGGGGTTTGGGGGGGGGGCAGAAATGGAGAGGGAAATATAGGGAACTTGAGGGGGAAGAGAAAGTGGTTTAAACCATATCATATTTCATTTATCAAGTCTGTCTATTGCAAGTTACATCCTAGCTATTTATAAGAGGAGATTTCCTCTACATGAAGAAACCTAATCAGCAAGAGGACATACAACTTGCATACAAAAAGTTAACAGCAACAAAAGCAATGGCCTTCGAGCATCTGTGGATGAAAGACCCAGTTTCCTTCTTATGACTTCCTTATTCTCGGCTTTTCCTTGAAGATCATTTGCATTATACTGAACTTCAAGAAATGTGTCAGTGGCAGGATTCCATGCATCAGTGTCAATACCATTTAGAATACCAATGAACTTCTTGGAATGAAAATTAAGTGTTGAATGGAAACCTCGTCCTCCCTGCATTGCATAGAAGAATATCATCCAAAAGAACAAGCCTTATCATTAAAAAAAATTTTAGAAAACTGCATGATTCTTTACAAACCATTCCAGCTTCAAAAACAGAGAAGACAATTTATATGATAGAAAGCAGGGAGACACACACATAAAGACATCTTGAACACATTTGGCCCCAACAAAATGATAGAATGAGACTACAAAACCATCGAATGAGATAGTAGTAGTTCTTTCCTGATGCTTTTTGTTATTTATGAATAAATTTTTTGGGGTCCTTTGCTGCATCTATGTGCTCTTTTTTGAAGCATTTGTTCACAAGATCAATATAAGGCCTTCTCATTTACTTCAACCCACACTTGTCAGAGCTTGTGCTTGCCTCGCTATTTGGGTAACAAAAAAGTGATATTTTGATAGAGCAAAACTCCATTATATCTACAAATGAGAGTGAAAAAACCATACCTCTGCAGTTCGCACCACTTGGGCATAGGTAGGCGACACTGTTGTCACAATGTTAGAGAAAACAATTCCACCCTGACATTTGGAATGTAAAGCTGTCAGTTATCCTAGAACATGAATAATGATTCCAGAAAAGTTCTTTATTGTTGTACCTTAGCTGCACTGATTCTATCAGGCGCCGAGTTGTCCTGTGTTCTATCTGGTCGGTTTAGATTGTCAACATCTAGACCACATGATGCCAATTCTGAAGCAGGTGCAGTGCCTTGATACTCAAAATTGTGGCATGTAAAACATATTTTGGCTGAATTTAATCCCTTAGGGGCATAAAAAGCCCAATATAAAGGAGCCTAGCAAAAAAATATAAAAATTTGATTATTGAAAATCCAGTATCATATAAGTAATCCAAAAAAAGAACAAGTTCACTCAGAAAAGATGATAGCACATACGACAAAAGCCGTTTGCCAGTCATGGCAATGAATAATGTCAGGTTTCTTGCCAGCACGAAGGAGAAACTCGAGAGCTGTACGGCTAAAATATGAAAAGCATTTAAAATCATCAAGCTCTCCATAAAATGTTCCTCTCCAAAAGAAATTATTAGGATGATGGGGTTCAATGAAATAAACAGGAAGCCTTGCATAAACAAAGTTAGATTACAACACAAGATTTAGAAAAAAAACACGAGTTAGGTTACAACACAAGATTTAAAAAAACAATTAAAACGGAAAATTTAATTGCAGACCTTCAATAGTGCCAACCCAGATTTTATTTTTAAATAGTTGGCCATCAAAGTATGACTCTATCTCTACATCTAAAGCCTGAAAAAAGTAATCAAATTATCATGAGTAGTTCAAGACATTTAGATTCTAACAACTAGACAAATCATTTCTTAATAGAATATCATACCCTTAGTTCACGGACGTGTTCATATTGCATACAATCGTATTTGGGAAGAACAACTTCAATTAGGTGTCATCCCCCAAACCACCAAACTGTGGCAAAAAAAAACCTAACATTATGGGTAATGTGAAAAAAATGTTGGAACTGAAAGCAGAGAATGACATCCTAGGATAACTTTAAAAGGTCCAGTGTAACAATCAGACAACAGAGACCTCATGCATCCGTTTCATTTGAGTTGAAGGGATATTTAATAACTTTTTCAGGGGAACACCATCGGAGAAAAATGAAACATCCCTTCCCAGAGTCCTTGCAGTAACAGAATCCGTTAGCTTCTTCAACAGATTCTCTCAATTGATAAGAAGTCTTTTTTGGATATGATCGATGAAATATCTGTTATAGCTTGACATGTTTTTTACTAACGGAAAATTCTATTGAGAAAAACAAAAAGAAGATGAGTTCACCTTAGCTACTGGTGCGATCTCCACTGCAATCTGAATGACATATAATCCTGAACTAAAGAAGAAAAATAAGGTATGCATAAGACAAGGGAAGATGCATATACTACAATTTACTATTTAAAAAATAATACCTTGTTGCAGAAGATGTAAGCCTAAGAAATGCAGAAATGACCTCCTGTTCACTCTGCTCTTTGCAAGCCATGGAGGTATCCTGAATACCCCTATCTCTCTTCCACGCCTTCTCTCTCAATAACATAGCATCATCTGTTGAAATTTTCCTTTCAAGTGACCAACCATCAATTTTAAGCAATAACTGACTCCAAAATTCCAATGGCAAATCTTCTACTGGTTCATCTAGTGCTCTTCTCTTGCTTTCTTCTTTTAGAGTATTAACTGTGTCTTGAAATTCCATCACTGACTCATTATACAATTGAACACAAGACTGCAGCTCTTCATCATACTTTTGACTATGGTCTTCCAATAGCATTATTTTTTCTTGCATTAGTTCATTATATTTTTGTAATTTATCTGATGACAGCTTATAAACATTAGCTTCTTCAAGGGACTGTTCCAATTTATCAACCTTTCTTTGCAAGTCCTAATTTTCTTGCAAAACTATTGTGGCTTGATCAGCTTGTTTGGTTCCCTTAAGTAACAATTGCAAATTTTCAACTTTTTCTGATAAATTCTTGCATTCAACTCTTAGGGTAGATCGTTTTGATACATCTTTCTAAGAAACTGACAAATTTGCTTCCAAGTCTTTTATAGCAGATTCCAAAGTTGTGCGCTACTTTTCCAATATTACCAAAAGTTCACCTGTATTCCTGACATCATTAAGCTCTGTTTTCAATTATTCAATGACATTCTTTTGGGAGGCATTTTCTGCTCTTAATGAGCTAAGCTCCTCAGTAAGGAAGTGAATTGTATCATTTTGAGTCAGAGTACCAAGAATCATGCAATTCAGTGCCTCTTCCTTCAGTAATTCTGTAATATCCCAAAATGTACTCAAGGATTAAATGTACAGAATAGATGATGGGATTAATGACAGAATTACCTCTGGAAATTTTGTTATGACTTTAGTTAAATTTTACATGCAAAATTGGCAACTAAATATTATATTGCAAGATGATATTTTACAAGATCATCTTCTTCTTCAAAAGGCCATGATTCACGTATGACAAGGGGGAAAACCAAGAGAAAAATACCTATTGGTTATTAAATATGACATATGGAAGCAATTGGACCAAGTTATAAAAAGATGAGGACTTGGTCAACAATCTCATGCTAATTGGGGAATTAACTTTATTATTCAAGGAGATATTATCAAAGATCATCATCTCTTTTCCTAGGCTACAATTCGCATGACATGAGGGAAAGAGAATTAATATCATGTATACTTCATCTTTTCCATATGAAAAGTCAATAAAAGTGGCTAGGGATATAAGAGAAAAAGAGAGAAAGTATTATCCATATATTTCCTCATCTTTCTCAAACTTTCCGTCCAAGAATTCTAAAGGCAAGAGAGGTAGGAAAGAGAAAGGTTGACCAAATTGGATAAATTATACAATAGAAATTACCGTAGGATTTTAGCAAGAAAGATTAAATATGGACCACATATTTGCCTCTCCTTTTTACCCAACTTTTCGGCCAGATTTTTAAGTAATAAGGGAAGAGAAAAACTGATTATTATTCACTCTCTCTCTCATTCTCCAAGTCGGTGCTGCAGATGCAACACGAGGGTGCAAGAAGAAGCAAGTGAAGGTGAGAGTTTGGTCTTGATTTTCACCTCCTTAACCTCATCTATGGCTCAAGAGTCCTTCATGAAACTTGTTCCTCTCTGTTCTCCACCGCAAGTGCACGGGTCGCGTCAAGTAATAAAGTGATAAGTAAAGATCATTCCCACGAGGACTAAGGCAAAAGTGGATTAATCGTCATGATTTTGCTATCAATTAGGTTGAGTAAAACCGTTTGAAGATTTTTGTATTTTCAAATTTAATTATATTAAAAAGATGAAAAATTAATTGACAAAGACTAAATTGAAACTCTACTTGAAAACAAGAGGAGCATAGGATTATTTCTCACCATTGCAATTCATGATACTTAAATAATTACCACTCCATTAGTGATTAAATGACATTACATATTAGTCTAAGGTTCAGAAGCATTTAATTAAGCTTTCTCAAGTCAAAACCAAATTTATATCCTCAATTAACATGTACAATCTCTTGCTACAGTTAAGAGAAAATAATCATTAAGTAACAACCTTAATTTGACAATGCTAGGTTAGTAACTATATCTCTATGTTACTAACAAACTATCAATTTAATCCTAAACTTCAAAGTCTAACATAATTTTACCTAAGTTCTACAATTAACTTAACTTTCTCAAGCTTAATTTAATTGAACAAAACAACCCAAGTGATGGCCAGTCACATAGTAGCATTAGAAACAAGATAAAATTAACACATAATTGCCATTAACAACTAAAGAGAATAATAATAAGTCTCAATCCTTGCAATGCTTTGAAATAATCCTAATGCAAATTAACTATCTACTCATCATCATAATCAAAATTCATCTCAGCCACAATCAATTCAGACTTAAAAGTCATAAAGGAAGTCAAAGGGAAATGAGCGAAGATGTAACAAACAGCCCCCAAGAAGAGCATTGAACAGTATTGCTCTGGCTCTTCCCTCCTCTGAATCAAATCGCTGACCACGTCCTCCCTTCTTCCTTGCTCTTGCGTTCTGGTTCAGGGGTGAAGAAAGTGACGGCTCCTCACTAATGATGCTCCGGAGAAGTGATGAATGGTGCTTGCGCAATGACTGGTGGATGCCTCTTGTAGCTCGTCCTCTCTGATTCTCGCCGGACAGATCAGTCAAGCTTGCTAGAAGAAGAAACAGCAGCAACGACGGAGTCTCTGGTCCTCGATTCAATCACCTCCACAGTCCTCTCGTCCTCCTGTGGAAGATGCTGAACCGAAACACCTCTTTCTCTCTCTGCCCTGCTCTTTCTATTTCTCTCGCCCAGGAAGAAGAAGATCTGATCATTTTTCTTGTGGCTGCCGACCAGATGATGAATAGCAGCTGCCCCCAAAACTCTCGCCCTCTTCTCTCTTTCAGGTCATTCCTTTAGGCCTTGTTAAAATTCTTCATGCCCTCCAAAGCCCAAATGGTGTCGTCCCATGTAGCAGCCCAAAGAAGTCTTCAAATTGGTATTCAAAGAAATTTGTCCAACCTCCTATGGCCCACGTATTGCAGCCACCGTCAAACTTGGGCTCTTTGGACTTTGATTAGGCAATTGCTTCCCAATTGCTTCCCAACTTCTCATCCAACAAGTAAAACCCACGTCACCTCACCTATTATACAATCAGGAAAAGAAAATAAAAATAAAATATAAGACAATAAAATAAAAACAACTTCTTCTTCTTCTTTTTCTATTTCAAAACAGTGAATTATTATTATTATCATCCCATGTTAAATTATTTTTATTTTAGATTAAAATTATAATATTTAAAATAAAATCCCCAAATTATGCACCAAATTGATATCTTATCAAAATCTCCAATAAATCCCTTTATTTTAGCATTAATGACTCCCAAAACATATCAAAATATATCTCAAATTCTATTAAAAATGGGGAGTCATCATTCTCTTCCTTAGCTTCATTTCTACGGTTTTTGTTTTTGAAGAAGAGGAGTTTTCAGCCACCTTGCATGAACAAAAGCTGAAGAATCAAAGAAAGAACTTAAGGAGGAGCACTAGGTGAGTATTAGCATCAATTTGAGCTATTGGTTGTGTTGGTTGGATGAGTATTTTGGCATGTGTAAATCTGCCCTGATTTTGGCTAAACAAGGGTTTGGGTAATTCATGATGTTTTGGTTATGTTATTGGTGGTTTATGATGATTGGAAACCATTTGACATAAGTTTGATGCTGAAATTAGAAGTTGGTAATTGTTGGGATTTATTTTGAATTTTCTGTCAAAACAAGACATGGAGAATGAGTGGGAATTTGTTAATTTTGATGTTACCATTGTGTTCTACACGAAAAATTATGTGGGAATAGCCCTGGGTTGTGAATTTTGGGTCATTGAAACTCAAAGTGTAAATTTGGGTTTTCAGCCTGAACAGGATTCCAGCGAGGTACTCTACTTGTGTGGTGTGTTTGGATAGCCAAATGATCTCTAAAAATTATGAAACTTTTCAGCCTGAACAGGATTCCAGCGAGGTACTCTACCATTGTGTTCTACACGAAATTCATTATCGCAATGAAATGAAGGGGTTTTACTTTTATATGCATTTGACTCAAAATTAACACTTTAGATTTCGAACCCCTAATAGTTTGCTCCCTAAACCATTTCGAATATGATTAAGAAATAAGAAACAAAGGCAAAGCATATACAACACCAGTGAATCGCGTTTTCTGGCTTCAGCAAGAAGATGAATATTGAAAAAGAAATGTTCATATAAACCCATGCTTCAATCAATGAACGAAAGAATGACAACAAAAACGTTATGCAACATCCATTAACACCATGCCCCGATCAAAAACCAACTCGTCCAACCAAATCAACTTGAACAAATTATTGGCCAACCAAAATGAATCAAATAAATCAATGCTTCCAAATCAATTAACATGTGGTAAAGTAAAGTAAATGGCGAGAACCTGAGATTACGCTGTTGCATTGTACAAGAAGCGGTGAGAAACCGATGCGAGGGAAAGGGAAAGCGAACTGCATTACAGTGATTGCAGCTGAGGTGAGTGAAGTTGCAGAAAAGAAAGCAAGTGGTCAGGTTCGTGGCCATATTTGTTGCTCACGCTTTGCTCTGTGACTGTGCAAAAGATCCATCAGAAGAAGAAGAAGAAGAAGGCTTGAAACAAAAGCTTCCAAGATTCCATTGGCACAATGTCTTCGTCTCCGGGATTGGTGAATGCCACATGGGTTCCCTCTAAATGCGTATTGGGTAAGGAATAACAGAGAGAGAGAGTGGCCGAAATTTGACTGAAGAGGATTGTGATTAACTGATTATGGAGCCGCCTTATCTAAAGATTGACGTGAAAGAACTAAATGGGTGCGTCCACAGTCCACACAGTCATACAAGGCTGAAGCCTCCAACACAGGCCGCTCGTTTTATCCGCTCAAGTCCGAAAACAATAATCATGAAGGGTCTGTTTTGTGTGAGGGATTTGTAGGGGAAGGGAGGGGAGGGAAAATTTTTATGAGTTGAATTTTAAAAGATTGAAGAAGTGGGGTAATAAAATTTTAATAAAGAGAATATATAAGATAAAAGAGTATGAACAATTAATTAAAAATTTTTAACCCCACTTCTCTAATTTTTTTAAATTCAACATAAAAAAATTTTCCCTCCTCCCACTTTCCCTCCCCTCCCCTCAGACCAAACAAACCCGAAAAATTTAATCGGGAAATGACGCGTACGTCTCAAGAATCGAAAATAGTTACACTGAAGTCATACAATAAGAAAAAATAACTGAACATATTGTAAAAACAGGCTGTTATTTCGGATTTTTGGGATTTTATTGTAATTATCTTTAGTCTTTGGGACATGCGTGTCATTTTCCCTATAATTATTTATTTATTATAATTTTTTTGAACAATATAATTTATTTGTTTTAATTGGACCTTTATAATTTAATTTATTATAGACATTTATTTTTTTAAGTACAAAACACCATTCATTTTAATTTACAAAATTGTATGGAGTTTATGGCATGTCATTTATTTTATTTAACATGGTTTTAATGGATGGACGATTTTGAAACATCTTACTTTTTTTTTAATCTTATATCTTTTTCTTTTATGAAACTGTTCTTTTATGTTTTCTCTATTATTTCCCATTCAAACATAGTCATCATTTTTTTTTTGGATGGAGAGTGATAAATTGCAACAAAATTAAAGGGAAAATTCCATTAAAGGACCACATAACTAAATTTAATTTAGTTAAAGACCAAAACATTCTGAAATTTTATTATAGGACCAAAGCCCAAAATTAAAATAAGTTTTGTACGTAAAAACACAATAATACCCTTGCCTTTATTTTTTGTTAAAAAAATGTTTGATTGGCGAGGAGGTCTGGAGACCGGGGATTAGCCGCTACCAGGCTAGAGCAACCACCACCGCCTAGTAATCGAAGCTCTGACGCTGATCATTAGAAATTAATGTGTTGGTCATGTATTGGAGGTTTTCACTTATTTATGAAGAGTTGCACACTTGTTTATGAAGAGTAGAACACTTGCAAATGCGGCTTGTCAGTTTGTGTTGTTCATATGTATAATTCACTTGTTCATGAAGAGCTACACACTTGCAAATGAGACTTATGTATTTGTGTTGTTCATTTGCAAGTGTCAAGCCCCTAATAAATAAGTGAAATAGGCATATGAACAATATAAATTAATAGGTTAACAAGAAAACATAGGATCATGACCAAGTCCCATTTGCAAGTGTCCAGCTCTTAATGAACAAGTGGATTATATATATGAACAATACAAATTGAACAAGTCGTATTTGCAAATGTTCTACTCTTTCATAAAAAAGTGGAATATTCCTATGAACAACACATTAATTTCTAGTAGTTGAAACTCCAGTGGTCAACGTCGAAGCTTCGATAGGTGGCTGTTGGTGGCCACTCCAGCCTAGCAACGGCCGGTGACCAATCACTAGAGCTCTAGTGACGATCAAACCTTTTTAAAAAAAATAAGGAAGGGGTATTATTGTTTTTTAACCTACAAAACTTATTTTCATTTTGATCATTGGTCCTGTAGTGAAATTTCAAAATGTTTCAAAATAAATTTGGTCCTGTGGTCCTTTTATGAAATTTTTCCGAAATTAATATCTTGTCATTAACCCCTTTTATCTATTTTTTTTTTCAAACCTTTTGCTAGTAAGTTTTGTATAAAGGAAGGAGGATATGGAATATCTTCAAGTAACCCTCTAAATCCTCCCTTGTTTACCATTGTTTGTACCGCAAGTGCACGAGGTTTAATGAATTCAATTAATTTGAGCTAAAACAAAGTTTTGATGTGACATGGGAATTTTGAAAACTATTTTAAAATTAGAAATTGATAAAGATAATGATTCTTTAACTTCAAGAATTAAATGGAGTCTAGGATTATTTCTTGCATTTTGCATTTCATAAGACTTGATTAAATTTCTCTCTTAAGAGTACCTCACTTCAAGGGGAATTCATATCATTATACTTTTTCAATTACAGGATCACTTGTTTATACTTTATGCTTTTAAACTGACTTTTAAAAATTATATTATAGAGATTCTAAATGTCCAGCTAATCTTTCCATTAATTGGTCTTTCATTAATTACGCTGTTAAATTCCACAAACTCTTTACTTGTATAAACCAAGCTTAAGATATGATACAAACCAAGCTTATCCGCCAACGCGCCAACTTCAGCAGCTGATTTTTTTTTTTAAATGATTAAGATATATATATATATATATATATTTAACTTATTAAATAGATAGAGATATATATATATATATATATTTAAATTATTAAACTGAAATGTTTTAATATAATTAAGGATATTGACTGCTTTAGTACGTTTTTAGATATTTTTCAATTTACATATATATATTAAATTTAATATTAATAACATTTAATATATTAAATTTTTACTTAAGTTTGTTGCATTAGCGTTTTCTGTTAACAACATTAAAGGTGTTAGAATTATAAGAGCAAAAGTATACTTTATAAAGTTAAAGAACTAAAAATATTTCTCATGTAAACTTAAAGGAATAAAAGTATAATTTAGCCTTTATAAAAATATATATTGATTTATTTAGCAGAAATTACAATTGAGGTTCCAAGAAAGACAAATTATTACTATTAGGTCCCATAAAATCATCAAAATGATGTGGAATCTCATGGGACATGGAAGTGATTTATTTGAAATGTAAAAAGGCAAATTTACCCTTACTTGTCATTAGTAGCACATTGACTTGTCCATTGAGGTGTCTTGATTTGTTATTGGTAGCACCATGACTTGCTATGCCCTAATTTGTCAAATGTTGCACCTTGAGTTGTCATTAGTGACAAATTGACTTGTCAAATTGTGGCGCTTTGAATTGTTGATAGTACTGTGACTTGCCATGTTCTGACTTGTCAATTAGGAAATAGATGACAGAAAAGTCCCTAAATGTATGCATAAAAGAAAACAAATCACATATGCTAACTTACAACCTCATCATATATTTATATCAAATGCCTCGTTTTGCTATTTCTCCTACCATCTCCAAACCATTAAGGGGCTGTTTGGTATGAGGGATTTGGAGGGCAAGGGAGGGGAGAAAAAATTTTTATGATTTGGATTTTAAAAAATTAGAGAAGTGAGGTTAAAAGTTTTTAATTAATTTTTCCGAATCTTTTATTTTGTATCTTATGTTCATTAAAATTTTGAAATCCCATTTCTCTAATTTTTTTTTTAATTTGAACATATAAAATTTTCCCTCCCCTCCAAGTCCCTCATACCAAACAGAAAAGGAATCATGGTAAAAAAGAAAAAAGAAAAAAAACATTTTGAATTTTTCCGCCGAAGAAAAGAGGACATCACATCCAAATTTTACTGATAGCCCTTACTCATGGTTGGGGAATACGGTGCTTCCATCAAATATTACTACAAACAAATGCAAACAATAGAAGACATTCTTACACCTAAACTCCTAGTGCCAAGACGTCACAACCCAAGGGAAAAACAAAAAGAATATATTAGTAAAAGTCTTACAAATACAGAACGGAGAAAACATTAAAAATAGAATGCATAAAAAAGAAAGAAAGATAAACATCTTAAATAAGGCCTTATTCAACTTTTTTTAATCAATTCCTAATTCAACTATTTATATCATGAAAATAAAAAGAAAAATATCCAATGATCTTGTCACATAATGCCATATGAAAGCTCCTAATGGGTGGGGTCGTGAGTTTAATCCCTCCTATACATCCAAGCTGTCAGAGTCTTCCCCTCAAAATAAAAATAAAATAAAATCCAGACCTATCTAACTTATCTTGATTCATCCTTTGAAAAATTTGACCATCACCTTAAATTTGTCGGTGACTATGATTGTACCCAAAAGCGTCAAAGGACATTTTTAGCAAGGAATGTTTGTAACCACTCACCTTAATTCAATTATACAGAGTCATGTCATAGGGGGGGGGGGGGCAGAGAGGGGAAGAGATTTTCACTCTTAGCATGAATTACCTGAATTGTTATATCATTCATGACTTTGTCTTCAAATAATGTGCCAAATTCCAAGTCACTGAAAAAAATAGACAGCTTTGAGTTTGAGAGTTGACAATTGTATTAATTCAAATATGATAAATGCAATCACATGATGATTTGCACAGTAACTTGGATAGACTTTTGAATGATGTATCTGGGAATAATAAAGTTAGTCCTTTTTCAAAAAAGTACTTGAATAAAAGTAACTTATTGACTTGGAAGGGAGTTCTAAAACAACAATTAAATGAAAGCATTTGAAGAAAGTCATTCAAAAATTAAATAGGGAGAAATTTTCCAGCAATAAGAGAAAGGCATGCTTCAGGAGGTTGAGAGTAAAGAAAAGTACTAAAATTAAGAAAAAGAGACTTAGAAGTTTCTTTCACTCAAATGAATCTGTCTACACTCTACACATAAGGGAGAAATAATTTTCGTGGATTAATTAAGCAAATCATATAATTGAATACCGAGGAACATTTTACATGGAAGCATGTAATAAGCAAAATGTAATAATATTCCATCCGGCTCATTTTATAAGCAACAATCTTTGTTTTGTTTTGCCATATTTTATAAGCTACATTCTGTCACTTAGGTTTGGTACTATATATAGGCAACAATTTGTGTTTTGTCTAAAAATCTAATGCATTTTTTCCATTTTTAGCCCCCAATCATTCTCTCTCATTCACCATTTTTATAAATAAGGGTATATTTAAAAAAAATTACATTTCCGACACATTTATTATTTTTAACTAATCTTAAATAACAATTTAATTTGGGTGACCTTAGTAGTTGTTGCTTATAAAAATGTACCGAAAAGGAGTATTAAACTAATAATTGGAATAAGGGATCATATCAGTGCTACCTTGAATCCGTATCTGAATAGTAGGAGATTTCGGACGAAATATCCTCATTATTGTCACGGCATTGTTCCAAGAGAAACCCATAACAACAAATGTGGAGCCTTTGTAAAGAAGGAGGCATAATTTCTCCTTCTATTTTCTCAATGTTGGGAGAATCCAAAATTTGTAGTTCTTGAGAGGTTAGATGTTGAAGCCTTTTGCAATACCATCTCGCAGATGGAAAATAGATGCAAAGCTGAGTGATAGTTGGAAGGTGATGCAATTCTGTAAGACATGATAATAACTTGTCACACTCTCTTATCTCAAGTCGTTTTAAACTTGACGGTAAGGTTATTGAAAATGGCTCCAGTTCTGGACATCCTTTTATAAATAGCTCTTCTAAAATTGGGAGAAGGCGGTCCATATCATCAAACAAGGAGCTCAGAAACTTGCAATTATAAATAGAAATCCTTCGGAGACAACGAAGAGGGGCCTTTGAAACCAAATCAAACTTGAGATTCTCACAATTTGCTATAGTTAGGGCCTTTGAAACCAAATCAAACTTGAGATTCTCACAATCTGCTATAGTTAGCCCTTTCACGAAGTGAGGCACATAAATCACTGAAAGTGGCACTGCTTCCCCCCGAACAGTCAAATCTCCAACATACACCTTTTCAAATAGGAGCTCCGACATTTGCGTACCTGAAATTGTTAGACGCTTTAGGTAAAATCGCCTTTTTTTCTCTTTTACCACTACATTTGGACTTTTAATTATAAGTAACTCGTAAACAGGTGGGGTCTTTGGGATAGAAGAAGAAAGCAGTGGACAATCTTCAATTTCCAGGGACTTTAAAAAACGAAGTTGGCGAGGTAAATTTCCAATCAGTTTGGGACAACCATGAAAGCGAAGAGTGTGGAGCTTAGGGAAAGCATCCATATCTATTGAATTCCATTCTTCCCATGAGATCATATTTTCAAAATGAAGAGTTTCCAGGGATGGAAATGGTACAAGTGAAGCAGACTCATCTCCATGGAAAAACTCAGAACTGATAGCCACCACACTTTCTAATCCTTCAATAGTTAAGGTCCTCAGAGCAGGTAGTTGCCCAAGGGCAGGAAGTCTCCAACAGTTCTTGCAATTAATTTGGTGCAATTCAATCAAGTTGTTGTAGGAATGACCATCAATAACTTTCAAAATTTCTAAATCCCAATAAGGTCGAAGCTTCTCCATAATATCTCTCTCTGTCCATGTAAATTGAAATAATGTTAAAAATATAGAAAGAAAATCAAGTTTTGAAGGCCACAATTATAGCAACATTAATTAATACTCCGTAGTAATAGTAAACTATAGAGTAAAATCTTCTAGTCTCTCACACTAGCAAAAGCAATATATGATGATGAATAAAAATGTGTTTTCGATACATGTGACGAAAAATTTAAATTATGAAATTTCATCAAAATTAATTAATTTTGTAACATATTAGAAAGTTTGAAAATATATGTTTAAATAAATATTATGTTAAATAACAGCATATCCCTTCACCTTCGTTTGTTGCCATGGTCTCACGCATGCTGCTGAAAATTAGTGGTGATATCCTTTTTTCCTTCCATTCGGTTGATGCTTTAACTTGGGCGGCAGTTTGTTTAGCTGTTATACTTGTATATGGAGTTTTTATGTTTTGTGTTCTTAACTTTCATTTAGTTTTGTGTATGATGTGTGTTGATGTCCTTGTGGTTATCTTTAGGAACTTACCCTTCTTTATAACAATGTTAAAAGAACAGTGTTTTGGCCAAAACAAAAGTTTTAGAGTCAAACTTAATGGTCAATTAATGGGTTGAGTAGATGAAAATGAAATCTCAAGTCTATAAGAGAGGTTCGTGTAACATATATTTTAATTTCAATAGAGGTTTATATACATTTTCAAAATAGCGGGGAGGTTTCTATAATTTAGATAAAATATGAAGGTGAATGTATTTTACTCTAAACTATAAAATGGTAAAAGCTTGCCGTAATTGAGAAATTGTAAATAAATTGTATGCTTCTACTAGATGTTGCCATGGCATAAACTTATAAAACAAGATAATTCATTATGTTTGCAAAAGAAGCTACGTAGCTAATTATATGCAAGGCTTATAAAGAGAGAAGCCGAGTTTAGCACCCTCCAAAACAAGCCAAGTCTATTGGCTACCATAGAAGCCAAGCTATTAATTGATTTTTGGAGTAGTCAGTTTTGATACTCTGTCCATTTCTTTTCATAAGATACAAATAACTAAATTATATAAATTAAAACATTGGTTAAAATTAGTTACATATTTTTTTGCCATCTAAAATTAGTTAAATATACTAAATATGTTAAGAATGAAAATTATTTTTCATATACCTATCTCTCTCATGTAAAAAATGGGCTAGGCCCACTTAGATAGTTATTGGAGTTTGAATAACTTATATTGATATAGCAATTAATGAGAAAAAATGAAAAACGAACATAAATATTTTCAATAATTTTTTGTAGTCTCTTGCAAGTAAGAACAAGTAATCTCCCAAAATATCCCTATAAAAAAGGGCCTTGACTGATAGACTATTAGCTCATCAGAAAAGTGAATAAAGTTTCTCGGAAAAATCTAAATTGATATCGTGTTCGTTTGGGATAGCTTATGTTTTACTTCTAAGAGTTTATAAATCGTGATTTATGGTATACAAGGTAAGTATATGAGAGGAGTTTTATCTCGACTTACATAATAAATACTTATTTTCTAAAAAAAAAAAAAAAGCTATTCCAAACATAGCTGACATCTCCTAACAAAAAGATATATGTGTTCATATATAAGAAATAAATTATTCCACTAAAATTTTGGAAAATATAGTGTGTATTTGAAGAATATATATATATATATATATATATATATATTATATGAGGATGTATATTAAAAGAAGTAATATTATGTTATGATAAAAATATATATTGGTAAATATTACAAATAATATTAAAATAAGCAATTTTTATATAAGAAGAGAGTGAAATATGCACAACTCAATTAGCATGAAGGAGTTTGGGGGGCCTAATATTATTATAACAATTCTCTCTCGTGCCCCAAGTCAGCAATCATCAGGAAAGACAAGTCTTTAAGTTTTTTTTTTTTTTTTTGCTTGAAGCATCCGGTATCCGGCGCTTTTTCTGGGTCCTGGCCTTCTTTGGGCCAGGTAAACCCGAGCAACCGACTACTTCGGATTCGAGCTGGGTCGGACCCTTTGGGTGTAAAGCTCTCCCTCCAGCAGAGACTCCATCCACCGATCTCGAACCCGAAACCTTATGGAAGGGACTCAAGTGCCGAACCACTTGAGCCACCTGCCATCGATAAGACAAGTCTTTAAGTTAGGAATTTAGTTTTTCAACGTTTGCAAAGGTCACAGAATGTGTCTATAGTTTTATTTTATTTGTAATCAAGTTTAGTTTCAAATGTATGATAAAAGGAAAAAAATTATATAGATATAATAAAAACTAAATTACATCAACCTAATTAAAAATGATGTGAAATTATAGGGACTTAATAAAAGATCGATAACTACATAAACCTTATTAAAAAATCAAGTGAAACTATAGGACTTACATATTAATAATTTAATCTTTCATAGAGCTTCTTTTATGTTTTCCTTTCTCTCTCTATTATAGTTATATTCTTTTAGTTGTTCCAAAGAGCCAGAATAAAATAAAAGAAACACACAAAAAATAAGTCGACCATGAAATAATCAAGTCACAAGCGGTAAAAAATAAGAATACCAATGGTAGCATAAAAAGGCTGATGAAGGAAAACATTACCTTGATAATGCATGGGGTTGTGAAGTGACTCTACATATTTTGTTGAGTTTGAATCCAAATTCATATCTTCCTCGACATCTTTCCAATCTTCTTGTTCTTGTATTTTTTGCAACAAGTTGGGATCAATAATGTATCTTCTAGGGTCCACGAATTGAATATTTTCCAAGTTACTTTGTAGATCGTATACATGAACCCCAAAATTGATTTCCTGTCCTTCGCCCTCAAAGGAAATCTTCACTTGATTCCACTTCTTCACATGGGGGAGCTTAGTACTGAGAATTATGCTTTGCATATCACATATATATATGTGATCAGTCAATATTGATGACAGTAAAAGCTCCTTCGTATAAGACATAATATCCACCTTGGTGTCATTGATGTGCACTGAGAATCTACATTTGCCGGCATCATCTTTGAAAAGAATCCAAAGAGAAGCCATTGGGAATACATTACGAACCCAAAATGATACATAACTGCCTTGATTATCATAATGGAGCCCTTTTGGAAGTTCCTTTCTGGGCAAAATAAAGGTTCTTTTCTCAGGTTGAATGTTTAATGCCTGCCAATTGTGTAATGCCAAAAAAGAAAAGTTAACTAAGATGTAAGGAATAAAATAATATAATTATAGAAGGAGAGCTAAGGGGAGTTGACAGAGAGATACCTGCTTCAATACTTTGCTTTTGGACGACTCAGTCAATGATGTGCAACATATGGCACTAAATTTATCCAAGTTTGGTGGCACCCCTCCAATATGCTCAAGTTGAATGCAATTATCCAACAAAAGAAATTTCAAATTGTAACATTCTTCGATGCATTTTGGAAGAATTGTGAAATTATTAAAACTCAGATCTAAATGTATCATAGTACGGAAGTGGGAAAGACAAAAGGCAACAGGGTCATCTGATAAATTGCAATTTGAGAAACAAAGCTGTTCCATTTTCAATGACATGGCTGAGCAATGCAAGCTTGCCACATCCCCACCTTCGCGCATCTTAAAATGACTCAGTCCTTCACAAAAATCTGTTGTTAGTTTCCAAAGGTTTGGTAATGCACAAATGCTAGCTGGTAGCTGCTTAAGATTAGGACATTTCTCTACGCTTAAGGTTTTAAGTCCAATAAGATTGCAAATTGAAGATGGTAATTCAATTATTGCTGTAAAGTCCAAATCAAGTGTTTGCATTTCTTTCATCTCGATTGATATTTCTGGAAATGTCTGAAGACTTGAACAACCAATAAGGTTAAGCTGCTCAAGAGATGTCAACCTAAGGCGAGAAGGCAAAATCTTCAAGTTTTTGCATCGCATAGCACTCAATTTTCTCAACTTATTTAAACTTCCAACGGAATCATGAATTTCAATTAAATTTGTGCAACCATCAAGCCATAATTCTGTTAGATTAGAAGCTCCAGATAAGTTCGGTATTTGTTGTAGAAATTTGCAATTTCTTAAATTCATACGACTTAGATTCAGAAACTTCTACAAAACAAAAATCAATTTACTTTTAGAATTAGGCAAAGAAACAAAAAGAAAAGTATTATAGTACTTGTAAATATACTCACCTTATCAAATGGTTGGAGCAATTCACAAGAACTGTAGGACAAATCAAGGTAGACAAGTTGGGTTGGGCGCACTTGGTGTGGTAAAAATTTGAAAGAATATCCTTTCCATTCCAACCACCTTAAGCTACTTGGTAGATATTTTGGACTTTCAGAAAAGCAAGCATTTCTTATCACAAGCATTTTGAGATTTTTCATATCCTTAAGTTCCTCTCCGCTCCATTGTACTTCTATACTTTCAGGCAAGTCTAGAATTATGACTTCAACTTTATTAGTTCCCTTGCAAAATGAAAAGCACATAATAAATTTCAAAACTTAAATATTATAAATCATTAGAAAATTTTAGAAAGAGTGAACATGCATGTTGAAGATCTTACTGTGTCTTCTTGTATGACATGAAGTATATCTTCATAAAACCATAATCTGCTCCGTTCGCCAGGCTCATGTGGTGACTCTTGTCGAACAATCTCTTTACCTACATCTTCTATCAAGTCGTGCATTGTTACACAAGCTTGTTCAATCTTTACAAGAGATTTATCAATCAACGCATCAATAGCATATGTTGGTTCAATTGCACGAACACATTGCAAGATACCGATGATATTTGCTAATTTCTCTCCATTGAAAAAACAAGCCAAGTCAAGGAAAACTTGTTTCTCCACTTTCCCTAAAGTATCATAGCTTACTTTCAAGGCATCCAAAACTCTTTCATACGGTGTGCTTTCAAATTGTTGCAATGCAGAATTCCAAAGATTGACTCCTTTATCACCCAAGTTAGAGCCAATCACTTCTAAAGCTAATGGGAAGCCACACGAATAATCTACTACACGATTGCAAACCTCCATGTAGTTGGAATCCACATTTTCTTTTTTAAAGGCATACCAAGTAAGTAGCTTCAGAGATTCCTTGCCATTTAATTCCTTGACATCATAAATGCTTTTAATACCATGACTTTTTAATAATTGCTTATTTCTAGTGGTGATGATAATTCTACTTCCATAACCAAACCAATCACAACTTCCAGCAAGTGCTTTTAATTGGTCTGATTCGTCAACATCATCAAGAATCAACAAAATCTTCTTTTGGCTAAGCCTGTGTTCTATTATTGGTATTCCTTCATGATAATCACCCAATTTGAGATCTTTCTCCATGACTAATCTACACAATAATGTCTCTTGAAGTTGTGACAAACCATTTGGCATTTTAGATTGTTTTCTTACATCAAAAAGAAAACATACGCCTTCAAAATTATCAGCAATGGAATTATACACAGCTCTCGCAATAGTTGATTTACCTATTCCACCAGCTCCCCAAATTCCTATCATTTTAATTTCCTTAGTGGACCAAAGATCTAAACAAGAGATGGCTTCCTTCACTCGAGACACAAGTCCAACTGGATAATTTGTAACATGCAAAGGCTTTAAGTTAATCCTAGCAGCAACTTCACTAGTGATCCTTGTAATACACTCTTGTTCATTAGCAATCCTGACCAATTTGTAAAAAGTTTGCACTTTTAGGCAACTAAACATTAAGATATACCACTTTTAGGCATAAAAACTTGGTTGTATTCCCTATTCCTTTCAAAAAGATAAATAAAAGTATTTTTATACACTTGTAAGTGTTTACTAACGGTGTTCCAGCTTGTTAGTGATATTCAGCCCCTCCTCATATAAGGAGGAATACATCATGCTTGGTTACTGTTTCTCTTTTTAAGGAAAATAAAATTAAATAGTTTCTTGATGAGTTTTCATAGACATACTCAGCATATTTCTCAAAAATATTGTTATCCCAACTAAAAAGGAACCAAACTAGCCAAGGTGTCATAGAGTATGTGCACGTTGTTGTAAGATGGAAATTGCAATTAACCGTTATTATAATAATAAGAGAAAGAGTAATAATAAGAAAAAGTGTAAGGAGACACACTTGGGTTTGAGATGACAGCCTTTGAGATCAGCAGCTTGAGATAGAGCCTGCCTCCAATTTTCCACCTTGAGCCTCTCGTCTTTGAATCTGTTTTCCAGTTGAGCCAGTGCTTTTGCATAGCTTTCACTCGGATTTCGGAGTTCTGATGGATCCACATGATAAAATATAGGATATATCAACCGATTTTCTTCCTGGAAGCACTCAAGAATCTTTTCAAGTTCTCGCAAACAAAATGTTGACTTTGCATAGTTTCTTGAGAAAACAATGATAGCTATTCTTGATTCTTCTATAGCTTTGAAAAGTGTAGGTGTGATATTTTCTCCGGCCCTAATACATTCATCATCAAGAAAGACACGGATTCCCCTTTGACGCAAAGCTTGATGGAGATGGCTGGTGAAACCTAAGCGAGTATCATCACCATAGAAACTAAGGAACACATCATAAGTCCATTCGTAAGTGATCGATGAGGATGGTGCTCGATGTGCCATGATTGATGAGGACCCTGAAAATTAACAAGTGGAAGAGAAACATAAATTAACAAAAAAAATTTGTAAAATTTTTCTTGTGAGAAGAAAACCCTGAAAATTCTGGGGAAAATGCTTGCAAGTGGAAGAGAAAAATAAAAGAATTAATGGACAGTATTAAATATGTCAGCTCAAGCATTGCAGACTTCCTCTTCTTCAAACAAGTTCTTCAGATATATCCGCAAGAAAACCTTCTCTCTTCAAACATGTCATAAATCAATTTAATATGGTGAGAAAAATCTATAAATTGTGCTCTCTCTTCTTTGAACTATATTTGTTGTTACTTGAGACATTAGTAGAGAGAAAATTGATATGTAATTTCCGGTATTTTTTTATCTCAATTTTTTTTTATCTAAATAGAGCTTTCATATTAGTTGGTCAAATAGAATTTTGTAAGAATATTTTTGGTGCATCTGAAAATATTGAGTAGTGGAAAAAAAAGCAAGCCTGAAGGTGAACAAAAATAGAATCAGTCCTCTGTTTTTAACAACGGGACAGAGATTAAATTCAATTGGGTGGGAAATTAACACATTCCCTTTACGTTTTTTCACCTTTTTTCAGAAAATACTATAAATTGCTAGTTCAAATTCAACCACCATTTAACTTCATATATTTTCTAAAAAAAAAATGAAAACTTCAGTACAAAGGAAAAGATCGCAAGCCATAAAAGCTCAACAATTGAAAAGGTTGCAGTAAATTCAATGAAAAATTATATATATACATATATTATTAAAAGATGAAATATATTATGAGATAGCAGCAATTGTAAGATACTTTACTTAGGGTACTGTAAAGATGAAATTCAATGACGGTCCTCTTAAATCGCAACCCCTAGCCAGAGAGCACAGGGGGAAAAATATCAAAACATTGATATAATAATGGATCTAGTAGTTCTTCATATTCAGAGAGAAAGAACAAGCACTTTACTTTTCGAATAAAATAAATAAATCAGCCGTTTACTTCATCAAAAAAATTTGAATAAAAGAAATGAAAAATGAAGTCAATAGATCAAGTCCACCCATATGTTTTGGGCCTTTGTATTTCAGGAGCAAAAGCATAAAAAAATTCAAATGTTTAAGATTTATAACATGTACGACAGTAAGGTAGCTGGATCGAACCAACAGCTAGCACAAGGAGAAGAAAGCAGCATTGCAACAAACATTTGAATAACTGTTTATCATCTATATATAAAAGCCACAAAGGATTTAAGTCCAGCCACACCATTTAAGTTAAAGTATAAAAAACTCCAAATGGTTGAGTATTATGAGATCTACGACAGCATGGAAGCTCAGTAAGGAGATTGAATGTAATCAATAGCTACCACTAGGAGAAGAAAATAGCAACTATTTTGCAGAAATCTTCTGTGAAAAATGAAGGGAAAACAAGTAAAAGAGAAGAAATAATTAATAACCTGGATCGAAAGAAATAGATCTCACAAGCAAAGGTCTCAAAAATGGAAGCTTCAGAATTTACTTTCTCTTCAAACATGTTCTTCAGACTGCAAGGTTCGATGTGCCATGATTGATGAAGACGACGCGCAGGGCTTAGAAACTGCAAAGAATCAAGCGTTGAATTTCTAACGAATGAGTTTTGAGGTAAATGTGGATATTTCCGCACCACGAGGCTTCCTGCATATTTCCTTAACTTTTTAAATGAGTTTTAGTTTTTTTTCTAAAATGCCACACGTCAACTGTCTTGGAATTATAAATAAAACTTCATATTCATAGGGTGGGTTTGGTTTCACGTGGGAGGAAGGAGTTAAATTATCTTTTTGAGTTAAAGTTATTTAAATTTTAGGTAGAAATTTAAAATTTAAAAAGAATGAGAGAATAAATTTTGGGCGGGGATTCAAAATTTAAAAGAATAAAAGAATAAATTTTGGATTTCTCTTATTCAAAATTGTAATTTAGCTCCCTCCCCTCCCCTCAAACCAAACACACCCATAGTGACTGGTGTTTAAACATGTTCGCAAACAATTTTAAAAATGCTAAAAAGATAAAACAAAGTGGTTCAAATATTCATAATCCCAGAAAGATAAGGAATTGGCAAGTTGAGATAAGAAATCATAATTCCTTATCTGAACTTAAGAATTCCTTATCTGAACTTGGGAATGGCCAGAAAGCATAAGTGAATTTTTTACTTAAATGAAAGTTATGAGTCCCTGCTCTGAAATTGTAAATTCCTTATTTCAACTTGTCAATTTCTTATCTAAATTTATGAATGGTCTGAGAGAGTAAATGAATTTTTTACTTAAAAAATAAAAGTTGCGAATTTCTTATTTGAACTTATGAATTTCTTATCTCAATTTGCTAATTCCTTAACTGAATTTGTTGATAAGCTTGATTAAAAATCAAAGTTTATTATATATATATATATATATATATATATTTTGCATTATCCATGTTAAAAACTAAAAAATATTGGTGGCCTAATGGTCATGCACTTTTTATGCAACCATCCTCACCACTTAGGGAATAAATATTCCCAAGGGAGTATTCCCTAGAATATTATGAGGGAATGTTCCCATCGAGGGAATGTTCCCAAGAGGAAGGGAATATCCTAAGAAATATTCACACCAGAGCTCTAAGGGTAGGTCGTCGGGGTGCTGACCCTGACGGTCGGGCGGAGGGGGTAATTATTTTTTTCAATAAAAAAAAGGTAAAGGTAAATTGATCTTTTCCTTTTAATTTTAATAAAGATAATTTGGATTTAACATCTTTCTAGGATTATGAATATTTAAAACACCTTTTTGTCTTTTAACATTTTTAAAGTTTTTTATGAGGAATTTTCCCTTTAAACATTTTATTATATTTAAATACATTATTACTCACTTACCTGCGGATCAAAATATAAAAGTAGGTGAAATATCATTCATTTGTCTAAAAACATCTTTTTATTAGAATATTTCTTGTGCAGATCTAGCCATATAAATTAGAAAGGGAAAAAATGACTTTTATTCCCTATGCCTTTTGGGATAAAAGTTAATTAAGGTTTCGTGATTTAAATTTAAATAAAATTTTATAAAAAAGCCAGTTTAACAAAAAAAAATTTAAATAATATATTAAAAAATCTTAGGAAGATATGAGAAAAAAGTTAAAAGCAAAAAAAAAAAAAGAAATTAGAAAAAGTTACTTGATCTAAAAAGTTTGAATCATATTACCTGGACCCCAAACATACCCTTCCTATATTTTTTATAAAACTATTTTTCATGAGAAATAATCATGTGGCTTCTTCGAGGAAAGTCTTGAGCAATTTTAAGCATGGTGATTCATATTCTTACTATATTGTCAATGCGATCAACGAGTTTCCTCACGATCCTGACGTCTTCCAGGTTAATTTGGGATTTATGTGATTAGGGATATCTATAAATAAAATAGGGTTAAAGTGTAAATTTACTAATGAAATTTTGTCTGAGGATTGTCTGGCACAAATATGTTTTAAAAAGGGAAAAAATACAAATGAATAATTAAAAAGGGTGCATCTAGCACAAAACCGTTAAATTTGACCTAACGGAGTTAAATTATAAGATAAAAAAAACCTATAACAGCGTTAGATCAAATTTAACGGTTCTATGTTGGATGCACCCTTTTTAATTGTTCATTGGTATTTTTACTTCTTTTAAAACATATTTGTACCAGACGCTCATAAGACAAAACTTGATTAGTAAATTTATACCTTAACCCAATAAAATAATATATATATATATATATATATATGGGCGCGCGCGCACTCGCAACTCGTGCCGAGATTGTGGTTCTGTGTTATATTTATCTCCAATGAATGGATGTTAACAAAAAAAAAATGTTTGCTGGTCCTTACACTAGTGCCTTCCGAGTGGCAGCATGAAAGAGGTATACTACTTTCTCCACTTTTAAATATGCAGAAATTAATTGGGTTTTTTTTTATTCTAAAGAGAATATTTTAATTTTTTGTATTTCTCATATTTACTATATTTTTAAAAACCACTTCCTATAGTTAATAGACACGGAAGTGGTAGGCTGCCTAAACTTAGTATCTGTATGTATTAAGGCTGTACAAAGGGGACTTACAGTAATATAAAGAAACTAACACATCCTTCTTCAAAACTTTTATTATGTAAGCAACAATATATTAAGAGGAGACCAAATCAAAGCAATGAAAACAGCATTACACAGCAAAAGAGGGGGAACTTGTAACCATATATGAGATGTATGCTAAGCTTGTAGAAGAGTCCAATACAGCTAGCCAATAAATATACCCATGAATTCTAGTATGCAATTCATCCCAATTTCACCTAACCCACCAATAGGAAGAACTTGCAAGGGTGGCCCATTAGATCCTTCATAAAATTGCTCCATGTTGTGTTGAACGGAGTCGTCCATGCTTTTTCCAGGACCTTCAATTTTTCTTGTTCTTTTGCGTGGCACTTTAGATCCATCAACATCTACATGAAAGAGACAAATTAAAACAGTTAATAGTAAATGCCATCAAGAGTTAGTAAGACAGGGAAATCAAAAGCAAATTTAGTTTATGGTTGCATCTATGAACAGTTATGCATGGAATAAAGGTAGTCCTATAAATACAAGAGCATGGACTAAAATCAAAGTCATAAATGTTCCCTGTTACAACATGAATTCTTCTTCAGTCTCTTCATAGATCCTAAAAGAATCTAAGAAGCATAACCTTCATTGAAGCCTCCTTTTTTTTTTTTTGTTCGAATTGGAGTTTCAAATTTATTTATTTTAGACAAGTCTTTCGCTATTATAAGTGTCATTTTGACCTCAAAGAAAATAATTAAATCGCCTCAGTTCCAACGTCATATGGGAAGTAGCATGATAAAATACAGAACAGAACACAAAAGTTCTCAAATTGCCTTTTACTCCATGGTATAAATAGTAAGGTTAAACTATGAACACTAAGTTTCAATTTAATGATTATTAAGAGTACCAATAAAATATCATTAACTCTGGCTTCAACCATACAAAAACACTGGAACAGTTATGATGGCTTCTAAGACTACCACAAAGCACAAATAACTTCTTCTAAAACACTACTTTGGAAATAAACATCTTCAGCTTCTCATAATCCAGCACTTAACGTTCATCTACGTGGCTTATGCCCTTCCTCTTCATTCTTCTATAATCGCTTAACAATAGAATAGTCGAAAATTGAACATAAAAGAATTGCATGAACAAAAAGCTGCATGAACGGGTAGAATTCTCTTACTTGGAATTCGTGCCACCTTTGGGTTCTACTCTAATGGATGATGCCAGTGGCCGGAAACTTCCGTCGGATAGAGCTTTGGGAACGAGTGCTGCTGCTGGTAGAGGGTTGCATGCTAAGAAGGGTAGCAGAGAAGATTCCTTAATGCCTGCTAATGAGCCTGTAGTAGAGGAGCAAGGTCTGGATACAAAGGTGAAGGAAAAAGGAGATCCTCAGGTCATGGAAGGTCGGGATTTTTCTTATAAGGACTCGCTGCTAGGTTATAAGAGAATAGATTTCAATGGCATTGCCTTTGGTGATTCATGCAATGAGGAAGAATCTCTTCTGGCAGACATTTTGGATCAATCCTGGGATGTCCCTGAACCTTCAGAGGAACTCAAAAAGCTCATGGAGATCTACCCTACTCTGCATATGACTCAAGAGGAGTACAATAGATGGGCAAGACCGTGGAATAACGCGCTGATTATTACCACTCTGGGTATAAAAATCAATTTTTACAGACTCAAGGTACATCTAAGCAGAATTTGGAAGTTCAGTCACTTCGAATTAATAGATCTCCCAAACAATTATTATGTGGTTAAATTTAAAGACCCGGATAACTGGAGAATTCATTACAAGAAAGTTCTTCTGGAAGGTCCATGGACGGTTGCCCAGCACTCCATTCTTGTGCAGAGGTGGTCACCTTATTTCGATCCTTTTAGCAACCCCTTAGGTCGTGTGGCTACCTGGGTAAGAATTCCACATGTCCCTCTTTTGTGTTATAATAAGGAATGTATGTGGAGATTAGGGGACCTAATTGGGAGGACTCTTAAGGTTGACATGAACACTATCGCTAACCTGGAGGATGATGAAGCCAAAATTAACCGTGGAAGGTATGCTAGGCTATGTGTCGAAATTGATCTGCAAAAAAAGCTGGTCCCAAGGATAATCTCAGCAACCAATCTGTTCAACATTGAATATGAGGGCCTTGGACTCATCTGTTTTTCTTGCGGTAGATACGGTCATAGGAAGGAACAGTGCCAGTGGGGGCTCGCTCAACATGGTGCTGATACGGCTGAGCCTCCAAATCAGATTAGGACTGCTGATCCTAAGAGACTGCCGGAACAGCAAAAGCTTCTGGAGAAAGACGACCTTTTTGGGCCATAGATGCTGGTTCAGAAGCCAAGAAGAGCTCGCCTCTCGAGGAAGGAGATGAACAGGGGTAGTAAGGAAACTCGAAGACCTACTGAAGGGATGGTAGGAGCGGCAAAGGACAGATCCGGTCTGTCCAGATTTGCTGTTCTGGCGGACACAGATCATGACATAGGCGATGATTTTGAGGCTTGTTTGATTTCTGAAAATAGAGGCATGGCGCCGTTGAGTCAAAAGCGCGGTTTATCTGCGCCTAAGGAGAAGCTTGGTCTGGGGAAGGTGATGGCCGACAATGTGGGTCTCAACCACAAGAAAAAAGGATTTAATATTGAGGAAAGAAAGTGGGCCCAAGTCAAGAACAAAGGCAAAGGAAAGAGCAGCGCAATTGGTGTTAGTGATATTGCCCAAAACTTAGGCGTGGGCCCAAGTAACATGGAGGAGGACCTAGCACCGAAAAAAGCAAAGACATTAGGGACCCAACGAGTGCATCACGTGATTAAAGGGTCTTTGGAAACCGCTGGACCTTCTTTTGCTGCAAAGCAACACATACATCCAAGAAAACCCACGGTCCCACGCGACAAGGCCGAGAACATGGCATTGATGTGCTCAGACGAGAACGTGGGTGACGCTCCACGTGACAAGGCCGAAAACATGGTTTTGGTGTGCTCAGGGGAGAACGTGGTTGACACTAATGTGGAGTGTGCTCGGGATTCTAGTAAATTGGTGTTACCACCTTCCAAACCCAACTCAAGGAATTCCGGACAGCAGGAGGGGAACGTGGAGATACTCTCTACGTCTCAGTTGGTTGTGGAAGTTCTTCTGGAAGGCAAGCCACCGGACGGGTAAGTCTTCTGGCTCTTCGTTCCAGGCATGTTTATTTTAATTATGATTATATCATCCTGGAACTGTCGTGGGGCAGGAGGTAGAGTGTTCCCACGCATTTTAAAAGATGTAGTAAACAAGTATGGGATCAATGTCATGTGCCTTATCGAGCCAAGAATCAGTGGGAATAGAGCTGAGAAGGTCGTCAGGCTTTTGGGTTTTACTGATTGGATTAGGATTGAAGCTACTGAGTACGCGGGTGGTATTTGGGTTCTTTGGAATAATAGGGATATTTATGTTGAGTATGTTACTTCTAGCACTCAACTTCTCCATTGCAGTATCACTGATAAAGGGAGTAAACATGTGATGATGGTGACCTTTGTTTATGGGGATACTAATGCTTTTAAGAGGAGGGCTCTGTGGTCTGATTTACAAGTCATTGGTCAAAATGTCTCAAATGCTTGGCTCGTTCTGGGGGATTTTAATTCTTTTCTTGTTGCCGAGGATAAAATAGGTGGAGCTTCTCCTATAGCCAGCTCTATGCATGATTTCCAGAGTTGTATTAATGCTTGTAGGCTTTGTAGCATTCCTGTTGTGGGGGATCGTTTCACCTGGGAAAAATCTGGGGTGAAGGAGAGATTAGACTGGGTGTTTGGCAACTTTGATTGGGATCTTCAAAATCCTCAGGCGAAAGCGTACCATAACCTCAGGTTCAAATCGGACCACCGTGTCATAGTTGTTGCTGATAACTCTCAGGAAGCTAACAGAAATTTGGTTAGAAGGTTTCAATATCAAGCAGTTTGGTGTATGGAAGAGGGATTTAGGGATATCGTCAATTCTTCTTGGGAGGGTAAAGATTGGCTCCAAGGTCGACAGGAGTTCGTAAAAGAGGCAGCTTTGTGGAATGAGAAGGTGGTCGGGAACGTGGCAAGGAAGAAGAGGGAAATTATTTAGAGATTAGAGGGCATTGACCGTGCTAGGCGAGCGACCGGATTCTGAAACGGGCTTTTCAAAATTGAAAACCATCTCTGGAAATCGTATCATAAGCTTGCCCTGCAAGAGGAGCTCATTTGGTTCCAAAGATCTAGATGCAAGTGGATTATGGGGGGGATAGGAACACAAGTTTCTTCCATGCGTGTGCGTCAACCAGGAGAAAAAAGTGTAAAATTGAAGCTCTCCAGGATGAGAGCGGGGATTGGGTTACCAATGATACCCAATTGAGGGGTATGGCGCTAAATTATTTCAAGAAGCTCTACTCGGCTGAAACTTTGTCCTCCCCTTTTTCCCCTTGGCCTGCCAATTTCCCAACTTTAGATTCGAACCAGTTGGAATCTCTTCAAAGGCAAGTTTCTCCCATTGAAATTAAGAATGCGGCCTTTGCTATGGGAGCTCTTAAAGCGCCGGGACCAGACGGCCTCCACCCTCATTTCTTTCAAACTCAATGGAACTGGATTGGTGATAAGGTTTGCGACTTGGTTTCTAGGATATTTGAGAATCCGGAGGTGATTCATGCAGTTAATCACACCAATATTGTCCTTATCCCCAAGGTTGACCATCCGGTATCCCTTAAGGATTTTAGGCCTATCTCGCTGTGTAACGTGAGCTACAAAATTGTTAGCAAAGTGCTCCCAAACTGGTTCAAATGTGTTATGAGCTATCTCGTGGCGGAAAACCAGTGTAGCTTCATCTCCGAAAGATAGGGTGTCGACAATGTCATCTTAGCTCAGGAAGCTATTCACACTATGAGAAATAAAAGAGGCAAGAAGGGCTATGTGGCAGTAAAGGTGGATATGGAGAAGGCTTACGATAGGCTTGACTGGCGGTTCTTAGATTTTACTCTTCACAGTATGGGTTTGAGAAACGACTTTGTTAGTCTGATCATGTCTTGTGTCTCTTCAGCTTCTATGAGTATTATCTGGAACGGTGTCGCCTCTGAAAAATTTACACCTGCTAGGGGAGTGAGGCAGGGTGACCCGCTGAGTCCATATCTGTTTGTTCTATGTATGGAGCTCCTTGGTCAGCTTATTCATCAGGAAGTAGATATGGGGCATTGGAAGCCCTTAAAATTGAGCTCTGCGGGGCCGGCCATATCTCACCTCTTCTTTGCTGATGACCTGATTTTATTTGGCGAAGCCACTTCTGATCAGATGGGAGTGATGAGGAATATCATGGAGCTATTCTGTAAGGTATTTGGCCACAAAATCAATTTGCAAAAATCAAAGATTTTTGTCTCCAGGAATGTCCAGTTCAACAGGGCCTATGAGATGAGTCAGAGTGTGGGGATTGGGATGACAGCCGATCTGGGGAAATATTTGGGGGTTCCGCTTCTGCACAAAAGAATGGTTAAGTTGACTTTTGCCCCTTTAATCCAGAAGGTGAGAACAAAGCTGGCATGTTGGAAAGGGAGATTTCTAAGCATGGCAGGGAGAACGGTGCTTATTAAATCAGTCCTTTCTGCAATTCCCCAATACCAGATGCAATCAACTTTGATTCCAAAAGGGGTCCTGTCGCTCATCGAGAAAATAAGTAGAGACGTCTTTTGGAATCAGCAGGAAGACGCTAAGAAACTTCACCTGATAGCTTGGGATATTCTGAAAAGGTCTAAGGCGGAAGGTGGCTTGGGAATTAAGGATCTCCGCTATCAAAATATGGCATTTCTCATGAAACTTTGCTGGGGCTTGATCACGAAACCCGACTCGCTGTGGGTCAAATGCCTGCGCATGAAATACTCTTGCGGAATGAGTATTGTGCCCCAGGTGCAGAGAAAGCGTAACCAATCAGCCGTATGGAGTGGTATAGTGACAGTGTGGGACGTTTTTAAATAGGGCTTGGGCAGGAAATTAGAGAATGGGAGGTCCACAAAGGCTTGGCAGGACTATTGGATCCATTTGGACAGACCCCTAAAAGATTACATAATCAATAATGCTGCAACATTGGACCTGGAAGCCTGTGTTTGCTCCTTTGTAACACAGGAAGGTCAATGGGACAGGAGGAAATGGGAGAGTTTCCTTCCTGTCTGGGTGGTGGAAAAGATAATGCTGGTACCCCCTCCTCGTGGATCTGAGGAGGATCCGATATACTGGCGAATGTCCTCGGATGACACTTTCAGTGTAAAGTCTGCGTATGACCACCTATACCATCAGCGAGAACTGGGTAACCAACCTCACTGGCGGAATTTATGGCGCTGGGGAACTCCTGAGAGGGTAAAATTTTTTATGTGGCAAGTATTCCATGAGAAGCTACCAACAAACCAATTGAGAGCGAGGCTTAACCCGAATATCCCAAACACCTGCCCTTTTGAGTGTGAGAGTGAGGAGAATATTCTCCACATTTTGAGAGACTGTGAGCAAGCCAGAAGAGTGTGGTTTTCCTTAACTAACTCCTTATATAATAGTATATTTTTCTCTGGTAATTTGCAGGATTGGTTACAATGGAACTCCAGATGTTCCCCTGGGAATAAGAGGATGGATAGATGGCTATGGCAACGAGTGTTCAGCACTATTTGCTGGCTTCTATGGAAGAACCGCTGTAGCAAAGCATTCGAAGGGACAGCTGATGATGCGAAGAAGACTGTTCAAAAGTGTATGTTTCACCTACTTGAAGGAGTTGAGAACGGGCACTTTCGGCACCAAATATTCCAGATACCAGTAAGGGGTGAAGACCATTGGAGGCCGCCGGACCCAGGATATGTACGTGTTGATGTGGACGGTTCGAGGGACAGTAGAGGTAATGCAGCTTGTGGAGGTGTCATTCGAGATCATCAGGGCACTTGGATGTATGGTTTTCAACAGAAGTTGGGACATAATACCTCAACTGCTGCGGAAATCTATGCAATACATAGTGGACTTCAATTATGCAAGCAGATGGGACTTACTAGGATCAGGCTGTCTACAGATTCTCTCCAGGCTATTCATTTGCTATCGATTGATTGTGGGACTGCTCATCCACTATATGACATCATCTTCGAGACTAGATCGCTTATCTTCATGGACTGGGATCTGGAGATCTTGCACGCTTATAGAGAGAATGTCAGATGTGCTGACCACCTAGCGAGAGGGGCTCAGTTGAGCACTCAGGATTTCTTGGTGTTCGACACTTCGCCAGTGGAATGCAACGTTCTTTTTGTGCTAGAGTGTGGTGGTATACTACCGGGCCAATGTGTGATGCATATTTCCTAGCATCTCTTTGTAAACCTCAAGCTTAGCTTGCCTTTGTACTTCAAAAAAAAAAAGCTGCATGAACGAAATCACTATTTACCTACGAGCGAAGAAGAGCCAACTGATCACAAAATGGGATGCCTTTTTGGGTTCAGGTGACAATAAAATTTGTATGGACACAATGAAAGAGGACCTATAAACACCGCTGCGCACATTGATAGCTTCCGTTTGCCGTCGATGTTGTGTGTCGGGGATCAGCGAGCAAGCTGAATATCGGTAGAGTCCAACGAGAAATAAGGTTTTCCAGAATGTCTGCTTTTTTTTTGCCAAATTCTTAAGGGTATTTCAGTCTTTTGTCACTTGCAATTTATTACAAAATGATCCCATGGGACTTGACAGTAATTTTAGAATTTCTTGAGACCATTTCTTCGTATATTATCTTTTATGGGACTACAGTGTAATTCTCCCTTTTTTCTTCCTCTCCTTTCTTCCCTTCTCGTGAAAGAGTGAGGGAGCAAACGGGGAAGAAGTTCTCGATCTGAAGTTCCCAACCCCAGCCTCGTTTGTTCCTTCGCTCTCTGTCGTTTGTGTAGCTGTCGTTGTTGTTGTATGCGGCCATCCGTATGTCTGTCGCCCTCTCCCTCCTCTGCACAAGAGCTTAGGTTGCTCTTCTTTCTCTTTCTCTTCTCACTCGATGATGATTGTTGTTGGGTGCATAGATGTCTAAATCCTTTTTGTTCTTGTGCTGGCCGAGGCATTTAGGTGGCTTGGGGGGAGGTGAAGTTTCATTTTTCTTTTATTATTCTTCAGTTGGAGTAATTTCAGTTTCTTAGGTAAGTTTTCATTTGTAGTTTTGGTTGTTATCTTATAAAGAAAAGGTTCAGATTTGATTTTCATGGGTTTAAATTGATTACTAGTAAATATTTGAGTTTGAAAAGCATAGTAAGTGTATACATAGTTATGTTTATAAAGTTGTTTGGCAAGAGATTTGTGGGGTAAGGAGTTTGATAATATTGTTTGGGGTTGATTGCACTCAAGGTGTTTGATATAATGTATAAGAGAAAAAAATTGATTGGAATGTTGTTAAAATTACTAGATAGCTAAGGCTTATGTTATAAGAAGAATAGAAGGAACTTGAATGGTGTTTTACTTTGTGCCTAACCTTGTTAAGAAATTGAAATCAAAAGGCTTCGAGAATACAGTGGATGTTTGAAGTGGTTTGGGTAATAATAAGAAGTTATAGTGTTGTTTTATAAGTTGATGCGTAGAATGCAGATAAGGTGTTCGATGAAATGTTAAAGAGGGGAGTGTCTATTTCAATATGTGTTTCCATAATATTTTGATGGTGGAAAATAATTTAGATTCTATTTTGGATTTGCATAACAATTTAACTTAAGAGGCTTATATATGCATGAGCATGTATCATTGCTGGTAATTATCACTGCTGGCAATCATCACGGGTGTTTGTAAACAAGGAAATTCTTAGATGAATGAAAATTGCTCAAGCTTTATGTAGAAATTGAAATGAAAGAGTCAAGTCTAAACATGTGTTTCTGTAGTATTTGGATGGTGGAGGACAATTCGGATTCTAGTTTGGGTGGACTGTGAATTAAATGTTGCCTAAAGGTTAATTATGGAAGTTTAATTGTAACATGATGCTGGAAACGTATGTTGAAATGATAAGGAAACTTTTGAGATATCTTTCATAAAGCGGTGAAATTTTGATCAATGACAGAACAATAGGGTTCTATCACTAATCTGATTCAGTGATAGAAGTTTATCACTAATTGACAGTCAAAGGATGAAATTATCAAATTCAGTGGTCAATTAATTGTTGTTTTTAATGAGAAATGAAAGAAAAAACCATTGTAAGCAGGGTATGAAAAAGAAAAAATATCCAATGATCCCAATGACTTAATGGCACATGAAAGTTCTATTATAAATGGATGGTTATGAGTGTGATCTCTCTCATAAGTCATAACCTTCAATTGTTGATGCCTTTTCCTTTAAAATAGTCGGAATTACTGAGGCCCAAATAGGAACTTAATTAATAATTACTAAGAATTCCCAATAAAAAGTGACGAGATATTATTGTTTTTCACACTGGAACTTATTATAGTATCTCTTCAATTGTTATTGAGACTTCTTGGTAATCAAGTCCCTTCCTTAGGACCTCATAGTAATTATCACTATACAATAAAGTAAAATAAAATAAAATAACAACCTATCTAATTTATCCTGATGCATCCTTTGAAAAATTTGATCATCGCCCTTAACTTTGTCGTTGACCGTGACTGTACCTAAAGCATCAAGGAACATTTTAATCAAGGAATGTTGGTAGCCACCTCAATTGAATTATTCAGAGTCATATTTTCATATCATTATAGGGTATGTTTTGTTTGAGGGGAGGGAAGGGTTGTTTGTTATCTTATTCGGTTTTGTTGGAAGGAGAAGTGATAGATTTCTAATAATCCTATGTTTGGTTTAAGAGAAGAGGGGAAGGGTAGTAATAAAAAATTTATTATTCTACCCTTATATATTAGTTTACATTTTTCTATTTATATGTTATATAAAATAGTTTACACTTTTAGTTCAACCAAATGAGAAGAGGAGAGCATTTCCCCTCCCATCCATTCCAACAAAACACACCCTTATCTTATTCTTTAGATGGGAAGAAAGAATCTAAGAGAGAAAACTCCTAAACATAGCAAATATTTTTTTAAAAATATTTTAAGAAGTTTTTTTTTTTTTTTTAGTATTCCCTTCCCTTATTCTCCTCTCACTATTCCTTCCAGCCAACACCTTTTTTTTTGGGGGGTTGGGGGGGGGGGGGGGCGGTGGGTTTCATTCACAATTACCTCTTCAATTGTTGCATCGTCCAGCTCTTCCTTTTCATGTGATATGTGAGATTCATGGGATAGGATAGAGGCCTCTCCATTTTCCTTACTGTCCACTTTTCTCTACTTCTTTATTCTCACCGTTAGATTAACTCTAAACAGTTGAGATTCAACATCCTACAAAAATATTATTATAATATTAAATAACAAAAATGTATATAAATAAATGTAAAAATGTAGTGATGCAAGAGCAAGAATTACCACCTTCCCTGAGCCGTATATAAATAAATGTAATAAGATATTGAATCTCAATTTAATCTAATGGTGAGAATAAAGAAATAGAGAAAAGTAGATGATAAAGGAAATGGAGAGGCCCCTCTTCCATATGGGATAAGATACCTGAGTTTGCCATAGCATCCACGTCTTCCTCTTCATAGGATTAATTCAATTGTATTAATTCAATCATTATAAATGTAATCAGATGGTAACCAATAAACTAATTAATTTGGACATAATTTTGAATGAACACGTGTCTGGGAATATTAAACTAGGGATCATATCAGTGCACCTTAAATCCGCGCCACCTAAACTGATGTGCGGAACATTGGATATTTTGAGCCAAATTTCGTCATTCTTGTTGCAGCATCGTTCTTCGAGAAGATAGCAACCTGAAATGATGAGCCTTTGTAGAGAAGTAGGCATCATTCCTCCTTCTATTGTCTTAAGATTGGGAGAATTCAAAATTTGCAGTTCTAGAAGAGAGGTTAGATGTTGAAGCCCTCTACAATGCAATGTGTCAGATGGAGTAGAGATGAGAAGCTTAGTGATAGTTGGAAGTAGATGCCACTTCATATGACTTGATAATAACTTGTCAGAGTCTTTTATCTCAAGTTGTTTTAAACTTGATGGCAAGGACCCAGCTGAAAATGGCTCCATGAGTGGACATCTTTCTATGCTTAACTCTTGTAAATTTGGGAGAAGATGTTCCATGTCATCAAACAAGGACGTCATAACCTTGCAACAATGCATGAAAATCCTTTGGAGATGATAAAGAGGTGCCTTTGAAACCAAAAAAAACTCGAGATTTTTACAATCTGCTATAAATAGCTGTTTCACTGATGTGGGCATATGAATCACTGGTAATGGCAATGCATCAAAACAATCCCGGACACTTAAATACTCAATCTGCAACTTTTCAGACAGAGACTTCAACATCGGCGCACCTGAAATAGATAGAAGGCGTAGGGAAGGTGGTAATTCTTGCTCTTGCATCACTACATTTTGACTTTTAATTATACGTAACTGGTGAAGTTTTGGACACTTTGGAATAGGAGAAGCAAGCAGTGGACATGCTACAATTTCCAGAAACTGTAAAGAAACAAGTTGAAGAGGCAAATTTCCAATTAATTTGGGACAATCATCAAAGCGAAGATTGTGGAGCTTGGGAAAAGCTTCCATATCAACATAATGCCATTCTTTCCAAGAGGTCATACGTGAAAATCTAAGATATTCAAGGGATGGAAACGGTATAAGTGAAGCACAATCATCTTCCTTGAAAAACTCAGAACCGACAGTCACCACACTTTGTAATCTTTTAATAGTTAAGTCCCTCAGAGCAGGTAGTTGCCCTACGGCAGGAATTCTCCAACAATTTTCGCAGTTATTCAGCCTCAACTTAGTCAAGTTGTAGTAGGATCGACTTCCAAACCAAGTTGGAAATATTGTGCCCTTATACCCTTCAACTTTCAAATCTCTTAAATCCCAAGGTTGAAGATTGTCCATAATCTCTCTCTCTGTCCATCAAAATAGAAATAAATACTAAGAAATAAGACTAAGAGAGTAAAAATAACATAAACATGTTAAAAATATATAATAAAACTAAAGTTGTGATGGCCACAATTGTAGCAGCATTAATAGTAATTTTTCATTTTATATATCCTTCAAACTTGGCGCACCGCTATGCGAAGAAAAAGGAGGTGTAAAGAGAAACATACAAAGTAATTTCACCTCCATGCTCTTTTTATTATAAGTATATTCTTTTTTAGTTCTTCCAAAAATGAGTATACAAATATAAAGTCGATGATGAATTAAAGTGACAAGCTGCATTAAAAATAAGAATATCAATGGCAACATAAAAAGACAGGGAAGGAAAACAAAATACCTCGATAATGCATGGGGTTCTCTATTAACTCTGCAGATTTTGTTGAGTTTAAATCCAAATTCCTATCTTCCTCTAGTTCTTCCAAATCTTGTTGTCCTTGTATATTTTGCAACAAGTTGTGATCAATAATGCATCGTATAGGGTCCACGAATTGAATATTTTCAAAGCTATTTTGCAGATTGTATACATAAACTCCAAAATAAATTTCTTTTTCCGCTTCTATTTCCTGTGTTTTGGCCTCCATGGAAACCTTCACTTGATTCCATTTATTTCCAAGAGGGAGTTCAGTTTGAATCATGCTCTGCATATCACACATATATATATGATTAGTCTTTATTGTTGACAGAAAACGCCACTTAGAAGAAATATCCAGCTTGGTGTGCTCATTGGCATGCGCTGAGAATTGACAATTGTAGATATAATCCTGGTCATCTTTGACAAGAATCCAAAGCAATGTCCTTGGGAACACATTGCGAACCCAAAAAGACACAAAACTTCCCCGTCTACAATAATGGAGCCTTTTTGGTAATTTTCCTCCTGGCAAAATGAAATTTCTTTTCACAGGTTGAAAGTTGAATGCCTGCCAATTGCATATTGCCAAGAAAAGAAAAATTAAAGAGTAACACATAAGTAACAATAGAATACAGCTATAGAGGGGGGGGGGGGTACCTGCTTCAACACTTTGCTTTTGGATAACTTAGTCAATGATGTGCAACATATGGCACTAAATTTTTCCAAGTTTGGCGGCATCCCTCCAATATGCTGAAGTTGATTGCAATTATCCAACAAAAGATATTTCAAATTGCAATGTTCTTTGATGCATTCTGGAAGAACTGTGAAATTATTGAAACTTAGATCTAAATGTACCATTTTAGTGAAGTGAGAAAGACAGAAGACGAGAGAGTTATCTGATAAATTGCAGTTTGAGAAATAAAGATATGTCATTTTCGATGACATTTTTGAGCAACCTAAGCTGGCTTCATCTCCACCTTCACACATCTTAAAATGACTCATTTGTTCACAAGAATCTGCTGTTAGCTGCCAAAGCTTCGGTAATTTAGAAATGCTAGCTGGTAGTTGCTTAAGATTCCGACATTCCTCCACATTTAACATTTCAAGTCCAATAAGATTGCAAATTGAAGATGGCAATTCAGTAATTTCTGTCTTGTTTAAATCAAGTGTTTGAATTTCTTTCATCATGACAGATATTTCTGGAAATCTCTGAAGACTTGAACAACCGATGAGGTTGAGATGTTTAAGAGATGACGACTTAAGGCAAGATGGTAAAATCTTCAAATTTTTGCATTGCATGACACTCAATTCTGTCAATTTATTTAAACATCCAACTGAATCATGAATTTCAAGTAAATTTGTGCAACCATCAAGCCACAATTCTCTTAAATTAGAAGCTCCAGATAAGTTTGGTATTTGCTGTAGAAATTTGCAATTTCTTAAATTCATATGACTTACCCTGAGAAATTTCTGCAAAATACATATATACATATATATCAATTTTCTTTTCGAATTTGGAAAAGAAATTAAACAAAAAGAAAAGAACCGTGGGACTTGTATATAAACTCACCTTATCAAATGGTTGAAGCAATTCAAAAGAACTATAGGACAAGTCAAGATAGACAAGTTGGGTTGGGCGCACTTGATATGGTAAAAATTTGAAAGGGTATCATTTCCATTCCAACCACCTTAAACTATTTGGGAGATATTTAGGACATCCAGAAAAGTATGCTTTTTTTATCACAAGCATCTTGAGATTTGTCATTTTCATGAATTCTTCTCCACTCCATTGCACTTCTTCATTTTCAGGTAAGTCTAGAAATATGGCTTCAATTTTATCAGTTCCCTTCCAAAACGAAAAGCACACAATAAATTTCAAAAGTAAGATATTACAAATAATTTGGAATCTTTAAGAGAAAATGAACGAACATGCATGTTGGAGATCTTACCTTGTCTTGTTGTAATACATGAAGAATGTCCTCATAGAACCATAATCTGCTTTGTCCACCAGGTACATTTGGTGATTCTTCTCGAACAATCTCTTTGCCTACATCTTCTATCAAGTCATGCATTTTTACATGACCTTGTTCAATCTTTATAAGAGATTTATCAATCAACATATTCATAACGTATTCTGGTTCAATTCCACGAGCACATAGCAAGATATCAATGACATTTGCTAATTTTTCACCATTGAAAAAACAAGCCAAGTCAAGAAAAACTTGTTTCTCTACTTTCCCTAAAGTATAATAGCTTGATTTCAGGGTATCGAAAACTCTTTCATGCGGTGTGCTTTTAAAGTGAGTCAATGCAGAACTCCAAATATTGACTCCTTCATCACCCAAGTTAGAACCAATCACTTCTAAAGCTAATGGGAAGCCACATGAATAATCTACTGTACAATTACATACCTCCACATAGTTGGAATCCATGTTTTCTTTTTTAAAGGCATGCCAACTAAGCAACTTCAAAGATTCCTTATCATTCAGTTCCTTGACATCATAAATGCTTTTAACACCATGACTTTCTAATAATTTCTTATTTCTAGTGGTGATGATGATTCTACTTCCACAGCCAAACCAATCGTAACTTCCCGCAAGTGCTTCTAATTGGATTGATTCATCAACATCATCAAGCATCAAAAGAATCTTCTTTTGACTAAGCCTGCATTCTATTATTGGTATTCCTTCAAGATAACCCCCCAATTCGAGATCTTTCTCCATGACTAATCTGCACAATAATTTCTCTTGAAGTTGTGACAAACCATCTGGCTTTTTAGATTGTTTCTCACATCAAAAAGAAAACATGAGCTTTCAAAATTGTCAGCAATGGAATTATATACAGCTCTTGCAATAGTTGATTTACCTATTCCACCAGGTCCCCAAATTCCTACCATCTTAATTTCCTTAGTGGACAAAAGATCTAAACAGGAGATGACTTCCTTCATTCGAGACACAAGTCCAACTGGATACTTTGTAACATGTAAAAGCTTCAAGTTAATCTTAGCAGCAATTTCAGTAGTAATCCTTGTTATACACTCTTGTTCATTTGCAATCCTGACCAATTTGTAAGCAGCTCACTTTTAGTCACAATAAGATATAGTTTCATTCCTCACATAGTAAATGACGAAATATTAAAGTGTTGTGGCATTATTTTAAATTCAATCCCAATTATTGGAAAAATAGCAAGTTAATTATATAAATGATAAAAATAATTAAGTGTTGTTACCCGCTTGTATAGATTAATGGAGTTCTAGCTAGTTAACGGAAGCCAACTGCTCTGCATATTTGGAGGAATATGGCGTGCTTGGCTACTATTTCTCTTTTTAAGGAAAATAAAATTAAAAACATGTTTTCCGATGATTTTTCTAAGAAATAAGCAGCATATTTCACCAAAATCGTGTTAACCCGACAAAAATGGAACCCCACTGACCAAGCCTTCATTTTCATGTTGGGCATCATATAGTATGTGTTTGTTGTTGTCAGATGGAAAAATAACAATAAAAATATCTAGAAGATATATACTTACGCTCTGTTTGGTTCGAGGGAAATGGAGGGGATGGGAGGGGAGGGGAGGGATTTTGTTCCCCTCCCCTTGATTGGCAAGGGAAAGAATTTAGGAGGGAAAAGGAAAATTTTTGAAATTTTCCTCCCTCCCTCCTCAATTTCCTCCCCCCCCCCCCCCAAATCGGACGGATTTGGAGGGGAAGTTAACTTTTTCATTTTATTGGACTAAAATACCCTGACTATTTTTGTGAAAACCCAACACTACCCTTGCTCCTTTTTATTTAAAACCAATCAAGATCTTTTGTAAGAAAAATCTACTTTTCCTTTAAGTTCATATTTTAAATCTTTTTACCTTAATAAATATATAATGTTTTAAATAAAGATAATCTTCTAACTTTTATTTTTAAACACTTAAAAATTTATAGGAAAATTACAATTAGGTCTCAAACAAAAGAAAAAAAGTTAAAAAATGGACATATATTTAAGAAATAGTGATGATTAGTAAAAATAATAATAATTGGAATGGATAGAAATTGACTAAATGTGTTTAACATATGTTAAAATACCTCCCCTCTCCTTCTTTCTAACAAGGGTAAAATTGTCCATGTCAAAATAATTTCCCTCCCCTCCCCTCCTGAACCAAACACGGTAACATTAAAATTCCTCCCCTCCCCTCCCTTCTAATCAATCCAAACGAGGTAATATTAAAATCCCTCATATCCCTTCCCTTCCCCTCCCCTCCATTAAAATCCCTCCCATCCCCTCCCCTCCGTCGAACCAAACATAGCCTTAGGTTTGAGATGAGAGCCTTTGAGGTCAGCAGCTTGAGACAGAGCTTGCCTCCATTTTTCCACCTTCTTTCTGTTGTCTTTGAATCTTTCCTCCAGTCGAGCCAGTGCTTCTGCATAGCTTCCTCTGGGTCGTCGTAATTCTGAAGGATCCACATAGTAAAATACTGGATATATCAAACGGCTCTCCTCCTTGAAGCAATCAACAATCTTTTCAAGTTCTTGCAAACAAAATGTTGAGTTTGCATAGTTTTCTGAGAAAACTATGATGGCTATTCTTGATTCTTCTATAGCTCTGAAAAGTGCAGGTGTGATGTTTTCTCCCTCCCTGATTTTATAATCAATAAAGGCATGAATTCCACTGCGATCCAGATATGCATAGAGATGGCTGATGAAACCTAAGCGAGTATCATCACCATAAAAACTAAGGAACACATCGTAAGGCCAGTTGTAAGTGATAGAAAAAGATGATCGATGTGCCATGGTTACCACCACGTGAAGAGTAAAGCAAGAAGAGAGAGATCTCACACTCACAGGGACTTGAAAGAATGAAGGGTTCAAGTTGTAGCGAATGCGGCACCACGAAGCTTCGTGGGTATTTCCTTGAGATGCCTCCGAAATTATTTGAATTCTTAATATTTTTTTATCAAAATACGCCCTAGGTATGAAAAAAGGGTGAAAATAGTGTGAGGTGGTATACGAAAGGGTCAAGAGAGATCCTAATGAGGTGGTAAATAATTGAAAATGAGGAGAACTTGACTTGAGGGCTTGTTTGGTCTGAGGGGAGGGGAGGTAAAGTGGACGGAGAGAAAATTTTTTTAAGTTAAATTTTAAAAAAATTAGAAAAGTGGGGTTAAAAATTTTTAATTATTTTTTCTTACTCTTTTATTTTATATATTCTCTTTATTAAAATTTTATTACCCTACTTCTTCAATATTTTAAAATTCAACTCATAAAAACTTTCCCTCCCCTCCCCTCTAAATCTCTCACACCAAACAGACCCTGAATGATGGGAAAGAGAAAAGAGGAAAGATGAAATTCAGAAAAAGGTATAGAAACAGAAATTCAAAAAGGTAAATCAATGAATGGATACTGGTGGGGTGCAATATGTCTAGAATTGCTTGGAACAGAACTCATCATTATATTCACATCTGAATCAGATTTCCTCAAAATCCTTTTTTTTATTTTTTTCTTAGAATCTCATCCTTATCCTTAAATCAGAAAATAGATGATTCAGATTTAATATTTTGTAAAATTATTATTATAATGTTTTATAAATTAATTTTATTATTAATTTTGTTTGTATATTGCAACTATAAATGGTATAGATCATATTTTCATAGTTTAAATTTATTTATTGATATTTAAAATGATAGGTTTATAAAATATTAAATCTGGATCATCTATTTTTTTAAATATGATGGTGGAAATAAGATCCTGAAAAGAAAAGAAAAAAAAGGATTATGAGAGAATCCAGACCCATTCACACCCATGCCACTTTCGCTTGACTATTTGACTATACAAGTCTTTATTGATTACTCCTTCCGTCTTTTTTTAAGCAACTCTGGCTTTTTCCCCCTCAAAATTTAAATTATTTTTTTATCTTTATTAAGTACATATTTTTATATTAATTGTTTCCCACTCACCACTAATTCTCTTTCATTTAATCATTTATTACACATTATCTCTCATATTTTATACTCAAACTCTCACATATTTTGTTACTCATTCTCTCCCCTATGCTCATTTCATAAATAGGGACATATTTGAAAGAAACATGACATTTTTGACACATTTATTATTTTTAACTAATTTTAACCGTTAGTTGTTTTGGACTATAAAGATAAAAGTTGTTTATAAAAAAGATCGGAAGGAGTAATTAATTAATTATATTGAAAATACTAACTTTTTGTGGAACCGATTTCCTGCTAAGTACTGGGAGAGCTTATCATGATCTGGATTGTCCACATCTGATTTGGAAGGTCCAAATTTTATTTTTTTAAAAAAACAAGTATGTAGTGTTTTATTAAAAAAAACTTATTTTAATAGGTATAGAATCTAAAATAAAGATAATTTTTAACAATTATTATATTTTTTTAAAAAATAATTTTCATTTGAAAAATCACTATTTTTTTTTAAAAAAAAATTAAATCTATACTATCCAAATCAAATTTGGCCAGTCAGATATAGTTAGCTCTCCCTGCCTAACAAAACTTTTGTTAGTTCTTCCTTTCACAATATCCATTCCCCCATTTAACTTCTCAATTTCATCTCTTATCATCTTCATTGATGCAGGTATGCAACTAATGCTTTAAGGGCTCATAGAAGCTTTATTGATCATATTGCAAATCGCAACTAACCGTTGCTCCATATGCATCATCAAATGTTGCTACTAAAACTCAAAATCTAAGCAGTTTGGGTGTGGATCATTCATGCCCATAAAGGGGCTTAATCTGGGGTGGGGTGGTTTGGGTTGGGTTGGGGGGAACCAATTTTGTAAATGAAATTAAGTTATACGCCTCTTAATATTGATATTAAATAACCATAACAATATAATAGATATTATATACTCCTTTTGGTTTTATAAATATAGAATCCTTACCACTTTACAAAAATTAAGAAAATTGGTTAATTTTAGGTGGTGACATCAAATTTGTCAACAATTTGTATGATGTTTTCCAAAATTATACTTAAAACCACTGGGTAATTTCTTTATACTTAATTAATTAATTAATTAATCTCTATTTCCTGAGTAATTAATAGAACTATACTTATATCAAGTTCTAAAGAATTTGACATAAATATTTTTCTTAATTAAAAAGGATGTATAAAAAAAAATTGATACAGTGGATAATTTTGTAAATTTTAGCCCACAACATTAAACTCACTGAAAAAATTATATGCAATGCAATTGACCCAAATTAAAGTTCAGGAAAATATTATAAATTTTATCCTAAAAAATTTATATAAATATATTTAGTAACATAAACATATATAACACATATAATAGGGAAAAAATTAGGACATCATGACACTCCGGAGTCTTCCCCTAGCTGCTAGCCTTGCTATAACAAGTCCTCGTCCATTTCAAAAGTCATGGCTACCATTAAGGGAAAGAAGCTTGGAAAATTGATCATGGAAAAAGTAATGGTGTTGATAGCTTTTTCATCTTTCACACCGTTGGTCCTAACTAATGTTTTATATAGTACTCAACTTTAATAATTGCATTGCATTATTGCTTGTTGCTGTCATTTTTAAATGAGATTTTCATTTTCGGGTAGTAAGGGTTCATTTGAATTCGATGCCTTATGTTTGGCCAAAAAGAAAAAAAGAAAATTCGATGCCTTATAAGGTCAATTGAAATCTTATACGACCTAACAGTCATTGTTAGTATATGCCATGGTTGATGAAAAAGGGGAGCAAATGAGGAACATATTGTAAGTCCATTTGTAAGTGATCGATGAGGATGGTGCTCGATGTGCCATGGTTGATGAAGAGAGATCTCACAGCACTGCAAAGAATCAAGCGTTGAATTTCTAACGAATATGCCACTACCGCACAGCGAAGCTTCCTGGATATTTCCTTAACTTTTTAAATGAGATTTAGCCTTTTCCTTTTTCTTTTTTTTTTTGGTTACAAAGGCAAGCAAAGCTTGAAAGTGACAAGTCTATAGGCTAGTTCCTACAGAATGATCATGTGATAACAGACCATGATCCAAAGCAAAAAGATGAATACATTCAAAAGGGGGAATCCCTAATTCCAAGTAGTCTTGCGGAATCCTATGCGCCGTTCCTGCCAGATAGTCTGCACAACGAATACTTTCCCTATGGGTATGGGAAATTTCTACCTCCCATCTGCTATAAACAAGAGATCTGGTATCCAAGATAACATCATACAACGGATGATCAGAGTCGCAGCGAGTGGACAGAAGGTGGATTGCCTGTAGTGAGTCCGTAAACAACTTGATTTTCTTAAGTCCCATATGCTTACATAGTAGAAGGCCCCGACGGATTGCATGGATTTCAACAGCAGTTGGGAAAGTGTGTCCTAACTTCTGTTGAAATCCACGTATCCAGTTACCTTGGTGATCCCGAATAACACCTCCACATGCAGCCTGGCCTTCCCTAACCACCGAGCCATCGACATCTAGATGGTGGAATCCCGGATCTGGAGGATGCCAGTGAAGTAGTCCTCGTTTTGGAACTTGAAATATCTGATGCCGAAACCTGCCGTTCTCCACACCTTCCGAGAGATGGTATATACATCTGTGAACTATCTCCTTAGGGCTGTCCGATGACCCTTCAAAGCCTTGACTGCACCGGTTCTTCCATAGTAGCCAACATGTTGAGCTGAAGACTTTTTGCCAAGACCATCTCGCCATCTTGTTGTTTCCTGGTGAGTGGTGTGTATTCCAATTGAGCCAATCCTGCAAATTACTAGAAAAAAACATACTATAATATAAGGGGTTAGTTAAAGCTGACCACACTCTCTGCGTTTGCTCACAATCTCTCAGAATATGAAGTATACTCTCCACACTATCACACTGAAAAGGACAGGTGTTTAGGACGCTCGGATTGTGTCTCGCTCTTAACTCATTAGTAGGAAGCCTCTCATGGAATACTTGCCACAAAAAGATTTTGACTCTTTCAGGAATTCCCTGGTACCATAGAGACTGCCAGCGAGGTTGGCGCCTGGAACTTTGCTGATGATAGATAGCGTCATAATCTGACTTTACGCTGAAGTTCCCATCAGGAGCATTCCTCTAGCAAACCACATCATCTTCATTGCCCAAAGGTGGGGGCATCGACATTATTTTATCGACCACCCATTTAGGAAGGTAGGATTCCCATTTTGCTCTGTCCCAATGACCCGAATGAGTCAAAAAAGAGCGCACAGTGGCATTTATATCAACTAAGTGCACGTTATGATCAATATAGAATTCAAGATTTATCCTTTTTCTAAAAGCCACACATCCGCTGTCTTGGAATTATAAAATAAAACTTCATTTTCATAGTGTTTATTGTTTAACCATTTTCTTATATTTAAATACATTATTACTAACGTACCTTCGAATCAAAATATAAAATTAGGTGAAATATCATTCATTAGTCTAAAAACAGCTTTTTATTATAATATTTCTTCTAAACTATAGATTGGCAAGGGAAAAATGACTTTTATTCCAGGTGCTTTTGGGATAAAAGTTAATTAACGTTATATAATTTAAATTTGAATAAACTTTTATAAAAAGTTCAGTTTGACAAAAAAATATATTTGAATAATATATTAAAAAGTCTTTAGAAAATTCAGATATGAGAAAAAAAGCTAAAAGCAGAAAAATTTAGAAAAAGTCGTTTTAACTTTAACTTAATTTTTGAACCATAAGTATTTAAATATAAAAGCTATTTTAAACATCATTCTTGAATCAAACGAATAGAAATTTTTTTGCCAAACGATAAAGTCAGTTTGAGTCATATTACCTGGATCTCAAACATACCCTCATATTTTTATAAAAGTATTTTTCATGAGAAATAATCATTATGGCTTCTTCGACGAAAGTGTTGAGCAACTTTAAGGATGGTGAATCATATTCTTATGATACAGCCGATGCGATCAATGAGTTTCCTCGCGATCCCAAAGCCTTTACCCAGGTTAATTTGGGGTTTATGTGATTTGATATAGTTAGGGATACCTATAAATAAAATACTGTGTGTGTGTGTGTATATATGCAGATATATGTATGTATATGTATGCATTTATATATCACCAATTTGCTGAAAAATGGCAGAGGCATTATCTAGGGCTCTGGAAATTTGTAATTATATCCAACTGAAATAATCAAAACTAAAATCAGGTCTACACTAACCCTTCAATTTGTCTTTTTAACTACAGAGGAGTATTCTAATCTTTTAACTATATTTAGAAATCCTTAATAAGACTTTTTATCTCAATTAAAAATTTGTTAAAAGTGTAAATCTAAATTTAAATTTTAATATTTGAGTTCGATTTAATTGGAATTTTCCTTTTCCATTAATTAGTTGTTATTTAATTTTAGTGTTAAATTCCACAAACTCGATTTGCTCAACTTATATAAGCTAGCTAATTTATTATTTTATAAGCCAAGCATATAGGCCAACTCAACACCACCACCAGTCCACCACTACATATAGTTTAAACTATCTATCTCAACTTCAAGTAATCATTTTTTATTTATTTTCCCAAACATTAGGTTTGAACTGGCCGGTGATGCCTTAGGTTGTTTTGAATTAGAGCGCTGTGTTTCCCTATATCGATTAATATATATATATATATATATATATATGCGAGCGCGTATATATATATATATATGCGCGCGTGCGTGTGCGAACGCAACTCTTGTTGGAGATTGTGGTTCTATATTATATTTATCTCCAATAGATGATGACAAAAAAGTTTGCTGGCCCTTACACCAATGCCTTCCAAGTCAAAATGTGCACATGCATGTATACTAGCTACTCTCTCCAGTTTTAAATATGCAGAAATTAATTGGTTATTTTTTTAAATCTAAAGAGAATATTTTATTTTTTTATTTCTCATATTTACTATGTTTTTAAACACTACTTCCTATAGTTAGATTTTCATATGATGTATAAGCTAGAAATTGATAATGTATCAATATACTAGACTAAAAACATGGATATTTTATTAAAAAAAAAAAAATCAATGCATAGTTTTTTTTTACAAATAATTAACCTAATTTTTAAATATATGTAAATTAGTAATGAAATAAAGAATAGACGCAATTATATCAACTAGCAACTAGAGAATATCCTAGTTAGGAAACTCTTAAAAAGCACAAGTGATTTTTGGTTTTTCTGGGTGAGGGTTTCTTAAAAATATATGTTTCGTTCCTAAAATAAGATGCCTAAAAAATTGTCTGAATTATTAGTATATTTGTTTACTCAAGATGTTCCCTATATATGTCTAGAAAGAAAGGTGAAAATACATTAATTTAATAACTTTTTTTAATATGTGTAAGGTGGTCGAATGATAAAAGAGCTAAGGAAGTAAATATAAGAAAGTGACGAAAATTAATCATAGAAATTTCCATGAATGATCGAAGAGGAAAAAGACAAAAGATGGGATTGAAAATGGTGAGCATTCATAAAAATGGTAGGAAGCTACGGCCTAGAAGTGATGAATACCTTTTATATATATATATATACACATATCTATCTATATGATTTATATCCTTCTAATGTTGTTAATGCACTTTCAAGTTCTCCACTTTCTCCAATATTCTTAATTGAATAATTTGGGTTGGTAATAAATATGGTGCTTACTTGTTAAGGACGGTTTCTTTTTGTGCCTGAGACGACATTTATCCGAGGTTAATGATCCCTTTTTGCAACTTTTTGTGGCCTATATCTTTCTCTATTAAGTACCTTCTATTTATATGAAAACCTTTTTGTAGGGCTTTACCTTCTATTGATATTTTCCCTAGGCATCATCTCAATGTCTCTGGCTTATGCTTGTTTGGTTGTCATGAATAAGAAACCATTGACCTCCTATTCTTCACTTGTCCCTTCACAAAAGCCGTTTGGTTGGAATGTTTCAACTTTAAATGAAACTTTATGAAAGAGAATATAAAATGGTTTTCGTCTTTTTTTCAAAACCCCTCACACACACACATTTATGTCTCAAGCTGCTGACCTCAAAAATGGAGGCAGGCTCCGTCTCAAGTTTTAAAATGGTTTTCGTCTTTTTCTGAAAGCCACATATTCACTGTCTTTGAATTATAAAATGAAACTTCATATTCATAGCATTTGACTTTTTTGCAGATTTACCAACGGCAACGCTTTGCTATTAATTCAACATAAAATATGATGAATAAACTGCAATAATATATAGGTATGGGATATAAGGTATATCCATTAAACGCACACATCGTCCCAATCTTCATTGAAATTTTCAACAAATGTACAATTTTTAGATTTATTCCCTCCAGTCCTTTTAATAAGGGTCTTGTGTAAAAAGTCGGCTTGATTCCTAATATAAGTTGAATAAAAAATTGTCTGAATTGTTAATATTTTTTACTCAAAATTAAATGGTTTATGTCTGTAAAAAAGGTGAAATTACATTAATTTAACAACACAACACAACGCATTGATCTGAAAGAGATTGGATGATGGCTGAGGTATGTGAATGTTTCAAGGAGAATTCATATCATTATACTTTTTCAATGATGGGATCACTAGTTTATACTCTATACTTTTAAACTGACTTTTAAAAATTATATTATAGAGATGCTGAATGTCCTGCTAATCTTTCCATTAATTAGTCTTTCATTAATTACAGTGTTAAGTTCCAGTAACACTATTTACTTGTGTAAACCAAGCTAAGATATTAATATATAAACCAAGCTTATCCACCAACACGCCAACTTCAGCAGCTGATTTTTTTAACCTATCCCACTCGAAGCATTATATACTGTCACTGGAAGATTGTGGTTTCATACTATATTTATCTCCATCAATGGATGAAGGCAAATAAATTAATTTCAGAATTTTCCAGGAATGATCGAAGAGAATAAAGACGAAAGATGAAATTAAAAAAAGGTTGGAGACGGAAAATGATGGGCATTCATGAAAATGGCAGGAAGCTGGGGTGTGGACTTGTTGAATCCATCAATGTATTATTTTGGTGGGGTCCAATTCAATTGTTTGGAAGAGGACCTCACTAGTTCACACGGACATTCATAAGCATTATCTTTATAAATTAATTAATATACATGCTATTTTAATTTTTAGAAATTAAAGTTGCAGAAATTATATTTATGATTTCCGTTTATCCCCATCATTGACTACTCAAAAACTCTACTGTATATAGTATCGTCAACTGGTCATATACATGCACAAATCTTCTGACTCATAGTAAGGCTTAATTTGTCATATTAATACAGTTATACTTATACTATAGATAAAGGAATTAATCGATTGATACTTTATACAGATTTTTCTTTAAAAAATGTTAGAGGACACGGAAATGGGTGCCAGTCGGAAAAATCGATATTGATTAAACTGTTTATAGGGGAGCTGATGATTTATTCTCACAACTAAACTCGTTTCTCATACCAAAAGTACTTGGTATAGTAATGGACTAATTAGATCACAAAGCGGGAGAATTGAGGTTCAATTTCCACATTATTTTAAAAAAAACACGGTAGAGAATTATCCTACTATTGATGACTTCTAATTTTTAATAGATTTAAGATATATTTTGATATATTGAAAAAGTCATAAACACCAAATTAAAGAAGATTTTGTTTTTTGGAGAATTTATGAGATATCAATAGGGTGCATCATTTTTGGGATTTCAATAAAAATAGAAGTTTTTAATTTTAGGAAAGAAGCAATAATAAATAATAATAATAATAGAGTAAAATATATTAACTACCCCTCTATTTTACCTAAATTACACAAACTTCCCCTCTATTTTGAAAATGTATACAGACCTCCCTTGAAATTAAAAGACATATTATAGAAACATCCTTTACATATTTGAGCAATGTTCTCAAGGCCGGACTAGACTGGACGGTCTGACCGTTGCCCAGAGAAGAGAGCGGCCCATCTCCAAGCATTAGCCCGCTTTAGTTGTTAGGCCGGATTTAGCCGTCCAAAGCTGGGGTTTCGACCAGAATCAGGAAAAAAAGTCGGGAACTGGAGTGGAAAATCAAAAACCGGATGGGTGAAAAGCAAAACACAACCAGAGAAAAATCCTGAGATAGTAGGAGCAAAGGGAGGAAGAAGATAATGTCAAACCAAATGGAGTTTTTTTATAAGAAAATGACAATAATCATACATGAGATTAACAAAAATAAAGAACCCCATGCCTTCGTTCATGGCCTTCTGATTTCGGCCATTTTACCTTGATCTAAAACAACTTGGAGCTTCTTTCATGTTGAGGAGAGATGAGACTGGTGAGGGAGTGATCTTTCAAAAGCAAAAAATGAACTTTGGTTTCTACAATGCACTTGACAGCTTGATTTTTTAAAAAAACAAAATAAATAATCGCCTTTACTTTTTCCGTTCTCCTATGGTTTTTCCCTTTCTTAAATCCTTGTTTATTTTAGGCTAAATTATGCAAAATCCCTCTGAGTTTTGGGTAAGTTACATATAACTTCCCTAATATTTTAAAGTTTAAACTTAACCACCCTGACCTTTTATATTTTAACCCTATGCCGTTACCTGACCATTATTTTTTTAACGGAAATTGTCATGTCACATTAACAAATGACATGTGACATCTTATATAAATTGCTAATTTCATAAAATTTTCCTGAACTTTGATCAGTTGCAAATAACCCCCTGCCATTTCAAAACTTAAATTTAATTCCCTTAAAATTTTGATTTATAATATTAAACCCCATATCATTACTTCTATCATTTTAATAAATTCATTAACATTTTTACTGTCATTTGTCAATTAAAATTGCTTTTTTGTATGACAAAAACATGAATAATAATATTTAAAAATAAAAAAATAAGTGTACAAAAGGCCAATCAAATGGCATCATTACCAGGGAGCTAAGTAATTGGCTCTCTAGATAATCTAATTGTCAAATTCACTTTTGACAAGGGGTTTCTCATGTGAAATTTTTGCATTCTTGGTTTTTCGTTGCATATTGTAAAGTTTTGGCGCTTCACACAGGTGCCTATACACCTGGTCAGCCCCTCCGGGGGACTACATAAGATACCTCAGCAAACATGTTTTACGCCCAACCTCTCAATTGCAAGCAACTAGTGCAGCGCAACTAGTGCGGCGGAACCCGCCTGACCTTATCGAGGTAAGAGCCAACGCTTCGTCCCACTCTCACGCAGTGACAACCCCCAATAATGGACTGATTAGTCGCATTTTTAACATGCTCTGATACCAAAATATCAAACCCTTATCTTATTTTTACCATTTTCAAAGTGCTTGTGTGTAGTTCGATGAGCAACACATGAATACTGTGAATATACTGATATTTTGATACATGGTACTTGATTACAACACAGGTTTTTCCCTTACAGGGTTTGATGATATATACAAATTTATACAAAAATGCCCAAAATAAGACTACATATATTAACAAAATCTTCGTCTCAGGAAACGTGCACATCGGTTCCCCATATCTACGTCTTTTCCTTTTGAGCCGTTGGCACTGGCTGAGATATTTTTGTTTAGAAAAAGAGGTGAAATTCCAATGAATCCCAATAGAAACATACTATCGTTCATATAACATGCGAAGAGTAAATATGAATGCACCATGTATGCATCAATTAATAAACAATATAACACATCATCATCATGTATACATGAGTAGGGCTCCTGCCCCATTAATTGTACACCGGTTGGATTCTTACGCTACTCCCAGTGTAAGTGCACCTCTGGCACTGACTACCTCATCTACGCAAACCATGATGATTAAAAGCACAAACAATGGCATCCAATAATCATATGAACTATGGCATGATGTATGAAGGATAATGTTCTTACCTCAAACCTTTTCTCTTTGAAACATGTGCCTTGATTTGGGTTCCAACAATTCAGGTTCTCAACTTGGTCCTAAAATGTCAAATATACAAGAATTAGGTTAATACCTATTCATGTACTATTTTAAACTCATTGCATTTGCTCTATTTAGGGCTATTTAGATGGCCATTGGAAATTCAAACAAGTACCCATGGGATTGGAAAAGTTAAACCAATAAAAAAGGTGAACATGTTGAAACAAGTGTCTTGGCTGCAACCAAAAGTCCTTGGTTGGGGCCAAAAGTAGGTCAGAGGATTTTGGGCTATGGCCAAAAATCCTCTGGTTGCGGCCAAGAAGCTGTCCTGTTTTATGGCTAAACTTCCAAAAATCATAACTAATTCCACAAAAATTGAAATGGGGTGTTCTAAAATTATATGGAAATCTCTTTAAGTGTAGTTTCATGGAAAAATATGAAACACCATCATCTACAACCACAAAATTCCATAATTTCATAAATTCCCATGCTGCTCCAGAATTAAGTCCAGAAACAGGGAAAAACTTTGAAAATTCATAACTTTCAATCCACAAGTTGAAATTGCTTATAATACCTATCAAATTAAAGTATAGGATGTCTACTTTAATCTTGAAAAGTTTCATGACATTTGAATTTGGTTTGGCCAACGAAATGTATGGCATAGTAGCACTGCCTCACAGGAAATAACCAAACAACATGCATTTGCACTTCAATAGTTTCCATATTTGCGTACAAATTTCTAAAAATCATGAACACCTATATTCCCACACAATTTTTCATTCTATATCCAATGGAACCATTGGAATTACCAAATTCCAACTCCTTGTCCCCTATTCAACTCCCGGACAAAATTAGGGTTCTTAAGGAAACAAAAATGTGTTTTTGTATTTCAACTTCAAGGCTTGCTTCTTTTCACTTCTAATCACTTGATTAACCATTTAATCACTTTCTAAATATGATTAGACTAAATTTGGATAGCATAACACTTAGGGTTAGCATTTTCCCAAATTTACAAATCATAGCAAATCAACCCCAAAACCACCAATCATTCCAACAACAACAACAACCAAAGATTAAAGTTTATGAAGTTACCTTTGGCTTTTCTTGCTTTCTCTCTCTAGAAGTTACTGTTTACTCTCTCTTCAACCTTGAGATTTTGCTTACCACACATGATTTTTATGGAGAAGAAGAGATTAGAGAGGAGATTATACCAAAAAGAGGAAGCTTGATCACATGAACATACAAGTTTACCTTTGATTTTTCTGAATTGAGCTGTCCTCCACCTCTCTATATTTCTTAAGGTCTCTCTCTCTCTCTCTCTCTCTCTCTCTCTCTCTCTCTCTCTATTTTTCTCTTGCTTGGCGTGAAATGGCTAGAGGAAAGATGGAGCGTGGCTTCATAAAAATATCCCACCTTTTCCTCTTAATTAATAAATGCTAGCAAAAAGGAATTATTACATAAGCCTTGTACTTGAGTTTATCTCCATACAATTGTGTCCTAAGCTCCATTTGGAATGAACTAAGTTTTCTCCAAATAATTACAATATATTTGGTGAATATAAAATTTGAGGTGTTACACATCTAGTTTAGGATTTTTGCCTTTACGTGACTTTTATAGCATCTCATTGCGTTTTGCATAGAAATTTTTGAAGAAATACAAACAAATATCTTAATTTTTCTTTGTCTTTGCATCAACATTCTTGCATAATCTTCATTTTTTGTTGCAACTAAGTGTTAGACATTTAAAAATTGATTGAAGTTTTGTTGAAATTCGATTACACCTTCTCTTTAAAGCTTGATAAATTTGTTTAAAAACGTTTTGCCTAGAAAATTATAAGCTTTGATTTCCTAAAGGTTTCGGCTATTCTAAGCAAAACTAATAGCTTTGCTATTGAGTATCATAAATTTTAGCCACTTTTCAAATTTTCCTTTATTTTCTGGAATTTTTCCAAATTTTTCATTAGGTTAGTTTTTGAGTTTTCTTCTTTGATTTCTTCCAATTTTTAAGATTCATTTGCATGGTCTTAACTTGGTAGCTTCTGGTGGTGTTATTTGCATTATATTTGATATGATTTTGAGCTTATTTGTCTGAATTCATCATATCTCCAAGTTAATTCATGGCATACTTGCATCTTTTATCATTTTGAAACTTCTCTTTCTTTTTCGCTTGCATTTGTATTTTCTTATATTCTTCTTATTAGTTATTATAGTTTATAGTTAGATAGTTATTTTGTGCTTTATTCAAAGTTTATTGTATTGAATTCTTCTGGCTTGGTTTAGTAGTGATCAAGATTTACCTTTCAAATCTCACTCTTTTATGGGCAATTACACCAAGAGGAATAATAATATCTCTTAGGGATCTCAATTGGTGCAACAACAACTAGATCTCATTTTAGCCCAAACAGAGAATCCAAAAAGGGGTTCGGATTGTCAAGGAAATTCACCCTTTCAATCTCACTTTTTGTAGAAGATTCAACCAGAAAGAAAGATACTCTCCCAGTCCATCAATTCCACTCAACATACACTGCAACTCCTTCAAGCCAATTTGGAGAGTCAAGAAAGAAGTTCATTTGGTCAAGAATGTCATGGTTCATTCCACCACTCATACCATGAACCTTACCAACAACTTTTATTTCAACCCACGCACCCAACCTATAGTTCATATCACGAGTCTTCTCTTCCACCATGTAGAACCTATGTTGAACCACCCAATGTACCCTCCTTCCAACAATATCACCCACATCTCAATCATACTTCTTCATTATATGACTATTACCATATGCCACCCACTCCACCATACCACAAACATCCACCGCAACCCTCTACTCCTCAACCTTCAGGACTAGATGTCTTTCTCAGATTGCTCTATGTGGATGCTCAAACCCTTACCCTAAGAAGAATGTATGACCAACTAAAGGTCCAGCATCAACAATTATTCATGATAAGGAAGCTCTTGGACTCTATGAGGAAAGGGAAGATAAATTCTAGGACATTCAACACTTCATGAAGGAATTTGTTGACCATGTGTTATGGATAAAGATCGAAGAAGAAGAAAGAGCTATATAGCCCTATAACTCTAATGATGATGAGGAAATTAGAGAGCAAAAGCCAAAGCTATTAGTTTTGCTTAGAATAACCAAAACTTTTAGAAAATCGAAGCTCATAATTTTCTAAGCAAAATTTTCAAAAAAAAAATCCAGCAAGCTCAAAGAGAAGGAGTAATCAAATTTCAACAAAACTGCAAACAATTTTCAAGTGTGTAACACTTAGTTCCAGACACAAATCAAGTTTATGCAAAATAAATGCAAGAATTAACTTAGAGACATAGTGAATTCAAACATTTAAGCTCAAGAACATATCAAAGTTAATGCAACAACATCACATAGAAGCTACCAAATCAAAACAATGCAAGAATGCAATGAATGCTATGCAAACTACCTAAATATAAAAATCCTAAACTACATACAATGAAAAACCAAGAATGCAAAACCAATAAGCTTCATACAAGAAATCCCTTGTCAAAAGTGAATTTGACAATTAGATTGCCTATGGAGCCAATTATATAGCTCCTCGGCAACGACACCATTTAATTAGGGCCTTTTGTCATTAGCCTTAGGTTCCGCAATAAAAAATTAACTATGGATTGCGTATAGGCAAACTTAGGATCGTTCTCTCTTCTTGATGAGTTTTTTTATTGAATCCTAAGTACTCTAAATGCCATGCAAATGCAATGAAACAAGGGAAAATTGGTTTATGATTTTTCAAATTAATAACTAAAAGAGTAATGCAATTTAATTAAAAGTTAAACTACTGTTTTTGGTATTTTTATGAAAATGGGATGGATATGACGAAATGAATCTTGGTAACAAAGTAAATGGCTTTCCTAGGTTCTTAAAATTATTTGGGAGTTAATTTATAATCAAGTCAAATTAAAAACCTCAAGTAATCACATTGAGTCCAATTTATCTAATTAATGACTAATCCTATGATCGCATTCATAGTCATCTCTTAGATAAATTGTTAAAAACCACTTAACGTGTGTTTGAAAATTATTTTAGTGCACTGGTTTCCTCTTAAATAAAAGCACAATCACAATACTCAATATGAGATAAATCAACTACACATTATAGTAATTACATATTATGCATAATCTCATTAAAACATAAGAAAAAAAATTCAATACATAGTCCAAGAGCATCAAACTAAATTTCAACACAAGTGTTAACCCACAAGGACAAATGAATAGTCATCCAAGTCTCAGAAACATGTACTACTACAAAAATCAATCCAATAGATTATAATAATGCATTGAAGAATAAGGCGTTGTTGGCTTTACATTGGTAACCTCTTCAAAAATTAAACCAAGAATTGCAATATAGGGTGCAATCCCGGGTCGTCTCTCGAAGAGCCTTTTATTAATTACCTAGAAACTAAGTGTGATGATTGGCACAAAACAAGTTAAAAATGATCTTTACCTTTTTTATCTACAAATCCTTATTACAAATTCCAAATCACAACAACTCAATCCATAGAAATCATAACTAAAATTATAGTCTCATTACATAAATGAATTCCTAAACCTAAGAAATCACAAATATAATGAACTATAGATAAAATAAACTCCCCTTTGAAGCACATGTGAGCTCAAGCCATCTCAAATTCATCTCCAAGAGCAAAAGAAATTAGCCACTACAATTTGACATCATAAAGTCATGAAATGTCTTCACAGCTTTATCCATATCAATTAATGAAGAGAGGAAGTGCTCAACAAAGAATTAAAGGTAGGGGAATTGGGTGAAGGTTCGGTGAAACAGGGAGTATGAGATAGAGAATATGAATATGACGGTGGGCATAACTGAAGGCAAGGTGAAGTGGTGAAGAAAATGGAAGTAGGCAACAGCTTTGGAGTTGTGTAGAAGAAGATGATGATAGATTATGTAAGGCGAATGGTGAAGGTGAGGCGTGAGGGAATTCCTTGAGGCCGAGAATAAGATCTAGAGCTGCTCTCTCTCTCCTTCCCAAAGCACGTGACTGAAGAGGACAAAGGTAATGGCGGATAGTGATGGAAAGAAGCTCGCCGGCGACCAGGAAGGTAAACGTCGCAGCCGGCGAGGAAGAAGAAAGGCGAAGTGATGGTCAAGCTCCCTTTCCTCTGTTGGCGGCTCTGCTCTCTCTTCCTGATGCACACTGGTTCTGTTCTATATCCAGCGAAAAAACAGATCTGACCTAAAGATGCCAAAACACTATGTTTTGTTGATGGACCAAACTGACATTTTCAAAATTCATGGGACTAGAATGACATTTTGCAAATTTGAACCCCAAACTGTCATTTTCAGTTTTAATCCCATTTTTCAAGTAACTACAATTGAAAATAATTAACTCAACATCAAATATTCTTAAAAATAAATTGATTAAGAGTAATTACAATTTTTTTTGATAATTTTACCCTTTTTAGTCTTAATTTAATGTATTTACTCTTAATCTCAATTAAGCACAAAGAAACCATTTTAAGCTCAATCATCATGACAAAATCCCCAAATAAAATATGAAAATATATAATAAAATAGGGATTTTTCAATTCCCCTACACTTAGCCTTTTACACTCCTGGGCAAAATAAAACCAATGTTTCCATAAATATGCCCAATATTGTAATCATCAAGTAATTCAAGAATGCAATTAGATAAAGATTGAATAACCACAATCTTCAAATCAATTAAAGCTCATGGAAATTTTTAATGCAAAGAAATCAAATTGAACACATAACAAAACTAAGAAAGATAGATATGATAGAGCTCTCAAGGGAATATATGTTTCTCTCATATCTCAAATCATAGGGAATTTCACTCAATTCACCTATTCTAGCATCTACCATATGCTTGTAAAGGTTCTACTTTCTCTACCACTAGTTTTGCCATGAATTTATAGTCAAAGGGACTTCTTAAGGTGTTAATGTTAAAAAAGGCTAAATCGAATAGAAAACATAACAAATCACTATGCTTGGACCCAATAAATTGTTAAATCACTTAGCACCACTCAACATAATTCACATATTTTGTAATAATGCCTTATTTGTTTCTTTATTTCTTTGAAATTTCCTTTTTGTTGTTTTTTTTCTATTTTTTTTCTTTTGACTATTCACATGGCACTTTTCTTTTTACATATACAATAATACCCTTTTTTTTATCATAGTACAAGGAAGAAATTGATAGAAGATACAAACATAGCATTTGTATAATGAAATAGAAATGAAAGTGAAAGGCTCAAGGGGGTAAACAATGCTAAATGATGAATGGTTTGTGTTTGAGTAAATAGGTGATGAAATGAATGCCCCTATCATACTACAAATTCAAGGCATTATTTTAGCTTTGAAAAAGAACCGAGACAAGTTCTAGAGATTAACTAGAGAATAGATGAATGCACACATATGATGAGAAAATAGAATCAAGGCTCAAGAATCTTCCAACAAGGCTTTTCTCTACCATATCAACTTCCTAAAATCAAGCTAAGCATCCAAATTAATAAAATTGCACTAAAGATACTCCAATCACTTAATTGAATCAAGCAAAGGGATTACTCAATCTTAATGCAATCACACTTGGAAATGCTTGACTTTCACAATCATCATGCATTTAAATTTTCATAAAAAACATACCAAGAAGTTGCATTAGGAAAGTGAAGATAGGGGTCCATTAAGCACTTCACAAAACCATTCACAAGTTCAAACATTTTTCAATTTTTCTCAAATTTCATGCATCAAAACATTGTGGCTAGAGCAATCCCTCCCCCACACTTAATCTTTACATTGTCCTCAATATAAACAACAAATAGAAATTAATTTAACTTGTTTCTTTGGTGAAGTGGTAAGTTGTGAAGTCCAATTCAAGATTGAAGCACAACACTTCAACATTCATCATGAGGGGAAGAAGAAAGAAACAAGTGAAGTGAGTTTAACAATGAAGTTCAAAATGTAGTAAAAATCAAGTGTGAAATGAGAATGACATATGAACATGGAGCATTTATTCACTTCCTAGAAAAATAAAAATAAAAAGATCTACCTTTTACTAATGGTTTTGTCTCCCCCACACTTAATCTCCCTCACTCATCAATTAAGCTCAAATAATCATAAAAATTATGAAGAAAACAAGTGAGGAAAGAGACAACCTTTGTTAGAATCTTTTATGGCACTTGAAAGAGAAGTTCTTATCCAAAATGAGGAACATGATGGTCTTTATAGTGCATACTTCTCTTTGCTTGATTTTCTTAGGTGGAGGTGGTTCATGTCACGCCCTTATCTCAATTTCAATCTTTTTCAGAGTATTTACGGAAAACGATATGTGGTTCGATAGGCAACACAGGAATAACATAACTATACTGATAATATGTTCATGATTACATAAATTCTCCATAAGGGTTTGTACATGATACTTATGATTAAGGTAGCCGCACAAGGCTACTAGGGTGTCTAAACTCATTCCAGTGAAATGAGGACTTCTTCCTGTCCTCGTTCCACTACTATAATCCCCTCATACGGTACTTTGTATTGTTATTTGCATATCTTCTGTCGTCTCCTATCTAAATTGTTGGTAAGGGAAAGTGAGATTCGAGAGAATCTCAGTAGGAAACAGATACCATAATGCATGTATGATTGATGCTATGTGTATGACATGTTAGCTTTATCTAGATGTATGCCCCAAAATGACATTTCTGCATTCTCAATGTTTCATACAATAAGACTATAGCCACATCGAAAACAGAAACAGAGCTTCATTTATTCAAATATGCTCTACACAATCAAGAAAGCAATCACATACATCATTACAAAAGTAAAGATATCAAATACATGCAAGTAAGGTAAGTTCCCTACTTCTAATCTTTCTCCTCGATTTGCGTGCCAATAGCTCGGGGCTCCATATTCGATCCTACAATGTCAAATGTACTATTTAGACACTTTCATAGTGTTTCTGAGGGTTATATGAGTCTATCTTGAAATATTACTAAAATATCCTCGGGGACCCGGCCCGGCCCTACTGTACCCGGTCCAGCTGTACTTATCCTAAAATTTTGACATGGGCTATTCTTACATATTTTCACCCAAGGAATCCATTTTCGGACTCAAAATTATCAAATTCAATGTCAAATTACAAAAATACCCTTGGCAGCCCTACTTTAAGGGTTTCAGGGGCGTTTTCATAATTATGTTTTTTCGGCCTTTTTCCGAAAAAGTGACTAACTGTAACCCCACCTAATTTTCCACCCTGAACTCAATGGAACCATAAAATCATTGAAAATCCAACTCTAAGGCACTCTAATAGCCCTGACCGAAATGTATATGTTCTCCAGAAAAAATTGGGGTTTTTTGGTTTTGGCCGCATAAATGCGTTCCTTTATACTCCTAACCACCTTATTGACTATTCCATTAGGTTACAACTACCATTTAGTACCAATTTGGGCAGCATAACACTTAGGCCTATTCAATTTCCAAATTTCAAATCAAAGACAATCCGGCAAAATTTCACCGATTAAATTGCCCACAACAACTAGAATAGTCAATATACGAAGGTTTGGAAGTTACCTCAAGCTCCCACTAGCTTTTCCTCTTCTTGGCTAAAAGCCCTAAGCTCCCGACTGAAATTTGAGCTTCAAAACCTTAATCTACATAGAAGAATAGCTTAGGAGTGGAGTTATACACATTAGGTAGAGATTTACCGAAGGAATCAACCTACCATAGAGGTTTCTCTTATCCTTTTCTCTCTACAAAATTCTACACTTCCTCTCTCTTGTTGCAGCAAAACTGACGAAAATGGGAGGAGGAAGATGATAAAATATGATTTTATAAGATATTATAATTATCCAATAATTATTTTTCCATTTTCGGATTTTTACAAAATTCTGGCAGATTTCTGCCTAAACTTTGAAAAATTATAACTAATTCTAGAAAAATCAAATTGGAGTGATTCTAAATCCTATAGAACCCTTATTAAGTCTAGTTTCAAGGACAAATATATAATTTTTCTTAATGGAATCACAAAATTCCCAGAATTTCAATCGTTGCATACTGTTCCAGAAATTTCACAGTTTTTCTGTGCTGACTTCAAAAATTCATATCTTTTTGTATATAGCTCTAATTGAGTCATATGACCTATCAAATTAAAGCTTAGGATGTCTACTTTCATCTTGTAAAATTTCATAATTTTTTCTCATCATTTGGTCATTCAAAATCATATGACAAACTCACTATCTCATAGGCAATTTCACCATAAGCATAATCACGTTCTTCAAAATTAACCATTTTACTTTCTTAATACCCAAAAGATATAAGAATCATTAGGGGATAAATTTGGGCTCCTGATAAATTGGGGCTTAGCAGTCCATTTAATTTAGGCTTATTCTCAAGCCTCAAATTCCAAATTTCAGGGTATTACAGTTCAGGATCAATCGGAAGAGGTCTGAGAATGTAGAGTGAAGGTTGGTACCGCAAAGGAGCCTTCCAAGTGTATGCCTGTAAAGAAGAGAAACCATAAGCAATACCAAATCCAAAGATAAAAACATGGAGAGACTTAGAGTATTATGCGCACATATTAAGAATAAAACTCTCCAAGTAGGAATCACACCTAAGAAAATCAATTTGGTTCCCTTCAGTAGGAACCAAACAAGTAGTCATAGTTTCAAAAGACTCTTGAGCTTGCAATAGGGAAAATACGGAATCCAACTTAATGTTAGAGTACATTACATCACTTTTGCAATCACAAGAGTTATGAGGTAAAAGAGTGGAAGAAGAAAGAGAATTGATCAAGCTATTACCACCTAGAAATTCAAAACATGTATTTTCATTTTCTATATCAGGTGGCAAATCATAAGAAAGAACTAAATGAAAAGATTTATTTTCATTTATAATTTTATCATTCAAAATCATTGAATCTTTCCTTATTGAACTACCTAAAACATGTGATTCAAAGGGATCTAAAGATGCACAATTGTCAAGGCTTGTAGCAAGTGTAGCATGCACTTTGATGTTATCAATTGAACAAGATGAAGAATCAATGTTATGTGAAGTAGAAAGCCAATTATCAATTTCAGTACAAATATCACATGATATATCACCCTCACATGAACAAACAAAAGAAGAATGTAAGGAAGAGGGACATGTAAGTTCTTCATCTAGTTCAATAGTATTAAAACATTCCAAATCATGCTTGCCAACATTTGAAATAGAAGAAGAATCATGTAAGCAATCATCATTTTGACAATTATTTGAGCTATCATCAGGTTCACACTTTACCATAATTTGAGCATCCAAGCATAATGCATCAATTTCCACAATGTCATGCTTAATATGTTCAACACTTCTAGAACTAGGGAAAAGAACATGTTCATCACACATAGAAGTATTGATAGTGCAAGCAATATCATCAACTACAGAACTACTATTAGAAATATCATAGTGAGCATTTTCAACATGAAGAATATAAGGGGATTCGACCACAATTTCTTCATCCACCTCATCATCACTTACAACATCAAGAATAGTAGTAAGAGAAGGGTCAACCTCTTCAAGAAGAGAAGGAATAGTACCATTATTTGGAAGTGGCTCCTCTGGTAGTTGAAAATGTACTTGCTTCTTCTTGACATCTTTTGTGGAAGTAGGCACTGAAGGTATGAAATCTTCCACTTCTGAAGTGGCATTTGGCTCTTGAGCTTAGACTCCTTGTGCCTCTTCTTATAGGTCATGGGTGTTAGATATGATTAGTTTTGATGACGTCAAATATAGATGTGAAATGATAAGAGCAAAAAGTTTATATAATGTATTTCTTTGACTAACTATTATATTTAATGTTACATATTTTGTAGATTAGTCAAGCAAAGAATGAAGAAGATTGAATTAATGAAAATGAACAAGAGGAAGAAGAAGAAGAGAAATTGAAGATAGTCAAGGAGATGCCTACTCGGATTATGAAGAATTATTAAGAGGAAAACCAAGAAGAAAGATATTGAAGAATGAAGAACTTGGAAGATCTATCATGAATATCAAAATTCAAGTTGTTAGAAGTGATACTGGAGGTTTCTATGATGATACCGGAGGTTTCTATGATCAAATAATGGTTGGAATAGGTTAATACGAAGCTAAGATGACTTATATGTGAGTTATGGCACTTCTAGGGGAGTTATGCTCGAGCACGAGATGTTTCACTCAAGCACAGGAAGAACTCACTCGAGCACAGATGAATTCACTCGAGCATGGGGTGAATACTCTGTTTTACTCTATTTTACGTTCAGTCTGACAGAGGTCCGGTATTTTGATCATATCTCTCAAACCACACGTCGGATTGACCCGAAACCGGTGGCATATGAAAGAGGACTCACAACACGTAAATTTGGCACCAGGATCACATTGAAAGAAGATCAAATGAAGGAGATATGATTCGTGGAAAATGAAACTGAAATCACCGTCACTTTTCAAGACAGGTTCGGTAGTTTGCACATACCTTACAAACCACAAATCGGATTGATACGAGACCAGTGCCAAATGAAACTAGACTCAAAGAGCTTTCCATGGATAGGTAATTTGCCTAATTGGAACGTATATTCTAGGAGCTATACCTTTTGGAAGTTGACGCTTGTGCAGTCTAGCGAAATATACACTCTTTCGATCATAACTTGCAGAATACAAGGAGTTTGGAGCTGATTCTTGTTGCATTGGAATGCATATGGCAAGAGCATTCTTATGATACATCATTTGAATCAAATAAACAATTTTTTTTCTAAAGTGGCCCCACATCACCCACGAGTGTAAAAACTGACTCTTTGAAAAAGTTGTGCGAGTGATGTCCAGAAGCAACTGAAACGTGAAGAAATCTGTAACACTCGAGCACTAGGATTCATGCTCGAGCATTGGAGTATTTCTCACTCGAGCACATGCAAGTTTTGACATGAGAGTGATAACCCGAGAAGAAGCATGCACGTGAAAGCAAGAAACGCACTCAAGCATGACTGGTTGTGCTCGAGTGATGTCGAGAATTCACTCGAGCAGATGCGAGTGAAGTGCAGCGAGTGCTTGCCCGAGAGGAAGTCAGAATGTGAAAATATGAACTGCACTCGAGTGAGCCATACTGCACTCGAGTGAGATCGTGACAGAAATAAAACAAAGCCTCACAGCAATCAATCCAAACGTGGTTAAATGTTATACAATCATTATGTTTTCACTTGTTATTGTTCCTAAACATTAACTAACATATATTTCAAGTGTAAAACAGGAGATTAAATATTTGGATTGCATCTTCAAGAATGGAGGTCACATACGGCAAATATCATCACTCAACGAACAATCCGAATATGGTTACATGTTATTGAATCATTGTGTTCTCACTTGTTATTGTTTCTAAATGATAGGTAACATATATTTCAAGTGTGAAACATGATATTAAATGATCGGATTGCAGATTCAAATAAAAGTCAACTACGGTGAATTTCATCATTACATACCGAATGGCGGCTACCAACCACGACAAGTAACTGACCCACCATGAGAGATTGTCTGGAAACTCAAACATATTCATCCCGCTCCACAACGTTACTATAGCTCAAAATGAATCTTCCTGCTATTCAACAAAATGCTCCACTCTGCAACGGACATTTCAAGTAGCTTGTTTTTCAAATATGCTCAACGGTCAAAATGACTCCAACGGACGAATGCTCACAACGGCCATCATATTCATCAACTATAAATGAGAGAGCATTCAACATCGATGGGGAACGGAGAAAAACAGAGACAATGAGCAACTACATGAAAAATGATAGAAAGATGAATCCTCTGCTTCTACCCAAACACTCTCTGTTTTCCAGTTTCTGTATTACTTATCATTGAGAGAGTGATTATTTGTATTGTACTTCAGTGAGTATTATACCCACTCTGTGAGAGAGTCTGTAAACACCTTCAAATATATTTCTGAGTTGATCTCAAGGTAGAGGGACCTTGAGAGGGTTGATTTCCTTACAGGAGAAGCTGTAGAGAGAATTGCCAAAAAGACATTCTGCTCGTAAGACTTACAAGGTGCAAGCAGTAGAGAACGTTGCTTCTCATAAGACTTACAGGGGTGTAAGCAGGAGAGAACGTTACTGCTCGTAAGACTTGCATGAGTAAGCAGGAGAGGAAGATCTTCGGGATTGCTCTGCTCGTAAGACTAGCCGTAAGGGGGAGTATTTCAGTGAGAGATTTGTAAAAGGTTTCACAAGTACTTGGCTAATCTTGTGGGATTGTAAAGGCTTTTCTTGTGCCTGGATTAAACAAGAAGATAGTGGATTTGAAAATCTCAGGAGGAGCCTGGGGACTGGACGTAGGCCATCACAGATTGGACCGAACCAGGATAAATCACAGTTTGCATATTCTCTTCCCTAAGCTCTTATATTTTCAGCATATATTATTTAATCTAACTGTTGATTTATAAACCTTCATACTTACTGCTTTCGTTAAGATACGAAAAGTTTTCTAAAGTTCTTAAGTTTTTATTAAACACCCAATTCACCCCCCTCTTGGTGATAGCGAATTCTAACAATGGGGCCAAGGGGTTCCATCTTCACCTTTTGACTTTACCCATAGCATATGAGCATAGTATGCCTTGAAAGCCTCATTAATGTCTTCTAATTGCTCTTCTATCTCCCTAGAGCTTCCAATTGTGCCTTGATACAAGAGTAACTAAAGGTTTGGCTCTTGGAGTGCTTCACACTTCCTTGTCAATGCACTTGTTAGGGAATCCATGTTGTGGGATGAGAAGAGAGCATCCAATCCACTAGGTTGAGGGGTAGGAGATTGTGGTGGAGGTTCATAGAATGATGGAGAAGGTGGTTCATAGGGAGTTCTACATTGGATAGAAGTAGGGGGAAATGGGGGAAGATGAAATGGATATGATGGTTATTGATAGAGTGGAGTGGGTGATTCTTGATGAAATAGGTAGGGTGAAGAAGTATGGTTGAAGTGGGATTGGGGTGGTTGAAAGGTAGGTTCATGGTCAAAATAGGAGGTTTGTGGACAAGATAGTTCTAAATGTGGATAGAGATATTAAGGACATTGAGATTCAGAGGCTCTTCTCTGTTTTATGTCTGCATGGAGGGAATCTAATTCTTGTTGAAGCAAATCAAGCTTTTGAGAGTATGTGAGATTAGAAAGTGATTCATGTCTCCAAGTGCCATAAGATTCATCCACGAATTGAGAACTTGAGGTTCTTTCATTCCTTAAACAAGAATGCATAGGAGGATTAGAGTAAACCCGAAACTTATGATCCTCATTAAACCAAGTCATTCAAATTGCAATCAATTAAATCCCAATGAATCCTAAGTCCTAAAAATGCAAATGCCAAAACGAAAGAATGCAAATGCAAAAATGAAGGAAAATCAATATATTTATTTGTATTTCTTCAAAATTTTCTATCAAAAGAGGGAAGATGTCATGAAATGTGCTATGAACAAGTGAATGCAATCTATACTAAATGCAATGCAAAATTATCTAAATGCAAGCCTAAAGGCTCAAGTTACCAATCAATCAAATATTGACACTTAGTTACTAGAGAACCAATTACTTGGCTCCCTAGCAACAGCGCCACTTAAAGAATAAGGCGTTGTTGGCTTTACCTTGGTAACCTCTTCAAAAATTAAACCAAGAATTGCAATATAGGGTGCAATCCCAAGTCGTCTCTCGAAGAGCCTTTTATCAATTACCTAGAAACTAAGTGTGATGATTGGCACAAAACAAGTTAAAAATGATTTTTACCTTTTTTATCTAACAACTAAATTGTAATTAAACTAAAATGCTTTTAAAACTAATATTTTTGGATTTTTGGAATAAAATTGAAATGGAATGGAAATTGGTTTAGAATGCAAATGATGAAGATGCTCTTGGAAATGGTTTTCAATGGCTATCCTTATTCAATTAAAATATTTGGAGAGTTAATATACTAAGCTTCTAAAATATCAAACCTCATTAACCAACGAGTCTAGTATCACAAGAGAGGAACCACTAGCCTTGAAATGCTATTAAGCCATCTTAGTGTAATGAGTTTCTCAAAGTTTTCTAATATACCAAACCCCAATTACCATTGAGTCTAATGCTTAAACTCATGAACCCATTTATTTAAGATTTATTATAACCCCTTAGAAAGTGACTATGGAATAAACAATGCATTCAGGTTCAACTACAATTCTATTTCAATCAAACCATCTAACAATACCATGTCAAATAGATAAAAATCAATAAGATCATAGAGAAACATATATATAACCATATATATTGATGAGTACAAATCCTCATTACAAATGCCAAATCACAACAACTCAATCCACAGAAATCATAACTAAAATCATAGTCTCATTACATAAATGAATTCCTAAACCTAAGAAATCACAAATATAATGAACTATAAATAAAATAAACTCCCCTTTGAAGCACATGTGAGCTCAAGCCATCTCAAATTCATCTCTAAGAGCAAAAGAAATTAGCCACTGCAATTTGTCATCACAAAGTCATGAAATGTCTTCACAGCTTCAGCCATATCAATTAATAAAGAGAGGAAGTGTTCAACAAAGAATTAAAGGCAGGGGAATTGGGTGAAGGTTCGGTGAAACAAGGAGTATGAGATCGAGAATATGAATATGACGATAGGCATAACTAAAGGCAAGGTGAAGTGGTGAAGAAAATGGAAGTAGGCAACAGCTTTGGAGTTGTGTAGAAGAAGATGATGATAGATTATGTAAGGCGAATGGTGAAGGTGAGGCGTGAGGGAATTCCTTGAGGCCGAGAATCAGATCTAGAGCTGCTCTCTCTCCTTCCCAAAGCACGTGGCTGAAGAGGACAAAGGTAATGGTGGACAGTGATGGAAAGAAGCTCGCCGGCGATCGTGAAGGTAAACGTCGCCGCCGGCGAGGAAGAAGAAAGGCGAAGTGATGGTCAAGCTCCCTCTCCTGATCTATTGGCGGGTGGCGGCTCTGCTCTCTCTTCCTGATGCTCACTGGTTCTATTCTATATCCAGCGAAAAAACAGATCTGACCTAAAGATGCCAAAACGCTGTGTTTTGTTGATGGACCAAACTAACATTTTCAAATTCATGGGACTAGAATGACGTTTTGCAAATTTGAACCCCAAACTGTCATTTTCAGCTTTAATCCCATTTTTCAAGTAACTACAATTGAAAATAATTAACCCAACATGAAATCTTCTTAAAAATAAATTGATTAAGAGTATTTACAATTTTTTTTTGATAATTTTACCCTTTTTAGTCTTAATTTAATGTATTTACTATTAATCTCAATTAAGCACAAAGAAACCATTTTAAGTTCAATTATCATGACAAAATCCCCAAATAAAATATGAAAATATATAATAAAATAGGGATTTGTCATGCATGAAATAAGCTAATGAAAAACTAATGAATTATGTTACGTAGCACATTAAAGCTCTAGCCACTTTCTTCACCACCAAAACTCAACAGAATCTAGCTCCATATAAGCTCAATTACAACCTCAGCTTCTTCAAAACACTTGCCAGAAAACTCAAAACACTTCCAAAATCTGTAAAACTCCAGAAAAATTCAAGAATCTCACCGGAAAACTCAAAGTTCGCCAAAAAATTCAAGAACCTCACCGGAAAAGCTCTCTTGAAGTGTTGGAGGTCAATGGTGGTTGATGTCAGAACAGAGGATGACTTTATGCTATGAAGAAGAGTAAGAATGGAGAGAGAGAGAGAAACTTTCAGCCACTATGAGAGACAGGAAATTTTGGTGCTAGTGAGTCGGGAGCAGAGGAAGCTGATGGTGGTTATGCAAGAAGGTTGCCGGCGGTGCCAAAACTGAGGTCTCAAGGTTCACCGACGCTGCTCTAGTTCGTCAATCTAAGCTCGAGGCGCTGTGGTTTTTTTCCACCACTACAAATTGCCGATGAAGATTTGGTTCCAAGAGAAGCTTGCTGGTGGGTTTGAGGAAGGAAGTCCTTGACGGTGATGATGGCTCTCTGTCTTTTTTCCTCTTCTCCCAAAACTCTAGTCAAGTTGAAGAAGCTCTCACCAATGTGTGTAGTTTTCGCGGTGCAAATCTGTGTCTTCGCATTTGTCTTTTTTTTACGCAAGGAAGAAGAAGGTCTCAAAACCTATTTTGAAACATTTTTAGGGTAGAACTATAATTTCAAAAAATCTAGGCCCTTTCTGTAATGTTTCCCAATCCTCAGAATTATTAATTTTGACCCAATTGACATTTTCTAAAAATCTCCAATTTTCTTCTTAACATCTACAACGTAAGATTAAGCACAATGTAGCATCAAAAGTCTAAGAAATCATTTGCATGATTCTTTACAAACCATTGCAGCTTAAAAAATAGAGAAGACAATTTATATGCTAGAAAGCAGGGAAAAACACACACACACACATCTTGAACACATTTAGCCCCAACAAAATGATAGAATGAGAGTAGAAAACCATTGAATGAGATAGTAGTAGTTCTTTCCTGATGCTTTTTGTTATTTATGATTAAATTTTTTGGGGTCCTTTACAGTATCTATGAGCTCCTGTTTGAAGCATTTGTTCACAAGACAGGCCTTCTCATTTACTTCAACCCACACTTGTCAGAGTTTGTGCTTGCCTCGGTATTTAGGTAACAAAAAAGTGATATTTTGATAGAGCAAAACTCCATTATATATACAAATGTGAGCCAAAAAACCATACCTCTGCAGTTTACACCTCTTGGACATAGGTAGGCGGCACTTTTGTCATATTGTTTGAGAAAACAACTCTACCTTGACATTTGGAATGTAAGGCTGTCATTTATCCTAGCTGTATTGATTCTATCACGCGCTGAGTTGTCCTGCCTTCTATTTGGTTGGTTTAGATCGTCAACATCTAGACCAGATGATGCCAATTCTGAAGCAGGTATAATGCCTTGATACTCAAAATTGTGGCATGTAAAACATATTCTGGCTGAATTTAATCCCTTAGGGGCAAAAAGATCCCAATATAAAGGAGCCAAGCAAAAAAATATAAAAATTTGATTATTGAAAATCCAGTATCATATAAGTAACCCAAAGAAAGAACACAAGTTCACTCAAAAAAAGATGATAGCACATACAACAAAAGCCATTTGCCAGTCATGGCAATGAATAATGTCAGGTAATTTCTTGCGAGTACAAAGGAGAAACTCGAGAGCTGCATAAATAGAGCTGGGTTACAACACAAGATTTAGAAGGGAAAAAAACACAAGAGTTAGGTTACAACACAAGATTTAGAAGAACACAGTTAAAACGAAAAATTTAATAACATACCTTCAATAGTGCTAACCCAGGTTTTATTTTTAAATAGTTGGCCATCAAAGTATGACTCTATCTCTATATCTAATGCCTAAAAAGGTAATCAAATTATCATGAGTAGTTCAAGACATGTAGATTCTAACTAGACAAATCATTTCTTAACAGAACATCATACCCTTAGTTCACGGATGTGTTCATATTGCATACAATCGTATTTGGGAATAACAATTTCAATTAAGTGTCCTTTCTTTTGCAAAGCTTTACTGAGACCACATACAACATCCCCCAAACTGCCAACCTATGGAAAAAAGAAACCTAACATAATTATGGGTAAATGTGAAAAAAAAAATGTTGGAATTGAAAGCAGAGAATGACATCCTAGGATAACTTTGAAAGGTCTAGTATAACAATCAGACAACAGAGACCTCGCACATTCATTACATCTGACTTGAATGGATATTTAATAACTTTTTCAGGGGAACAATGGGAGAAAAATGAAACAACCCTTCCCAGTGTCCTTGCAATAACAGAATCTGTTAGCTTCTTTAATAGATTCTTCCAATTGATCATCAGTCCTTTTTGGAGAGGATCGATGAAATATCTTTAATAGCTTGACATGGTTTTTACCAACGGAAAATTCTATTGAGAAAAACAAAAAGATGATGAGTTCACCTTAGCTATTGGTGCCATCTCTACTGCAATCTGAATGACATATAATCCTGAACTAAAGAAGAAAAATAAGGCATGCATAAGACAAGGGAAGATGCATATACGGCAATTTACTATTTAAAAAATGACACCTTGTTGCAGAAGATGTAAGGCTAATAAATGCAGAAATGACCTCCAGTTCACTCTACTCTTGCAAGCCACATAGGCATCCCAAATACCCCTATCTCTCTTCCTCACCTTCTCTCTCAATAATATAGCATCATCTGTTGAAATTTTCTTTTCAAGTGACCAACCATCAATTTTAAGCAATAAATGACTCCAAAATTCCAATAGCAAATCTTCCACAGGTTCATCTAGTGCTCTTCTCTAGCTTTCTTCTTTTAGAGTATTAACTGTGTCTTGAAATTCCATCACTGACTCATTATACAATTGAACATAAGTCTGTAGCTCTTCGTCGAACTTTTGAATATGGTCTTCATATAGCTTTATCTTTTGTTGCATTAGTTCATTATATTTTTGTAATTTATCTGATGACAGCTTATAAACATTAGCTTCATCAAGGGACTGTTACAATTTATCAACCTTTCTTTGCAAGTTCTGATTTTCTTGCAAAAACTATTGTGGCTTGATCAGCTTGTTTGGTTGCCTTATCAAGTAACAATTGCAAATTTTCAACTTTTTCTGATAAATTCTTGCATTCAACTCTTAGGGTGGATAGTTTTGATACATCTTCCCAAGAAACTGACAACTTTGCTTCTAAGTCTTTTACAGCAGATTCCAAAGTTGTTCACTCCTTTTCCAACATTACTAAACGTTCACCTATATTCCAGACATCATTAAGCTCTACTTTCGGTGATTCAATGGCATTCTTTAGGGAGGCATTTTCTGCTCTTAATGAGCTAAGCTCCTTAGTAAGGGAGTGAATTGCATCATTTTGAATCAGAGAGTACTGTGAATCATGCAATTTAGTGCCTCTTCCTTCAATAATTCCCTTGCAAGTCAGCTCATTATGCAGGGCTTCTAACTAGTTCTCCAGGTATTCCACATGTATCTTCTCCTGGGTGGCAACTTTAATCTGTGCATCAGTTTTTGCCAACCTCATCTCTAACAAGTTAATTTCTCCTTGCAATGCTTCCTTCTCAGATAGAACCTTTTCAAGGTCTCCAATTGCATGAACTCTGGCTTGATTTAAAAGATGGATGCTGCCAAAAGAACTTATACTTCTCAACAAAAGGTAACAAGCCACTAAACTGTAAATATGGAGATGAGGGGAAAATTGTTCAAAAAGGCATCTTACTTATTTTTGCACTTTTTATCAAGCCTAACAAATCCTTGACTTGACTACCTAACGACTGCTGAACCTACTCTGCCACATCAATTATGCCCTATTTCAAAATCATCAATAGATTATATAAAAGTAAAATGTGTGAGAATTACTTTATTAATTTACTGACATAACCGTTGATCCTCTTTCCCTTTTTTGTTTGTTTTGGAAAAACTGATTTTCTCTTTCAAAATTTGTGTGGTTTAAAAGAATTTTGAATTTCCCTTGCACTGCACAGGTTTGAGCTAAGTTTAGTGTAATAACAGCATATTTTAATATCCAAGTAATGTTACACAACAACAACAGCAAAGCCAAGTAATGTTTTACATGGGACAGTAATTATTTGTCCAAACTCTTGCACTAAAAAGACCATGCACCAATATTCCACCCAGTGGTGAAGACCAATAAAGGACTCATGTTTGAAGTTTTGACATTGGTAGTGATACAAAACAGGAACCAAAATTAGTGAAACAAAAAGATTGAAAATAAATGAAAACAACTCCACCAAATAATAACATATCCCAAGATTTAAATATCACTATTGAAAATTCCTAATAAATGAAAAAACTAAATTACACCCAATAACACTATAATAGGTGAAATAGTTGATGTGACCTTCTTATACTTTATTTCTATTTAGGTATAGCTCAACATGATTCTTGAAAAACTTGAATTATTCTTATGAAGTAAGAGACTGTTAACTACTGTTTAAGAGTCTTATTGTTATCTGTCAGGATTATTCTTAGAGATGAGAGAGTTAGTTACCTATAGGTCACTTTGCAATGTTTCTTTATCTTTAGGAGCTTGTCTTCTAGCTAAGCTCTTCATCATAATATCATAAAACGAAAACGGTATAAGGGATGAAATGAGGTAAGGTGTTTATCTGCTTCCCCATGATTTAGGAGCCTTAAATTTCAAAACAAACTAAATAAATAAATAGATTCTATTCAGTACATGTCACCTAATATCAATTACAGATAAACCAATAAGTAGGAATGTACTTCATATCATATTTCTCAATACAAAATACATTAAATCTCCATATATAGCAACAACATATAGAGGGTGAGACTTGGCGCGGTAGTAAGATTGGTGCCATGAAACCTAGAGGTCACAGGTTGAAATCTTGGAAACAGCCTCTCTAATTGTGGGGGCAAGGCTACATACATCTATCCCTCCCCAGACTCTACCTGGTGGGAGCCTTGTGCACTGGGTCACCTTTTATATAGCAACAACAACCATTGATATATTCTTTTAGCTTCATCTTTCTAATGACATTTAAACCAGAAACCCAAGGCTTAAGATGATTAATGGAGTCAATTATAGCATGCTGAAACGTGATTTGGTTCTTTGCAGATGGTGTGCTAACACATTTCTCCAACAAATGATCCCCAAAAGAGTAAACATAGAAGAAAGTCAATGAAAACATAGAAAAAGAAGAAGGCCAAAATCTTATACATTCTGATATAGTTTTGCTATCAGGTATTAAGGATTTAGGAAAATTTTGTATATAAAGACAAGAGTTACTTCTTGAGTAACTTGTTCAGAGGTGACAAATTGAGGCTAGTCTTATAAGAGAGAAGTTACCCATGGTGTAACCAAAAGAAGAGGTATTAGGGCCTTCGTATAGTCATGGTATCAGTATAATTAGATGTTGCAGGTTCACTTTTATGCACACAGCATTACTGAATTTTTCAATCATATATTGAGTTTGGTCTCTTACTCCTTTCCTCCCAACTTTCTGCTCTCCCAATTTTCTCAGTAAGATTGATAATCTATAGTCTTAAGCATGAAATATCTAAATAGGTGGTCCATAGATGTGTGTATGTGAACATACCAACATCCAAACATAAGCTAAAGGAACGAAACAGATAGAATTCTACAGAAGAAACTAGAGAGAATAAATCTACAATTTCAAGCTATATGTCTAGTTGAAGTAGATACCAAAGGTGCTGGCTTAGCTAGTACAGCAGGGCTATACATATTCTCCAGTCTCCACATCGATATACTTGATATGATCACTGCCAACACAGTTCGTATCAGTATTAGTGTCTAAGATTTCCTTGTTCAACTTTGGCAGGCCATTGATGGAAACCTTTCTAAGCTCAGAGTCCTCATCTTCACTTGGATGGAGACCTCCATCAGCAGGAGTGGGTCCATAAGAAGCTTTCTTGATCTGTTGCTTTTTGTGCTGGGAACTGGGAACTGTGAACAGTTGTATGGTTCGTGCATGCTAATTACCAAATATACAAAATTACTAGCCAGCAAAGTATAGTAGCCACATTATAGAAGTAGAATCAAACAAAATTTAAGAAAATAAAGACAACTAGTTGTTCTTTTAAGTAGGCTAACAGTCAATTTTATTCTGATTGACTGCTAAATTGCAATTACTCCATGTTAAAAGGAAAAGGAGATGTTCCAAAGTACGTAGCATTGCCTAAAAGGAATTCATTAACGCAATGAAACTAAAGGGTTTTACTTTTTGATGCATTGGACTCTCAAAATTAACACTTTCTATTTACAAACCCCTAATAGTTTACTCGCTAACCCATTTCGAATATGATTAAGAAATAACAAAAAGAGGCAAAGCATATACAATACCAAAGAATAGCGTTTTCTGGGTTCAACAACAAGATGAATATAGAAAATGAAATGTTCATATAAAACCATCAAAACCATTATGCAAAATCCTTCAAAACCACGCCCCAATCAAAAAACCAACTCGTCCAACCAAGTCAACTTGAACAAATTATTGGCCAACCAAAATGAATCAAATAAATCAACGCTTCCAAATCAATTAACAGTGAGCACCTGAGATTACGCTGTCGCATTCTACAAGAAGCAGTGAGAAAGTGATGCGAGGACAAGGGAAGGCAAACTGCATTAGAGTGATTGTAGTTGAGGTGACTGAAGTTGTGGGAAAGAAAGCAAGTGGTCAGATTGGAGTCCTATAGCTACCACCAATAATTTCACTGAGTATGCTTCGTATTTGGGAAAATCCTATTTAAATACCATCTGAATTCTCAAAATCCCAGAAAGTCTATTAAGAAATTGAAATGACATAGAGGTGATTGGGAGGAATCTGGGATTTGAAAGTTTAATTGTTTTTATCAAAACACCCCATCCTCTTTTTCTCTCCTCTCTTCCTCTTCATCTCTTCAAAATTGTCAACAAAGGTGTCAGAGTGTGGGCCCAAAATTGTCAGCTCCCTCCCCTTTTGGGCTCATACTCTGACACATTTATGATGTCATATTTTGACATTCACATTATCCAATTTGTTAAAACCATTACTGAATTTGTCGATACCATTACAACATTTGTCAGTTCCCCCCTCTTGGCCAATAACACATTAAGGACGTCATGCATTATTTATCATTCCTATTAGCCTTTTTGTCAAAACCAATTATGACTTTGTGAACACCATTGATGACTTTGTCAATTACATTATCCTTTTTGTCAAAGCCAATCATGAGTTTGTGAAAACCACATGAATTTGTTAATCTCATTATCCTTTTTGTTAAAACCATTATAGAATTTGTCAATCTCATTATCCTTTTTGTCAAAACCTATTATAAGTTTGTGAAAATCACTGATGAATTTGTCAGTCCCATTATCCTTTTTGTCAAAATCATTAATGACTTTGTTAAAAGCATTACTGAAATTGTCAATCACATTATCCTTTTTGTCAAAACCAATTGAGTTTGTTAAACCACTGACGAATTTGTTAGTCCAATTATCCTTTTTGTCAAAACCATTAACGACTTTGTTAAAACCATTACTAAAATTGTCAATCGCATTATCCTTTTTGTTAAAACCAATTGAGTTTCTAAAACCATTGATGAATTTGTCGATCCCATTATCCTTTTTGTCAAAACCATTAACGATTTTGTTAAAACCATTACCGAAATTGCCAATTATATTATCCTTTTTGTCAAAACCAATTGAGTTTGTAAAACAACTGATGAATTTGTCAATTCCATTATCCTTTTTGTCAAAACCATTAATGAATTTGTTAAAATCATTACAGAATTTGTCAATCCCATTATCCTTTGTGTCAAAACCAATTATGAGTAAACTATTCTATTACCAGGCTAAGTAAATGCATTGACTAATTTTGTTAATGGTATTAACAAGTTTAGTAATGGTAATGACAAGTGTAGTGATGGAGCTGACAAAAAACCAGAAATGTTCATGATAGCAACCTCATCAACCTGGTAATGCCAGATCTAAAATCGAATTTCAGAAATGAAAGCCTCGTCACATTCATTTATCACCCAATCACCCTCAAAAAAACCATTTTCGTCATCATCACCACTACAAAACAGATCAACAAAGGGGTATGAATCCTCCAACGACGTTGAAGGATTTGAGCTTGTGGGCATCTTCGGCAGGCATTGCAGCGGGGGAGGCCACACTTGCGGCGAACAAAACGACTGGATTTGGGATTAATAGGGAGAGGTCGAAGAGTTGGGATTTGAGATCTAAAGTGGGGGAAGGAGATGACGAGAAGAGGAAGAGGAAGAGGAAGAGGGGCTGAGTTTTGATTTAAGGGGCATTTTGATCATTTGATACAAACATGAAAAACCCCGATGCCCCCTCAATCCCCTCATTGTTATTTGTAAATGTTAATAGACTTATTCTGGGTTTTGACAACTCACATGGTATTTATGTATCTTTTTCCCTTCATATTATTAGCCTCTTTTCTTTTCCTTTTTTTTTCTTGCTATTCAAAATGAGATCCCCCATTTTCATAAAAGCGACATTTTTTCAAATATTTTAACTAGATAAATATGTACTTCGTTAGGTTAAGATATAGCATTTCTTTGTACTTATTAAAAAAAATTCAAGTCTTGTAACAAAAAAGAATTACAATTCCATTTGCTTGTACCATTTTTATTCATTCAAATAGCATCATCAAATTACCAAAAACAGTTGACGGCTTAACATGTGATTAACTGATTATGGAGCCCCTTATCTAAAGATTGTTGTGAAAGAACTAAATGGGTGCGTCCACAATCCACACAGTCATACAAGACTCCACCACAGGTAGCTCGTTTTATCCGCTCAAGTCCGAAAACAAGAATTAGTTATTCCTCCCTCTCGTGGGTTGATGTAAGATTTCCAATTAATTGTATAATTTAATTAAGTTAGGTAATATGATATATTTTTTTAAAGCACCCTAATTATTTTTAATTTCTTTCATTCACCCCTTATTTGATTATTGCCAAGAGAGTATCAACGAGAGTAAATTAAAAAAAGATTTACAAATATAAAAAAATAGGTTTAATATTTATGATCAAAATCAACTCTCTAATTAGGCCATAGTTATACATTAAATATAGGAGGAAGTACATGTCAATGTAATTATGCAATTACTTGGTGTCATTATAAATTATACATCAATGATGTAGGAAAATTTAATTAATTCGCTATAATTTATTCATTTAAATTGGGCCTTTATAATTTAATTTATCATAGACATCATTTTTTGGTACAAAACACCATTAATTTAATTTATAAAATTTTATAGACTTCATGAAATTTCATTTTATCTCATTTTAACATTATTTTAACGCCTCTCCATTTCTATAAAAAGAATTTCCTAAACTTATAAAATAGAATTATCTAATTAAACAATAATGGTCAAATTCAAACAAAATAAACCATGAAGAAGTGATTTAAAATTGAGATCACCCGTGGGGTTTGAATTCAAATTTCATTGGATGTGATGATCTTTCGTTAGATATTTTATTAATTAAGATTATATATTTTATTATTATTTAATGTAGATTATATCTAGATACTGTCTTATCATTATTTTTTAATAAAATATCCCCTGATTGTGGCCCGCAAATGATTTAGATAGAGATTTGATTTAGGGTTACATGACTAGCTAATAAACTATTATAAGCCTTGATAGGAGGTTATAAATAACGTAGCCTAGGTCTTAGAGTAGTAACATGAAAAACCCACTTACTTGCTCCTTAGGGGTTTCTTGATAGGTGACGGTTATGATGCATTATGAAAATAAATTTTCTATTTGGAAAAATTGTTTTCTAGCTGTTGGTTTGAGCTGATCTTAATCTCTTGAATTTAGGAATATATTTATCCCATGCCTATGTTTCAGGATGAGGGGAAAATTTTAACTTGAGGATCATATATGATATTTGGATTGGCTGTTTCATTGAGAAATAAATTGACCCTTCTTCCATAAAGGTTGCAGAAAGCAAGGAGCGCCCGTATACTATTTGATCTTTGCGCATGTTTTTTTTTCATTGATTCATAGCTCACATTAGGTTCTTTATGTGCTTCTCATTTTTCTTTGATTTAAAATCAAGATTCTTCAATTTACATTAACCTTGAAGTCCTTATTTGAGTATGTCGCCGTCTGAATCGTCAAAAATGAAGTTTGAAATTGCTGTGGAAGATCGCGTTTCAGATTTTAATTATCTGGATTTAAGACTTTAATTCCATATTTTAATTTTTGCACATGTTTTTGGTAAAATTATGGTGTTTCTACGATTTTCCCATGGGGAGAACCATTAAAATCTCCAGAAAACATGGCTGGAGTCACCTGAAGAAGGCACCAGAAGAATGCACCTGAAGTTGCAGGTCCAATAGTTGTGAAGGAGGTACAAGGCTAGTCACGAATCGGGTACTAGGGATCCGAATGGGTTGAGAAAGATAACCATTTCTGTTGGGGCTGGATCTGCATTTTGGGCCAGATATTTTTTGGGCAAGATGAAACTTGGGAGAATTACACTTGGGTCCCATGGAAGAAAATAAATGAAGAAATAGTCCCTGAAAATTGCAAAATAAAAAAATGGTCCCATTTCCTTGGGACCATTTTTTCATTTTACGATCTTTAGGGACCATTTTTTTATTTCTCTTCTTCCTTGGGACCTTAGTGTAATTCTCCCATGAAACTTGATGCCTTAGAATATGGACAATGGTCCCTCCACCTACTGATAGAAAAAAAAATTGGATGCAAATGGATATTTAAGGTTAAAACACATGCTGATGGTAGCCTGGTCAAGTGTAAAGGCTGGTTAGTAGAGGGTTATTCACAAGAAGCAGGGGCTGATTATAATGAAACTTTCAGCCTAGTAGTTAAAGCTGCCATTGCTAGGATTCTCATTACCATTGCAGTCTCTCGTAACTGGAAACTGAGACAAATCAACTTTAATAATGCATTCCTCAACAGGGATCTTGCTGAGAAAATTTATATGGACCGTCCTCTAGGTTTTGAGCATCTCTTTGTGGATAAATCTACTGGTGAATACATGGTGTGCAAACTACAAAAGTCACTTTATGGACTTAAGCAAGCACTACGTGCTTGGTCAAACATTTTTGTATCAGCTTGGCTTTTGTTCTTCAAAGGTCGATCCTTGTTTGTTCATTCACACTGATGCCTCTGGTACTATCTATCTATATAACATATGTTGATGATCTTGTTATAACAGGATCTGGTGATGACATTGTGATGCAGCTCCTTCATGACATGAGCAACATGTCGTCTCTCAAACTCTTAGGAGAACTGCCTTATTTTCTTGGTATAGAGTTTCATAGCTTAGATGCTGGGATGTTTCTATGTCAAAAGAAATACATCCATAAGTTATTGTGTGACACCGGTATGATTTAGGTGAACTTTACCAAAACTCCCATGGTTGCCAACTTACAACTTACTTCTGATCAAGTTACACCTCATTGTGATGCTAAGACATATCGGAGTATACTAGGCAAACTTTAGTATTTGTGCTACACAAGGCCTGACCTTGCTTTTTTGGTTAATCGCCTCAGTATCTTCATGATCCTCATCTTTCTCATTGGAAATGCATTAAGAGGCTGCTTCGTTACTACCATGGTCACTTATTGAAACCGGCAACTCATCTTCGTGTGCAGTCCTTTATAGATGTGGATTGGGCGACAAATCGGTAGGACCAAAAATCTATTTGTGGTTTTTGCACCTCTTTAGGACCTAATCCTGTGATATGGGTGTCAAAGAAGCAACAAGTGGTCTCTCGAGCGTCTGCTAAGGCAGAATACTGCAGTGTTACTGATGCATCTGCAAAGGTTATGTGCCTTATGTCTCTTCTTCATGAAATGCAAATTTCTATGGTTGTTCCACCTTTGATTTGGTGCAATAATTCAAGGGTAGTGGCACTTTCAGCCAACCTTGTCCTTCATGCAAAAACCAAACATGTGGAACTTGACCTGCATTTTGTTCGTGAGAAAGTAGCAGCTGGGTTAATTCAGGTTGGTTATGTTCCTACCACTAAACAAGTGGCGGATGTCCTTACCAAACCTCTCTCTTTTGGCCTATTTAATTATTTCGGAGGATGACTCAAATGTTATGGCACAGGAATCTATTGTCAATTTTATTTGTTCAATGATTTTGAGAGTGATGAGTTTATGTAAGTTTTTTTTCCCCAGACAAAGAATAGCAGTGGGAATATTAGTGTATACATAGCAATAACAGCTGTTAGTCAATAAGTTTATTAGGTGTTCTATTAGAGCCTCACATGATCTATACACGTGGCTGAGTATGTAGTTCTATGTTGAGCTTAATTTCTACTCTATATAATGTAATCTTCGACCTTTAATCAAATCAGATTGCCATAGTGCATTTCTCAGAAATTATATCTCGGTTTTTATCTCTCTGAAGTATACTTTCTGGTAGATCCCAAGGCTAACATAAAAAAGCCCTCATCTGTTCTTTCATGATTTTAAATGGTATTTGTTGCAGAGGGGTGTTTGCTTGCAAGGATACAATAAAACGGGAGGAGAATAAGGAAATGCACAAGCAAACAAGACAAGTGTTCCCAACCATTCGCTGTGTCCATTTTCCTGGTGGGACAATCTTCCCAAGAGGGTTGCCGCTGATTGGCCCAGCAAAATAGAGACAGCATACAAGGCTATTATTAACCAATGTTGATGTCTCTTTTGGTTTTTTATTGTGGTGCTTGGTTCATTAAGGAAATTATCAGTATTTCAATTGGGATTTGTTTTCTTGCCTGAACAAGATTTTGCATCACCATTTAGGTTCTTTTGTTTGGCTTCTTCAGATTCTGATAAAAATGTTGAAATTATCAATCTATTAGCTATATAGAGACACATTGAATGATGATAGAAAGGATCCTCCGATCACTCATGGATGTAACGAGCGCATGTCATATCAACATATTGGTCAACTAATTGCCAGAGCAAAATTTCTATGATTTGAAAACTTACAGATAAATCGATTGTAAAAAAATTTCAGATACTCACAACTTTTTAATGAATACTTCTAAAACAACATTGCTGTTAAAACTAGAAAAAACATGTGGGCTCATTTTATAGAATTTAGAGCCTAACAATTGCACAATCAAAAAACGCACGTAAAATACTTTTTTTGGTCTATAAGTCATTCCAATACATTTGGCAGGTAAAAAAATCTTGATAAATCTCATGAACTGTCTTAAAATTTAATAACTTTCTAACTTTACTTTTATTTCACATAAATTCTACCTTGAAGGCATAAAGTCTACATTCACAATAATAAATAAAGAGAAAATTGTACAATATTCATTTGAAAAATTTAATTTTTATGTGATTTATAAATGGACAAAAAAACTTCTTCCTCTACCTGAGGAGAATAATAGAGAGGCAAAAAGAAAATTCTAGGGGTGCAAAGGTAAGATTTTTTACAAAAACAATTCTGTTTTCATACATAATATAGTCCGTGGGCTTGTACCATAGTCACGCTAACCACCTCTCTTAAATCACCTAAACTTTTTTTATACAAAAAAGTTTAGGTGAGTTGGGTCCTAGGGGCTCACCAGGGTTAGAGCATGTCTCCAGGCTCAAAGAGTGTTTACAACCTTATAGTTAGAGTCAGGAAAATGGGTCGTGCCCATTTAGGCCCTGAATTTATAAGAGTCGGGCCTCAGATTTTTGCCTTAAAAGTGAAAGTGGAATTAAAAGGGTCAGCCTTGTAGAGCCGAGGGCCTAAAAGAGACAGCCCTGAGGGCCACTGACCGGTCTTTTAGGCCCTGTATATTTTTTTTATTTTTTAAAATTATTTATATGTAATATTATTATTGATTTTTTTATATTTTGTTAATGATGTTGCAAATATTTAGTTGATATTCTCTTTTTTAGGATTAAGTTTCATAAGAATATCTTGTATTAATAATCCTAAAAATTAAAAACTTATAAAAAATATTTCTTAATTCATAAATATTCTTACCAATTTTGTATTTTTTGACTTATTTTCTTGTTATTGTTTTATTTATATCTTGTGTTGTTTATTTTATTGACTACTTACTGGGCACGGATCGCGTCAAGTAATAAAGTGATAAGTAAGATCATTCCCTCGAGGATTTGAGTAACAAATTAGTCAAGCAATAGGTTTGATGAATTCAATTAAGTTGAGCCAAAACATGTTGTTGTGTGGAAAAAGAAGTTTCAAAAGATATGTTAGTAAAAAATGAAAATTACTGAACAAAAACTTGATCCTTAGTGATTTCAACAGTTATAATAAATCTAGGATTGTTCATCCCCTTTGTATGTCATAAACTTGATTTATTTCCTCTTCAAGAATCATTCTATGGGATATATGTATGTTACTCTAAGGTTTACAAACGTTTGCTTAAGCTCTCTCAAGTCATAACCAACTTCGTATCTTCTTTTAACATATACAATCTCTTGTTACCGTTAAGAGAAAATAAGCATTAAACACCAACCTCAATATGACAATGCTAGGTTAGTAACTATATCTCTATGTTACTAACAAACCATCCATTTAGCTTCCAAACTTTAAGTCTAATATAATTTTACCAAAGTTCTACAAATAAGTTAACTCTCTCAAGCTTAACTTAGTTGAACGAATCGTCCACAATGATAGCCAGTCACAAACAACAGTGAAAACAGGGTAACATCAACATACATATGCCATTAGATACTTAAACAGAGAAGGAATCAAGTTCAATCCATACAAAGGTTCATAAATAATCCTAGAATGAAAGTTTAGATGCTCATGTTTCGCAAAATAGATACAGAAATACAAAGCATGAACTGCCATATCAGCACAAGAAAGAAGAAAGGGAAAGGAATTAGTATAACCAAAGAAAACCAGCTCAAATCTCTGCAAATCTTCAATCCCCACTTGATTTCCTTTGCTTTATGGTGAACCCAAGCTTAGAGGAGTGTCACAGCCGCCTCTCTAGGTATTTCCCAATCTGGATCCCCGCTTTTAGCCTCTGGTTTCTGCTTTTATACTCCCTGAATGTCAAAACGCATAGCACCTTTATTGGGGGTTGCCCGCAGCCAAGGGATCTGTGGGCTGTGGCCAGTGAGCTTCTGTGCTTTCGTTGGCCATGACCAGTCTTTGTGTTGGCCACGACCAATAACTTACTGACCAATTTTGGGCCGTGGCCAATATGTTTCTGTGCTCCTGTGGGCCGTGGCCAGTGTATGTGTTGGCCGCGGCCAATAACCCTACAATGCCAATTTTTATTCCTCCAAGCTCTGTTCTCATCCCTTTTTATATTTCCTTGGCACGGTTGATGGCTTCAACTTCATTTCACCTTCTTTTCATTGAATTTCGTTTTCTCTGGTCCTGCTATGACCGAATCTTTATCCTTTTAACACAAAGAACTCACAAAATATTACAGTTGAGTAATTATGACAGTTAGTAACATATTTCCCCCACATTTATACTCTTTTTGTGTCAAGCATGTATAGAACACATTTCCTCTACTTTAGCACTCCCAAATGTTCATTAGTACAGCCGAAATGTGGAAGAAATAAGAGGAAATGGACAATTCTGACAAGAATTTCATGAGGTTAACACTTACACTTTTCAAGACATATTTATAAGAAGTGTTTCTAATTTTGTTAAGTCTTCTCATTAATTATTTGTAATTGTGATATGTAGACAGTATTTTACCTTTGATTATGATTTAATGACCGTGTTTGTTTGTTGCATAATGTATATCGTTTACACTCTAATTTTGGCAATATTTATGTGTTAAATTAGGAATTCCATTGTTGTAATTTTTTAATGAAAAAAAATAAAATTTGTTCAATCTTATGAAAATTGCTTTAGGCCCTGCGAGCCGGCCCTGACTCTTATGTTTTCAGGCCGAACTTTGAAAAATAGCAATTTTTCTTACCCCGGGCCTAAAAGGGCTGGCCCTTTTAAGCTCTGGCCCGTCAAAGGCCGGCCCTGATTCCCAGCTCTACTTATAGTTATGAGCCAACCCCTTTACCAACTGGACCAACATTTGTTGATCCCTCTTTAAACACGAGTTTATGGGTTGTGTATGTATGAGTTCCTTTCCCAGATTAAGAATGGCAAAAAAAAAAAAAAAAAAGTATAGCCACAAGGTATGGAAGATGACTCACAATAACTATAATGTGCCATAATAATATTCCTTGTTGGTTCCTCCTCTATGCTTCGTCAGCGGTTGTTGAGTTTGGGTTGTCACAAATGGATGGTTTAGTAATTTTGCAGTAGATAGGCGGTTGGCTGGATCTCTCATAAAACACCTTTAAAGAAATTTTTTACCCTCCCTGGACACATTTTTTGGTATTTCCGGATCTTGATTTTTAAGACAAACTTTAAACATGACCTGATACTGCAGCATGTTTTAATTAGTGAGCAACATGTCTAATTAATAAACAAACAATAGATTCATATAACATACTACCTCCGGTCCTAAATATAAGCAAAGTTGATTTTTTTTGGAGAGATTAAGGAAGCTAAATAAGTTACTTAATCATATCATATATTATGTATCCTTATATTATATATTAATTTATTAGTCAAACTTATTAGTCAAACTAATTAGTTTGAAGAAAAAAATAAAAATAAAAATACTCTAAAGTAATTTAATTCGCTTCCTTAATTTCTAAAAAAAAGTCAACTTTGTCTTATAATTAGGACCAGAGCGAGTATATAATATATCTGCTAATTTTGATATTACTTTGAGAAAAGGACCTCTAAAATTCTCCCTCTCCGTATTTGCCTAATTGCAAGTATAAAACTTTTTTGATATAGAAAAAGCACAAAGGAATCGAAGTGAAGCACGGAAACCTGGATGCAGGGATAAAAGAACATGCCATGCATGAAAGCTTTTGTCATGATATGGATCCACCAGAACAAGAGGTTGCTAAGATAAAACCCAATAGCAAGAATGGGTCATGAGATTAGACCCGAGTGGACAAATACACTCAGCTGCTATAACAAGGAACGATTAAATCTATCTAAAAGCTTTAATCCAATTTCTTGTATAAGTTGTTTAAAGTATTAAGGTATATTAAAATCATAACGTGTAAAAATGTACCGGATCGGAGCAATTAGGCCAAGGACGCATGCCCGTGAACATTTCAATGACAACACAGTCCAAACTCCAAATATCAGCGGCATAGGCTTCACCAGAACTCTTATATGCTTTTTCCGAATAAGTTGTATGAGAGACAAGTTTATTAGTAGACATATATAGCGATGTCCAGATTAGTAAGAAAACAAATATACACCTCTGGAGCTGCATAACGTATAGTTCCCTCCACTGTGTGATTGCCCGCAAATTGAGCCAACTATATCAACACACAAAATCCCAGTTATTCTTGTCCATAAGAGGAACTATCATATCAATTCTAAGGGTATATATTAAAATGACCACAAATAACCAACAATATCATACTCATCTGGTCCTAAATGTAGGACCTAGTTTGAGGGTGAAATTTGGTCTTAAATGTAAGATCATTTTCCATTTTATTGGGCAATCATTATATACAGGAAAGACAAGTGAAACTGTCCCAAATTCAGACCTAATTGTTTAGTCAAAACGCAGTAGCTTTGGTTGGACAATTCTGGTATTATGAAATTTCTTGGCACCAAACTGTCATTTCTAAAATTCAAGCCCTAAACAGCCAATTTTAAATTTAATACAATTTTTAAGTTCAATAATTATGAAAAAATCCTCAAACAACGTATGAAAATATATAAAAAATAGGGATTTTTCAACAAGTTTTAAGTCAAGAATTTAATAACTAAAAGATTCAATTTTTGTAAAATGTCACAAAATGATATCACAGGTTGAAATATAAATGAATCTCTCACTACTTAAATTTCTTATTACTTGAGATTTCTGAGTATATATTCAAACAGAAAAGGAAAAGGAAAAGGAAGTGTGTGGGGAGAGGCTGGGATCTATAGAGAGGGGAAGGCTAAAATGAAATGCAAGATTTGGGAGAGAGGAAGAACACTGAGAAAAATGATAAAGAAAAGTAGGTACAAAGTAATTCACCCTTTTCTCTTATAAAAGAATTATAGGACTTCTTTATGTATGTTTCCCCATCTCTGTGCATATATAGGTATATTCAAAAAAAAAGAAGTCATGACGAATTAAAGTTACAAACTGTTAAAAAGAGAAATAAAAGAGAATGAGATGAAGATAAATTTAAGATATTTCTTATTTTTTTATAAGTCCATTTGTAAGTGACAGAAGAGGATGGTGCTGAATGTGCCATGATTGATAACCGTGACGCGCGGTCTAATCTTTAGCGAACAGTGAAGCAAGAATGGAGGGTTGATGTTCCAGCGAAGATGCCGGCAAGTTTTATCAAAAAATATAAAACACGTTGAATGCGTTGTCTGTCTTGTTCTGTAAAATGAAACACTAGCTTCATATTCATATTGAGGAGATCGTGGCCCCCATTAGTCCTCCCCTCTAACCCTTCCAGTGATAGTTAAAAATAACATATTTATAGGGTCTATTTAATTTATAGAGAACATAGTGGGTATAAAGGCAGCAACTCCCAGATTTAAAAATGTATCAAGTCATCATCATTCATTTCAAAAATCTTGTTTGCCACTACAGGAAAAGAAGTTTGAAAAATTCTTGAAAAGAGTAAATTAGTGTTGATAGCTTTTTTTTTTTTTTTATAAATCTTTCAAACAGTTGGTTCCAACAAATGTTTTATACATTACTTGTTGGACTTTGGGTCCAAGTCCGTCCTTGATGGGCCGGACTATTTGATTAGGAAATAAGTAGCCTAATCAAATAAGAATAAAATCAGCATAAGATGCAAATTTGGGAATATTTAGCAATAATTATAGATTTGTTAAAAGAGGAACAAATCACCATAATTAGGGAATTAATTGAGAGACAATTAATTCTTGTCTTGGAGGGCAAGAAGGAGTGCACACGTTTCCTAATTAATGGCCTCCATAAACCACTATAAATAGAGTGTGCCTCCTCAATTGCAACTTGCCCCGCCATTGAGTTTTCTGGCAATTCCCTTCTCTCCTACCATCTTTCTGGTTCTGGTGATCTGCTGTGCAAATCACAATTAGGCTCTAGTAGTCTAATAATTGTGTGGGCACAAGTATGAAGTATTGGAGCTTTGACCCGGATCCGAACATGGATTCGTCCAGGTACGCCTAATCTCCTTTTAGTTAATAATATTTTTCCTACATTACTCAACTTTAAGAATCACATTCCACTGCTTGTTGCTGACGTTTGTATATGGTAATAATCTGAGGGAGTCAGGGTTAATATGAATTCGGTGCAGCTTAGGTTTCAAATTCCACTAGCCTGAAATCTTTACACGAGGGGTGTCGAGTTCCTTACTCATATAACAGCCATTGTGCGTATGCTTGCAAGTTGCCATGGAATAAATGAAAAAGGAAGCAAAATGAATTGATGAGATGAGAAATACAACTCCCTACAGGAAAATATTAAGTCTTAACTTTTTTTAGTCAGTTTGACAAACGTTAGACACTTAATTTTAATTTGCTTTTACATTTTTAGAATACAAGTTGTTGGATGGTATTTGCTGGACTAGTTAACACTTTCTCAATATTTAAAAAACGTAATTTTAAAAAACTGTCTTCCCTATATTATTTTAAAATTTAAACAGTATCTATTTCATTTAAATTTTTGGCCTCGAAAAGTGTTGTTTTGCCATTTATTGATCGTTGAAGCAAGAAAATGGTGTCACATGGATACAAGTTTGCAACCGGCCACTTCTTAAGTGCAAGCTAAGTCATGAAGTTTAGGGTGCTGAGTGTTATTAAAAATATTTTAAATATAAAATTGCATTAAAAATTACTTTATAGTGTTAAATGCTACGACTAAACAATATTTTATGGACACAATTGCATTAAAAAAATTAGGGATTGTGAGTACTATTAAAATGATTGTTTAAAAGTAAAATTGCATCTTCATCCTACAATTAATACATCAAGTTAAAAGGGATCTAATAAAAAGGTTAAGACAAAACCAACAAAGCCATGCGCATTTGATGGATATGGTTTGGTTCCCTCGTGTTTTGAATTGGGCTATGTGTATGGAAAAGGCTTTATTGGGAAAAGCAAATCTACTTCAGTGATTTTTATATATTGGGAGGATTAGTCTCTAGTTTCTTTTCTATCAAAAAAAAGGATTAGTTTTTAGTTATCAGGATACCATCTGGATTCTTAAAAAAAAAAAAAAAAAGTTGAAATCTCCTAAAAGATTCCCATAGAAAGGGCCCAAAGAAATATTAATTTTCAAAGATGGATAGAATGCAATTTTTGACTGTGTTTTGTTTTTTTCCCTTTGTCAGCAAGTTTGTCTGTGAGGGAACTGGGAACGCAGTTTTCTTTCTACCTGTCTTGCCCACTCAAGGGCACTACTTTAAAATTACGTTTATTAAATTTTAAAGAAGATGGTCGGAAGGTGAGTGGTGGATAGAAAACTAAAAAAACACGTAAGTGGGATCATTTTATATAAGAGTAAAACTGTACTATAAAACCTTCATTATATTTTGTCTTAATTTATTACATAGATACATCTTTTTTATTTTTAAAACATACATTTCAGTCCAATCTGTTAATTTCGATAAGAATATTTTAAAAAATATGTTATTTTAAATTAAATTTTATATTAGAATATATTTATTAATTTACTCTTCATCATACTAAATCCTACATTTTAGCTAAGATTGTTTTGAAGAATTTAAGAGTTTTTGTTTCCTTTTTGTTAATTTTATTTTTTATTATTACTAATAGTTGTTTGTTAAATTTTTCCCTTTTTGAAGCTTAGAGTGCAAAGAGTTTTTGTCTCTTCTAATAATAAGTGCGCTCAAAAAAGACCTATAACGGGCGGCCTTGTGTACTAAACGGGACAGGCTACGCCTACGGGCATACCCTCATGCAGTCCATGCCTGCCCATATATGTGTGTATAATATATATATATATTATATTTAAGTATAATTTAGGCAAAGGAGCCCACATTAATTTAATTATGTGTGTGTGCATATATAACTAAAAATAAATATATTATATTATATATAAGGTGAAGTCAAAGTTGCTTTGGAAGTAGTTTTTTGCGATACAGCATGAAGTCAAGTTGTAGATACCACGGATATCTTGCATCACTTATATGATAGATTCTTTACTTATAATGAAGCATATGGATCTTAGACTAAGTTCGTATTAGAACAAGTGGATAATAATGTTTATTTTGGAAATGTTTTAGTTCTAGAAGTTGAAATTGAAATGTTGTTGTCTTCCATTGATCACGCATTTAAGAAGTTTTTAGCCAATGCAAAGATTATGACTAAGTAGGCTGAGCAGCTTCCAGAGGTGGATGAATATCTTCAAGCTAATTTAATTGAATATTGTGAACGAAAATTTGACCTTTTAGCATAATAGAAAGGGCGTGCTTCCATGTATAAAGATCTAAATTTGATTTCACATTAAGTTGGATTGCCATCTAGTTTGTGAGAAGCTTCAATCCAAAGTCATACATTTGCTTCCTGTCCGCTCCTCTGATCAGCTTGCGGATGTCTTCACTAAACAATTACAGCCAGCTCGCTTTCATGAGCTCATTTCCAAGCTGGGCATGCAAAATATTCATGCTCCAGCTTGTAGGGGGTGTCAAGTGTATAATTGGTTTTATTATAATTTCAATTGTATATTCGGTTTCATTGTAACTACATTCTGTTACACTTTGTTATTATGTAATTATGATAGTTACTTCATACCTCATGTATATAAACACTAGATTATCAATGAATAATACAGAATTCCATTTTATCAAACTATTCCAGTAACATGGTATCTAGAGCCTTCTAAATTCTCTCTCTCTCTCTCTCTCTTTTCAACCTCTCTGACACCTTTCCCTTTTCGTTTCTCTCTCTCTCTCTACTCTCTTTCCCTTTTTCCCTTTTTCGTTTCTTTCCCTTTGTCATCTTCTACTGAGCTTCTCCTTTCCCTTTCAATGGCTACCGACACCATCACCGATCACTCTAGCCCTTTCTACATAGATCCGAATGAGAATCCCACCCTCATCCTTGTTGCTCCGCCGCTAGATGGTTCTAACTACCATCCTGGATGCGGGCCATGAAAATGGCACTCCTATCAAAGAACAAGCTGAAATTTGTTGACGGCACCATTCCTCCTCTGCTGGTCATCGATCCTCTGTTTCCGGCATAGGAACGCTACAATAACCTTGTCCAAGGTTGGCTTACTAAGTCCCTCTCTCTTACCATTGCGAAGAGCATCCTCTGGTTCGATCGGGCGTTTGAGATCTGGATCGATCTTTATGCACGTTACTGGTAAGTATTGTCGATCTTCAGGAAGAGATCTACAATCTCAAGCAAGGTCATCTGAGTGTAAGTGACTATTACACTCATTTAAAAATTCTTTGGGATGGGTTAACAAGCATTCATCCTCTGAAGTCCTGTAATTGTGGTTCCACTATGTTGCTCTTCATCGTCATGAAAAGGATTATGTCATTCGGTTTTTAAAAGGACTCAATGATCAATTTACTTCAGTCAAATCTCAGATAATGTTGCTTGATCCCTTGCCTCCGATTACTCGGGTTTTTTCCTTGGTTCTTCAACAAGAACGGGAACTTCGTCCTCCTTCTGAGCCAAAACTTGTGCTCACCGCTGCAACACATCATTCTGGTTCTAGTTCTGGTTTTGGTTCTCGTCAATCCACTTCGAAGCAATGTACGTTTTGTAGCAAGCCTCGTCACACGGAGGCCACTTGTTATTGCAAGCACGGATTCCCACCGGGCTTCAAGTTTCATTCCTCTGGCTCTTCTTCTTGGTAAATCATGTGAACACTCAAGATTTTGGTAATGCTCAATTTCAATCTCCTGCATCGGTCTCTCCCAATCCTTCACCGGCCTCTATTTTGCCTCAATTGTTTAAAATCAATACCAGAGACTCATTACTCTTCTGAGTTCTCCTCCAACCTCCACACCCTCCATTAACCATTTGTCCACTGTCCCTCCTGCTACAGGTAATTGTAATTCTATTTCTTCTAATTGTTCTACCACCTGGATCATTGATTCAGGAGCGACGGACCATGTCTTCTCATCTTTGGCTTTGTTTTCTTCATATCACTCTATGTCTCCACTTTCTGTAAGTCTTCCTACAGGTTCTACTGTCGTCGCTTGTGTTTCTTGCACAGTTGATATTTCTCCTTCTCTTTCCTTGCATAATGTGCTTTATCTGCCCAATTTCTCTTTTAAGATAATGTCTGTCTCTTGCTTGACTGCCTCTTTTCATTGCTCACTAACTTTTTCTTGTGCTTTATTTGCAGATGATTAGTTTAGCTAAACTCATTGGAGGGCTATATATTCTGAATGCAGATATGCCTCGCCTTTCACCTCAAATACATACTACTCATACTTCCCTTGTATCACCTTTCACTTTATGGCATCATCACCTAGGTTACATTTCTGATTCCACTTTTATGATTTTACATAAGCAAATACTAGATATTACTTGTACACCTCATTCCCTTTCCCGTGATACTTGTCATTTTGCTAAGCAAAAACGAATTTCATTTCCTGTAAGCACAACTTCCAGCAATAAAATTTTTGAATTGATTCATGTTGACATTTGGGGTCCGTTTTCTCTGCCTTCTATTCAAGGCCATCGTTACTTTTTAACTATAGTAGATGATTTCTCTCGGTTTACTTGGATTTTTCTGTTGCATAACAAATCTAAAGCACGCCTTCAACTAAAGAATTTTATTGCCCTTATTGAAACTCAATTTTCCACTTCTTTAAAGGCCTTTCATTCTGACAATGGTATTAAATTCTCCATGCCTGATTTTTATGCTTCTAAGGGTATTATTCACCAAACCTCTTGTGTTGAGACTCCTCAACAAAATGGATTGGTTGAAAGAAAATACGAACACATTTTGAATGTTGCAAGGGCTTTACTTTTTCAATCTCACATTCCCCTTCCATATTGGTCTTTTGCTGTTTTACATGCTACTTATATCATTAATCGTTTACCCTCTCCAATTATTCAGAATCTCACACCTTTTGAAAAGTTATATACTGTTGCACCTTCTTATTCTCATTTAAAAGTCTTTGGTTCTCTATGCTTTGCATCTACTATATCACGCAACTTATCCAAATTTGATTCTCGTGCTAGAAAATGTGTTTTCTTAGGCATACCCTCTGGTTCTAAAGCTTACATATTGCTGGATTTAGTCTCACATTAAATCTTTCTTTCTCGTGATGTTTTCTTCTATGAACTTGTTTTTCCCTTTAGCACAGACAGTATCACTTCTCCTCTACTTACTACCCCTGGCCCTTCTATTCAATATTTTCCCTCTTTTCTTGATGATGACCATCTACCTTCATCTTTACCCACTCCCAATTCCATTCCTCCCTCATCACCTCCACCTTCTGACCTCTCTTCTACTCACCCTTCCCTTGCACCTTTACCTCGTCGTTCTTCTCGGCCCCATCACCCACCTTCATATCTACAGGATTTTCATTGTGCCCTCATCTCTAACACTGACCACTTATCGGCTACGGTTCTTCCTTGGTATCCCCTTTCTTCAGTTCTATCTTATTCTTCTCTTTTTCCATCTTATAAGCAATTTATTTCTGCTGTTACCTCTAATCCTGATCCTAAGACATATCACCAAGCTGTTAAACACTTTATTTGGAGAGATGCCATGACTGCAGAAATAAATGCTCTTGAGCAAAATCAAACTTGGGTACTCACTTCTTTACCTCCAGGTAAGAGAACTATTGGTTGCAAATGGGTATACCGTACTAAGTTTAAGGCTAATGGTGAGATAGAACGACATAAAGTGAGGTTAGTTGCTAAGGGTTACACCCAAACTGAAGGCATTGATTATTTTGACACATTTTCTCCGATTGCTAAGATGACTACTCTTCGTTTATTACTATCAATTGCAGCTGCTAAGAATTGGTTTTTACATCAATTAGATGTTAATAATGCCTTTTTATATGGGGATTTACATGAGGAAGTTTACATGGATCTTCCTACCGGTTTTTCTCCCTCTCAACCAAATCTTGTTTATAAACTCACAAAATCGCTTTATGGTCTCAAGCAAGCTAGTAGATAGTGGTACTCAAAGCTTTCTGCTACTCTTTTGTCTTATGGTTATCATTAGTCAACCTCTGATCACTCCTTGTTCTTCAAGGATACATCCTCTTCCTTTACTATTATTTTGGTCTATGTTGATGATGTGGTTTTGGCTGGTAACAATCTGTTTGAGATAAATTTTGTCAAGCAGCAATTACACAATGCTTTTACGATTAAGGATCTTGGTGACTTGTGTTACTTTCTTGGTTTAGAACTTGCCAGGTATAAAGAAGGAATTTTTCTATCTCAGCGGAAGTTTGCCCTTGAGCTCCCTTAAGGACATAGATATTTAGCTTGTAAACCTGCATCCTCTCCTATGGACCCTCACCTCAAACTATCACAGCATCAAGGTAAACCTCTTTCCAATCCTCAGGTCTATCACACACTTATAGGCCGATTGCAGTATCTTACAACCACATGGCCTGACTTAAGTTTTGCCACTCAACAACTTGTTAGAACCGGCTGACACCCAAGAGGGGGGGTGAATTGGGTGTAAGATAAAAACTTAAGAACTTTGAAATTCTTTTCGCATCTTAGAGGAAGCAATAAATATGAAAGTAATGAATCATAAATCACAGTTAGATATTTAAATGATATATGCTGGAAGTATAAGAGCTTAGGGAAGAGAATATGCAAACTGTGATTTATCCTGGTTCGGCCCAATCCACGATGACCTACGTCTAGTCCCCAGGCTCCTCCTGAGATTTTCAAATCCACTATTTTCTTGTTTAATCCAGGCACAAGAAAAGCCTTTACAAAGTTCTCATCAAGATACTCCTCCTTACAACAAGTCTTACGAGCAGAGCAATCCCGAAGACCTTTCCTTCCAGCTTACCTATGCAAGTCTAACGAGCAGCAACGTTCTCTGCTGCTTACACCACTGTAAGTCTTACGAGCAGCAACGTTCTCTACTGCTTGCACCTTGTAAGTCTTACGAGTAGAAAGTCTTACCAGTGATTCTCTCTACAGCTTCCCGTAAGGAAATCAACCCACTCAAGGTCCCTCTACCTTGAGATCAATTTCAGAAATACAATTGAAAGTGTTTATAAACTCTCTCACAGAGTGGATATGATGAACACTGAAGTATAATACAAAAACTCTCTTTCTTAAATGTAAATGATATAGAAAGTAGAGAAACAGAGAGTATGTGCGATGGGCAATGATGTCAGGATGTTGGCATTTAGACGATGCATGCACTGGGTCACTCTTCTGTTTTGGATGATCTTCTATTTATAGTTGATGAGGATATGACCGTTTGAGAATTTCAACATAACCGTTAGAATCTCATTGCTTCATTTGACCGTTCTTCATATTTGAAAAACTAGCCGTTGTGAACGTTGATGCTCTGCTTTCGTAAATTCACCTTTTGACTCTTTACATCATATCTTCATTGTATTCCTGGAGTAATACATTAAACACTAATATAATGAAGTATTAGAGTGATTAGAAACAATAAGAATGAGTTATATGATCATTCCATTGATTTCCAGAATCTTCGGGACACTGTTCTGTTTTTCTGGGAAGCATTACTCGAGTGCTTACTCGAGTAAACATCAAGTTTCTTCATAGGTTACTCGAGTGGCTACTCGAGTGACCTTCCATTTTCTACATAGCTTACTCGGGTAGTAACTTGAAGTTCTCTTCTAAATAATTCTGCGTACCCGGGTAGTAACTTGAAGTTCGACTTGAGGTTTGGGTAGTAACTTGAAGTTCAACTTGAAGTTTGGGTAGTAACTTGAAGTTCGACTTGAAGTTTGGGTAGTAACTTGAAGTCCGACTTGAGGTTCAAGTAGTAACTTGAAGTCTGACTTGAGGTTTGAGTAGTAACTTGAAGTTTGACTTGAAGTTCTGGTAGTAACTTGAAGTTCGACTTGAAGTTCTCTTCTAGTTTTTGTCTCTTTACTCGAGTACAGACTCGAGTAAATGTTGCAGTGGTACAAAATGCCGAGAGCTCCATAATTTCAGAAACAAAGTTACTCGAGTAGCTCCTCGAGTAACATTGGCAGGCCGAGAGCAACTGGAAGTTTTCTATGTGATTACTCGAGTACCTACTCGAGTAATGTTGGCAGGCCGAGAGCAACTAGAAATTTTCTATCTGATTACTCGAGTACCTACTCGAGTAAAGTCTTTTGTTATCAACCAGTTACTCGAGTAGTGCCTTCAAGTGAATTCTTGATTTTGACTCGAAACATGGCAAATTATATATCATCGGAAAGCCCTCATTATCTACATTCCAATGCAACAAGAATCAACTCCAAACTCGTTGTGTACAGAAAGTTATGATCCAAAGAGTATCTACTGTTCTTAGACAATCCTGAAATCACGAGCAGCAAATTCTAGAAGTCATATCTCTTAGGATATAGCTTCAAATGTGACAAATTATATATCCATGGAAAGCTCTTTGAGTCTTCGTTTATATGGCACCGGTTTTGTCTCAATACGATATGTATTTTGAGAGTTATGTCCAAAATACCAAAACTGTCCTGGAATATGACGCTGATTCATGTGTCAACTTTCGAGGCTTATATCTCTCTCATCTGACCTCCTTTGAATGTGATCGTGGTGTCAAAAGTTCGTGTTGGAAGTCTAGTTTCCAATGCCACCAGTTTCAGTTCGATCCGACATGTGGTTGGAGAGATATCATCAAAATACCAAACCTCTGTCCTGCCGCGAGAAAACAGAGTCCATTTACTTCAAGTGCCGCCTCGAGTAATTCATCAAATAACCCGGCAGATTACTCGAGTAAGGCCTCGAGTAAACACCTCCAAAATCAGAAAATGCCATATTACTCGAGTGATTACTCGGGTAATCATCCCCAAAGGTACCATAGCTTCCGTATACATCATTTTAGCTTCGTATTGACCCATTCTAACTTCCGTATGATCATAGAAACCTCCGGTATCACTTCTAGGAGCTTGAATCTTGATATTCTCATGTGATCTTGCAAGTTCTTCTTTCTTTAATCTCTTTCTTCTTGTTTTTCCTCTTGATGATCATTCTTCATAACCCAATTTCAATCTTCTTGATGAATATCTTCAATCTTCATCTTTCTTTCTTCTTTCTTCAATTCCTTGCCTCTTGATTTTCTTCTTGATGATTATTCTCCATTTATGAGGCATTATAATATCAACCCACAATGATGTCTATGACTAATCTACAAGATATACAACATTAAATATGGTAGTTAGTCAATGTGGAAGATAAGTATATTATACAAACTTTTTGCTCATATTTGACATCTATATTTGACATCATCAAAACTATTCATATCTAACACAACTAAGTCAGTTTATGTTCGGTCCTAGAGACACTCACTTACAGGCTGCACACAGAATTTTACGGTATCTTAAATCATCTCCAGGTGCTGGTATATTTCTCTCCTCTAAATCTGATCTTAAGTTGCATTGTTTCAACGATTCAGATTGGGCTGGTTGCATAGATTCTAGGAGATCTGTGACTGGTTTTGCTATTTTCCTTGGTTCATCCTTGATTTCTTGGAAGGCAAAGAAACAGGCCACTGTTTCCAAATCTTCTTCAGAAGAAGAATATAGATCCTTAGGTGCCACTACTTGTGAAGTTCAATGGCTCATTTACCTATTGAATGATTTTAATATTTCTCATCTTGATCCAGCCCTTATCTACTGTGATAATCGCTTTGCAATTCGGATTGTTGCCAATCCTATGTTTCATGAGTGTACTAAACACATTGAGTTGGATTGCCATCTAGTTCGTGAGAAGCTTCAATCCAAAGTCATACATTTGCTTCCTGTCCGTTCCTCTAATCAGCTTATGGATGTCTTCACTAAACCATTACAGCCAGCTCACTTTCATGAGCTCATTTCCAAGCTGGGCATGCAAAATATTCATGCTCCCGCTTGTGGGGGGTGTAAAGTGTATAATTAGTTTTATCATAATTTCAATTGTATATTCAGTTTCATTGTAACTATATTCTGTTACACTTTATTATTATGTAATTATGATAGTTACTTCATACCTCATGTATATAAATACTAGATTATCAATGAATAATATAGAATTCCATTTTCCCAAACTATTCCAGTAACATTTGGGAAAATCTTCCATATCAACTGAATGCCATTCTTCCCAAGAGATCTTATTGAAAATCTACGATATTCAAGAGATGGAAATGGAATAAGTGACGCACAATCATCTTCCTTGAAAAACTCAGAACCGACAACCACCACACTTTGTAATCTTTGAATAGTTAAGTCCCTCAGAGCAGGTAGTTGCCCTACGGCAGGAAATCTCCAACAGTTTTGGCAGTTAATTAGCCTCAACTCAGTCAAGTTGTAGTAAGATCGACTTCCTAACCAAGTTGGAAATGTTGTGCCCTTATACCCTGCAACTTTCAAATCTCTTTCCCAAGGTTGAAGCTTGTTCACAATCTCTCTTTGTGTCTATCAAAATAGAAATAAATACTAAGAAATAAGATTAAGAGAGTAAAAATAACATAAACATCTTAAACATGTTAAAAATATATAATAAAACTAAAGTTGTGATGGCCACAATTGTATCAACATTAATAGTAATTTTTCATTATATTTATCCTCCAAACTTGGCGCACCGCTATACCAAGGAAAAAGTGCAAAGAGAACATATACAAAGTAAATTCACCTTTTCCCTTGTTAAAAAATCACCGAACTTACTCTATGTTTTCCTTTCGCTTTTTATTACAAGTATAGTCTTTTTTAGTTCTTTCAAAAATGAGTATACAAATATAAAGAAATAAGTCGATGATGAATTAAAGTTACAAGCTGTAATTAAAAATGAGAATATCAATGGCAACATACAAAAACGGGGAAGGAAAGAAAATACCTCGATAACGCAACTATATCTCATGCTCACTTATCCACTGACTATATGTGTTTTTTATGTTCTGTTGACTCTATTTGTGAACCTAGAAGCTGTGCAGAAGCTGTTAAGGATGTGAAATGGGTAAAAGCTATGCAAGCCGAGATGGCGGCCTTGGTGGCTAATCAAACATGGGATATAGTGCCACTTCCCAATAGTAAGAAAGCAATTGGTTGTAGATGGATGTATAAGGTAAAATACAAGTCTGATAATTCCATAGATAAATACAAGGCACGTCTTGTAGCTAAAGGACATAATTGATTGAACCATATTTTTACATGATTTTTCATGATTTATTTGGGATTTAAATGCATTTTTATGAAGCATTATTGCATGATTAAGCATGAATTTTGATTAGGAACAATTGTTTTGAATTAATGGTAATTAGGGGCAAAATGATCAAAATTATTAATTATTTTGTATAATTGTTTCTTGAACTTTTGATGCTACTTGTGCTTAATTTTGTATTATAGGTGTTTTGGAAGAAATTTTGAGATTTTGAAAAAAATGCAATTGGGTCAAATTAATATTTTTGAGGAATGGGGAAAATTATATGAAATGCCCAGAATTTTTGAAAATTTCCAATATGTGAGAGAGAGGGCCAGAAAATAAAATTATATAAAAAACCCCAAGGTTTTAAAAATTGAGTTCGGACCTATAGAAATTTCAAATAGTTATATGGAAGTCCCTCAACCAAGCTTTTAATATTTTCAGATTGGTCCCTGGTCAAAACTTGCGTTTTGACCAGGAAACAATTAGGTCCATCACAGACCCGACAACAGCTGTGAGACCCGACACTAAAAACAGAGAGCTGAGAGTTCTTATACATAGTTGGAGGCGCAGCGTGAGTGGATGAGAATCATCGTATCACCTGGGGGGATCGCATCATCACATTCATCTTCTTCCCTCGCCGGCGGCCAATGCTTGACTGTCACCATAGTTCTTTGCCGCCGGCGAGACAGATTCGAGACTGAAAAAAAAAACCAGAACAGAGACGCAGCTGGTGAGGAGGAGAGAAGCGGAGGGAACGAGACGGACTCTTACCAGCACCGTCGATGACTTTCTTCACACCACCTCCTCCATCTTCTCCCTCCGCTGTTCCATTCTTCAACATCGCCTCTTGATCTTCATTCTTTTCCAACACCACCGTCGCCTTCCATTTCACACGCCAGTGAGCTCTAACTTGCACCAGACCACTAGCGACCTTCCAGATCATTTCTGGCCTCTTCCTGCAACTTTCCAGAAAAGTTCTGTAACTTCCAGTGACAGGTTTGAGTTTTCCGGCGAAGTTTAGCATTTTCCAGCAAGAATTTTCCAGATTCCGGTGATCAAATTCCAGATTCCTGCGGGTGTTCAAATTCTGAGCTATGATTATTTTAAAGTATGAGAGGCTGAATTGCTACGTCTTGGTAGTGGGGATTTGTGCTTGAGCTTAATGGACTACAAAGGAGAGTTTTGCTATCATTCCATTAATCTAGAATTATATATATTTAGATTGCCTAGTTTTAGGAATTTTCATATATGTGATTCTGGAATTGGGATTAATGTTAATTGTCTCTTTTGGTTTGATAATTGTAGTTGAGATTGAATTTTGCAATGTGAAGATTATATATGTTTGAATTTCTTTGTGGTTGCAATGAGATTATGTTAATTAGCGTGTTATTGTCTAGTTAATGTGGTTTATTTGTATCCTTGAGGGGCTGTTTAGCACTCAAATTCAAGAAGACTCATGTTGCATTATTCCAATTTTAATTGCACATTAAGTGGTTTTTAACAATATCTCAAGAGGTAGTAGTTAGCTATGTTTGTAGGAGCTACTATTAATTGGGAATATTGGACTCAAGTGTTATCTTGAGGTTGTTCTTAAGACTTAATGAATTCTTAACTCCCATAATCTTTTTGAGAAAGGATTGTTATTTCTTCATTACCAAGTATAGAGGTACTGTACCTAGTACTAACTTCGCCAGAGTAATCCTACCAGCCATAGATAGACAGTTTGCTTTCCAAGATGATAGTTTATTTCTTACCCGATCAATCACATATTGAAAGGTCTGTTGGGTGTTCCTACTCCTTGTTAATGGAAATCCCAAATATTTCCCAATTTCCCCTGAAATATTCATACCAATAATACGTTGAATTCTGTTTTTCAAATCAGTTGGAACTTTTAAAGAGAAAAAGATTGATGATTTCTCCTTGCTAACTTTTTGTCCCGCAGCCCCGCAAAACTGAGATAGACAATTTATCATACATTCAACTTGAGCCTCATTTGCTTCGCCAAAAAGTAGCAAATCATCTGCAAACATTAAATGAGATATTGCAGGCCCATTCTGAGAGACATAAATAGGTTTCCAGCATCCTGAGTTAACAGCATCACTGATTACATGTGACAACCTATCCATACAGAGCACGAATAAATAAGGTGAGATCGGATCTCCTTGCCTGAGACCTCTATTCGGATTAAAAAACTCTGTTTGGGACCCATTCCAGAGGACATTGTAAGAAGTCGAGGTGATGCAATGCATAATTAGTTTAAATAATGATTCTGTCATCCCTGCATCAATTAGTACCTGTTGTAGAAAGCTTCACTTGACTCGATCATATGCCTTTTCTAAGTCTATTTTCAAAGCCATGAAACCTTTCCTTCCTCTTGCTTTGTTCATAATATGCATGATTTCCTGCCCCACTATTATATTATCTTGAATATGTCTTCCAGGAATAAAGCTTGCTTGAAAAGGTGATATTAAGTCATCTATCACATTCTTCAATCTTGTAGTGATAATTTTCGCTACACACTTGTAATGAACTGTGCATAGAGAAATTGGTCTAAAATGTTCCACCCGAGTAGGATTGTCTCTTTTTGGGATAAGAGTTATTAAGGTCTTATTGGCCTCCTCAAGAGTAGTTGAACCATCAAAAACAGATTTAACAAATCTGACAAATGACCCTTTCACCGTTGACCAGTTAGTTTGGAAGAAAACTAGGGAAAATCCATCAAAACCAGGTGCTTTATATGGTCCCATAGCAAAAATAGCTTCCCTGATTTCCTCTTATGTAGGAACATAGCTTAATGAGGACAATCTATTTCCTTCAATATGTGGGAAATTGGACCTAGTATGTAAGTTGTTTTCATCTGTGGGAATAGATTGAAAGAGATTCCTGTAAAAGCCAATAACAAGATTCTTCAATTCCTCCTCCTCATCCACCCAATCACCATTATTATTTTGCAAAGTCACTACTCTATTCCTTCGTCTTCGTATACTGGTTTTAATGTGGTAGTATCTAGTGTTCCTGTCTCCCTTAGATATCTAATCAGCTCTGGATTTTTGAAACCACTTGATTTCCTCAAGTTTCATCACTTCCTCTAATTCCTGCTGAACAGCTAGTTCCAAATTGCATAGGTACTTGGAATAAGGATAAGCAATAGAATTTTTTATTCCTCTAAGGCGAGCTAGTAGATTCCTCTTTTTCCTTTCAACATGACCAAACACATCAACATTCCATTTCTTGAGTGCTTCTTTAATAGTACTAAGATTACCTGGAAATCAATGGATTCAACCTAATTTTCTCCCAGGAACTCCTTAAAATTCTCATGAGCTAGCCACATCGCCTCGAAACGAAAGGGACGATTATGACTATTAATAGGCGAAAGAGCATTTATTGATAGTAAAACAAGATTATGATCTGAAAATTTAACTCGCGGTAGTACCTTGAGATAGCATTGGGGTAAAGAATTGAGTAATTTTGAATTTCCTAAAGCTCTTTCCAACCGTTCAAAGAGCCTTGAATATCCTGCTACACAAGGGCCTCTCCAGGTAAATTTAGGTCCTACAGCTCCCAGATCAGATAGGCCGCACTCCATGACTCTGTCATGGAACCAGGAGATCCGACTATTAACGCTACCAACTCCTCCAATTCTTTCTAACGCTGTCAGTATGTCATTGAAGTCACCGATAACTAGCCATGGACTTGTCATTCCCAGTGATATTTCTTTTAGCTTCGCCCATAGTACACTTCGAAAATTGGAATAGGGAATTGCATATAAGGCCGTTAATCTAAACTCTGGAGAACCTTCAATAGCACACTTTAAATCCAGAAACTACCTATTTTCTTCCACCACTGAGATCTGAATAAGTTCACTTCTCCATACTGCCACGATACCTCCTGAGCGTCCGACACTTGGTACCATTTTAAAACTATCATAGCCTAATGTAAGTAATGAACGGAGCTTCCTTTCATCTGAACATCTAGTCTCAGCCAAAACAATCAAACTGGGCTTAGGTCCACTCATAACCACTTTAATATTGCGTAGGAGGCCCTTTCCACAAGAGCCTCTTGTATTCCAGTATAATATCTTATCCATAAAAAACCAAAAATGATTAGTTTTCTAAAACACACTGGACACTAGAATTGGGTCTCTGGGACCATAAACCCAAGGCTATGATTACCCATTAGCTCCGACTCAAGTTGTGGGCTTGTGTCTCTTAGCCCCTATCCATGCACTCAAGGTCCACCTCCTTTTGCACCGTCTCACCCGGATCTACAGGCATATAGACTTCTCCCACATCGTCCTCTGCGATTCCTTGGCATTCATCCATTTGGTCCCCACTTACGTGCAATCCCTCCACTTGCTTACTTCCCTCCTCTTGTCCACCATTCATCTCTCCCATAGTAATTCTCAGTACTGTGTTCTCTTTTTTGTTTGCCACGCACAATTGATTTTCCTTATGACTGTCCCCTTCAGTTATTCCCTCAAAACTCCCCTTCTCCGTTATCTTGAGGATCTCGCCACTCTTCATCTTGTTTCTCATATCTCATGGGCGTTTCTCATATCTTTTCCTCAAGCCTTTTTCCTTCAATTTCTCTTTTAGTACGTTACTGACCACTCTGTCCATGAGCACTGCATTCCTTTCCTCTTTTTGTGCCTCTACCATGCTCTCAGCTTGTTTTTTCTGATCCCCCTTTTTCCTCCTCTCTTTAATGGGTCGTACATGCTTAGTGGTTTGCGCTTGAGGCTGCCATGAAATGTTTTGTGATACTACAATTGCCTGTACCTCATCCGTACTAGTGCCATCTTTCCATTGCTCCTCTTCCTCCACCAAAACGTCGTACCGAGATCCTCAACTAACCTGTCGTGAAGATTCTCCTCGGAAATCTTTATTCTTCCTTTGCCATCTATTTTTCTGGACCACTCTCCATTGATCACGGTGGTCGTCTGGTGCACCATTTCTCACATCATTCATCCTTGTGTCCTGCGTTCCTCCCCCCTCGGTTTCCCCCTGTCCCTTCCTTTCGATTTCTTTGTTCTTTCGGGAACATGTTTCCATTGTATGGCCATATATGCCGCAATTTGTGCACAGCTTATGAAGCCCTTCATATTCCAGAAAATGCTCCTCTCCGTCCAACTTAAACCTAGCCATAAGTTGCTTACTGAGATCTACAAGCACGCAAATACAGGCATAATGACCCCTCAACTGACATGAAGTGTTAAAATCAACTTTAATAGTTTCACCAATTCTATTACCGATGTATGTGAGAGCCTCTCGATCATAATATTCAAGTGATACCTTCGGTAATCTTACCCATACTGCGACTTTATCAATGGTAGCCCTTGCTGGTATGAATCTTGGCTCCCAAGGTCTCACTGTGAGGTAGTGATCATATATCATCCATGGTCCTCCTGTTAAGGCATTGAAATAGTCTTCTCTATTCGTGAGTTTAACCACATAGAAACCAAAGCCTATGTTGATGAGGCTGATTTCACCTCGCTTTGCCCACATAGTCTGCAACCTGGACAGAAGAGCTTTGTATCCAATGCTTTTATCAACAGTTTCACTATCACAACTTTGCACCAAGCTCTATACATCTTTTTCCTCATCCTCCCAGAGAAGACAAACATTGGAAAATTCCTATCCAGTTCTTCAATGGTTTTACAAACAGGCTCATCTTGGTTTTCCTCCATAATTTTGTCTGATAGATCATCATCAGAGAGATCATTCTCTTCTTCCTCAGTCTCTTCGTTTGACTCTGTGCCTCTGTTGTTGATGCCCTTTAACTTCTCTGCAAAAGAAGGTCCATCCTTGTTATAAGCTGTGCCTTTCGAGCCTAACTTTGGCCAGGAGTCTTGCAGAAGGGACGCACTATCACTGGCATTCCCATTCTTGATCTTTTTAGAAATTAAACATTATTTTCTTTTCTCATCTAAACTCATGGCACACTACGGACCTCCTTCACATATTCATGACGGAAAAGCCCAACACAAAAGAAAAAGCCCAATAGAAAGAATGGGTCATGAGATTAGACTCGAGTACGTCGCTGGCACTTAGCTGCCAAGGAACAACGACGTAGTGAACAGAAAAGGTAGTTAATTTTTCACTGCTCATACATAGATGTCACTTGAAATTAAATGTCTTTTTCCTTCATATATGGCATTATTTTCCTTGTATTTTATTGGCAGACACTGAATATAGTGGATGAGCATTCAGACAAATTGAATGTTGCAGCACTTGCGGCTGGTTCCAACATTGCTCATCTAGTTGAACAGGTAAATAAAAGTGATGCAACTTTCTGATGCTTCTTTGTTTCTCTATATCAGACCATCATTAAATATGAATTTCATTACTAGAATTCACTTTGATGATTCATTAACTCATGGTTACCACATTAGTCGTGCAGGAAATGGTCTATTGTCAACTTTCAAAAGAGAGGTTCAGTGGCATTGTTCTTCATAAATAGGTAGTACATGAAGATAAATATTGGATAATTAGAAAGACAAGACTTAAACTTTCAAAACAAATATGCTTAATATGGTTATAATTTTGAATGAGTTCAAGACCATTTATCACCTTTTCCTTTGGGCTGGATACATGTCAGTGCTCCTTTTTACTTTTATTTGTAGAATTCACAATCTTGTTGAGTTGCCATGATATTTAATTATGTTGAAGGGGGGGTGGGTGGGTGGTTTATCTGTTGGAGGGGTGAGAATAATTTGTTACAAACTTGGCTGAATTGCCCATGCATGCTACTTTCCTGGTATTACAATTTTATCCTTCATACTATAAAAACCCATTTTTTAGTTGCTTTTCGAGGACGCTGCGTTTTCCATCAAAGTTGAGTGCTTCGATTTTTTTTTTTTTTTTTTGCCTACACATTACTCATCTCGGTTGAATAACACAGCATTCAAGTGAAAAAATTCTAAGATACTCGTCATATTAGATCATTTCTAAAATTTAGATGAATTAACTCATCAAATTTATGTGAATGTAGAAAACGCATGTATAAACAGATTTGAGCTTCAAACATTGTTGATTTCTAAGATTCAGATGAATTGACCATTCAAATTTCAACATCTCACATAGAAAAATAATCCTATTGAATATTAGGTGAAATAATTTGGATCCCCTGAATTAAAGTAGAACAAGATTTGGAAGAGAGTGGCTGATCCTAAATTTACCCGAAGAGCACCATGCAGTGTTTAGAGACTCAGAAAGCATTGTAGCACGTTTTATACTATTCAAAAATAGTTTCGGAGCCCTTTTTTAGTGCCGTATATTGATTATGGCGACGAAAAAATCTGGCTTCAGATAGTGTGGATTGGTGACACCATTATTTTGTCATCAATAGGCACAGGAGTGGGAGGTGTACGTATAACTATCAAGATAAGAGAACAATTGTTACTATATATGTTTGGGTAACTGTGAAATTATGAATTTAGAAATCTTTTTCCGAAAGCTAAAATAAAGTTTCTTTGACACCTTTATTTTGCAAATCGGAAAAACTATTGTACAAAAGCAATTATCATAATTTGTGAGTTTGATACAAATGAAATGAGAATATGAGATGGAGTTGGAGGATATAGATGTGAAGGAACAAGAGCAGGTGTAGTACTAGCTATTAGCCTGAGAGGAAAGAGGGAGTTGAGTTTACCGATGATTGATGAAGTGGAGGAGGACATTTTTGGAAATGCGATTTATAGATGGTGGTTCTAATACCTTAATAAGGTATAGAGACCTAAATAGAGGGGGGAAAATTAAGGTGCAAATATACTCTTAGTCTTTTCTTTAATGTGCACTTGGCATCCTAATTTTTTTTTTTTATGCAACAAACACACGTGAAGTTTTTAAAAGGTTGCAAAAACATCATGGCCATTAATTCTTCCCACGACTTAGAGGGCCTGATAAAAAAAGAGAGTAAATATAGAAATATACCTATAAACTTTTTCTAAATATGCACCTAACATGATAAGCGAACATTAGGTGCAAAAATACTTGTGATCATTCAAAAAGGCCCTTAAGTGCTACAACCGTTTGATGCATCAACATTGACCATCTGTTCATTTCAACTTTGACACTCTTCACCAACGTTGACATGGCACTTTTACAACATTATGAATGAAATAAGAACATTTTTACACCTTAATCCTTTTTATAATGTACGAGTTTTTAGATAGGAAAAAAATAAGAATGTGATGAGAAATAATAATCATTGAGGCTTTATATAAAATAACATTTTTTGCCATCTGTATAAAATAAAACACACGCACATTATTGAAGTCTGAAGAGGAATAATAAAACATATATAAAGTAACTTTTGTGCATCATTATTTTTTATGACAAAAAGTATGGAATAAGCTGCAATGCCATATAGGTGCATACATATCAAACGTATATATATGCCCGATCATCATTGGAATTTTCAACAAATGTATAATTTTTAACATTTAATCCTTCCAGTCTTTTTTTACAAGGGTCTTTTAAAATGTTTGTTTGATTCCTAATATAAAATCATGCTTCCAAAAATGTCTGAATCATTAACATTTTTTAACCAAAATTCCCTATATCTGGAAAAAGGGTGAAAATACTTTAGTTTAATAAACTTTATTAAGTAAAAGTAATTTTGAAAAATAAAATAAAATTTAAAACGTCTCTAATGAGGTCAACTAATTGCAATTAAACTTTTTAATGCATGTTAATTAGTTGGTTGATAGACCTTTATACAAAAGAGACAAGGGAGTAGATAATGGAAGTGACGAGGAATGATTAGAGAAATTTCCATGGATCATATATGAGAAAAAAGACAAAAGATGAAATTGAAAAGAAAGGTATTGATAATACAGAAAACAGGGGGGTATTCATGAAAATGGAAGGTATTAAAGTGGCGTGTGGAGTTGGTGAATCCATGAATGTATATTGATGGAGTCTAATTCAATTACTTTGGAAGAAGACTCACCAATCATTCACACACACCTTCCCATATACATTAATTTAGATACAAATCTAAATTAAAGTTGAAGAAATACTTTTCAGGTATTATCTTTATGATTTGCGTATAGCCATGAACATATTATTGACCAGTCTAAAACTATATAGCATTGTCAATTTTTCATATGCATACACAAATTTACTGTCTCATAGGACAAAAATTATTTCTTTCAAAATTAAATTATTCTATATAGATACATACTGGTTACGTCCAACATAAACAATTCCATATCTCCCTCCTCCTGTATTCCTCAGAGTTCATGGTAGAAGTCGTTGGATCATCAGATATTGAAAGACGCTCTTCCATTTCGCTTTTCCTGCTGAAGCAACTATTTGACAGTGAGTTCTTAACAGTGTAATCATTGAAATGAAATTGTTAACTAAAGAAATACGTGCATGCGCATTAACATTGTTTGGAAATGAATATGAAATTGACTTACAATAAATAATTCAATGAAAACCATAAAAAAAAGAAGTAATCTATATACAAATAAACAGAATTCTCATTATTACCTGGATTTAATCAAAGAATATTATATACCAGATGTAGTAGATAATCAACTACTTACTTGGTTAGACAAACCGAAGTCTGCCAGCTTAATTTTGTTTGGTGAATCCTCGAAAATATTATCCCCATAATAGAAGTAAAGAAAAAGAATTAAAAAAAAAATATGTACGGCCTCCTCGAATGAAGGTAACGAGACAGTTATATTAGATAGTTCAACATTACGCAAAGAAATAGTGCCTTCAAGCCATGAAAACAGTATAGGCATATAGACATGTTATAGTATTGAAATGACACGCAAATAGAAGACAGTATGTGTAATCATTGAAATGCAATTGTTAACTAAAGAAATATATGTATTAACTATGCATGTAACATAATTTGGAAATGAATATCAAATTGCCTTACGATAAATACTTCAATGAAAAATATAAAACAGAGAGGTATTATATACAATAATCAAAATCGAAATCACTGAGTTACCTACGTGAGGCGAGGGTGAGGGCGTGAGGACCGACGGCCGGACAAGAATGATGACTGACGAGTCTGACTCTGACAACGGCGGAGAATGATGGAACGAGAGAAGGACCATGAAGTCACAGGGGGAGAGGAGGGGGGGGGGGGGAGAGAGAATAGAGAGACTGAGTGAGAAGGCGCCAGACGCCGGTGTGGCAAGGTTGAGGGTGATAAACACAAAAACAAGAAGAGGGAAGAAGAAGCAGAAGCTATGAGAGAAAACGGAGAGAAGCAGAGAGAATTAGGGGAAACAAATACCTACTCATTTCATATCTTCTCAGAGTACAATGGGTCATCATTTATAACTGATTTTTTATTTTTATTTTCAATAATTTGAAAGCTTATATTTTTTAAATGTGAAAAATTGATCCATCCAAAAATTCTCTTATAACAAAAGAAAAAAAAGGAAGGAAGGAAGGAAAGAGTAGATATCTTATAAGAAGGAAAGAGTAGATATCTTATAAGGGAGAAATGTGTCTTTATTGATTTCCCTCTCCATTTACTCTCCATTGAAGGTAATAATGTATCTACAATCATATCAACTTTCAATTGTTGAGATTTAATAATATGTAAGGAATAACATTATAATAAAAATTTACCATGGTAAATCTTAACCATTGAAAGTTGATCTAACGGTAGATAAGTTCAATAGAGAGGAAAATCAATAGAGACACACATATCCCACCTTATAAAGCTTATGAATTTATTTCGGATTAACTTAATTATTATGGGTTCCAGCACACATTTCTTCATCACCCTCACATGGTCATAATTAATGTATTCATTTTATCGATTCCTTTTAATAGATGTTCATGAATTTATAGTATTACCGTGTCAACTTAGCTTAGCTCTTTTTGTTACCGTGGATTGATTAGGCAAACGTAAATGTCCTAGTTGCTTAAATAATTATGCCAAACTTTCTAGTATAAACTTATTTCAAATCATCGATGTGTTTTGTTATGATATTTAATGTGCGATCAAATTATTGGCACTCCTCCAATCTTTAATCTAAAATTTATTTATTTAACTTAAAGAGATTAAAAAAATTAATTAATTATAATATATATGACATGATCTTTCTAATACTTATGTGCAAGAATTATTGGACGTACCTGAAGTGCGACCGTTTATCTCTTATACCCACGCTAATCGAATCACAGTTGCGGAAGCGATTATAACGCACAACAAATACACCACGATAGGAAGAAGAAGAGATAAATATAGTAGAGGGAATGGGGAGTTAGTTTGACAGAGTTTTTGTATGTTATTTCAAGTATCTTATAACTGAATCCCCTATATCTATTTATAGGGTTCTATGCACCACTTCTTCTTCTACTAACATGTCCTTCCATCAGAGAGACAAGATATCTTTTCGATTGAGAGACATATAGTTTCGGTGAAACAATACCACTTGTAGAACATTAATCTATCGGTTAAACAACATGACTTCTAATGTTTTAGGAAATATTACATATATCTACCTAAATATTTATATTATTTATACTTTGACCCCAATCCTATTATTTTCCAACATTATGTGTAACTAGGGGTGGAAATAAGCTAGGCTTTGCCTAATAGGCCTGGGCCTACAACAGAGATTTAAAGCCTGAGCTTGTATGTAGACTTTTTTTTTAGGCCTGAGCCTGGGCCTTTAAAAGGCCTGACAAGGCTTGAAGCCTGTTTAAAGGCCTACTTAAATAATGTAAGCTTTTATATAGCCTTTAAAGCCTATGCTTCCAAATTTATATATAACCCTTCACAGTTATATGCAATCCTACATTATGTCTTAAAAGCCTAATATTCATTCTCATAGTAATATTAGAGTTTAGTAAGGAAAAGAAAAGAATATCTAGTGACAACAACTATCCGAGCAAATAGGAAAAAAAAAACTAATCGGCTGTTGACTAATGAGATATATTTTCTAAAATTGACTAAGCATAACAAATAACATACAAAACTAGATTCTATCTATTTTACCTTTCCCACATAAATTGGGACAAATTCCTCTTGCTCAGATTATAATATTTTATTTGACACTAAAATAAACTCATAAAAATTATTATGCTTTAGTGGAGGGCACAAATTAGGGGAGAGTGAGGGAGTTAGTATTGTCATCTCAAGCGATCGAAGAGAAAAAAAGCAAGGGTGAATGATTTATGCGAAAGTAATGGTTGAGTGTAATGATAATGTAATATGAAACTTAGAATCAAGGTTAAGTTAATAAACTTATAAATTATTTTATAAATTATTTAGATTATATTATATATACTTATGTAATAGTATACATTAAAAAAAACTAAATAGGCCATATCTGTAGGCTCGTAGGTTAGACCTTATGAAAATAGGCTTGACCTGTTTATTTAAATAGGCCTAATAATATGCCTATGCCTGAGCCTGAGCTTGGCCTATTTACTAAATAGGCTAGGCTAGGTTTATGTAGGTTAGGTCGTAGGCCTTTGTTAAGGGCCTGACTTATTTTCATCCCTATGTGTAACATTAAATGATATCAGTTTACAAATTAATTTGGAGAAAAATAATTAAAAATAAGAAATAAAATAGAAAAATGTCTTATATTTAAGATCAAAACTTAATCCCAAATTAGATCTTACATTTATAATCGGAGAAATACATATTATTGAGGATTACGGATTCAAGATGTTCTCGTATTTTATGTTGATTATTTTTTAAGGTGTGATCCTAATCTTTAATACCCCTCCTGTTTACGCAAGTACTTGATGTCCATTATGAAATATGGAGATATATAAAAAGAAAATTTTAGCTCAATTTATCATATTTACATTAAAAACTAAAAAAATAATAATAAAGAAAGCTCTAAATTTATTTAGCGCACATATGTGATTAAGAAAAGTCACAGTTGGAAGGGGAAACTCATAAATAAAGTGGAGCCATGAATATATTTCAGTCCAAAAAGAAAAAGTGGAGCCATACAAAAATCAAAATCGTACTATTTCCTTTTTTAGCGAAAGTTCGGGGCTCTAGCCTGTCAAAAATCAACATCGCATTTATTATATGTCCAGTACTATGCTTCTGTTTAGAGAGAATTTCAATCAGGTTTAAAAAAGAAGATAAATAAAGAAATAGTCCCTTAAAATTATAAAATGAAAAAATGATCTAATTAATGATTTCCGGAGCCTTCATTAGCAACTTTATGAGACTATTTTTTTATTTTGTAATTTTAAGAGACTATTTTTTCATTTCTCTTTTTTTTAAAACCTGAATATAATTATCCCTTTAATTTATACACAAAATAATCCTGCATAATTAAGTGGCATCCATTCATCCAGTTGTATGCTTCTATTTGTTCATGGCTTTTTTTTTCCCCCAATTATATACTTTTAGACTATGCGTATGAGTTTAACTTACCTACTGGAATTCCACGCATGCTACAAGTTGGAAAGTAGTTTAGGTATATAATGTGCGCATTTTGTTGAGTAATATATTAAAAAAAAATAGTCAAAAAATACCTTTAGAGTAAATTAATTATTGAATGCTACCAAGCATGTAAATGATCTTCTATGTATGCAAATGATCTTCCGTTGTGTGCAAACAATCTTCCGTGTATACAAAAATCTTCCATATAAACGTGCAAATAATCTTTCATTGTATGCAAAATATCTTTCGTTGTGTGTAAAATATCTTTTATTCATGTGCAACATATTTTTTAAGACAATATTCAGCAATTAATTTTTCAAAAAGGTATTCATTCACTATTCTCCCTAATATTTTTTAAATTACTATTTTTTTAAGCCTTGAAGTATGCCGTCACTTTGATAAGCTTTTGAAATTCAACTCATTTAAATTTTATCTTAAAAAATAATTGCACATATTTGATTATGTGGTTTCATTAGATCAAGTATATATCTAAGTTCAAGGACCGCTATTATTTTTTAAAAAAAAATCAAAACAATATTGTTTCAAACTCAATAAGAGATAAAATAAATGTAAAGTTTAACTTGGTTAATTTGTTCAAAAATCCTTGACCAAACCGGTCAAAGAATTAGTTCACTAGTCTAATAGGCCAATCTAAATGGAATTTTAGTATCATAAGTAGGATACACACATACCACTCTGTTTTTTATTTATAAATTTTTTTATCAAAAAATTTGGTTCTATTTATAAGTCAAGTTTCAATATAGTAAATAATATTGTGGCAGTTTTATCCCTATTTATTGTACCAATGAAGAAATAATTTAAAGATAGATAGAGAAAAAAAAATTGAAAAGTACTCATTCATAAATGAGGGCACAATTAAAAATTTACCCCATAATCATTAGATTAACTACTTCCTTAATATGTGAGATTTAGTTAAAAAAAATTATTAATAGGATAAAGTTGGTACTTCAAACATTAATAGGATAAAATTTACCCCAGTCGTCGGTGCTTGCCGTCAATCGTCGGTGCTGTCCCAATAGAGGTCGGTGTCGCCGTTTGGTTCACCGCATCTTCTGTGTAGACGTTCGCTATCGCCATCCGGTTCACCACAATTTCTGCCGGTGTCACAGATTCAGATCCTGGAGTTTGATTCTTGCGGATTTCATATCTGTTTCAGTGAAGCTTGTGACTATCAATCAGTTTTGGTTGAACTAGGATCTGGTCCGGGGGCGTGGAACGGGTGATGCTTCAATCGCTATCAGATCTTTGAATTTGGTGTTTTCTGTTCTAAGTTCGGCGTTGGCCGTCTGGTTCTCTGTTCCTAGGTCAGTTTTCTTTTTCTTTTTCTGTTTCTTTTTCTTTTTCTTTTTCTTTTTTTTCTTGCTGTGTTAGTTTTATTCCATTATGAGAGAAAATGGAGAGCGAGAGACTGGTGCGAGCGGCGGAGGGAAGGGGAGTGACAGTGCGGGTGTTGGGAGTTAGAATGGAAATGGGGGTAAGTCTCCGGTTTTTAACAGCAAGGCAGAGAAAACAGGAAGCAGGAGGGAAGGGATTGATAATGTTTATGTTGCACATAATCCTGGGACTCAATTCTCGTACCGGGACAAATTGTTGAGTCTTGGAGACTCCGGATTTCTGGAAGTAAATATGTCAGCTTGTGATGCCCTTAATGGTTGGAAAGATTATTGTGCGAGAATGAGTAGCAAAAACACGTCCGAGAATGCGGAGGTTGAAGAAGAAGATATATATGATGATGAAGCAGGTGAGACTTGGCAAAAAGGAGGGAATTATCCAAAGTTAAAATTTTCAGCAGAAGAATATAAAGCTTGGTGTAAACCATACATAAATTCTCTGATTATTAAGCTTTTGGCGAAGTCATTCAGAGTTGGTTTTATGAGGCAGAGAATGGAAAGAATATGGAATCCAAAGAGTCTGATGAAAGTTACCCCTTTAAGTAATGGGTATTTTATTGTGTCGTTTTCTACAAGAGAGGATAGGGATTACGCTCTTTTGGAAGGACCTTGGATGATTGCTGACCATTATTTGATGATACAACGTTGGCGGCCAAACATTAATCCTTGGAAGGCAGATTATCGAAAGAAAATAGCTGCGTGGATTCGATTTCCTGATTTACTGGCGGAACTGTACAGTATTGAATCTCTAAGAAGACTAGGAAACCTTGTGGGTAAAACTCTAAAAATTGATAGAACTATGGCATTTTCAGAGAAAGGAGGCTTTACTAGAATCTGTGTGGAGTTGGATTTGCATAAACCTTTATTGCCTTTCTTCAACCATTTTGGGGAGAACAGGAAGATTGAGTATGAGGGATTACATCTTGTCTGTTTTCATTGTGCGCAATATGGCCATCATATAGGGGTATGTCAACATAAAATTCTAGATCAAATGAAGGAGAATGGGGAGATTCATCATAATAAAGCGCCAGAAAAATCCTCTGATGAGGTGAGGGATAATTTGATGAAGAATGCTGAGGTTACTGAGAAAAGTGAATTAAAGGGTGGAATTTTTGGGCCACAAATGCTAGTAAGGCGGGATGTAAGTAGAAATATTAATAAAGTGGATTTAGTAGGATCAAGCTCTAATGGAGGAGATAAAAAAGGGGTTACAAGTCAGAAGAGTTCTCAAAAGAAAAATGAACTTAATTTTGCCAAGGATAAGGGAAAGACGGTTGAAAGGAAGGATGAGAGTGAGGGAGTAAATGAGAGAAGGCGTCAAGTTGGGATGGATATTAATAAGAATGTTACAGAGTAGAAGTGGATTCCAGTGGGAGAAAAAAGACTAACCGGGATTAAGAGACGTGCAAGAGAAAAAATGAACATGGTTAGAGGCAAATTACCGACTCATGATGTAACAAAAGGGGGGAGATTGTGAACCATGATGCAACCGAATTTATCTCCCTAAATCCTTTTTCTGTGTTGAAAGACAGGCCTAGTGAAACCCTGAAGGCTACTGAAGAATCACGTGGTAATGAAGCGGTAAATCTAAACATGGAGATGGAACAGGGGGAAATGTTCCAAAATAGTGAAGTGTCAAAAGCTAATTATATCGTGGATCAAGGTATGATAACTACAGATCATCATGATGACCTTTCTTCATTAACAATGTCTGAAGGTGGGATTGTTAGAGTGGATGAAGATGCTTTGATGGGGAATTCCACCCCAAAAAATATTAATCTATCTTAATGAATTTCATTTTATGGAATATACGGGGCACAGGAGCTCACCTTTTTCCTAATCTTATAAGGGAAATGTCACGATTCCATAATGTGGATTTTATGGCAATTTTTGAAACTAGGTGCAGTGGGAATAGAGCAGTCCAAATAGCTGGTAAGCTGGGATTTCCTTTTGTTTAAATTATTGATGCAGAAGGTTTCAAGGGAGGGATTTGGTGTTTGTGGTCTGAAAAGATGGGAAAAGTTGAGGTATTAGTGAAGCATCCTCAATTTATGCACATCAAAATCTATGGGAATGATTGTAGAAAGTGGGAACTGACACTTATTTATGCTAGCCCGATTTTAATGCAAAGACGAAAATTGTGGCAAGATCTATTTGAGTTGCGTGACAGGATACATGGGCCTTGGGCTCTTGGTGGTGATTTCAATGCTACTTTGATGACGAATGAAAGAAGGTCTATGGGTGAGAATATTGGGCCAGATAGAGAGTTCATGAATTTTGTTGATGCTACTGTTCTTAATGATCTCGGGTTTAATGGACCTGAATTTACGTGGCATAGAACAGATTCTCATAGCAGACTTGATCGTGTTCTTGGATCAAATGAATGGTTAGAAATGTTTCCAAATGCAAGTGTTACTCATTTACCATGGTATAAATCTGATCATCGTCTCATTCTGTTGCGTTTGGAAGGGTTAAGCATGACGAGTCAGAATAATAAACCATTCCGGTTTATCGCGGCTTGGGTATTACATGATGAGTTTGAAGAATTTGTCAAGGAAAATTGGAGGACGACTGGCGAGTGGAAGGAGGCAATCAGTCTATTTATTGAAGATTGTAGAAGTTGGAACAAAAAAGTGTTCGGTCATAAGGATAAGAGGAAACGGGAGCTAATGCGGCGTCTTAATGGAATTACTAAAGCGGAGAAACAATATGGGCTTTCAATGGAACTTCAAAACCTTCAAACTTCTTTATGGGGCGAGCTTGAGGGTGTCTTATTGCAGGAATCATTATTATGGGCACAAAAAGCTCGCTCTGAATGGTCAGTGAGTGGAGATAGAAATACAAAATTATTTCATGCACGGGCTAATGGAAGAAGAAAAAGAAACTTTGTTGGAGCTATTCGAAATGAGGATGGAGATTGGGTCTATGAAGCGCAATTAATTAAAGAGATGGCTTCTTCTTATTTTACTACTTTGTTTACAGAGGAACAAATTCAAAGGGAGAAAATCAATTGTCACAATACATATCCAAGAATTGAAGATGAAGACCTCTATCTCTTAGGTAAAGATATTTGGGATGAAGAAGTTAAGGAGGTGGTTTTTAATATGGGAGCGTTGAAAGCACCAGGACCGGATGGTTTTAATGCACTCTTTTACCAGATTCAATGGAAACATGTTGATACATCTGTTTATAGTTTTATTAAAAAACTCTGGGAGTATCCAGAAGAAATTGCAAGCATAAACAATACTTTTCTGGTACTTATACCAAAAAAGGAATCTCCGGAAGAGTTAAGGGATCTTCGTCCTATCAGTTTATGTAATGTGATTTTCAAGATCGTACCAAGGTGATTGCTAACCGTATAAGGGTTGTCATTCCTAAGATTATTAGCCCTAATCAATGCAGTTTTATCCCAGGCAGACACAGCTCCGACAATATTATCATGGCACAGGAGGTTGTTCACTCTATGAGGATTATGCAGGGCAAACGTGGATACATGGCTATTAAGATTGATATGGAGAAGGCTTATGATAGGCTGAACTGGAGTTTTTTGGAACAATGCTTGAATGATCTTTCATTTCCTCCTAATCTGGTCAGAATTATTAATCATTGTGTTACGACGCCTTCAATGCAATTATTATGGAATGGAGAAAAAGGTGATTTATTTAAAATTTCCCGTGGTGTGAGACAAGGGGACCCTTTATCTCCATATTTATTCATAATTTGCATGGAACGGCTGGCTCACATAATTCAAGATATGATGGAGACAACAACCTGGTTACCGATAAGGTTATGCAAGAATGGGCCTCCTATTTCTCATTTATTTTTTGCTGATGATATTGTTTTGTTTGGCCAAGCTTATGTTTTTCAGGCAAATGAAGTTAAGGCTTGCATAGATGAATTCTGTGCAAGCTTAGGTTTAAAGGTCAATGCTACAAAGACTAGAGTTTTCTTCTCCAGGAATGTGAATCACAATCGACGCGCTGAGTTGAGCAATATTCTGGGGTTCCAAATGGCAGCAGATCTTGGTAAATACTTGGGAGTTCCTCTGCATCATAAAAGGGTGACTAAGGAGAGCTTTAGTGCGGTTGTCGATAAAGTGAAGAAGTGGTTATCTAATTGGAAAATAAATTCGTTATCTCTAGCTGGACGTGCTACTTTGGTAGGGGCTGTCACATCCGCTATTCCAGCTTATACTATGCAAACAGCATCAATACCTCTTAGTTCATGTGATATGATTGAGAGTAAAAATCGAAGCTTTTTGTGGGGCACAACGCAGGAAAAGCAGAAAATTCATCTTGTTTCATGGGATACGGTGTGCAAGTCAAAGGGTAATGGTGGTTTGGGATTGAAACATGTTAAAACCCAGAACCATGCATTTATGGCCAAATTAGGATGGAATCTTATTAAGAAAAAGGATGACTTATGGGTAAGAATTATTAGAAGCAAATATAAATGTGGAAATGATTTGATGCCTCAAATTGATATACAGAGGATAGGATCGAATACTTGGGTAGGAATCAAGGCGGCATGGAGATTTGTGCAGGAGGGTTCCGAAGTTGAGTAGGGGAGACAGATTGTTCGATGGAAACACACAAGAAATGGAGATTTCACGATGAAATCTGTATATAAAGTTATTGCAAATGAAGAAGAGAACCAGGAAGTATTATGGCAAAAAATCTGGAAGCTTAACACTATCCCAAGGTGTAAAACTTTTATGTGGCTCGTTGCTCACAACAAGCTTCTTATCAACGTGGAGAGACATAGAAGAGGTATGTGTGTTAATGATGTGTGTGGTTGGCGTAAGAAAGGCTCAGAAACGGTGTTACATGTACTTCGGGACTGCACTGACGCTAAACGTTTGTGGATGGAAAAGATAACATTGCCACGGAATCATTTTTCCTTTGAGCTTAATCTCAAGGAGTGGTTGAACTTCAATATTCGACGATTGGATTGGGGTGACTGGTTTGCAACGTTATGCTGGTTATTCTGGAAAAGGAGAAATGAACGTCTTTTTGAGCAGAAGAATCAGAATAATGAGAGCCTACAGAATCATGCCCATGCCATTATATCCAGCATTCAAAAGGCAAGTAAAAAACTTGTCGGAATCAACTTTCAAGGCACATTACTAACGGATAGGGGGCCACATGGATGCCGCCAGAGGAAGGATGGACTAAAGTTAACGTAGATGGAGCATTTGCAGGGAAGAACGGAGCTGGGTGCGGAGGAGTTATTCGAGAGGCTAACGGGAATTTTATTATGGTTTTTATGCACAGATTGGAGTTGGGTGATCATGTTACTGCTAAAATATGGGGTATACTTCTAGGATTGAAGACAGCTTGGGATCAAGGAAAGCGTAGAGTGGTATTAGAATCCGATGCGAAAGAAGTTCTTGATCTGATTAACAGTGATAATTACCAGAATCATCCGGACGCTAATACAATAGCAGAAGTTCGTTCCATGTTGCAACGAGATTGGAGGATAGAATTGAGGTTTGTTCCAAGAAACGCAAATAGGGTTGCCGACTTCCTTGCGAAAAAGGCAATTTCATGTGTAACGGGGTTTCAACCTATTTTGTATTCCACGCCTGAGTTAACAGCTGTTTTAGAGCTGGATAATTGTATTCCTACTGATGTAGGCTGAGTCTTGAGAGTTTTCTACTTTATGTATAAAAAAAAAAAGTACTTCCGACTATAGTAGCAATGAGCTGTTATCCATATTTTGTTATTCCCAATTCTTGAAGGGTGCAATAGCAATTTATTAAAAGAATCACAATTCAATTTATGACCAATCATTTTAAGAAAACGCGCTTAAGAAAATGTGAATCATTTGCACCAAAATAAGATTTCAGATTTTAGGAAAATGACCTTACTGTCCTTCAATTTTTAAAAATAATCTAATCTATGCTGGGAGCCACCACCGCCAGCAAGTTTTGGCAAAGGTTGTTTCAATTGGGATTTAATTCTTTTTTTTTTTTTGAATGATAACTAGAATTTATTAAGTTACAACTAAGAACTTAATACAAAGCAAAATGGGAAACCCCAAATTAATCATCAACGACCTCCTCCTCCAACGAAGGTGGTGGTTGATCAAAGAAGACAAAAACCTCCGCATTAGTATGCGCTAATCTAGCAAGATGATCAGCATTCGTATTCTGTTCTCTAGGAATGTAATTCAACAAAACATGCCAATCCCTAGACAACCATAATCTAGCTTCTACAATAATAGCACTGAAAGGGTGGTTTTGCTCTCCACCTCTCGTTAACAAATTGATAGCCTCAATACAATCAGTGTAGATCAGAATGTTTCTGTATCCTCTGCTCCAGCAAATCTGTAATCCTTGAATAATTGCTAAAATCTCTGTGATTGCAGGAGGAACTGTCAACAGCTTACACATGAAACCACCAAGCCAAGCTCCTTCCATATCACGTAAAACTCCCCCACAGCTGCATTGACCTGAGTCCATAGCCGATCCATCTACCTCCAAGTGTACAAAGCCTGCCTGCCTGTCTCTTGCACTCTGATATTCAGAAGACTGGTGAGAGTAAAAGTTATAATGGGTAAGCAGATCCTGATCCCAGCTAGCGCGAAAGAAGCTGGCATGTGCATCCTGTGAATAAAACTCAAGCTCCTCGCCAAAGACATTCTTGCATCTGGATACCCATATATCCCAACAGACATAACAAAACAAGGAAGCCCATTGGACTTTTCTCATGAAATCTCTGCCAAATCCATGTTTAAGATTCCAATTTATCCAATCTCTCCCTTGTAATGATATGAATTTATCCTACAAGGTCGGACGAATTAAAGCAATCCATCGCTCCCGAGCGTCCCCACAATCTCTAAGCATGTGCATCATGTCCTCCTCTTGGTTACAGCCGAAGGAACAACTTGCTGAATCTAGGAGGCCTCTCTGAGTTCTCAACTTCGCCGTATGTAGTCGATCATGAAAGGCTAACCATATAAAAGATTTGATCTTCTCTGGAATTGAGCATCTCCATAGTGTCTTCCAGAAAGGCTCTCTGACAGCATGTGTACCTGCAGAAAGGAAATAATATATAGATTTAACAGAAAAGCAGCCATCCGAAGAAGGCTTCCAGTAATACTTATCCTTACCCCTCTCCTCACGAGGAGGGTGGGCTCGCATAAGACTATCAGTAACATAAGGCTGGAACCATTGGCTTAGCTTATCCCTATCCCATTCTCCCAACAGATTAGTGTAATCACTTACTTTAGCTTCCCTATCCATAAAAGCTTCATAACCCGGAATGAGCTCAATTAAAGGTCTATTCATCTCAGACCAATTATCATGCCAGAAGGAGGCCAAATTCCCATTCCCAATATTGACTCTTACGCCTTTGATAAACTTTTCCCATACAGCACATATACCTCTCCAAGGCGCAGATGAGTTTGTCTTGCGTTGAATCCTTGGCATGAAGCCAATGCCACATCTATACTTCGATCGAAGAACCCTAACCCATAGAGCATCTTTGTTGTTAAGGAGGTGCCAGCATACCTTCATCAAAAAAGCTTCATTTTGTCTTCCTAATTCACGGATCCTAAGGCCTCCGTCTTTCTTATCTCTGATTATTTGATCCTAAGATATCAAATGAAGTTTCTTTCTATCGTCTTCTTCCCCCCATAGGAAGTTTCTGCTTCTTTTTTCAAGCTCGTTCAGCATTCCTTTGGGTAATAACATTGTTTGTATGTAATACGATGGCAAGGCATTTAAGACTAATTTAACAAGAGTAGCACGACCGGCCAGGTTTAGATATCTCCTTTTCCATCCTGAAAGCTTATTCTTGGTTTTTTCCAAGATAGGCATAAAAGTGATGTAGTTCGCTCTTTTGTGTATCAAAGGAATTCCCAGATATTTACCCAGATCCCCTGTAAGGCCAATTCCCATACTCCGACTCATACTTAAAGCTCTGGAGAAGTTCACATTCTTCGAAAAACAAACTTTTGTCTTACCTCAATTCATTTTTTGCCCCGAAGCCTCACAGAATCTCTGGATACAATCTAACATCCCTTCAACCTGACTTTCAGAGGCCTCCCCAAACAGAATGAGGTCATCAGCAAAAAATAGATGAGAAATAAGAGGACCTCCTCTGTTAAGCTGAATCGGTGTCCACGTGTCATTATCAATAGCATCATGAATTATATGACTTAATCTCTCCATACACAGGGTAAATATATAGGGAAAGATTGGATCTCCCTGACGAATGCCTCTAGATGAATTGGAAGTAGAAGTGACTTCACCATTCCATAGAATTTGAGAAGATGAGGTGGTAATACATGCCATGATAGCTTCGCACAATTTTTCCTCAAGGTCCAACATTCTAAGAGTATCTTGAATAAAGCCCCATTCAAGACGATCAAAAGCCTTCTCTAAGTCAACCTTGAGTGCCATCCAACCTGTCTTGCCAGATTTAGTCTTCATTGAATGGATAACCTCCTGTGCCACTATAATGTTATCACTGCTCTGTCTTCCAGCTATAAAGCTACATTGATGTTTACCAATAACTTTCCCCATAATCTCCCAGAGCCTATGCGAAATAGTTTTAGTAATAATTTTGTAGCTCACATTACAAAGAGATATCGGCCGAAAATCCATGATTGTTTGAGAGCTTTCTATCTTGGAAATGAGCACAATATTAGTATTATTTATGCCCCTGACCGACATAGGATCGTTGAAGAAATCCCTCACCAGAGAAAAAATGGACTCACCAACTATAGGCCAGAACTCTTGATAGAGAATAGCTTGAATACCATCTGGTCCTGGTGCCTTGAAACCTCCCAAATCAAAGATAGATTTTTTTATTTCCTCATTTGATACCCTTGCTTGAAGTTGTTCCATATCCCTGTCACTCAATCTAGGAAAGCAAGAACTTGTTATGAGCTGATTGACAGAAGGCCCGCTGCTGCTAAAGAGATTCGTATAATGATTGATGGCAAGATTCTTCAATTCATACTCATCGAACGTCCAGCTACCATCCTCCCTTTTCAAGCCCTCAATTCGATTTTTCTTACGTCGAATTAGAGCAGCATAGTGAAAGAATTTACTATTTTTATCCCCCCCATTTGAGCCATTGGCAACGGGATTTCTGGTACCACATCAATTCTTCTTGAGCTAAGATTCTGTTATAATCCTTCCAAAGTTCCTTTTCTGTTTGGACTAGATATTGATTATCACGTCTTCCCCTAGCCCTTTCCACCCCTTCGATCCTTCTAAAAAGCCTCTTCTTTTTCTCGTTAATATTACCTATTTTTTTACGATTTCATTCCTCTACCGAGCTTGCAAAATTAGATACTTTATCAGTCCATTGATCTAAGCTCCAACAATTTTGAACCACATCCGCAAACCCATCTTCAAGAAACCAAGCAGCTTGACAATGAAAGGGCGTTGTCCTTCTTCTATAAGACCTATCCGGATTGCAGCGGAGAAGAATAGGCCTGTGATCAGAACCAAATTTGTTCAGGTGATGAGTTTTAGTTAGAGGGTAAACCTGGTTCCAATCAGCATTTATGAAGGCCCAATCAAGCCGTTCCTTCAAGAGATCACGTTCCCATGTGAATCGCTTGCCAACAAACTTAGATTCAATCAAATCAGCTTTCATTATGCAATCTCTGAAATGATGCATAGATCGAAGATTTGAAGCTGAGCCTTCTTTCTTATCTTCAGTAGACAAATAAGCATTAAAGTCTCCTATGATCAGTCACAGCTCATTAACCGAGTCACTGAAGTTGACAATATCATCCCAAAGGTTTTGACACAGCATACAATTAGGTTCGGCATACACACACGAGAGCAAAAAACTGACAGAGTTATTCTTAACCGTAGCTCTAACATGAATAACTTGAGTGGAGGAAGATATATACTGAAGATTTAGCTCTTCCTCATTCCAAAAGATCCAAATCCCACCGGCAAACCCAGTAGCTTCAAGCCAAAGCCAAGCACTGAAACCAAGACGCCTGATAATTTTGTCTGCTTTACTACCACTGACACGAGTTTCACAGAGAATAAGAATATTAACTTTTTTACCTCTGAGCATATCCCTGATTCGGCCTGGAAAAATTTTTGAGGCTGCGCCTCTACAGTTCCAAGAAATAATATCCATAACAAAAATTAATTTAAAAGAGAGAGATGGAGAAAAAGAACCTGAGCTCCAAGGCTATTGGCCTGAATCCGAGAGCTGCATTATTGCCTGCTCCATTGTTGCCTCCTCCTCTTGGTTAATCACATCTCCTGCCTCTAATAAGACTACTGACGGGTCATTCAAACATTCCTGGTAGTCCTCTTCAGCAGGTGCAGTTCGGTTGTCAACATGTTCCTCCTTTCTAGTTTCTCTCTTTTGCCCAAGCAATTGGTTTACATTATTGATATCTAATGGCCCAGATATAGATGCAGATCCGAAGACCAAATGATGAGTCTGAGCTATTTGCCTTTTTTTAAATAAGGGAGTAATTAGTGTAGGCCCAGAAAAACCTTTTTTTTTCTTCCCTCTACCATAGATTTCGACAGCCCGTCAGCATTATCCCCTAGTCCATTATTACTTGCTTGAGAAATACTTGCTTGAACATCTTGGATAGGCCCAATTTGATTAATCCTCACCGAACCAGACTCCTTCTTCGATTTCTCTTTCTTTTGACTCTTCACTGCGCAGATCTCCATAATTGTCTGCTTCCCCTCGTCCTTTGTTCCACTCGGACCTGCTCTATCAGTGATCTGGACACTCTGAAGCTTTTTCTTTTCCGAGATACCTGCTGTAACTTCTTTCTTCTTCCATTGCTTTCCCATATTTTTTTTTCCAAGGCTAATCCTTCCCTATCTTTAGGTAACAGCTCTGCTTCAGAATTTTGCAGGATATGAAAACGCGATCCTTCTCCTCTCTCTTCCACCAGTCTATTCATCCGAACGTTGGGTATCGTTTGCATTGAGTTCTTCATGTCCAAATCAGCTCGTTAGATCCTCTGCCGAGACCTTAATTTGACCTTCATCCATTCTCCATACTCCTCCTCTACTGCTACTCCCGGAATAGACATTAAAGTTACTGTACTTTTTCCCTTCTCATTACTTGCTACCGGTGTTCTGGTTTCCGGTGACGCCTCCGTTGGCATTCCGTTTGTCATCAGATCCGATTGCTTTTGGTGGCAAGTTTCTTGAGTATGTCCATATAACCCACATTTAAAACATATAATTTCCAGGCCTTCATACTCCACTGTGTAGATTCGGTTTCTGAGAGAGAATTTGGATTGTAGTGGTTTATTTAGATCCACTTCCACACTGACTCTAGCAAATTTTCCTTTCTCTACCACAAACTTATCACTTTCCTTGTGAGCTAAAGTGTTTAAATCAACTTTGAGAGCTCTGCCAATTAAATTCCCAATCGCAAGCATACAATCCTCTGAATACACATGCAGTGGAAGTGTTGGGATTCTTACCCAGATTGCAACTTTTTTAACCTTATTACAATATGGGTTAAAATTGGGATTCCATCTCTGCACTGCAAGATAGTGACCCTGAACCAACCAAGGACCCTCAAAGAGGAGTTTTGCAGAGAAGGATTTATCTGATGATTTGAAAACAAAGTAGTTGTTGGGTAAGTCAACAAGGTTGAAATTTTCAGATCTTAACAACCACTTAATTCTATCCTTCTTCACAATCAAATTGACTCTTCTTCCTAACACCGTTAGTACAAGAGCATTCTTCCAAGGTCTGCAAAGCTCTTTGAACCTTTCTTCTGGAATGTTGAGGCATGGAACTGAGGCCAAAACTTTCTTCTGCTCCTCTGTCATTGCCTGATTAGTCTCCCTTTCCTCTTGAAGCCATTCTTCCACTTGGTCCTCAAAGCTCCTATCAATTTCCTTCTCTTCTTCCCCCAATAGCTTTGCTTTATAAGAGATTATGCTTTTAGTGACTATGGAGTTCTGCTTGACTTGTATCGCCTTCCCACTAGCCTCTTCCATCGCTATATCCATATGACCACCTTTGTTCTCTGCCTTGTTCAATGCATCAATCCCTTGCTCACGTTCCGTCATTCTTTTGATGTTTCTCCCTTTGATTTCATCTTCTTCTTTTGACGTTTCCATAGGATCCGCACTAACTTTTTCACTCATGCTTATAAACAGTACTTTCAGAACAGAGGAGATCAGTCATCCACGAGAGCTCAGGCCACCACACCAGATCCACTGACCATAGATGCCAACACCGACGAGCAGATCCGACCAACTGTTGGAGATGCCTTTTGAAACAGAAAAAGGTCAATAAAACGATGAACAGTGCCAACGTCTCTCTCCCTGGCGCTCTCAGATCTGTAACGAAATGGGAGGATTTTTTATCCAAAACGCTTCTGAGCAGCTCCCAGTCTCGCAACCTCCGTCGAAGAAGACGATGATGAACAGTCCCTGTCGCTCTCAAATCTCTCGGCTACCAAACTGTAGAACAGCGCCGACGTCAAAATGCTGGGACGTCAAGATGCTGGAACAGGGATGACAGACTCAAGACATAGATCTAACTCCAACGCTCCAACGTCATCAGTAACCGATTCAACAGAACCAAGCCCCAATCTCCAAGCTCCACCGTCGTCGGACAGGCAAGCTCCAAGATCCACCGTCGCGACTCAGACAGCAACAGTGTTCATCGCAAAGTACTTAGTTTTTTCGATATCAGCTTTCGGTACAGAGGGTAACGGCAGAGCAGTTGCTCACCTACTCTTTTGCTTTATCTCTAAAGTACTCTATATCATCCACTCATGTGAATATAGAGGATGTGAAGTGTGAATTATAAAAAGTCAATGTCATTAAATAATAATATTAGAATTTTAAGAAATGTTACATATTTCTATTCTTGATGAATGAAAACATATTGGAGTTCCACCCACATACGCAACCCATTTAGGCAATTTCAAGTACTAAAAGTTTAATGCTTGATGCCCATTCAAAGAGTGGATTGAATTTACTTTCTTCAAGGGTACCAATAAACTAATGAATGTAATGTATGAGTTTGTTGTTTCTAGATTATATAACTATTGGTCAAGATGCCACTACTTTTCTAAATGTTCAGTATATACTCCTTCTGATCCTATTTATAAGAGCCTGATAATTGAATTACGTGATTTAAAAATACGGTAAAAATTAGTTAAAAATAATAAATATGTCTAAAATAAACTCTTTTTTTTTCAAATATGTCCTTAGTTACCTTATTTATCGAACATAACTACAATGTTCAAAGTCTTTTTATATTTTGGACCAAAGGGAGTAACAAATATTAATAAAAAAAGATGAAGCTAATTGCGATTCCTCCAATGGTGTTCTTAGAACATTTACACACACGCACACCCAAATGAGTCTTGAAAATTAATAAGCAATACAATGAAAATATGGTTCAAATATTAACAATGGCAAGGAAGAACCAGTTTAATTTCTTGGCCCATTCCTTTCCCAAACCATATTTTCCCTTGGCCCATAATAACCAGTTTCTTCTAGTTAGACAGGAAGGGATGTATGGAGTTACCTTTGTTTAATATAATTATGACTGTCTTAACAAGCATGGACATGCTTTTTGGACAACAGTCTGCTTAGAGATGAGGCAAAAGATATTCCATCTGATGGATCAACGAATTGAGTGGATATTTGTATTAATTACTCAATTGTATTTTGGGCAATTCGTGCACAAGGTTTTACAGTCTAGTTACTATTCAAAAAATGGTAAAATTAAATGCTTTGTATACTGAGATATAGAGTTTTTTTTTTTAATATTTAAACGGGAAGTAGTATAAATTATGGCAAATGTATTATTTTCCTAAAGGCGTCTTATATGTGACAATGCTTACTCTAAGATTCTTAATTAAAGCTTTGAAATTCACAAGTTCAATTTAATAATTCACATAGTTGCCATCAGCTATACAAAACAAACTTTTGCAACAAAATTGCACTCTTCAATAAACCTGTGACTGTAATACCTGTAGAGACATAAGGCGATGCAATAAAGCAGTTATACAACATGGATTTATCAAAGCATGCCTTTGTTTCAGGTTCATGTAATCTTAGAAATCATCGACTTTTATTTGGAACCATATGTTATTCCTCTGTTTCATCCTTCTCATGCATATGAAGGCAGTTTAATTTCAAGCAGGTTTTTCCCCCCATGAATACAAGCTAAAAGGCTTTGCCAGTAGGGGTGGAAACAGGCCAGGCCAGGCCAGGCTTCTGGCTTAACAGGCCAGGCCTGTTTTGTGACAGGATGGCCTGAGCCTGGCCTGTGGCCTGTTAGAGGCAATTTTTTAGGCCTGAGCCTAGCCTGAACACAGGCCTGGCCTGGCCTGTGGCCTGTTAAGGAGGCCTGATAGATGTGAAAGCAAGCCACAGGCCTCACAACAGGCCTACTACAAACAGGCCGAAATCAGGCCCAATTACAATAATGATTCAACATAAATGATAAAATATGAAACCAAATACAATAACATTACAATTTTCCTTACAAGTTCACCAATTTAGATCAAATCAATGTAAAGCTAATGGACCTTCTCGCCTTCAAATCAAATCTTCAATATAATTTCTTTTTCTCCTCCGAAGACCTTGAAAAAAATTAATCAAAGTGCTATTCTCTTTTCTCCGTCTTTCACATGATATTCAAATACATAAAATTAAACATAAGCAAGAAGGACAGAGAGGGTTGCAGACTTGAACCTGCACTGAGAAGAAAAGCTCATCAAAATCTGATCAAGTCCACCATCTTCTTAACAAAAGATTTTCTGATTTTCTGGAGTTGTTCTTTTGTGTGACTTGTGTGCATTAATTTTTGTTGCCAAATATAAAGAATTTGAAGGAAAATGTCAAAAATATAGGGTTGAGGATACTGTACACGCAGAACCCTATTTTCAAACATATCCACATAATGTAAGAAGACTGGAACATGAGGTCAAAAAAAAATGATTAGTACATGACTACAATATCGAGTTTGAGTCTGAACAGCTGCAAGTATTATTGCTAAGTATTCATCATCTGCAAGTATTGTATCACTATTTTTCAAATAGTTTTATTGCTGAGTATTCATCGTTGATGACTACAATAATTCAAATAGTTTTATTGCGAAGTATTCATCATCTGCAAGCATTATATCACTAAGCATTTTTTTCATTTAATTCTATTTAAACTACTCCAACTTTTTTTTAAAGTTAAACCTGGTACTCAGCTCTTTTTGGATAATAAAGAATTTTATTTTACCATGACTACAAGTCTGCAACATCGAATCACTATCAGAACAGAGCAATAACAGAAAAAAACAACACTATTGTAGTGTTTCGTCTATATCTGTTATACATCAGAACAGAGGCAGTAACAGATAATCACAATCTGAGAAAAAAGCAATATCGGAACAAAGCAGTAACAGAAAAAAAATTCATAACAGATGACCACGGGCACAGCGAGAGAACTGAGAAAAAAATGAGCAGTAACAGAAAAAACAATAGACAAAACAGAGCAGCATGCCAGCAAAAACTGAGAAAAATATCAGAACAAGGCGAGAAAGGACAGCAAAAAATATCGAACTTACTAAATTTGGAGATCAAGTAGGAGGAAGAGCGGCCACGACGAGAGTAGGCGACGGTGACTCTCGGATGAAGGACAGCCGACATACGACGGTGACTCTCGATTGTGCAAGAATCTAGGGCTCATTGGCGATTCAGCATAGATGAAATACAGGGAATCAAGGCTCAAGAGCGACCAGGAGAAGATGAAGACAGAACTCAGAAGTGAGAATGGGTGAGAGCGCGACGAATCTGCGGAGTGATTGTCACTGAGAGTGGGTGAGTCGGCCAAATGAGATTGGAAGAGAGTGAGAGTTAGGGTTAGAGAGAAGAGACTTTGATGAGATTGGGGAATGGGGCCTGAGGACGAAAGAAGAACACGAAAGAAGAGAATGGGCTTATGTGAGGTATTGGTTTTTTGGGCTGCACTCTTTTTTTTTTTTAATATTAACAGGCCGGCCTGTTAAGCCTAAAAGGCTTTTTAAAAGGCCTGGGCCTGGCCTGTTTTTTTAAACAGGCTTTGAAATAGGCCTTGGCCTGGCCTTTTATTCTGACAGGCCAGGCCTGACCAGGCCGGCAACAGGTCAGGCCGCAGGCCCCTGTCAGGCCGCCTGGCCTGTTTCCACCCCTAGGCTTTGGACATCAAATGTATATATGGGCAGCAAATTTCTGCAGGGTGACTTGTGATGTAAGAACAGAAGAGAGATGATAGTATGTCAATGAAGTAAGAATATTTTCATTAATCTAGTATTGGATGGAATTATGTGTGAAAACACATCATATCTTCCCACATCATTTTGATCTTCCCTTATCTATACATACATAATTGATTGAACCATATTTTTATATTTTTTTTTTTTTTGCCTTCAACCATATTTTTATATGTCATAATTAAATTGAGATTTTTAATGTATTTCCTAGGATAATATTGTATGATTAAGCACTAATTTGAGTTAAGGATATTTGTATTGAATTAAGTGTAATTAGAGAAATGGTCATAATTTGTTAATTATTCATGCAAATGATGTCTTGGACTTTTGATGCTACCTTATACTTAATCTTACATTATAAGTGCTTAAGAAAAAAATTTGAGATTTAAGGGTTAGAATTAATATTTTGATGACTAGGAAAAATTACAGAACATGTTCTAGAATTTCTAAAAATTACAAGTGAATGAAGAAAAGGGGCTAGAAGAAAAGTACCAGAAAAACCCATACGTTTGGGAAATCTGGTTAGCCCTAACAAGTTTAAAAAATGGGAAATCCCTAAAAAGGAACTTAAAAATTGAGAAATGATAAATCAGTTATTTCGTAAGAAAAAAATTAGGAATTCTGATCACATTTTGATATTTTCTAATTAACTTTTTGTAAAAAGACTCATCTGTCATTTTCCAACTTTCAGGTTCTTTTTTAGAGATTCTCTCTTAAAAAATATACACTTTAGCCCCTACTCAGAACTTTTAAAAATTTCAAGTAGGTCCCTGGCCAAAATAGGTTTTGACCAGGGACCTTCCTCCTCCTCGACAGACAGAGCCGAGGGACGAGTTGAGCGCCGCGAGATGAGAATGGAGACCTTCCTTCACCTTCGATTCTCTTCCTCGCCCGCTTCACCGTCGCCGGCGAGCTTCGCCTATCATCTCACTCTCACCACACCGGCCAACGTCGTTGTCATCAGAGGAAGTTCAACCTTGATTTACAGAGAAGCTTGAAGAAGTCGTAACATTGACAGCAGCAAGAGAGGGAAAACCGTCGGGAACCACGCACCGTCACTTCACCGGAAGTTTCTCTTTTTATTCACACACCACCACTACCGATCAGTTCACCACCGTCTTCTTCCTTCTTCACCTTCGCCGGAATCACCTTCCCAGTTCAGGCACCACCTCTGGCGAATATCTCTCTGTTCTTTCTTCTCCATAGCCGATAGACCCATATCCATTTTCCTTAAATCTGATAGTGCATTCATTTCCTATGGATTTTGGGTATTTTGAGATGTTTGAGGAGTGGCTGAATTTGCATGATTCTTGGTTGCGGAGAAGGTGACTATAGCTTCAATGTAAGTAAGAATTTGTTAGTTTTTCATTATCTCATTATATGTATTATGATATGTTTGGTTTAATTTTGTATTGGTTTTATTTATGAGACTTAGATAAGTGTTTATTTGATGATTTCTCCAAACTAACGTAAAAAAGGCTTTCATCAGTAATCACCTCCTTCAAGTTTCCACTTCTTGATTTCTCTTCCCATTTTTTTTATATGTGACCATTTTTAAATTTATTATTTTCCTAATCACATGACACATCCATATAAACACGTCTTTATGTGACCATTTTTAAATAAGAGAACTATTGTTTCAAAATATATTGTTCTAGAATGTCAATGTAGTAAATAAAAGTATTTTAGTTCATGTGAAATTATATTTTTATATTAATTAGTAATTTCTTAGTTCACATACAAAACCTTAAACAACTAAAGAATTGAAATGGAGGGAGTACATGTGTGTTGCTTTACATGTAAATTCTCAATCAAATGCTTTTGACGTTAACAAATGTGGAGGAAATGTTTATTGTTTCTTCTACTTCACATATAGAACTTGTTTATAACAAGAACGGGTCTATGGAGTTACCTTTGATTAATATTAACTATGACTATCTTAACAAGCATCTGTGTGTGTGTGTGTGTTTGTTTGTTTCTGTTATTCTTGTGTTGAACAAGATCAATAAACCCAAAGTCTTAAACATAAGTAATGTCCCTTTTTATCCTGTTCGTCGTGGATACAATCAATATCAATATCTGTTTGGACATGAGACAAAAGCTATTCCAATTGATGCATGGATCAAGGAATTGAGTACAGTGCATATCTCTTTTAATTACTTAATTGTATTTTGGGCATATTCGCACAACGCAAGGGGTTTTGTGGTCTAGTTACTATTTAAAAGAATGGTAAAATGTTTTGCATACTGAGATATAGAATTTTAGTTTATATATTTAAAAGGGAAGTAGTATAAATTGCTTATCAATATGTAGATTCCTTTCTTCGACATTCGTCAGATTCTGAGAAAACAATTGAAATGACCAATCTATTAGCTATAATTATTCAATAAGTCTGTTGGGAAAAAAAAAAACTATTCAATATGTCTGGAGACTAGATTACCATTTCATCGCCATAATGCTTTACAGTGTTAATTTGGCTGAGAAATTGGATTTCCTGAAAAGAAGAAAAATTAGAACCACTTTTATATAGACCCTCCCCTTCTCATCCGTCCCATAAAATTACAATTTTGATCCTTTGATACGTTCTGCTTGACGCACTTCTATGCACGTTTCCTAATTAATAGAATTGAATTTTGTAATTTGTAACAATATTTCTTCCTTCTAATTTGTGCTATGTTTGGATGGAGAGGAAAGTGAGAAGAAAATATGAGAGAGGGAATACTAAGAAAAAAAACTTCCCAATATGATAAAAAAGTTTATTATTTTTGGGAATTTTCCCTCATAATACTTTTTCTCCTCTAATTTTCTCTCCATCCAAACATACTGTTAAAGAAGAAGGTTGCTTGTCATTATTGTGAATGGTCTTTCCTGTAGTAGCAGTGGAGTGTTTGGAAGCAGGAATAGTAGCTTCTAAATTTAATACGTATGAATATCTCCCTCTGCATGGACGACATGCGACGGAACATACTTGTAATTGAAACTTTCTGAACAGTTGTAATTTGTTAATGTTGGTTAGTTTTATGACTCTTCATATCTGCAAACTAAAAGATTGCAAGTTATTTGAACTCTCAGCAAGTTTGCAAGAATAACAGTAACAAAATATCCCATGTGACAGAAACAAAAAACGGCAGAAATAGCCGCCATTTACCATCTGATGAAATTGAAGATAAAGGCTGATAAACAAAATTCTTGAGAGCCTATACACAAATAATTTCTTGAGAGCCTTAGCTATATCAACCCTAATTATACCTTTTTACATCATCAGCAAAATGTTTGCGGTTTTACAAAGGGATGGTCTAGTAATGCTGCAGCAGATGGGCGGTTGGTTGGAGTTCTGTGTATATTCTCCTCCTCAGCTTAAATCAGAAGAATGCTTACTATTCCATGGGCATAATACTTCAGAATGTTTGGATGTTCTCGCTGGCTCAAAATATGGATTTCCTGAAAATACAGATATACACTAATTTAGTCAGGTTCAATTGTGGAGGATTATATATATGTGTGACAAAGAAACTGTAATGATACATATAAGACGTACCGTTTTTATAGATTCTACACTTTCAATGTTGTGAATGTTTTTCAGTTCCTCGACTGCACATAACTCTGCTTTCCCTGTCAGGAATGAAGAACACACATGCTTTTTTATGGCTTACCATCAAGGCTTCCAACACATAGTTCTCACTAAGAAATTAGATTAAGATAAGATCCAAATTTCAGTTTACTCATACACACACACACCTGTTGCAGGCAACATAAATTAGAGTCCTATATCCTTTTTCCCATATGCTAAAATCGGTGGTTTCAGGGATTGAATCGTTATCATCATCAAGTGTTTCCTTTATTGCACATGATTCTCTTGTTTTTCTGTCAAAAATGAACATGGCAACAACATATTTTGATTTGATACCAGATGAGAATTGAACAGGTTATTAGGCTATATCCCATATCACCAATTATTTCTTCCGAAATTAAATTAGGACAATAAGATCAAAATATCTACTCCCTCTAGTCCTTAATATAAGACATATTTGCTTAATTTGATTAGATTAAGAAAGTTAACAAAGTTAGTTAATATGACATGTATTTTATAAAACACCCTAATCGTCTTCATTAATTCCCTCCTCCTTCTCCTCCTTGATTATGGTTGAAGGAGCACCTATAGGGATAAATTAGGAAACATTGTGTGGGAATATTGTGCATTTATTTTGGATTATTTAAATTAATTGTTATTTCATTATTAAGTTTGATATTTATTATGTATTAGGGTTAGTTATGGATATATTATATCTTAATTATTTTGATTTGATTATATTAAATTAGATTCCAGGGTTAGCTGTAGGTTTGTCTATATAAAGGCACATATGTACTCTCTTTTATTCATGGATTCAGAATATATTTTTCTCTCAAATTGTCCGCACATTGACAAATATGAAAACTGCTTTATATTTAGGACTAAAATCAATTCCCCAAATATATTTTATAGTAAGTACCGAAGGAGTATTTGCTCTGTATCCTATATAGATATATGCATACCTGTTGCGACCAGTATAAACCATGTCATATTTGCCTGATCCAATGGTTGAAGGGATTGGATTAGCAGCTTCATGACTCTGTCCATCATCAAATTGATTGTTCACAAATGGATGGTTTAGTAATGCTGCAGCAGATGGGGGATTGGCTGGACTCTGGATGAAGGGAGAAAAGAACATGCCATGCATGAAACCTTTTGTCATGATTTGGATCCACCGGGACAAGAGATTGCTAAGATAAAGAAAGAATGGGTCATGAGATTAGACCCGACTGGATATACACTTAGCTGCTATAACAAGGAACGATTAAATCTATCTAAAAGCTTTAACCCAATTTCTTGTACAAGTTGTTTAAAGTATTAAGGTATGTTAAAATCATAAAATGTAAAAATGTATACCGGATTGGTGCAATTAGGCCAAGAATGCATGCCTGTGAACAATGCAATGACGACACAGCCCAAACTCCAAATATCAGCAGCATAGGCTTCACCAGAGCTCTTATGTGCTTCTTTTTGAATAAGTTGTTATAAGAAACAAGTTTATTAGTAGACATATATAGCGATGTCCAGATTAGTAAGAAAATAAATATACACCTCTGGAGCTGCATAATGTATAGTTCCATCCACTCAGTACTTGCCCGCAGATTGAGCTAGCCATATCAACACACAAAATCCCAGTTATTCTTGTCCATAAGAGGAACTGTCATATCAATTCCAAGGGTATATATTAAAATGGCCACAAATAACCAACAATATCATACTCATCTAATCCTAAATGTAGGACCTAGCTTGAGGGTGAAATTTGGTCTCAAATGTAAGATCTTTTTCCATTTTATCTTTTATATTTATCATTTTTCTTTAAACTAGCTTACCTAACTCATAAACTAATATATAACATAATACTATGAATAAATATTTTAGAAAAATTATGCCACAATATCAACGGGGTGGAGATGCACGAGGTTTAGTGAATTCAATTAATTTGAACTAAAACAAAGTTTTGATGTGACATGGGAATTTTGAAAACTATTTTAAAACTAGAAGTTGATAAAGGCAATGATTCTTTAACTTCAAGAATTAAATGGAGCATAGGATTATTTCTCGCATTTTGCACTTCATAATACTTGATTAAATTTCTCTCTAAGAGTATCTCACTTCAAGGGGAATTCATATCATTATACCTTTTCAATTACGGGATCACTTATTTATACTTTATGCTTTTAAACTGACTTTTAAAAATTATATTATAGAGATTCTAAATGTCCAGCTAATCTTTCCATTAATTAGTCTTTCATTAATTACGATGTTAAATTCCACAAACTCTTTACTTGTATAAACCAAGCTAAGTTATAATACAAACCAAACTTATCCGCCAACTTCAGCAGCTGATTATTTTTTAAATATAATTAAGATCTATATATATTTAAATTATTAAATAGATAGATAGATATATATTTAAATTATTAAACTGAAATTTTTTAATATAATTAAGGATATTGATTGCTTTAGCACGTTTTTAGATATTTTTCAATTTACATATATATTAAATTTAAGATTAATAACATTTAATATATTAAATTTTTACTTAAGTTTGCTGCATCAACGTCTTCTGTTAACAACATTAACGGTATTAGAATTATAGAATAAAAAATATACTTAATAAAGTTAAAAGAACTAAAAGTATTTCGTAAAGTTAAAGGAATAAAAGTATACTTTAGCTTTTATAAAAATATATATTGATTTATTTAGTGGAAATTACAATTGAGGTCCCAAAAAAGACAAGTTATTACTGTCAGGTCCTATAAAATCATCAAAATGATGTGGAATCTCAAGGGACATGGAAGTGATTTATTTGAAATCTAAAAAAACAAATTTACCCTTACTTGTCATTAGTGGCACATTGACTTGTCCATTGAGGTGTCTTGATTTGTTATTGGTAGCATCATGACTTGTTATGCCCTAATTTGTCAAATGTTGCACCTTGAGTTGTCATTAGTGACAAATTGACTTGTCTAATTGTGGCGGTTTGACTTTCCGTTGATGGTAACGTGGCTTGCCATGTTCTGACTTGTCAATTAGGGAATAGATGACAGAAAAGTCCCTAAATTTATGCATCAAAGAAAACAAATCACATATGTTAACTTACAACTTCATCATATATTTATAACAAATGCCTCATTTCAAATAATGATGGACAACTTGTTATTTCTCCTACTATCTCCAAACCATTAAGGGGCTGTTTGGTATGAGGGTTTTGGAGAGCAGGGGAGGAGGGGAGGAAAAATTTTTATGATTTGGATTTTAAAAAATTGGAGAATTGAGGTTAAAAATTTTTAATTAATTTTTCTGAATCTTTTATTTTACATCTTATGTTCATTAAAATTTTGAAAGCCCATTTCTCTAATTTTTTTAATTTGAGCATATAAAAATTTTCCTTCCCCTCCCCTCCCCTCCAAGTCCCTCATGCCAAACAGAAAAGGAATCATGGTAAAAAAGGGGGAAAAAACATTTTGAATTTTTCCGCCGAAGAAAAGAGGACAGCACATTCAAATTTTACTGATAGCCCTTACTCATGGTTGGGGAATACGGAGCTTACATCAAATATTACTACAAACAAACGCAAACAATAGAAGACTTTCTTACACCTAAATTCCTAGTGCCAAGACATCACAACCCAAGGGAAAAACAAAGAGTATATTAGTAAAAGTCTTACAAATACAGACCGGAGAAAACATTAAAAAAAGAATGCATAAAAAAGAAAGAAAGATAAACATCTTAAATAAGGCCTTATTCAACTTTTTTTAATCAATTCCTAATTCAACTTTTTATATCATGGAAATAAAAAGAAAAATATCCAATGATCTTGTCACTTAATGGCATATGAAAGCTCCCTAATGGGTAGGGTCGTGAGTTTAATCCCTCCTATGCATCCAAGCTGTCAGAGTCTTCCCCTCAAAATAAAAATAAAATAAAACCAAGACCTATCTAACTTATCTTGATTCATCCTTTGAAAAATTTGATCATCACCTTAAATTTGTCGGTGACTATGATTGAATTACCTGAATTGTTATATCATTCATGACTTCGTCTTCAAAGGATGTGCCAATTTCCAAGTCACTGCAAAAAATAGACAGCTCTGAGTTTGAGAGTTGACAATTGTATAAACTCAAATATGATAAATGTAATCAGATAATGATTTGTTCAGTAACTTGGATAGACTTTTGAATGACGTATCTGAGAATAATAAAAATACTTTTTTTTCAAAAAAGTACTTGAATAAAAGAAACTTATTGACTTGGGAGGGTGTTCTAAAAGAACAATTAAATGAAAGCATTTGAAGAAAGTCATTGAAAAATTAAATAGGGAGAAATTTTCCAGCAATAAGAGAAAGGCATGCTTCAAGAGGTTGAGAGTAAAGAAAAGTACTAAAATTAAGAAAAAGAGACTTAGAAGTTTATTTCACTCAAATGAATCTGTCTACACTCTACACATAAGGGAGAAATAATTTTCGTAGATTAATTCGGCAAATCATATAATTAAATACTGAGGAACATTTTACATGGAAGCATGTAATAACCAAAATGTAATAATACATCATCCGGTTCTTTTCATAAGCAACATTCTCTCTCTTTTTTTCTAATATTTTATATGCCACATTCTGTCACCTAGGTTTGGTACTATATATAAATAACAATGTGTTTGTCTAAAAATCCAACGCACTTTTTCCATTTTTACCCCCCAATCATTCTCTCTCATTTTCCCCCACTCATTCACCATCTTTATAAATAAGGGTATATTTGAAAAAAAAAAAAAATACATTTCCGATACATTTATTATTTTAAATTAATCTTAAACAACAATTTAATTTGGGTGACCTTAGTAGCTGTTGCTTATAAAAATGTACCGAATGGGAGTATTAAACTAATAATTGGAATAAAGGATCATATCAATGCTACCTTGAATCCCTGTCTGAATGGTAGGAGATTTCGGACCAAAAATGGAGCCTTGGTAGCTGTTGCTTATTGTCGTGGCATTGTTCAAAGAGAAACCCACAACAACAAATGTGGAGCCCTTGTAGATGAGGCATAATTTCTTCTATTTCCTCAACGTTGAGAGAATCAAAAATTTGTAGTTCTTGAGAGGTTAGATGTCGAAAGGTTAGATGTCGAAGCCTTTTGCAAAACCATGTCTCAGATGGAAAATAGATGCAAAGCTGAGTGATAGTTGGAAGGTGATGCAATTCTGTAAGACATGATAATAACTTGTCACACTCTCTTATCTCAAGTCGTTTTAAACTTGACGATAAGGTTATTGAAAATGGCTCCAATTCTAGACATCCTTCTATAAAAAGCTCTTCTAAAAATGGGAGAAGACGTTTCATATCATCAAACAAGGCCCTCAGAAACTTGCAATTATAAATGGAAATCGTTTGGAGATAAAGATGAGGTGCCTTTAAAGTCAAATCAAACTTGATATTCTCACAATCTGCTATAGTTAGCCTTTTCACTGAATTTGGCATATGAATCACTGGAAGTGGCCCTGCCTCCCCCCGAAGAATTAAATCTCCAACATACATCTTTTCAAATAGAAGCTCCGACATATGCGTACCTGAAATTGTTAGACGGTTTAGGTAAAGTCGCCATTCTTGCTCTTGCAACACTACATTTGAACTTTTAATTATAAGTAACTCATCAAGTGCACTCCTTGGGATAGAAGAAGAAAGCAGTGGACAATCTTCAATTTCCAAAGACTTTAAAGAAAGAAGTGGGCGAGGTAAATTTCCAATTAATTTGGGACAACCATGAAAGCGAAGAGTGTGGAGCTTAGGGAAAGCATCCATATCTATTGAATTCCATTCTTCCCATGAGATCATATTTTCAAAACGAAGAGTTTCAAGCGATGGAAATGGTACAAATGAAGTAGAATCATCTCCATGGAAAAACTCAGAACCGATAGCCACCACACTTTCTAATCCTTCAATAGTTAAGGTCCTCAGAGCAGGTAGTTGCCCAAGGGCAGGATGTCTCCAACAGTTCTTGCAATTAATTTCGTGCAATTCAATCAAATTGTTGTAGGAATGACCATCAACTTTCAAAAATTCTAAATCCCAATAAGGTCGAAGCTTCTCCATAATATCTCTCTCTGTCCATGAAAATAGAAATAATGTTAAAAAAATAGAACAAAACTCAGAGTTTTGAAGGCCACAATTGCAGCAACATTAATTAATAGTAATAATAAACTATAGAGTAAAATCCTCTACTCTCTCACACTAGCAATATACGATGATGAATAAAAATGTGTTTTCGATAAGTGCGATGAAAATTTTAAATTATGAAATTTCATCAAAATTACTTAATTTTATAACATATTAGAAAGTTTGAAAATATATGTTTAAATAAATATTATGTTAAATAACAGCATATCCCTTCACCTTCGTTTGTTGCCATGGTCTCACGCAGGCTGCTGAAAGTTAGAAGGTGATATCCTTTTTCCTTCAATTCGGTTGATGCTTTAACTTGGCCGGCGGTTTGGCTAGCTGTTATACTTGTATATGGAGTTTTATGTTTTGTGTTCTTAACTTTCATTTAGTTTTGATGTCCTTGTGGTTGTCTTTACGGACTTACCTTTCATTATAAAAATGTCAAAAGAATAGTGTTTTGGCCAAAACAAAAGTTTTAAAATCAAACTTAATAGTCAATTAATGGGTTGGGTGGATGAAAATGAAACCTCAAATTTTTAAGAAAGGTTTGTGCAACATATATTTTAATTTCAATGGAGATTTATATAAATTTTCAAAATAGAGGGGACGTTTATATTATATGAGGATGTATATTATAAGAATTAATATTATGTTACGATAAAAATATATATTGGTAAATATTACAAATAATATTAAAATAAGCAATTTTTCTATAAGAAGAGAGTGAAATATGCACAACTTAATTAGCATGAAGGAGTTTGGGGGTTTCTAATATTATTAGAATAATTCTCTCTTGTGCCCCAAGTCAGAAATCATTATATACAGGAAAGACAAGTCTTTAAGCTAGGAATTTAATTTTTCAACGTTTGCAAAAGGTCACAGAATGTGTGTCTATAGTTTCATTTTATTTTTAATTAAGTTCCTGTAGTTTCAAATGTCTGATAAAAGAAAAAAATTATATGGACCTAATAAAAAACAAATTACATCAACCTAGTTAAAAATTATGTAAAACTACAGGGTAGTAATAAAAGATCAATAACTACATAAACCTTATTAAAGAATCAAGTGAAACCATAGGACTTAGATATTAATAATTTTTTCTTTCATATAGCTTCCTTTATGTTTTCCTTCCCCTCTCTATCATAGTTATATTCTTTTAGTTCTTCCAAAAAATACGAATATAATATAAAAAATAGTCGATGATGCAATAATTAAGTCACAAGAGGTAAAAATAAGAATATCAATGGTAGCATAAAAAGGAAGATGAAGGAAAAAAATACCTCGATACTGCATGGGGTTGTGAAGTGACTCTACATATTTTGTTGGGTTTGAATCCAAATTCATATCTTCCTTGGCATCTTTCCAATCTTGTTGTTCTTGTATTTTTTACCGCAAGTTGGGATCAATAATGTATCTTCTAGGGTCCATGAATTCAATATTTTCTAAGTTACCTGGTAGATTGTATACATGAACTCCAAAATAGATTTCCTGTGCTTCGCTCTGAAAGGAAACCTTCACTTGATTCCACTTATTTTCAAGGTGGGGTTCAGTATTGAGGATTATGCTTTGCATATCAAATATATATATGTGATCAGTCAATATTGTTGACAGTAAAAGCCACGTAGAAGAAACAATATCCAACTTGGTGTCATTGATGCGCACTGAGAATTCATAATTGCGGACATGATTCCGGTGATCTTTAAAAAGAATCCAAAGAGAAGCCATTGGGAGTACATCACGAACCCAAAATGATACAGAACTTCCTTGATTATAATAACGGAGCCTTTCTGGAAGTATTTTTCCGGGCAAAATAAAGGTTCTTTTCCCAGGTTGAATGTTTAATGCCTGCCAATTGTGTATTACCAAAAAAGCAAAGTTAACTAAGATGTAAGGAACTACAGAATATAATTATAGACGGAGAGCTAAGGGCGGGGGGAGATACCTTCTTGAACACTTTACTTTCGGATGACTCGGTCAATGATGTGCAACATATGGCACTAAATTTATCCAAGTTTGGTGGCATCCCTCCAATATGCTGAAGTTGAATGCAATTATCCAACAAAAGATATTTCAAATTGTGATAATCTTTGATGCATTCCGGAAGAATTGTGAATTTATTAAAACTCATATCTAAATGTATCATATTAGTGAAGTGGGAAAGACAAAAGGCAACAGAGTCATCTGATAAATTGCAATTTGAGAAACAAAGCTGTTCCATTTTCAATGACATGGCTGAGCAATGCAAGTTTGCTTCATCCCCACCTTCGCGCATCTTAAAATGACTCAGTCCTTGACAAAAATCTGTTGTTAGTTTCCAAAGGTTTGGTAATGTACAAATGCTAGCTGGTAGCTGCTTAAGATTAGGACATTTCTCCACGCTTAAGGTTTCAAGTCCAATAAGATTGCAAACTGAAGATGGTAATTCGGTAATTGTTGTCATGTCCAAATCAAGTGTTTGCATTTTTTTCATCTCGATTGATATTTCAGGAAATGTCTGAAGACTTGAACAACCAAAAAGGTTGAAATGCTCAAGAGATGTCAACCTAAGCCGAAAAGGCAAAATCTTCAAGTTTTTGCATCGCATAGCACTCAATTCTCTCAACTTATTTAAACATCCAACTGAATCATGAATTTCAATTAAATTTGTGCAACCATCAAGCATCAATTCTGTTAGACTAGAAGCTCCAGATAAGTCTGGTATTTTTTGTAGAAATTCACAATTTCTTAAATTCATACGACTTAAATTCAGAAACTTCTGCAAGACAAAAATCAATTTACTTTTAGAATTAGGCAAAGAAACAAAAAGAAAAGTACCATGGTACTTGAATATATACTCACCTTATCAAATGGTTGGAGCACTTCACAAGAACTGTAGGACAAGTCGAGGTAGACAAGTTGGGATGGGCGCGCTTGATATGGTAAAAATTTGAAAGAATATCCTTTCCATTCCAACCATCTTAAGCTATTTGGTAGATATTTTGGACATTCAGAAAAGCAAGCATTTCTTATCACAAGCATTTTGAGATTTTTCATCTTGATAAGTTCCTCTCCACTCCATTGTACTTCTTCACTTATAAGCAAGTCTAGAATTATGGCTTCAACTTTATTAGTTCCCTTGCAAAATGAAAAGCGCATAATAAATTTCAAAACTTAATTATAAATCATTAGGAAATTTTAGAAAAAGTGAACCTGCATGTTGAAGATCTTACTGTGTCTTGTTGTAAGACTTGAAGAATATCTTTATAAAACCATAATCTGCTCTGTTCGCCAGGCTCATTTGGTGACTCTTGTCGAACAATCTCTTTACCTACTTCTTCTATCAAATCGTGCATTGTTACATGAGCTTGTTCGATCTTTATAAGAGATTTATCAATCAATGTATCAATAGCATAATTTGGTTCGAATGCACGAACACATATCAAGATATCGATGATATTTGCTAATTTCTCTCCATTGAAAAAACAAGCCAAGTCAAGGAAAACTTGTTTCTCCACTTTTCCTAAAGTATCATAGCTTAATTTCAAGGCATCCCAAACTCCTTTTTCCGGTGTTCTTTGTTGCAATGCAGAATTCCAAAGATTGACTCCTTTATCACCCAAGTTAGAACCAATCACTTCTAAAGCTAATGGGAAGCCACAGGAATAATCTACTGCACGATTGCAAACCTCCACATAGTTGGAATCCACATTTTCTTTTTTAAAGGCATACCAAGTAAGTAGCTTCAGAGATTCCTTGCCATTTAATTCCTTGACATCATAAATGCTTTTAATACCATGACTTTTTAATAATTGCTTATTTCTAGTGGTGATGATGATTCTACTTCCATAACCAAACCAATCACAACTTCCAGCAAGTGCTTTTAATTGGTCTGATTCGTCAACATCATCAAGAATCAACAGAATCTTCTTTTGGCTAAGCCTGTGTTCTATTATTGGTATTCCTTCATGATAATCACCCAATTTGAGATCTTTTGCCATGACTAATTTATCCAATAATGTCTCTTGAAGATCTGACAAACCATTTGGCATTTTAGATTTTTTTCTTACATCAAAAAGAAAACATACGCCTTCAAAATTATCGGCGATGGAATTATACACAGCTCTCGTAATAGTTGATTTACCTATTCCACCAGCTCCCCAAATTCCTATCATTTTAATTTCCTTAGTGGACCAAAGATCTAAACAAGAGATGACTTCCTTCACTCGAGACACAAGTCCAACTGGATAATTTGTAACATGCAAAGGCTGTAAGTTAATCCTAGCAGCAACTTCACTAGTGATCCTTGTAATACACTCTTGTTCATTAGCAATCCTGACCAATTTGTAAAAAGTTTGCACGTTTAGGCAACTAAACATTAAGATATGCCACTTTTAGGCATAAAAACTTGGTTGTATTCCCTATTCCTTTCAAAAAGATAAATAAAAGTATTTTTATACACTGATAAGTGTTTACTAACGGTGTTCCAGCTTGTTAGTGATATTCAGCCCCTCCTCATATAAGGAGGAATACGTCATGCTTGGTTACTGTTTCTCTTTTTAAGGAAAATAAAATTAAATAGTTTGTTGATGAGTTTTCATAGAAATACTCAGCATATTTCTCAAAAATATTGTTACCCCAACTAAAAAGGAACCAAACTAGCCAAGGTGTCATAGAGTATGTGCACGTTGTTGTAAGATGGAAATTGCAATTAACCGTTATTATAATAATAAGAGAAAGAGTAATAATAAGAAAAAGAGTAAGGAGACATACTTGGGTTTGAGATGACAGCCTTTGCGATCAGCAACTTGAGATAGAGCTTGCCTCCATTTTTCCACCTTGTGTCTGTTGTCTTTGAATCTTTCCTCCAGTTGAGCCAACGCTTCTGCATAGCTTCCTCTGGGACGTCGTAGTTCTGAGGGATCCACATAGTAAAATACTGGATATATCAACCGGCTCTCCTCCTTGAAGCAATCAACAATCTTTTCAAGTTCCTGCAAACAAAATGTTGAGTTTGCATAGTTTTCCGAGAAAACTATGATGGCTATTCTTGATTTTTCAATAGCACTGAAAAGTGCAGGTGTGATGTTTTCTCCGTCCCTGATTTTATAATCAATAAAGGCATGAATTCCACTTCGATGCAGAGATTCATAGAGATGGCTGATGAAACGTAAGCGAGTATCATCACCATAAAAACTAAGGAACACATCATAAGGCCATTTGTAAGTGACCGATGAGGATGGTGCTCGATGTGACATTATTGATGAAGACCCTGAAAATTAACAAGTGGAAGAGAAACATGAAATTAACAAAAAATTTTGCAAAAATTTCCCTGTGAGAAGAAACCCTGAAAATTCTGGGGAAAATGCTTGTAAGTGGAAGAGAAAAATAAAAGAATTAATGGACAGTATTAAATATGCCAGCTCTAGCATTGCAGACTTGCTCTTCTTCAAACAAATTCTTCAAATATAGCCACAAACAAACCTTCTCTATTCAAACATGCCATAAATCAATTTAATATGGTGAGAAACATCTATAAATGATGCTCTCTCTTCTTTGAACTATTAATTGTTACTTGAGACATTAGTAGACACTAGGCAGAAAATTGATATGTAATTTCTTATATTTTTTTTATCTCAATTTTTGTTCTCTAAATAGAGCTTCCATATTAGTTGGTCAGATAGAGTTTTTGTAAGAATATATTTGATGCATCTGAAAATATTGACTAGTGGAAAAGAAAGCAAGCCTAAAGCTGAACAAAAATAGAATCAGTCCTCTGTTTTTAACAACAGGACAGAGATTAAATTCAATTGCGTGAGAAATTAACGCGTTCCCTTTCCGTTTTTTCACCTTTTTCCTGAAAATACTATAAAGTTAAAACAATAAAATTGTTAATTCAAATTCAACCACCATTTATCTTCATATATTTTCTAAAAAAAAAAGTGAAAACTTCCGCACAAAGGAAAAGATCTCAAGCCATAAAAGCTCAACAATTGAAAAGGTTACAGTAAATTCAATGAAAAATTTTATATATATATATATTATTAAAAGATCAAATATCCTGTGAGATACTTTACTATGGGAATATCCTGTGAGATACTTTACTATGGGTACTGTAGGTCCTCCTAAATTGCAACCCCTAGAGAGAATAGGGGGAAATAAATCGAAAGATTGATATAATAATGGATCTAGTAGTGTGCTTTTTGAATAAAAATAAATAAATCAGCCGCTTACTTAAGAAATTTTGAATAAAATTAATGAAGAGTTTAGTCAGTAGATCAAGTTCACCCATATCTTTGAAGGTTTAGGTCCTTTGTTTTTTCAGGAAGGAGTAAAAGCATAAAAAAAATTCAAATGTTTAAGATTTATCACATGTACGACAGTAAGGTAGCTAGTTGAACCAACAGCTAGCACAAGGAGAAGAAAACAGCAAATATTTGAATAATTATTGATCATCTATGCATAAAAGACACAAAGGATTTAAGTCCAGCCATACCATTGAAGTTAAAGTATAAAAAATTCCAAATGTTTGAGTATTATGAGATCTACGACAGTATGGTAGCTCAGTAAGGAGATTGAATATAATCAATAGCTAACACAGAGAAGAAAACAGCAAATATTTTGCAGAAATTTTCTGTGAAAAATGAAGGGAAAACAAGCAAAAGAGAAGAAATAATGAATAACCTGGATCGAAAGAAATAGCTCTCACAAGCAAAGATCTCAAAAATGGAAGCTTCAGAATTTGCTTTCTCTTCCAACAATTTCTTCAGACTCAGAGATGAAGAAATGCCTCACTCACGCGTTAAACAAGGTCTCAAAAAAGTCTCTTATTCCTCTTTCTGGGAAGCTCGCGTGCCGTGTGCCGTGTGCCGTGTTGCAGTGCTCTGCTTCATCGTACGTCTGGGACAGCTTTAGATAAAGTTGCCCCCAGAGGCCCAGACTTCATAAAAATTTGAATGAAATATGATAAAAAGATACTATTTTTTTTAATGAATTAAATAAATTATATTAAAATATTTTTGTTTATAATTTTTTAAACTAATTTATCTGATATATAAGTTAATATATGATATAATGATATAGAATATATACTATGATTAATAATTAATAATTTATTTAGTTTCTTTAATATAAAAAAAACAATCAACTAACTCTTATAATAAGGATAGGGAGAATAATTTACACAAACAAATAATAAATAAAGTCATATTTTTTTTGCCTTAAAAAAAGTCATATTTTTTGTTAGTACTGTACTTAAAAAATTTTTAGTTTTTTTTTTCTTTTATATCTCTGTTTTCTACTTTTTTTTCTCCTAACTCCATTTTCCCTACGGAATGGAAAATGGATGGAAAGGCCAACCGCGGAGATGACATGTGAGTTAGAATTAAAAAGATGGATTTTCCTCTGGTTGATTAAAAATAAAAATTTTTAAGCATAAAAAGATTTTTTTAATACTGAAAGCATAAAAAGAATTAAAGAAATAAAAAAATAAATGACATGAAAATCTTCTTTTTTTAACAAAAAAAAGTAGCATACAGGAGCCAAATTATAAAGAGTATGAAAATTTCCATTCTTCATATATAATATTTCTTTGATCCTTAATATAAGTTATATGGTTATTCTTTTATCCTTAATATAAGGCATTATTAATTTTTTTTAGAGAGATTATGGAAAATAAATAAGTTAGTTAATCTATATAATCCTTAATATAGATTATATATCAGTTTATAAAATATAAAAATTAATTTAATATAAAAAAGATAAATATCAATATTTTTAAATAATGTATTTAACTTCCTTAATCTCTTTAAAAAAAATCAATGTTTTATATTAAAGACAGAAAGATCATTACTAATAACCTAGTAACCTATGAATAGCATGAAAATTTTCTTATTAGTGAAAAATGGCAAAGACTTAATCCTACTTGTCATTTTAAATTGTCCTAACTCTTTAATTAAAATAAATACTCGGGATATCTTTATGCAAATAAGCTTGTGACAGAAGTGGATTATATTTTTTTAAAACTCCTTACCCTTCTCTGTCATCATTTGTGATTTTGGGGTCAACTCTCAACTCTCAATAAATCGAGTCATGCCCCTTTGCTTTTGTTTTTTACGAGAAAAATAAATAAATAACTTAAAGAGGGCCCACTTAGTTGAATGTATCCGGCATATCATTATTGGCAGAGACTTGCTTTCTCTGCGGATCCAGAGATATGAAGACAAGTCAAGTCGTCCGCGTTTGTGGCTTTGGCGGATTGCCGTGTTGCTTACTTCCTAGTTCCTACATAGAATTTGCTCCGAAAGGGTAAAGGTACATTAGAGGTTGGCATGGACAGGACGAGACTCCTGTCTTATGCCTGTCTGAAGGAAGAACGGATTGTAAAATGTAGCCTGATGTTTGGCTTTACTTATTAAAAATCTTAACTATTTTGGGCTGGGTAGAATGGGCTTCTCTGCCCAAGTGATAACGCCTTATCTTTTTCACATATGAAAAAAATAATTCCTTATGAATTTCTTAAACATTCCTGTAGTTACTAACATCATATGTCTTAACTTCGTCCTAAGTAATATAAACTTCAAATGCATTCGATGATTTCACGTTTTGGGATATTTCAAAATAAGTCTACAACTAGAGTCTTGAAATTTAAAAAATACTATATGTCTTAACAAATATCCATACTTTAAAAATTAAACAACATCCATAATTCATTATAAATAAGAAAAAAAAATGATTGTAATTAAAGCCGTGAAGTCAAAGTAGTTTGCATCAATTCAATGTCCCAAAAGTTGATCAAATGATGAAGCATATGGAAAGAAAATAAAAAGAAACTATAATTTAATACATCACAAAGTAAAGAAGAAAGAAATCTACTTGTAAATAGTATTTAGTGGTTTGGGCAAAAAAGAGAGGATCAGAAGAGTATTATACAATAGACAAAATATATTTTAAATAAAAATATATATATGAAATAATATTTAATTGATATGAAATTTTATATTTTAAATAAATGAAAATAATTTTCAGGGCAGGGCCAAATGGGCAGGGCAGCACTCCTTGCCCGATGCTTGGCCCTGCCCGGTTATTAGCCCGTCCAAAGCTACCCAAAATTTTTTCAGGCCATTTTTTTAGAATTGGACTGAGTAATTTTTTTACAGGGTCAGGATGGACACACCGGAATACTAGGGACCTTACTCACCCCTAGGTACATCCTCACCATTGCTTACGGGGGAAAATTCCAAAAGGGCCCACTTGTTCGTGTGTCATAATGGGTAAAGGTAGGTCACCATCAGAAATTTTTTTTAAAGCATTTCAATTATAACAATTTTGTTTCCAGCGTTATTCAGATTAAGTTTGATTATTAATTAATCAAATATACTGAACTGATATTCTATATAATATCCACATCATTTTTATTTTAAATTTAGGTGTAAAGCTGCCCCTAAAATACTCAAAAGTTATAATGCTTTGAAAGTTTCCGAATCATAACAATTTCACCACAGCCATTATCTAAGTTTATTCATTAATTGGTCAAATATACTTACTTTGTAAATTCATATATCTTCCATTTCATTTTTTTTTTCAAGTTAGGTTTATAAATAAAAAAATTTACTTAACATTCATAATGTTTATGGTAACACTGATACAATTTGGAAATTTTTAAGGTTATATTGAATCAAAAAAATTTTTTTGAACAACATTGCTTCTGAGTAAAAAACTTTTAAAGCAAATTTGTAACTTAATAAAATTGACGTGAATGACATGTAAACTTGTCAGCTCAACATATTTAATTAACTAACGATCAAACTTAATTAAGATAACGGTTAAGGTGAAATTACTATGATTTAGAAATTTCTAGACAACGTTACTCCAAATAAACTTTTGGGATAAAATTGAGATTTTTTAACATTTTTTAAGATAAAAATAAACTTTAACCTTATCGGCTCTTTTTTTTTTTGGACAAAATAATTCGGCTCTTTACTTATTTGGATTTTCTTTTTTGTTTAATTGATAAAGAGGCAAAAGCCTAAATTAGAAACTGGTAAGAATTAACTCAATCAGTTAGGTCATTTTAGAGGATCCATATAATGGAGGTCCACTTGTAAGCATCCTTTATGTTGGCGACTTTCTAGGTAGTGTGACTCCGCGTTCAGTATCGTTGATGAAGTGCGTGTTTGGAAAAGCTTATGTGTGTGTTTGGAAGGGTTTATTTTTGGGCAATAAGTGCTTATAATTCGTGATTCACGGTATACGAGGTAAGTATGTGAGAGGAGTTTTTTCTCGGCTTGCGTAATAAGTGGCTTATTTTTTAAGCTGCCGTGATACCAAACATGCACGAAATATGAGAGCGGAAGTTGAGAAAACAAGGCGGAGGAATCTCATAAATGAATAATCCTTCCTATCCTAATTATAGGATAATATTTAAAAGTTAATCTTAATCTAAATTATAGGATAAAATTTTAATTTTTATCAATTTCTTCTCAAAATACCCCTATTGATACTTTCTCAATAATAATTAAACACAATAATAATTTAATAAGAGTATATCGAAAGTTGTTGAGGGAGATTAACGACGCCGGATTGTGTGAGAGCTTAGAGAAGTCGTGTGTGAGGCATAAGAGATACAAGAAAAAATAGAAAATCAATGTAATTAGATGTTATTTTAAATTTTAAATAAGGATATTTTAGAAAAATAAATATGATTAACTAATTTAACCACTATCCTTAATTTCTCTAAAATTAGATAAATATATCATATAATTAGAATCGGAGGAGTAACACGCAAGTTACGCAATAAAAAGCATGCGCAATCAGCGAACGAAATGGAAACATGGTAACTACTCTCCATGATCTCTCTTTTTTTTTTTTACTAAAAAACTGGACTTCATTAATCTATCATAAGATTAGTACAACGACACCTCACGAGAGGCAAAACAACCAAACCTTCGTCAACCAATGCCTGTTGACAAAACAAGAGGTGGTTGATTAAAGATGACAAAATACTCAGTGCTACTATGAGCAAACTTAGCTAAATAATCCGCTTGGGAATTTTGATCTCTAGAGATACGGTTTACAAAGACACACCAATCTCTAGATAACCACTCTCTAGCCTCGTTATTGATCTCCTTAAAAGGGCTCCATGATCTCTCTTTATAGATTATTTCATTTTTCACGATTTCAATTTAAGACTTCGCCTATGTTTGGTATCACTTATTTTTAGATAATAAGTCCTTATCATACAAGCCGAGATAAAACTCCTCTCACATACTTGCCTCGTATATCGTGAATCACGATTTATAAACACTTATTGCCCAAAAATAAGCTATTCCAAACGAACACTTCAAAATATTTGGTCACTTTTTTTTTTTTTTGGAAACATTTGGTAACTAACTACCTTCCCATAATCCCAGTTTAATTTTACATATTTATTTTGAAAATATTTTATTTTATATCACTATTATATTTTTGGCATATTTTATATTTTATCTTTATTTTAGCTGTTCATCACAGATGGCTGGAGCCTAGAGTTCCTCCTTTCATATAATCAATAAAAATAAATAACATAAAACTAAAGTTGTGATGGCCACAATTGTACCAACGTTAATAGTAATTTTTCATCATTTATATATCCTTCAAACTTGGCCCACCGCTATACCAAGGAAAATGAAGTATAAAGAGAAACATATACAAAGTAAATTCACCTTTTTCCATTGTTATAAAAATCACCGAACTCCCTTTATATTTTCCTTTCTCTTTTTATTATAATTAAGTATATTCTTTTTTAATTCTTCCAAAAATGAGTATTAAAATATAAAAAAATAAGTCGAATATTCGATGATGAATTAAAGTTACAAGCTGTATTAAAAATAAGAATATCAATGGCAACATAAAAAGAAGCGGAAGGAAAAAAAAAATACCTCGATAATGCACGGGGTTCTTTATTAACTTTGCAGATTTTGTTGGGTTTAAATCCAAATTCATAACTTCCTCTAGTTCTTCCAAATCTTGTTGTCCTTACATATTCTGCGACAAGTTTTGATCAATAACGCATCATATAGGGTCCACCAATCGAATATTTTCAAAGCTACTTTGTACGTAAACTCCAAAATAAATTTCTTTTTTAACTTCTATTTCCTGTGTTTTACTCTCAATGGAAATCATCACTTGATCCCATTTATTTCCAGGAGGGAGTTCAGTTTGAATCATGCTTTGCATATCACATATGTATATATGATTAGTCTTTATTGTTGACCTCAAAAGCCAATTAGAAGAAATATCCAGCTTGGTGTACTCATTACTGTGCGTCGGAAATTGACAATTGTACATATAATCATGGTCATCTTTGACAAGAATCCAAAGAAATGTCCTCATTGGGAACACATTGCGAACCCAAAAAGACACAAAACTTCCCCGCCTACGATAATGAAGCTTTTTTGGTAAATTTCTTCCTGGTAAAATGAAATTTCTTTTCACAGGTTGAAAGTTGAATGCCTGCCAATTATATATTACCAATTTAAGTCGACTTCAGCTGCAACTTCACACATTTTTAAAATGACTCATTTCTTCACAAGAATCTATTGTTAGTTTTCAAAGCATCAGTAATTTACAAATGCTAGCTGGTAGCTACCCAAGATTCCGGCATTCCTGTACATTTAACATTTCAAGTCCGACAAGATTGCAAATTGAAGATGGCAATTCAATAATTGTTGTCTTGTCTAAATCAAGTGTTTGAATTTCTTTCTTCATGACTGATATTTTTGGAAATCTCTGAAGACTTGAACAAACAATGAGGTTGAGATGTTTTCTCCGTCCCTAATTTTATAATCAATAAAGGCATGAATTCTACTTTGATGCAGAGATTCATAGATATGGCTGATGAAACTTAAGCGAGTATCATCACCATAAAAACTAAGGAACACATCGTAAGGCCATTTGTAAGTGATAGAAGAGGATGGTGGTCGATGTGCCCTAGTTACCACCACGTGAAGAGTATGTATGAAAAGCAAGAAGAGAGAGATCCCACACTCACAGGGACTTTGAGGGTGTGTTTGGTTTGAGGGGAGGAAGGAAATGAGAGGATGGGTAAATTACCTTTTTGGGTTGAAAGAATTTAAATTTTGGGCGGGAATTCAAAATTTAAAAAGAATGAAAAAGTAAATTTTGGGCGAGAAACCAAAATTTAAAAAAATGAGAGGGTAAATTTTACATTTCTTTTGTCCAAAATGATAATTTCTCCACCCTCCCCTCCCCTCCCCTCCCCTTCCTTCAAACCAAACACACCCTGAAAGAATGAAGGATTCAAGTTGTAGTGAATATGGCACCGCGAAGCTTCGTGGGTGTTTCCTTGAGATGCCTCCGAAATTATCCGAAATTATTAATATTTTTTTTATCAAAATGCGCCCTAGGTGGTATACGAAAGAGCCAAGAGAGATACTAGTAGATAATTGAAAATAAGGTGGGATAATGAGAGAAATTTCCTTGAAAGCGGAAAGCTGAAGTTCAGAAAAAGGTGTGGGAGACAGAAATTCAAACAGGCGAATCAATGAATGCATACTGGCCGGGGGCAGGACGTCTAATTTAATTGCTTGGAACAAAACTCATCATTATATTCACACCCCATGCCACTTTATTTGACCATACAAGTCTTTTTTTAATTATTACTCCCTGTTGTCCTTGTTTATCAGCTTTTCTTTTAATCTTTTATATAAATAAATTTCTTATTATGTCTTAAAATTTAAATTATTTTTTTTACCCCTATTAAATATGTATTTTTATATTAATTGTCCCTCACTCACTACTAATTCTTTCTCATTTTATTATTTATTACATATTTTTTTTCATATTTTATACTCATATTTTCTCATATTTCTTATCCATTCCCTCTCTTGTGCTCATTTTATAAATAAGGGTATATTTAAAAAAACATGTTATTTTTTTATATATTTATTATTTTTAACTAATCTTAACCACTATTTCATTTTACACAATAAAAATAAAAATTGTATATAAAAAAAGAATTGAGGGAGCAATTAATTAATTATATTTCTTCTGAACGGCATTATTATTATTATTATTATTATTATTTGCTCAAATGAACGGCATTAATTAATTATATTGAAAACACTAACTTTTGTAGAACGGTTTCTGCTAAAGCGCGAGGAGAGCTAATCATGATCTGAATTGTCTATATCTGATTTAAAAGATTTAGATTTGATTTTTTTAAAAAACTTATTTTGATGTGTATAAAATCTAAAATAAAGATAATTTTTATCTATTATTTTTTTTAAAAAATGATTTTTATTTAAAAAATTAATATTTAAAAAATCAAATTTAAACCATTCAAATTAGATTTGGACAGTTTAGACATGGTTAGCTCTCCCTGCCTACCAAAACTTTTGTTAGTTATTTCTTTCACAATAGTCATTCCCCCATGTAATTTCTTCATTTCAACTCTTATAATCTTCAACTCATATTTTGGCCAAGTTTTATGAATGTTTATGAGAATTAAGTGTACTTTCTTAAGATTTTAAAAACGTAATTATACAATAAAACTGCCATGCCCAGAAAGGAGGTTAATCTGGGGTGGGGGGAATCAATTTTGTAAGTGAAATTACGTTGTACGCCTCTCAATATTGATATTAAATAAGTATAACAATATAATAGATATTATATACTCCTTTTGGTTTTATATATAGAGAATTCTTTAAACCACTTTACAAAAATTAAAAAAATTAGTTAATTTAGATGGTGACATTAAATTTGTCCACAATGATTGAGTAATTATCAAGTACTTATATATCTATTATGTCAAGTTTTCTAATAAAACAATAATAAATGGCTGTCTGTTCTTTTTTTTTTTTTATGTGAGTTTATAGTTAAATGTTAATATTTTAAAAATAGGACACATGACCATATATAATTAAAGAAATTGATATAATAGGTATAAGGAACTTGACATAAATATTTTTCATAATTAATAAAAATGTATAAAAAAATTGATACAATGAATAATTTTGTAAATTTTAGCCTGCAACATGAAACTCACTGAAAAAGTTATATGCAACTCATCCAAATTAAAGTTGAGGAAAATATTATAAGTTTTAAACTAAAAAATTTAGGGAGAATTACACTTAGATTCCAAGAAAGAAAATAAATGAAGAAATGATTCCTGGAATTAACTTAGTAATACCAGGTCCTCTTTAGATTTCACTTAATTAATAGACATATTTTAGAAATCTACGTATTAGTATGAAGAGGAACATTTATTATAAGATAGCTATGGTATTGAAATGTGAAAAGATAGGAGTATAAAGAAACTCCAATCCGCACCTTGAAAATTTTGGCACCGGAAAATCCACCAATTCTTGAAGAATGCTTGTTAAAATGTTTTCAAGCAAGGAAAAAGCATTAATGTGGTGTCTGAAAGATATAGGTTGTTTATGAGTGTAAACAATAATCCCATATAAAAGATATCCATACGGCAGGTAATTAAGACATTGGACCATATATAATAGGCACGACCTTGAGTTATCATGAGATAACCTGTTGATAAGTAAAATATTTGTATATTTATTTTTTCTTATATGATAATTTTGTGAATGACATTTGAGCTCAATTTAATGAATTTAGGTGTAATTGATAATAAATAATGATTTTAGCATAAAATAGAATTTCTTGAAAAAATATTAAATCATACTTTGTTTCAGTTTTTAGGCAATATCTGAAGCTCTAGATGTTGGATTGAGACGTTCTTTATATGAATAAAAAATTAAGAAAGAGCTTTACAACTTTTATGTTGAGGCTAAAACTCAATTCTATCACCAAAAGTAGTTTCAAATTTTGCTTGAAAGTTAAGAACATGAATTTGTCTAAGTTTTACCTTTGCTCATTAATTTGACTATAACTGAAGCTGCAAATATTGAAATGAGGAGTTTCTACTTACGTCCTCAGGCTAAGATCCAAAGCTACAATTTTCATGAAGATCAAAATGTGAAATTCTACCAATTCCATTTCATCTACCATTTCACCTATCATTTCATTTACCATCCCACAAACTCTATTCTTCCCTATATATAGTCATCATCTCCCTCACATATTACACACAATTTTCATATCCATTACTTTCCTCTCTTCTCCATATACACCATCTTAGAGTTAACTTCATGCATTGTATTTACTTCTTGCATGCTATCTTCATGGAAGACTTAGGTAGTCCTTCTTTATGGATGGTATAGGTTACCACCTACATGAAAGGTTTTACCTCCTAAAAAGATGGTTAGATTTCTTCATTTTCATACATCTTATAGTTGTATTTTTATATTTTAGAATTTAATAATTGACTTTTATGCAATGTTTATGAAATTTTCAATTTGTTTTGGTTTTGTTTTTAATTTCATTATGAGCTAAATTTTTATTTTTATAGGGTGATGATGCAGCTTACTAATAATGGATTGAATAACTTATTAAATCTAGTTTTAATTTTTTCCTTCATGATTGAATTTTAATTATTGTTCTTAATGCTTTCAATTGATCGGCCGTTTTTGAATGATTTCAATATGTATGTTGAGACTGGAAGGAGATACATGTATGTAGATTCTATAATTAAAACCATAACTTGCATATGAAATATGAATATATTTATATGAGTTGTATAGTCTTAATGAGTTCCATAAATTTTAATGCATGATGAATTGCTTGAATTCATATAGGAATATATGGAATTAATAATTAATTATAGAATTGCTTGACCTTGGAAGAGGCTAGTAATTAAATGAGGGAAACTTAGCTATCAATCATGTTGAATGAATTGGACTAGAATAGATAATTGATTCAATCCAAAATTTGTTAAGTGAAATACGACCCCTAGGGCCTTTTCTCATAATTGCTTTCATATAATTTGCACTCATATTTAATCATTTTTTATTTTGTACTCTCAATCACCAACTAATCTATTGACCTAATAGAATTAAAATGACTCATTTTGGTACTTAGTGATCAATCCTCGTGAAAACGATACTCTATTCACTCCTATATTATTTGATTATGACAGACTTACACTTTCTAATACATAACATCTATACGTGTCATAAAAGGGAAAAATATAAACTATTCAATAAAGATGTATGTCAAAGAAGCATATCATTGAATAGAAATGAGCATACAAGGAAGGACCACGATCAAAGTCCCTCCCAAAACTCAATCAGCAAATTACTTCAAAATTCAGCAGGGAAAGTCATGGCATTACCATGAATTTGGTGTTCCATTATAACGATATCTTTTATATGGGATTATTGTTCACACTCATAAACAACCTAATAAAATGGACACACAGGGGAGGGAGGGAGTCTGTTGATCATAGCTTGTTAAAGCCAGAAAGAGCTGAAACTAAGACCAATAAAATGTACACACAGGGGAGGGAGGGAGTCAGTTTCCTAACAGCTCAGGGGAAAGAACAGACACATTATTATTAGATAGGTCAAGCTCCGTGAGAAAAGCGAGATTTTTGAACCCCTTAAAGCAATTTAGGGGTAATATAAAGACATCAACAGCTAAGATTTATCATAGTGTATCATTTAGAGAGGCAGACAAGTTTTGTGAAGAAAGTGTCTGCATTTGTAGAGCTTAGCCCCAAGAGGACAGTTGCAATGTAATTGTTTAATTCCTAGCATGGCTATGTATGCCTTAAATTAGTTGACAGAACCACCTCAGGTAAAGCTCTTGCAGAAGTGGAATATTAGAGAATGCAGGACCATTTGGCGGTAAAGCTGCATTTCCACTTAGATAAAAAATTTGAAGCATAGGCACAGTTTTGAAAGCATATGAAGAAATCTATCATTGAAGCAATAGATATGGTCAGTAATATCAAACTTTTAATTGGGATTTTTTTTGGTTTTGGTCAACAACTTTTAATTGGGATTTAAATCAGAGAACTTGCATCTGGACAGAGAAATTACACAGAGATCATGAGATTTCTCAAAGTTATTTTCATTATACGCAACAACTATGGCACCTCCATAGCATTAATCAAAAAGTTAGCTTCACAAAGTTTGAACATTATGCATTTTTTTCAATAAAGTTTCCTAGTCATGTGTGCCTGGGCAATTCACTGCCATGAAGAAAGAATAAACATGCTGATCTTATTCATGTTTGCAAGAAAAAGATTACATAATTACTCTTAAATCATTACCTACCTCAGGGGATTGTTGTCCCCCTTCGAACAAGAAAGACTTGAAAGTGATTTAAGAATTGAACTAGGCCAATCTTTAATGTACCATTTCAACGGTATCATATAAAGTTGTAAAGGTGTCATACATTGTATCAACAAATTTTCAAACAGCCACAGTTTGTAGCATCTCCAAGATATAAAGCTAAATTGGAAAAGACAGGACCAATGCAATAGAGTGCTTGTACAGGAACTAATTGATAGACCTCAGCAATAACATTCAAGTAACAATCTCTCTTAGCTTGCCCAGGGTCAAATATCATAATAATTATTGATCGCAACTTTAAAAGACCAAGACATACATCAATAATTTCGGTGAATAAAGCAGAAGGGTCGCTGAAGCAATTTATCAAACACCATATATGCATCTTATCCAAGACTGGATGGCTACTTTGTAAAGAGAATTGACTAATAAAGCAAGGACCAGGATCATAGAAAAAGATGAAATGCAAGCTACCAAATACTTGCAGTAGATCATTTTGCACAAAAGTCACTGACAAATAGACTTCAATTGGAAGTGGCCATGATTATAGAGGAAATTAGATGCATGGTACATAAGCCATTCTCAGTGTCATGTTCTAACAAAGCTGTCTCGATAGAAGTCAAGTGAGCGATAATCATTAGCTATTCTTCCAACTTGATTGGTCTTAACTTTCTTGCAACTTAAATCAAGTAATATATTATTATACAATAATAAAAGTAGCTTCCCATGGAAAATACTAACTGCTTCATCAGAGAATCTTATATTCATTCCACCAGAAAATTTCATGTCGACAAGTAATTGGTTGATTTGGTAAAGTTTAATAGTAATAAAAGAACCCAGGTAGATGGAGGCGAAGTAGAAGGCGTACTAGCTCTGAAATGAGAAAGATACCAAAAAAAAAAAAATCATATTCTCTCCCACCCTGCGCATGAAACGATGGTGAGAAGAAGCATGCATGAGGATAGATGATGGCCAAGTGGACACCAGCGGATGAGGGAGTGAACAATGGAGTAAGAACAAAAAAAAAAAAAAGGTAACAGAAGAAGGAATGATAGAAGAAGAGGGTAAAGCAATTGACTTTGATTAACAATGGAATGTTTCTGGGTTAAGAAAAACAAAGCGTGGATATACCTTCCCTCCTCTACTTAAACATAAACATGATCTTTATCTTCTTCAATCAACTTCGGCCACAGATGGGCTCTCTCCTCTCCATCATTCCCATCCCCTGCAACTTTACCGATCTCGTCGGCGAGTGCAGACCCACTCGTCGTGTAGTACCTGTCTTCCTTCTTTGTCGATGCTATGTCCTATAATCTCCCTTGGCCAGCCAAAGCGTGGCCCCATCGGAACTCCTGCACTAAACCACTCTTTTCCTTCATAAAATGCGATTGAGTCAAAGAGGAGGAGAAGACGTGCTCAGTCTGGAATGGAGAAGAAATTGAAAACCATTCTCTCCCTCTAGAGATACAGTCAAATGGAAGGACAAATCTGAAAAAAGTAAGATGGAGACTACAAATTTCGCGGGCGAGATTCAAATTAAAAAAGAATAATTGGGAGAATTGCTGATAAATACCTTTTTGGTAAATTAATTGCTGAATGCTACCATTGTACATAACGGAAGATGTTTTGCACATAACGGAAGATTGCTTGCACATTTATACGGAACACTTTTGCACACACGGAAGATGATTTGCACAAAACGGAAGATCGCTTGCACATACAGAAGATCACTGGCACGCTTGGTAGCAATCAGCAATTAATTTGCTTCCAAAGTATTTTTCAGCAATTCTCCTTAAAAATTTTTATATGCCGATTTTATAAGGGAAAAAGACAGAAAAATACCATTTGAACTTCAAAATCTCGCCGACAAGGATGGTAATAAGATTGATAAGAATGATAATGAGATTGACAACGTAAATCTTTGTCAAAGGACTAATTTAGGATTTTAAAATTCAAGTGGTATTTTTCTATCTTTTCCTCATTTATAAGCTGAATAAACATTTTATCAATATCTTTTTGCAATTTGATTTGTTTATATTTTTTTGCCAACACTTTTTATTTGTTTATGTACTTGTTTGGAATAGTTTATTTTTGGGCAATAAGTGCTTATGAATCGTGATTCATGGTATACGAGGTAAGTATGTGAGAGGAGTTTTATCTCGGCTTGTGTAATAAGATTTTATTCTCTAAAATTAAATGATCCCAAAATTAAGCAATCATATTTGGCGTTAAAGGACATTTTTAATCAATGTGAAAACTCCTTTATGCACTATTGTTGAATTTTATACGTGTGCAACTTTTTTTTTATTAACTTCACTTTTATATTTAAAAAAGTCTATGTGTTTTTTCAAAATAAAAAATAAAACCATATCGCTAGATAAACAAAAAGGAGGCCTGTGAGATTTTCTCGCTTCAATAAAAAATGATTGAAGATCACACGTATTGCTTGTTTAGTTGGGTGATTGACAATTTTATAAGTGTTCATACATATAAGTCGGACAACACTCCTCTCATATATTTATCTCGTATATTGAAAATTATCATTGAAAAGTTATTTTTGAATACTCTAATCACTGTTCCAAATGAACACATAATTGTGACAAGTTAGAGAGATTCAAATTCAATCAATAATGAGATCACTAGTTTATACTTTTAAATTGACTTTGAACAATTTTTTGTAGAGATAGTGTGTGTGTTTGATATTGTTTATTGGGGTCAATAAGCACTTATTACGTAAATCGAGATATCACATACTTATCTCGTATATTGTAAATCATGATTTATAAGTACTTATTGCCTAAAAATAAACTATCCCAAACGAACATAGTATTATATATAAAATGTTCTGGTAATCAATTTTTCAATTAATTACCAGAACATTTGTATAAATACTAACCTATATTTCCACAAACATTTGTAGAGATAGTCAATAGTCATAATTTTAAATTCCACAAACTATATATATATATATATATATATATATATAATTATAAACCAAGCATATATGTGCCAAGACGCCAACTTCAACGTCGGATTATTATGGGGCAAAAGTACATATTTAATCCTTTAACTCTTTATTTCATTCCCTTAACTTTATAAAGCATCTTTTTTATTCATTAAATCCTAGCATTATATTGTTAACCAAAAAAAATGTTAATATTGAAATTTCAAATGTTGAAAAAATCTGTTTAAATGTCGACATATTAAGTTTATTTTTTTAAAATAACAATAATATTAAAAAAGCATCATTTGAAGCTAATGATATAAGGGTTAAAAGACTCAAAACATTTCTTGCAAAAAAAAAAAGAAAAAAAAAAAGAAGAAGAAGACTCAAAACATGCTTTTTAAGGTTGAAGGGCCAATTTTTTTTTAATAATAATAAAACATGCTTTTTAAAGGTAAGGGGTCAAATTAAAACCTTGTCTAAAGATTTTTTTTTTTTAAATCATAACCTTGTATAAAGTTAGATGACCAAATATATACTTTTGTTTTATTATCATTATTATTAGTTTATTACTACTACTTATCCCATCTTAAATTAATGATATTAATAATAATAATTATTCCCTACATACAAGTTCCCGAGACCTTTTCTTTTCTTTTCTTTTTTTCCGGTTATTGGACAGACTTTCGATTTGATGTGATCATTTTAAATTTATTTTCCCAAACATTAGCTTGGTTTGAATTGGCCGGGTCATGCTTAGGCTGTGTTTGGAAACACTTATTTTTGGACAATAAGCCCTTATCACGTAAGCCGAGATAAAACTTCTCTCACATACTTATCTCGTATACCGTGAATCACGATTTATAAGCACTTATTGCCTAAAAATAAGCTATTCCAAACGAGCACTTAGGTTACTTTGAATTCGAGCAACACAAATGTAATGCACCTACTTCCAGAAGATTATGGTTGTACACTAAGGGCTGTTAGAGTTGATATTTAAGAAATATGTTTATATAAATTATGATAAAACTCCTCTCACATATTTATTTCATACACTATAAACCACGTTGTAAAAATGATTTTTACCGTTAAACCAAATGGACAATAACATACTATATTTATCCCAATCAATAGATGCCGACAAATAAACTTATTGGGCCCTGCATTACAAGTGCTTTTTCCAGGTTGAAATGTCAGCTTGCATATATGCTACTCCCTCCAATATTAAATCAAGGAAGGAATGGGGGGTTTGTTTTAATTTTAAAGGTAACTTTTTTAATACGCGTGAAAGAGTCAAGAGAGAGTAAATATATAAAAGTGACGAGAAATAATCATAGAAGTTTTCATGAATTATCTGAAGAGGAAGAAGACGAAAGATGAAATTCAAATAGGTATGGAGACAGAAAATCGGGGGTATTCATGAAATTGGTAGGAAGCCAGGTGTGAAAGTGGTGAATTTACTTAAATATATTTTGGTGTTTTCTTGTTCTTATGCATGAATTTCTTGGATTCTTCGAAGACGAGTCATCATTCACACGCTTCCTATATAAATAAATTGATATAGATGCTAATTTAATTTTAGGGAAATTAAAATAAAGGACCTACAGAAAATCATATTTATTATAAAGGACCATAAAAATTATAATTACACCAAACATCATAATATAAATTTTAAATTATTAAATTGCCCTTAATTAAACTTCTTCCATTATCTCTTACATTCATAATTTAAAAATAACTAAAATCAAAATTAAAGCCGCCCATCATTATTATTGTATCTCTTTTTCACCAAGTTTCATATCCATGCAATTAATGCTTTATTTAATTAACAATGATTAAATTTATATCTTTTTAATATTTTTTAACCAAATTTCATATTCATTTACTCAATATATCATTTAATTATTTAGAAATAATAAATTATTTACATTTTTTAATTTTATTAACACTAAATGAATTTTCTCAACACACATAAATTTTCTTCTAAAATGAAAATAAAGCGTATAAAATTTTTTGGTGTAACATATATAATAAATTATAAAAGATCTTGAGTTTTGTTAAAATTATACAATTTTAATTTTTAATTAAAATTTTTTATCAATTTTTAAAAAATTAAAGAATGTGTAATTTTTTTCTATAGATATCTATGCAAATTTTTAAAAATGAAAATTAAGAAGGCTTTTGTTTAATTAAGTGAAATTTAGAATTTTGTCTCAGTTTTAAAAATAGAATGTGGGAGAGAACGTAGGAGGGAATGCAAAAGATTTTACTAGGAACATTTTAGTATTTTCAATTTTATATTTTTGTATTCGATCCTTCTAAATAATTACAATTTTTTTTTCATTATTAATAAATATATTTTCCCCCAAATCCTTCATTCTAATTTTTCCTTTAATTTTTAAAAATTAAAGTTGAATAAACATTTTTTCGGTATCATCTTTATGTTTTGTCTATATTCATCACATGAATAGTCTAAAATTATATAGTATTGTCAATTTGTCACATACGTTACGAGTACTGACTCGTAGGCTTAACTGCTTTTCAAAAATATTTTTAGATTTTACTTGCAAATTAGTCAACTTTTTTCTTAAAATCGTTTGATACAAAGTTCAGAGAAATGGGCTGGCTGGTCCGAACAAGCAATAAATACTTTCATTGGATTAGTTACATTATTAATTATTATTCCCTTCTTTCCTTTATGCATATGCATGCGAAACTGCATTTTCAAAATACTCTTAATACGAGTATCATTAATTACACTTTACTAATTATTATTTCCTATTATATTCTCCAGTGTCAGTTTTTATACTCTTTTTATTTGCTGATTTTTGTAAAGTGAATAAACGTTTTTATCAATATCTTTTAGCGATCAGTATCTTTATTTATTTGGTTGTCAAGAAGAGAACAAGTCTAAGCATATCAGAAGCGAAAAGATTCACAATTTTTGGAATAAGGTGTTGTGAAAGTATGTATACAAGGCTCTAAAATTATATATTGAAAGATAGAAGGCTTTTTTTAGTAGTTAACTGGTACCATGACCCTAGTAGAAGAGGCTATTGCAAGTATATGATACAAATAATATCTATTAAAGTGGATAATTTTTTTTTGTTTGCCAAAAAAGTGGATCAAATTATGAATACTCAATTGCATCCATGATACTTGCTAGAAATTCAAAACTGGCTCCAAGTCTTATTAGCGAGGAGGGAAAGTGGAGGGACTAGACTAATACTCTTCAGGTCCTATACATAGGACAGAGTGAGAAGAAAATTTTTTGTCATATTTATAGGATAGGAAGAATTTTTTTTTGGTGAGTATATAAATTTATCCTTTATTTGTTAATGTATTGACTTTATTCTCATAGGGTATATTGTATATTAAGTAGTGGTAAAATTAGAAAGTTAACTACAAAAAACACGTGATTTAGTAGCGGTTTTAACCGCTATAAACAATATTAGTAGCGGTTAATAAAACCACTACTAAATCGTATATTGCAAGCAGTTTTGTAGCGGTTATATAAAACCGCTACTTAATGAAAATAACCGCTACATCCTTTGTAGCGGTTCAACCCAACCGCTATAACACCCTCATGAATGAAATTTTTTTCAGAGATATTTGTAGCGGTTATATAACCGCTACAAATATAAAAAATTGAAATTTTGAAGGCGGAAAAAAAATGACATTTTTTTATTTTGTAGCGCTTAATAAACCGCTACTAATTTTGAATTTTATGAAATTTATAGCGGTTATCAAAACCGCTACTAATTTCATGAAATTCAAAATTAGCGCCAAAAATTTAATTTGAATTTTAAAGAGGCGCGTTATTTAGTAGCGGTTTAATAATCGCTACAAATATTTAAAATTTTTTTAAAAAATATACGATCATTTGTTTCTTTTTTTAATATTAAATTAAATAGTTTATTTTGTTATTATTTTATCTATTTTAATTAGCTTATTATTCAATAGTTTAAATTATTAATAAATTAAAAGGAAAAATGTAATTTAATTGGATTAGTATAAAATTTATATTAATAATATTATTAAGGATATGTAGGTAATAAGGAATTATTATGGTTTCTAATATAATGTAATTGTGTATGAAAAATAAATGAAAATGAGATACAGCTATGAAATATCTGGAAAAAAAATGGTTAGAATAAATTTTATAGAAAGGAAAGAAGTATTGTAAAAAAATTAAAAATCTTGTTACCATATTTGATCCTATTATTCAGCTCCTCTACTCATACGAAAGAAGTTGTAAATGAGAGAAAATGAAAAAAAGGTAAGGTGAAAAGAAATTAGGGAGCGTTTGAAATGAGTTGTGGTAAGAGTATTTATAGGGATCCACTTACTATTTGTAGCGGTTAATGTATCCATTTTGTAGCGGTTATTAGTTAGTATTGGTTATTTGTATTTTTGTAGCGGTTTAATATTTATAAGGATCCACGTACTATTTGTAGCAGTTAATGTATTCATTTTGTAGCTGTTTTTTTATTTAGTAGCGGTTAATTTTATATTTGTAGCGGTTTAATAACCGCTACAAATATTATTTTATTTTTTTTAAAATTTTTTTACATTTTATTTTAAAAATTTTTTTGCATTTTTTTAAAAGACAAAAGCATAATTTGAATTTGATCACTCATCGTCGCCATTCCTACAGAAATTATGTAGAAAAATTATTGTTATGGATGTATTATTAAATTTAAAAAATTTAATTCAAATGACGTGGACTTAAAAAAACTCACCGCAGTAGAGATAAATTGTCATCGCCTTCAGGGAAGTAGTTTTCAAAATCAGCTGGCTGAAATGGCTCACTCTCGTAGGCGATGCTATCGCCTTTACCCATGTCGTAAAGGTCTCTTGGCTTTAAATGAACAACCATGTGCCAATCCCTGTACCTCTCGTCCTCGACATAATAAACCTGATATGCCTCTGAAGCTAGAATATACGGCTCACCATCTTGAGAAATACCAGTATGAATCGGCCGTGAGAAATTGACTGATGTGATCCCTAAGTCGTTAGTTGTCAGTCCCCGAGAAGTAGTGGTATTTGCCCACAAACACTTGAACAGCGTCACAATGAAACGACCTTGATAATTAAGTTCGACCACATCAAGAAGCTTGCCATAGTAAGGGACGCCTCCGAACTGCATGTTGGCGTCACTGCTGCTCGCATAACTCCTTGTCCCAAATGTGCCATAAACATCCGAATTCTGAGTTTGCAATCCTTGATCCCGTAAAACCGTGCAAAACTTAAAACCATTGACATTGTATACTGTAAGCCGTTTTGCATGATCAAGAGGGCTGATTGTGAGAGCTCTGAAATTTGGTGAGTGTGGGTTGTGGTCATTTAGTATTCTGCGCGCAAACCAGCTCGGGAATTCTCTGTGGACCCTCCTATCAACTTCCGAGGATGTCTGTGTACGGATCCTGAATTGACGCTTAACATGCCTTCTGAATTCCCTGCAATTAATAATGGAAAGGCGTTAGTGAAATGAAAGTGAGAAATGTTACGAAAGATATAGATCGAATAACATGTGAGTGTACAATTCTTACCGTATGAAAGGTTCAACTTGAGTGCAATTAATCAAGACATGTCTATGTGCTTGCAACTCTCAGTTGCCGTTAGTTTGAAGTTCTTAGTTGCTCCAACTGGTTTACCAACACGAGGGATAAATTCTCCTGATGTCGGCGCAGGTTCAGGACAATCGTCAACACGAGGTGGGCGGTTGAAAGCCGTCTCAAGATCATCAAAGTACCTTGAGCAAAAATATAGCACCTCATTCCCTATATAGCCTTCAGCTATAGAACTTTCTGGCCACGCCTTATTCCTCATATAAGATTTTAATTTCCCAAGAAACCTACGAAGTACAGAAGAGAAAATTGATATAAAATGCTGAAAAGGACGACTAGTAAACATTAAATACGGAGAATAAATTAAAGCACATATTTAAAATGAGTACCTCTCAATCGGATACATCCAACAATATTGTACTGGTCCAGTGAGCTTTGTTTCATGAACGAGGTGGATTGTGAGGTGAACCATCACAGTAAAAAAGGACGGAGGAAAGATCATCTCCAAATGACAAAGCGTAAGAATGATTTTCGACTGTAGCTGATCGAGCTACTCAACGATCAAAACCTTAGAACACAACTTCCAAAAGAAAGAACAAAGTTCCACCAAAACGATGGAAACATCGAGAGGAAGTGTATTCTTTATAGCCAGAGGGAGTAACTGCTGCATAAGAACTTGTGAGTCATGACTCTTCAGGCCAGCAACCTTTCGAGCCTGCAAGTCAACACATCGAGAAATGTTGCTTGAATACCCATAAGGAACTTTTAATTTCTTCAATGTCGCGAGGAAGACTTCCTTGTTCGGTTTTGTGAGGGTAAACTTTACCGGTTGAAATTTGTCATGCTTATCTGGCCAAGCGTCTTCACGAACTCCCATATCGCGTAAATCTTTCCTCACTTGAAGGTGATCTTTTGTCTTGCCGGGTTCGTTAAGCAGCGTATACAGCACATTGTCGCAAACATTTTTTTCAATGTGCATTACATCAAGACTGTGGCAAAGTAAATTAGATCTCCAATATGGAAGAGTGAATAAAATACTTATCTTCTTCCACTGCTGAGGCGCCGAAGTCCTGCGCGTCTTTTGGCCAGTTTGTGCTAAATCGTCGCTTTTTCCAAACTCGAAGTCAACATGCTCAAGCTGCTGTAAGATATCTGTACCGGACAAAGTCTGAGGTGGTCCTCTTTTTTTTGGTTTCCCATTGAAGCGATTCCATTGCAATCTGAACTTATGCCTTCCATCGAGAAACCTCCGATGCCCCATAAAGCACCACTTTTGGCTGTGGGGAAGGCGCACTGCGTCAAAGTCAAAATTGCAAGCTGGACACGCCGACCCAGTATGCACATTCCAACCAGATATGTGCTAAGGCCAGGAAAGTCACTAATCATCTACATCAAGGCTGCACGCAAGTTGAACAAAGTCTTGCCGTAAGCGTCGTACATCTCCAAGCCAACATTCAACAGGTCAAGCAATTCCGCAATAAGTGGTTGGAGATACACATCAATGTCATTGCCCGGTGCCTTTTTGCCTGGAATGATCATAAACATAATGAAAGAGCTTTGTTTCATACACATCCAGGGGTTAAGTTGTAAGGAATTAAGACTACCGGCCAAATACTGTAACTTGTGCTAAGATTCCCGAAAGGATTGAAACCGTCGGTCGCCAACGCAAGCCGAACATTTCTGGGGTCAGTCGCAAAATCTGGAAAGTCGTTGTCAAACGTTTTCCAAGCAGCTGCATCCCGGGGATGTCTTAATTTACCGTCTTCGTTTTTATCAACAGCATGCCACCTCATGTGTTCCGCAGTTTTAGACGACATAAATAATCTTTGTAGACGAGGTTTCAAAGGGAAGTACCTGAGAATCTTTACAGGTTTCTTCTTCTGCTTTTTCCCCTTCCGAATTGTCTTGTACCTCGATGTGTGACATCTCTTACAAGTCTCCCTGCTGGAATCGTCTCCCCAATACAACATACAATCATTTGGGCATGCATTAATCTTTTGATAATTCAACCTCAACCTGTTGATAATCTTCTTGGCCTCGTAGAACATTATGGGAATCTTAGCGTCGGGGAATGCATCTTGTAATAAGTCGAGTAACATCGACATTCCCTTATCTGTGATCCCACACAAGCACTTGATATGATACAATTTGATCAAGAAAAAATCCCGAGCTGCTTCATTCCTCATAAAAACCAGCTCAGAGCCGTGCACTTCTTCGTTGAAGTTGTCGCCTTGAAATCTAAATGCATCACGCACAGCATCATTCACAGGATCATCTTCATCTACTTGAACGCCTACTTGAGAACTTTGAGGAAGAGCATCTCATATCTAATGCCGGCCTTCTCACCATGAAATGCCCAGAACGTATAGTCCTCAGGGAAAGGCTTCACAAGCAAATGTTTCTTCACAACATTTCGTGCATGCCACTTCTTGAACTTGCATTTCCGACACGAACAGACGATCTTGCCGTTACAGACTTACAGCTGGCGTGAGTGAATGCGAAATCCAAGAAACTGTTTAATCCGTACAAATATTCAGGAAAATTGCGCGGCAACCTGATCCATGATTTATCCATAGCTACAAGTGAGAGAGAAGAAAGTATAGAAAAGAAGATGAGTGAGAAGAGAATGACGAATGCCAAGAACCATATATTCTGAAATTCCAACGTTTATAATTTTGTAGCGGTTCTAAAACCGCTACACTAACCGCTACAGTTATAAAATATTAGTAGCGGTTCTATATATAAAACCGCTACTAATTTTCAAGCCGTTACACATTGGTGGGAAATTCAAAATATACACGTTGAGTATTTGTTGCGGTTATGTGTATAAAACCGCTACTAACATTAAAGCCGTTGAACAACAAATTTAAAAATAATTTTTAATTTGTAGCGGTTATACATAACATAACCGCTACAAATGTGAACAAAGGCGGCAAATTTCAAAATTCAAATGAAGAGTATTTATAGCGGTTTTTATTATAAAACCGCTACAAATATATACATATTTGTAGCGGTTTCTATTGTAGAACCGCTACGAATATATATAGTTGTAGCGGTTCTACAAGAAGAACCGCTACAACTATATATTGTTGTAGCAGTTTTTATTGTAGAACCGCTACAACTATATATATTTGTAGCGGTTTTTATTTAAAACCGCTACAAATATATATATGCTTTATTTTTTTTAATTTAGAAATATAAATAATATTGTTGCAATTAATTCATAAATTCAACAGCGCGATATAATAATATAAATATAATTATATTAAACACAATAAGAATTTAATTTCTGAAATACAAACTCATATATATATATATATATATATATTTACAAATGTTTCAACAACAAATAAAAAAAAGATGTCCTAAACTAAGTAGCTGGGGGCTGATCATCTGGTGCTCCCTCAAGTGCTGCTGGATCGGGCCGCTGCGCAGAGTGAACCGCACCGTCATCATCAGCAGGAGCAGGAGCAGGAGGAGGAGTAGTACTCGGGACGACGTAGCGAGGGACAGGGGGAACCTATAGATGCGGCTCGTCCGGGAACAGGCGACTCCATGACCACTCGAGCATGTTGTTCGCGATATCACGCCACTGCGTCTGCTGAGTGTAGATCAAATCAGCGTGCAGTTGCATCTGCTGCAGATGTAGCTATTGCATCTGCTGCTGGTGCTGTTACTGTGCCATCTGCTGCTCCAAATCTAACTGCAGCTGGTCAATAGACTCGTCCCTCAGACGTCTGACCCCTCTAGAGCTGCCGGCCTCAGAGGCGGCGCTTCTACCGTAGACCATGCTAGGTCTGGCGCCTATACCCATCCCCCGCACGCGTCTGGGGTGCTCAGCCTGAGCTAGACCCGCCTTCAAAGGAGCCGTCGGGTCCACTGACCCCTGTGACTCCTCGGCCTGGGTCTGTCGCAGCTCAGCCTGCGACTGCTGCATCCGCTCCTACCATTTTATGAAACAATTACTAATTAGCATTTTTCATTATTAAGTTGGTTTTATAAAAATTATAATAATAGAATTACTTACAATGGCCGCCTCTGCCTGCTGAGAGGTAGCAGTCCCGTCATGGTGTCTTTGTGTGATGACGTACAACTCCCCATAGTCCGTCTGACGATTCTCCTGCTGTGCCTTCGTCTCCTGAAACAATTACAAAATTCAATTAGTATTATGAAATAACCAGCTAAAAGTCAGTGATATTTTGAAAAGTTACCAGCTCGCTATAGGTCACAGCAAAGGTCTTCGATCCTGCTGTGTGGTGGATCTTCTGTTACGTACAGATCCTGGTGTTTCTCTGAGAAAGCTCCTGGAAAAAAACAATATTAAATGTATTAAAACAATAAAAAACATTTAAAATTAATAAATTTCAAATTAAATACAATTAAATTGAAATTATAATTTAATAATTAACAATTACAAAATTATATATAAAAAATCTAATAAATACATTACCTGCCCCTCAAGGCTCCTCCTAAACTGGACGAAACTCGCCTAGTTGTTCGGCGGCACGCCGTCCGGGACACTCTCGATCAGCTGCTCCAGAGGCATCGTCCTGTCCTTATCCACCTTGTGGAATAGACGTTCCTCCTGTTCCTTCAGGCGTCACCCATCTTCACGAGGGCGTACCTCTTCCAGTTAGCCGGAACGGCAAACCACAGCTGAAAAAAAATTATTTAAATATCAATAATTACAAAAAACATAATTTAAAAAATATTAATTAAATAGAATTAATTACAAAAAATATTAATTAAATAATTTTAATTACCTGAATCACCTCCTCCCAAGCCTGGTCCTTCGGCCCCCTCAGAACGTGCCTCCATGTCTTGAAGTGAAAGGGGAATCGCATCCAATTCGTGCCCAGGTCTTTTAGGAAGCGGTTGAGCAGGTGACCCCCATTGTTGATGGGATGGTTAGTGCCCTCATTCCACGACACTATAACTCGCAGGGTCTGATCCATGCTGTTCACACCGGCCACGTCTAGCCTCCTTGTCGAAACGTTCCCCTGCTCATCTGTACAGTTTACCGCACGTTAGATAAATTGTAATTCAAAGTTAACATTTCGAATTTAAATAAATAATTTACTAAATTAAAAAATTAATTTACCTTGGACCTGCACCTCAAACCCAGTGGACCGCGAATACGACCCCCGTGGGTTGTTCTGCTCCCGAGCCTCCTCCTCATCGAGGAACTGCTCCATCTCCCTGATCGCAATAGGGATCTCGAACTCCTCCTCGTCGTAGTCCTCGACGCTGATATCTGACCCCCCAAACTCAGGCACCTCTAGTGCGGTTGTCTCCTATGGTAGGGCCGCTCCTGTGGGGGGATGGGTTGAAATGCCGCGGTCGCCCTGCCTCCGCGCTGCCCCCTCCCTCTACCCCCTGCTCGGCTGCTGCCACCCCGTAAAATCGGTCTGGGGACCTCAGGGGCCTTCCCTTTATCTTCTCTTGAAGCCATATCAACTGTAAAAATAAAAAACAATTAGTCACATTATTATGCAAAAATCTAATAAAAATATAAATACAAATAAAATACGTGTTATATACGTACCTCAAGTGCAAATACTGAGAAATACTGCAGCAAAAAATCCTACACAGACGTCTGAACGCTCAAATCTTGAAGAAACCACTCAGAGAAATCCCAGGAAACAAAATGAGCAAACGGAGAAAAGAGGGAGGTGGTGGCTTAAATAGGCTAGATATTTGTAGCGGTTATTCCAATAATTGCTACCATAACCGCTACAAATCACCCAGGGCACCTTAAATATGTAGCGATTCTATAATAACCGCTACAAATTACAAGAACCTTTGAAATTCTGTAGCGGTTATTGCCCAGAACCGCTACAAAAGTGGAGACTCCTGAAATTCTGTAGCGGTTATATATCCCTATAATCACTACAAATAGTTGACGTTTGGTATTTTTTAGCGGTTTTGTTGCTTTAACCGCTACAAATAACCGCTACTCTGTTGGTGGGACTTCGTCGCGCCATGTGGCGGGAATATTGTAGCGGTTTCTGTGTATTAACCGCTACAGTTTTGACGGGAATTTCGCACCAAATTTCTAGCGGTTTCGTCTACCAAACCGCTACAAAAAACGTGGCTAATCTGTAGCGCCACTTGGCACGTAGGTTGTGCTACAAATTTGTAGCGGTTTAAGTTAAAACCGCTACAAATACTATATGTGTGTTTGGGTGAAGCTTTTGGAGAGCCTTAAGCCCAATTGGGAGGGCAAAAGCCCAATTGTCAGTTGTGATTTTTTTTGTCATGTTTGGTTGATCAGATATCCAATTGGGCTTTTGATAAAATAGTCACTGTAGCATCACGTTTGGAACAAGCTCATGGGTGCAGCTTTAATCAAAAGCTCGATTGTAATATACTAGTGACGTCTTGGTGGCGGGGCTTGTCGTGTTAGGTGGGCCCAAGGGTTCTCGCGTCCACGTCAGACTTCTCAGCGGCCACACATGAATCCTTTTGTTTGATACTCACGAAATCGATGGCAAAAAAAAAAAAGATACTCACAAAATCATATGTTTTATTGTTTAAAGTAAAATCATATTGCTGTTGGCCAAAAAAAAAAAGAAGTAAAATCATATTGCTGAATGTTGAAAAAAAAAAGTTAAAAACAGAAAATTTGCTGAAGAATCCAATTGTAAAATTTATTCGCCAATTGTAAAAACAGAAAAGATATTGCAGACGTAGTGTTTCGCCAAGGTGAAGCTGGGAATCTTGTTGGTGTAGAAAATAATAGTGTAGCTGAACAATCTTCCACGACAAATTATGGCAGGCGATCTTCCTCTGAAATGATTCAAATTCGTGACTCAATTAGAAATCAAATTGTACGGAACATGTGATACAATTGGTTATGTAATATTTTTTTAATTAGATTGTGCATTTTTTAATTGTCTAATTTCCCAACTTAAACTATTATAAATTTTTTACAATTTTTAATTACATTTCTCTTTTATCATTATCACAAAAGCCCAATTGACAATCGCTGTTCCAAACACACCATTTTTTTCATTTCTGCAAAAGCCCAATTGACAATCGTCAATCCAAACACAAATCACATTACATAATTTAGCTTTTATCAAAAGTAATATCACAACAAGCCCAATTGAAACAAGCCCAATTGACAATCGCTGTTCCAAACACACCCTATAATTTGTAGCGGTATCATATAACCGTTACAATTGCACCGCTACAGAATACCATTTTTTTTGTAGTGGTTGTTGAATTTTATGTAAGAATTAATGAAGTTTAAGGTTTTTCTTGTTTTGTTTGAAATATATTGAAAGTGCAGGACATAGGGAGGATTTTGATAGCTCCTCCTCATACTTTTCCCCCCAAAAATTATTAGGGCTAGAGCATCCCACTAGACTTCCACTGTTTAATATTTTATCATTTGGAAACTAATTTCTTCATTATATACTGAAAAAGACACTTGAAAATACTCAACTTTCTGCAGGTGGAGGATTCACATCCAAGGGTAACCGATAAATTGCTGTATAAGACAGACCTGATGTAGAGATTGGGCAGTTCAAAGATCTTCAATGTACATTTCCTTTATTACACCCATTCTTTTGAGATTAAATAAGGACAATATATAAAAAATAACTTAATTACAGGGTTTATTTTATTTGTAGAGAACATGGTTGGTATAAAGACTGCAACTCCCTGAATTAGAGATGTAATAATTCATCATCATTGATCATTTCAAAAAGCATGTTTTCCACTGCACGAAAACAAGTTTGGAAAATTCAAGAAACGGACTGTTGGTCCCAACTAATGTTTTATATATCTTACTCCTTCCCTCACTTATTATAAAATATAAATTTTTGAATTAGTTTGTTTTGTTTTATAAGATCTATTTTGAGTTTGTATGACCATTAAATACATTTTTACCTATTTCACCCTTAATTAATGTATTCGCTCTCATTATTTTTTTTTCCACACATTCACTCTCATATTTGTTCTCACTTTCACAGTTTCACCTACCACATGGACGCAAGATGCAACCACTTTTCTAAAGGCTCGTAGAAGGTGAAGCTTTATTGATCACATTGTTAAACATTACTCCACCATCATATGTTGCCACTCACATTCCAAATCTAAGCAGTTTATAGGTGGATCATTCATGCTGGAAAAGGGAGTTAATTTAGGAAACAAAAAATTGTAAATGAAAAATATGTTATATGCTTATGTATAATAATAATGGTAGTAAAACAATTTTGATACCCCTTCACAAGAATTTAAAAAAATAGTTAATAAATGGTTAATTTAATGGTGGCATTGGATTTATCAACAATTTGCACATTTTCGTTCAAATTTATCCTTAAAATGATTGGGTAATTTCTTTGTGTCTAATTAATAAATCTGTACTTTGTGAGTAATTAGTAAGGAAAAATTAAGGGTTAAGATGTGATTTTGGCCTTACTCGATGTTTGGCTCAACCACAGGGGAAACGGATTGATTGGAGCGGATGATTCCCCACCCCTTGATTGCATAATAATCCTTCTCCTCCAACGTCTACACACACACACAGCGAAGAAAAAGATTCACTTTGTTTCTTATTTTTTTTCAATCCATCAATGATATTCTCTGAACATATTGCAGCTCATGTATTTTTTCCCCCTAGATACAGCTATTCGATCTCTTGTTGGAGGCAATTCCGTTCGGGCATTGTCGGGTACTAAATGTGGAAACTTCTCCTAATAGAGATTTGAATATTGGTTCACCAAGTTGTAAGGGACTAACTCATTATACTAGGCCTATCCCCGTTGGTCATGTCTTTGAATACTATTAATATACCAAATCAGAAATTCAGTATGCATTTAGTTTTTGTAAAAATCAAAGACCGGTTCTACACCAAGGATTATAAGTGATGAGATAGGGTACAAATATCTGCCTGAGAGTGTTTGAGAAACCACGAAACCGTGGTTTCAAAAGTCATTTTCTGCAAGTCGAGACAAAATTCCTCTCACATACTTATCTCGTAAATCGTAAAAATTATTCTCCAAAAGCTAATCCAAACACACACTTAATCAAACCCCAATGTTTACTAATAATTTAATAAAAAAAGAAGATTCAGTCATCCTCACTCCTGCTCATTACGGCCCCACTTCGCAAGTTGCACCAACTGCATCTTTTGAAATTAAAATTTAAAAAACGCAAAACAAATCAAACATTATTTTCTTTTTTCATCTAAACACATGACACCATACGAACCTCCTTCACATATTCATGAGACAAAGTATTAGAATTAAAGGGTATTTTGGTAAAAGTGTAAATGTGTGTAATATTCTGTAGTTACTGTATTTGTGTATTAGGAAAGATTGTTGGTAAATAGGTGTATATAAATAGGTGGTCAAGTATTGTGATGACCCAACTCTTGTAAATATTCTGTGATTTCTCATGTTGCCACACTACATCGTCCTCTTTCCGATTCTTTAATTGTTTTGGCCTTTGGGACCTACTGTGTTTTGGTCCTCTTGTTTATGATCATTGGCTATTTCATCTGGTACGGTGGTTATGGCTTTTGAGAAATTGATGGCAGAAACTTTGCCCTTTACCCATCCTCTTTATTTGCATCCTTCGGACACGCAGGGGTCCACCATTATTCACCACATGCTTACCGGTATTGATAATTACACCGTGTGAAGCCGTGCTATGAAGATCACTCTCAAGGGTAAGCATAAGCTTGGTTTTGTTGATAGAACTTGCGTAAGGACTCTCAGGATTCTGGATGGCAATAATAGTGGGAGAGGTGCAATGCGAGTAGTTCTCTCCTGGATCATCAACTTACTCTCAAAGGAATTAGCCACTGGAGTCATTTTCTTCCATCATGCTTATCATGCCTAGAATGATTTTAAGGAGAGATTTGATAAGAAAACAGGTTCACGTGTCTTTGCTCTTTATCGTGAAATTTGTACGCATAGGCAAGGCTCCTCTTCTTTCACTAGTTATTTTTCTAAGCTCAAAGAACTTTGGGAAGAGCTATTTGCTTTAGTATCTATTCCTACATGTGGCTGTGATTCTTCAAAGGCTCATGCTGAGAACTCTGCACAACAGAAGCTCTTTCAATTTTTAATGGGCTTGAATGATTCTTATGCTCAGGTCCACAATCAGATTCTGCTTATGGTCCCTCTTCCTTCAGTCAAAGAGGCTTACGGGATGATTATTCAAGATTAAACCAAGAAATCTATTGCTCTCCATGATCGAGGTCTTATTTCTGATGGCATTGCTATGGCTGTTAAAGGTCAAGGACGTGGCAGGGGCTCGGGTCATAGAGAGACTGGTCTAGAGTGTACCCATTGCCATAAAAAGGGACATACTTGAGAATCTTACTATCATCTTACAGGATTTCCTCCTAATTTCAGAGGAATTAGGATAAGGTAGCAATAGGAAACCAACCAAGATGTTGTTGATTCTCTACAAGACGTTGATGGTCTCACCAACAATGTGTCTACTGTTGCTCCTACATTCACACAATCCTAGTACGAGTAGCTTCTGGAATTACTCAAGAAGGATACAGAACCTATAGTCCACGCCCTTACCGGTATAGGTTTGGCCGTTCCTACTTCTTATTCTCATAGTGCACACTAGATTTTCGATTCTAGAGCTACTACCCACATGGTTAGTGATTTAAAATTGCTTAGTCTTTGTCATACTTATGACGATCCTATTAAATCGATTAGGATCCCCAATAGACAAAGTATTCCAATCACACATGTAGGTAGTGTCAAATTGTCTAAGGATACAACTATCACTAATGTCTTATATGCCCCCTATTATAGTTTAATTTGATTTATTTGGCCAGGTTAACAAAAGAACATCATTGTTTAACATCTTTTCTTCCCAATTTTTGCTTACTGCAGGACCTTCAGGATGGGAAGATACTGCTGACTGGTAAAGTAACTGGAGGGCTATACATGTTGAAAATTTTTCCTCAATGTAACACTGCATTTGCTGTTAGTAATAGTTCTAATTGTTCTTTGGCCACCACTGCTTCTTTGTGGTATAGGAGATTAGGTCATGCACCTGTATCTGTTATGAAACATATAAATGGTGTAACTGTTGATGCAACAATTATGAATAAATCATCTGATGTTTGTGTTCAAGCCCAGTAGACAAAATTTCCTTCTACTTCCAGTTGTATTAAAACTCATGGCTGTTTTGAATTAATATATGCTGATGTTTGGGGGCCCTACAAAACTCCTACACATCATGGTTTTCAGTAGTTTCTTACCTTGGTTGATTATTATTCTAGAGCCACTTGGATTTTTCTTATGCATCATAAATCTGAAACTCTCATGCATCTTAAAAACTTTGTTGCATATATCTCTACTTAATTTTCAGCAGTTATTAAACGGGTTAGAAGCGATAATGGGGCTGAATTTATGAATAATGATTTTAGGGATTTTTTCCGTCAAAGGACATCATTCATGAGACCTCTTGCCCCTATACTCCGAAATGGAGTTGTTAACGTAAAAGTAGAACTATTATTCAAATTACTCGCACCTTAATGCTAGATTCTGGCATGCCTATTGATTTTTGGGGGGAGGGTGTCAAGATGGCAGTCTATCTAGTTAATAGGCTTCCCTCTAAAATATTGGGTTATAAGAGTCCTTATGAAATTGTTTATGGTGCTGCTCCTGATTCGGCTAATTTGAGAAATTTTGGGTGTATGCCATATGTCACAAATTTAAGGATCAATGACAAATTTCATCCCAGATCCATCCCTAGTATTTTCCTAGGTTATCCTAACAATAAAAAGGGATATTTATTGCTTAATTCTAGGGATAAAATACTATTTGTCAGTAGGCATGTGCGTTTTGTAGAAGATTCCTATCCTTTCAAATGTACTATCCCTTCTAGTTCAGGGGGAGTAAATAATAAAGAACCTATGGATATGTTCTGGTATGACTTGGTTGACCCTGCTGTAAATCTTACAAAACAGAATATTTATAATACCAGTAATGAGATACCTCAATCTGACCCTCTAAGTAGTGACATACCTAACCTTGACTAGGGACATGAACAAACAATGGTGAGGTCTACACGAGAGAGATGACCCCCAATATGGGCTAATAATTATGTGTGTTCTTTATTATTATCCAAACATAAACAAAGGTAGAATAAGAAGTGCTTATATACAATTAATGATTATTTAGACTATACACGTGTTTTTGCACTACACTTGTGTTTTCTTTTTTCTATTGATGCTATTGGAGAACCAACATCCTATGAAGAAGCAGCAAAAAGCCTGAATTGGACTAAAGCTATGCATGTTGAAATGCATGCCTTAGAAGCTAACAAGACGTGGGATTTAGTTTCTTTACCTAAAGGTAAGAAACCCATAGGGTGCAAGTGGGGTTTACAAGGTAAAATTCAAGTCCGATGGTAGTTTAAATAAATACAAAGCACGGTTGGTTACTAAAGGATATAGTTAACAAGAAGGGATAGATTATTATAAGACTTTTCCCTTGTGGTGAAAATGATTACTATTAGGACTGTTTTAAAATTAGTAGCCTTAAATAATTGGCCCTTATATCAAATGGATGTATATAATACTTTCTTGTAAGGTGATATTGATGAGGAAGTGTATATGCACATTCCTCAAGGGTTCAATAGTGAGGGGGAGTACTTGGTATGTAAACTAAACAAGTCTCTCTAGGGGCTCAAGCAAGCCTCAAGGCAATGGAACCAAAACTTAACTGAGACATTATTAAAGGGAGGTTTTAAATAGAGTAAACATGATTATTCGTTATTTATCTCTAATAGGCTTGATGGAGTTGTGCTTATCTTGGTCTATGTAGATGATTTACTTATGACAAGAAGTTTAGAACAAGGGATTGTAGAAACAAAGCAATTCCTGCACCGAAATTTTAAGATTAAAGATCTAGGTATAATAAGGTATTTTCCAGGGATAGAAGTTGCAAGGTATGATAAAGGGTTTATATTGTCTCAAAGGAAATATACTCTTGACCTCTTGTTTGAAATAGGTTTAAGTGGGTGTAAGCCCCTGAATGTGCCTATGGTACATAATTTAAAGTTGTTCCCTTATCGTGAAGGGAAAGATAAGCCTGATATTTTGCTTAAAAACCCTGATAGATATAGAAGGCTTGTGGGTAAGTTGTTATATTTAACCATGACTAGAGCTGATATATGTTTTGCTGTGCAGAATTTAAACTCAATTTATGCAACTCCCAACAAAAGCACACATGTCAGCAACACTTAAGGTGGTACGGTATCTCAAGAGAAGTCCAGGATTAGGGATATTGATTAGTGTTGAAGGATCACTTCGGTTAGAGTGTTTCTGTGATTCCAATTAGGCGTCTTGTGCTATCACTAGGAGGTTGGTAACTGGGTATCTTCTCAAGTTTGGTGGATCCTCAATCATGTAGAAGAGTAAGAAGCAGAGTATCGTATCAAAGTCATCCGCATAAGCTAAATATAGGGCACTCAGTATGGCTGTATCTGAAATAGTATGGACATGTGGTTTATTAAGAGATCTAAGTGTTGAGCGTAGTGGTTCGGTAGATGTGTTTTGTGATAGTCGTGCTGCAGCCATTCATATTGCTGCTAACCTTGTATTTCACGAGCGAACAAAACACATTGAGGTGGATTGTCACTTTGTTAGAGAAAAAGTGGCGGCAAAAGGTAATTGATTTAAAGCACATACACTCACAGGACCAGCAGGCTGACATGTTTACAAAGGCTGTAGGAGGAAGTGGGTAGAGAAAGTTTCTGCGCAAGTTGGGAACTAGGGATTTGTTTAGTTCTCAACTTTAGGGGGAGTATTAGAATTAAAGCGTATTTTGGTAAAAGTGTAAATGTGTGTAATATTCTGTAGATACTGTATTTGTGTATTAGGGAAAGACTGTTGGTAAATGGGTGTATATAAATAGGTGGTCATGTATTGTGATGACCCAACTCTTGTAAATATTCTATTGATTAATAATAATACCACCACAGTTTTCCAGAATATTGTCTAAGTACAAGAGTTCAACACAAAGCCCCATATAGTAGTAAGAAGAGTGGAACAAAAGACAAAGCCCAATAGAAAGAATGGGTCATGAGATTAGACCTGAGCACGTCGTTGGTACTTAGCTGTCAAGGAACAACAATGTAGTGAACAGAAAAGGTAGTTAATTTTTCACTGCTCAAACAACGGAAAGGTATAACACCATTAATTCATCATCTCTAGTTAATTATAGTGTTAAATTATATTTCACCAAGCTAAGATATGAATTTATAAGCCAAACATATGCACCAACACGCCAACTTCAGCAGCTGATTATTATTATTATTATTATTTACCTATCCCGTCTTATATATCTTAAATTAATGGTTTAATAACAATTATGTTGCTCTCCATAGTCCATATAACTCCTTTAGACTGTTTTGCGGTTATCGTACAACTTTTTGATGTGATGTAATCGTTTTAATTTATTTTCCTAAACATTAGGTTTGAATTGGCCGGTCATGCCTTAGGTTGTTTTGAATTCCAGCACTATATAGACACATACATACATACATATATACATATACATATATATATATATATATAATATAGGGTTAAGGTGTAAAAATAGTAAAGAACTATTTTGTTAAGTGCACTCAGCACAATTAACTATTTTTGGGTGCAAAACTAGACATCAACAATATTTTTGGGTGCAAAAGTAGCAACGCCGTTAACTCAGGATAACTTCCGTTACTTTAATATAATTTTAGAATGGTTAAGGTGCAAATTTAGCAATAAACTATTTTCTTATGAACACCCAACACAATTATTTTTCACACGAGCATTTACAAGACAAATATGGGTATTTACATAGGAGCATTTACATTAATGATCTTACTTTTTTCATAAAAGCGTTTATAAGACAAATAAAGGGATTTAAAAGAATCCGGGGAATTAAAAAATTTTAGTCTTTCCTATATTTATCTTGTAAATGCCTATATTTATCTTTCCACAGACAAAACCTAACTTTTACTTGACTGAATGGGGTGTAATAAAATTTTGTTAACTCACTGTATTCTTTTAAATCTCTTTATTTTGTCTTGTAAATTCTCTTATTAGAAAATTGGTGGCACCCATATTTTCTAAAAGGGTTAAGTTGAAAATTTAGCAATGAATTATTTCCCTATGGGTACTAACGCAATTGTTTTTCTTAAGAGCATTTATAAGATAAATATGAGCATTTACATAAGAGCATTTACTTTTTTTCTGATAAGAGAATTTACAAGACAAATAAAGAGATTTAAAAGAATACAGTGAGTTAACAAAATTTTGCTGCACCCCATTCGGCCAAGTAAAAGTTAGGTTTTGTCAGTGGAAAGATAAATATAGGCATTTACAAGATAAATATATGAAAGACCAAAATTTTTTAATTCCCCGGATTCTTTGAAATCCCTTTATCTGTCTTATAAATGCTCTTATGAAAAAAATAAAGTAAGATCATTAATGTAAATGCTCCTGTGTAAATGCTTATATTTGTCTTGTAAATGCTCGTGTGAAAAATTATTGTGTTAGGTGTTCATAAGAAAATAGTTTGTTGCTAAATTTGCACCTTAATCATTCTAAAATTATATTAAAGTAACGGAAGTTATCCTGAGTTAACGGCGTTGCTACTTTTGCACCCAAAAATAGTTAATTGTGTTAAGTGCACTTAGCGAAATAGTTCTTTATTATTTTTGCACCTTAACCCTAATATACATATTATAATATGCAGCTAATGCTGGAAGATTGGGGTTGTATGTATAATATATTTATCTCCATCAATGGACGATGACAAATAAATTTGATGGTCTGCAAATGCATGAATACTACTCCCTCTCATCTCAAATATAAGAATTAATTAGACGACGGCAATGACACAATTATGGCGACGGGTAGCTATTTGAGGTAGAATTCAAACGGATGAATTGTCATCATTTGTTTAATTAAATACTAACTGTGTTTAATATAAGATTTCATTTATATTATAAATAGCTACCCAAATAATTTTTGAAAGATACTGCCAACTTGTTTGAGCTCGGCATTATTAAGCACACAGCTCTAGCAGCAAGCATAGTTGGTTCAAGTAGACGATCAGAACCCAATTAATGTTTTGCCTTTTATTCCTTTTTAACCTTTTAGTCAACATGTTTGTCCGTTAGTGGCCGTGGAAGACTATTAGGAGGCGTTATTATTTATGATCTACGATTTTAATAAGAATGAGATAATTAATCGTCAGTTCTTCAAGATTCACCAACCACAATGCCCTTATCCTTAAAAGTATTTGCTCTTAGTGTTCGTCATGAAAGAAAAGGGTAAGATTAGGGGGAAACTTAGTAGTAAAATGTTATCTCAATAGATAATGTGTAATGGTAATTAATTATGCATGTAAATAGCCAAATAAGAACAACATCTTACAAAAACATATACACATGGTCATGATACAAACTCAAATAAGGATATTACATGTTTAAAGGCACACTGGTCAAATAAACATGCAATCAACTAAGCACAAACTATATAAGAGTAAATTTTATTACCTTTTTGAAGCTTTCTTCCAAACTTACTTCCTCTTATTTGTGTTTCCTTTGCTTCTCCCTTTGCCTGCTAGCAAAAGCCAAATCCTATTAACCATTATACTCATGTAAGGGTAGATTAATACAAAAACTTTGATATACTTACTTTGCATAATTAATCTCTTGTGCTTATGTCTATTGTGTATCTAATTTAAGATGTAACATCCCGATTTTTGACTAAGGACTAATGATAATTATCGGGAATAATTATGTGCTTTGTGGCAATAATAATTAATATGCCATAATTATTGGAAATTGAAATAGTGAAATTGTTGGGAATTAGTTAGTGATTAATAGAGAAATTAATTACTAGCTAAGAGGAAATGAGATGTGTGATTAAATAATCAATGGCTAGGATTGATTGTGTAGTTGAGCATGGGGCATGATCAAGTGTAGGTGCATGCATGTGAGCCCATGTGAGTTGAAGGGAGATGGTGACAAGTGGCATATGGAGAGCCCTAGGATGAGTCAAGTGACACATCATCATCTTCCATCCCCTCTCTTCTCTCTCTCGTGCTCTCTCTTCTCTTCTCTCTCTCGGTTTCTCTCTCTTGTGCGGAAGCCATGGAGCTTGGGAAAGAGAAAGGGAAATCTGAATTGTGAGGTAAGCAAATGACCTCTTTAGCTCAAACTCTCTTCTCCAATGTTAATCCTTGAGCTGAGAGCTTCAATTTGATGATTGTAGCTTCTCTATTGGTGGTGATTTGAAGATCACGAAAATATGAAGTATGGAGAATCAAAGAGTGTCTTTGAGAAAGTTGATAAGGTATGTGAAACCAATCCTTCTATCTATGTTTCATGCCAAATGATTATGTTATGAATTTCTGGAATTATTGCCCTAATTGTGAAAATATGGGTAATGGGTAGTTTGGCATGATATGGCATTGGAAATGGTATATTGGTATGAGTTTTGAATAGATAGAATGGATTGGGGATTGAAATGTGTAAGGATAATGATTTGGAAAATGGGTGATTATGTTGCCCTAAACCAAAGCTAGTTAATGGGATGAGAATTTGGTAATTCTATGGATTCCATTGAATTCAGTGAGTGATTTTGTGTGGGAGTAGCTTTGGTAGAGGTTTTGGATCCCTTTGGATCAATTGGGCAAGAGTTAGGGAATGTGGTAAGTTTTGCTGCGTTCTCTGGAATCTGATAGATTCACTCGAGCAGACAGGGGTGTGCTCGAGTGAGGGATGATCATTGCTCGAGTGAGGAAGAACCTGCTCGAGTGATGCGTGAGTTTTCCCTGTGTGCTGCGAGTGCGCCTGGGTTTTCTATGGGTTCTGCTCGAGCACATCGCTTTGTGCTCGAGTGAGCGAAGAGCATGCTCGAAGTGAGCATGGCATTCTCGGGTGAAGGTGTACGCCCAGAGTAGAGGGTTGCTCTTGGGTGGATGCTCGCGGGCAAGGTGCAAGAAGTGAGCCTTCTCACTCGCGGGTGGAGGGCATCTGCTCGAGTGAGCCGTGTGTGCTCGCGGGTGAGAGGTGTGTGCTCGCGGGTGTGCTCGCGGGTGAGAGTGGAGTGCTTGAGTGATCCCGTTTTTGGAGAGCTTTGGGGTGCTCTCGGGTTGTCACTCGCGGAGTTGTGCTCGCGGGTGCTCGAGCGAGACTTTTGGTCTTGTGCTCGAGTGAGGATCTGTGCTCGAGTGAGCTTGTGCCTCAGGTGAGGGTTGTGCTCTCGGGCATGTGCTTTCTGTCTCACTTTCTCTTGTGCCCGGGTGTTGTCCGTACGCGTGCTCGAGTGAGAGCATCTGTGCTCGAGTGATGTCCGTACTTGTGCTCGAGTGAGAGCTTCTGTGCTCGAGTGAGGCAGTGAAAAATATCAAGTTTAAGTGTTCAAAAGGGGATCTTTGGGGATAGTCTTCCAACCCTTTAGAGCTATGGATTGAGGTGTTTGAGGGCACTTAAAGGGCAATAATGATAACCAACTTGAGTGTCTAAATGTAAAGGAATTGGAAAAGGGATTAATCCTATGTCCTTGATTATGGTTATAGGATTTGATGATTTACTGGAGCGTGAGCAGCCGGAGCTGGAGCTTACGTGGAAAAGAGGGTAGGGAACTTACCTCTCCTGCATGTATTGATAATTGTATTTGTGTATTGATGCATGTTATTGCTTTGCGTGATTATGTGAAACATATGAGAATGATTGTAGCTCTGTTTCTATTTATACTATGGCCATGAGTATGTTATGTGAGCATTGAGCATGCGGATATATCATTATGTGAACATGAGCTATTGTGATGCAAGCATGTCATGCATTAAATACTTATCTTACATGCATATTGGTATTTGTTTTCCTACTGAGATTCCCCAGAATCTCACCCTCCCCTATCAACCTTTTAGACAGGGAAGGAAGATTGAGGATGAAGCAAGCATCCAAGGACGAAGAGGACTCGTTTTGGGTGAGAGCTTAGGAGTTGGTTATCAATGTGTAATTGGGATTGTGTATGTGATTATATGGATCAGTAATTGAGAATGTATTCGGATAAATTGTGTAATCCCTGTTATTTGAGTTGTATGGGCTAATGTGCCCTATGATTATTGAGCGAAGATATGATCCCGGAATTGTCGGGAATTTATATTGCGTACTCTAATAATTGTATAAATGTAATTTATCTTCGCATAGTAATTATATTCGGTGTGTAAATATGAGACCGTGTTGTAAATGATTTCGAAATGCATTCATGAAAAACCCCGTCTGGTTGATGGGTTTATAAAGGTTGTTTTGTCTTATTGGTCTCTATTTCACGTTAATCGTATAATCCGGATATTAATTACGGCAGGGGGTTACATTTTGGTATCAGAGCTACAGTTCCTGGCAAACTTGGGAATTTGCTAGGATAGCTCTCTTAGATCTCTACCTTGGTGGTAGATGATGTTTTGTGATAGTGATTATGTATACACATGTGTGATTTGTCATTGTGGACATAAGAGATTTGTGGAATATGTGTATACATTGTTGGTTAGTCTTGAGTGGTGAATCATTGTGTAATCGACAGACATAGTGATTCGTCCTAGAATTTGAGGTGTAAACCCAGAGGTGGTTGTAATCAAACTCATCATCTGATTTGAGAACCGAGGAAAATGGTTTCCGAGGTGCTTGATATTGATGTTCTAGGTATCAGGGTTCCAACCTAGATGTTGGGTATGTAACCCAATGTAGTATGATGTTACATGTAGTAATGTTATACTGATCTTGTGTGTGTAAAGGCCTTAAGACCTAGGGGACCGGTGTGCCTTAGGCTGGCATGATATTTGGATTTGTGTTGGAGTTGTGAGGCTCTGTGGATTCGAGGTAAGTGATTTCCCGGTTCAACTGAGGTTGAAAGTTTGAAAGATGAGATGTGATCTAAGGATTAGACTCAATAGTTGGGTTGATTCTTAAGAATTGGATTTGACCTCAATGGTATGTGGTACCAGGGTATGGTACTAGTAGTGAACTGAAATGGGTATCAGTTATTCTGAGAGTGTTGGTTGTTAATCCAGCACAGGGAGAAAGTCATCTACGGAGGATTCGGATCGGAGAGTGCTATCTACGGGGACTTTTGATAGGAAAGGGCTACCTACGGTGAGATTCGATCGGAAAGGGCTACCTACGGTGAGATCTGATTGGAAAGGGCTACCTATGGATAGTTCTGACCGGAGGGGCTGACCAGTCAGTGGACTGAGTGAAGCACCGAGTGCAGTAGCATAGTGTGGAGCCACCATGACGATGAACCCTAGAGTGGAGCCACTGTGACGATGAACCCTAGAGTGCAGCCGCCTTGATAATGAACCGTGGAGAGTAATAGCCGTGACGTTGAATCGTAGAATAGAGCTCTGGGAACGTTGGGAGTATGGGATCTCAACGAAGTGCTGGTTGTGGTTTCCAATGATTCGAGTTGAATCAAGCCAAGATTTGGTACAGATTGTGAATGTTGTCAGTTGTAGTAGGAGATTTCTATGGGACTCCTGTTAAATCAACTTGACATTATGAATGCACAGATGAGGAGTAGACCTCAGAGTGTGCAGCGGAAGCGTGGGAATGTATTATGTTTGAGAATTGTGTTGAGCAAAGGCTCGAGGTTGATGTGAGAATGATATGATAACTATGACTTCGGGAGGTAAAACTTCGGGTCAAGTAGTGTTGTAAAAAGAGGTCTTGAAGGATCTCAGTATGTGAAAAGAATTCGAGATGTTGAAGGTGAAGTTGTTGACATGCCTGGTTCCAGCTTGTTGCAATTGTGCATTATGAGTCCACCTGTTCTCCTTTGCGAGGGAGTTATGTGCCGTTGGTCGGATTGCCGGTTGAGGCTGCCAATGGAGCCGTCTGGTAGGGTTGCCGATCGAGGCTGCCGGCGGGATAGGTGTGATTATGTGACATGAGGCCGAAAGGCTGATTGTGAGCCGTAGGGCTATTTGTGAGGCTGACGAGCCATTTGTGAAGCCGGATAGCTATGTGCTATAAGGCTATGTGTATACACTGCCACGCCAATAGTCCCTGAGTAGCTAACAACAGTTCGGGTTAAGACTGTGTGTCTTCTCGGCGGAGAAAGGGGATGAGGGTGGAGTGTGATGTGGAAGCCGAAAGGCTATGTGTGAGCACCGCTACGCCAATAGTCCCTGAGTAGCTAACAACGGTTCGGGTAAGACTGTGTGTTTTCCCGGCGGAGAAAGGGGATGAGGGTAGGGTGTGATTATGGATCTGCTATTGTGAGCCTGAATGGCTATGTGTGCACTGCCACATCGATAGTCCCTGAGTAGCTAACAACGGTTCGGGTTAGACTGTGTGTCTTCTCGGCGGAGAAAGGGGATGAGAGTGGAGTGTGATTTGTGTACTTTGTGACAACTGTGATCAAGCTGGGACTGAGGTATTGTTGTGTAGTAGAGCAGAGCTAGTTTAGCTGATGGCGAATTCGACTACATGTTCGGGGATTCTTGTAGTGAGGGCAATTACCCCAACATGGCCAGCTTGGCTAGCCACCACGTTGGTTGCACCGGTGTTAACCCCAGGCCGAAAGGCGGTGCGTAAAATTAGAGTCTGCGATGCGGATTGTGGTGAAAACTATGTGACAAATTGCAGCGTGTGCAGGTCAGCGTGAGCCGTTTAGGGTTTGACGCTGGTCATCTCTAGCTCGGCCGTTGGACTGCCGTTGTAGTTGCTTTGTGTGGTGCAGGAGCATGAAGGTGGTGTTGGGAGAGTGAGACTCTCAACCGGTCGCCTGGATAGAAGAGACTGAGATTCTAGGTGGACCATTACAGTCAGGTACTTTGGATAGAAGAGATTGAGATTCTGGAGTGACCTGATGATGTGATATGTGTTGTGGTGAGAATGCCGGAAGGGCAATGTGTATCTGTGAGACAGCGGGAAGTTGTCGTAAGTGTACAAGTGGCGAAAGCTACGTATAATTGTGCATACAGCCGTGGGTGCTGTCGTCTTGTGACAATCGTCACGCATCAATGTGAATCTGTCGTGGAAATTGTGATTGAGGCCCAAAAGTCCCGGATGGGTGAGGGTAATGCCGTGGAATTTGATACGGCAATGTGATTGTTGTGAATACCCAAAAGTCTCGGTTACCACTAGTGGAATCATTGGTGGGTGTACGGGTGAGGGTAATGCTGTGAAAGTGAATACAGCGAAGGCATAAGTGCTGGTGTATACGGCTGAGGCTGTTGTTTGAAATGAGTTGGTGATGTTGTTGAGTTATTCCAGGATGGAATCACTAGATTGAGTTGAGCAGGTTGGTGGCCTGTGCCACCTAACTGCCAAAATTTTATGATATGGCTCATGAATTAGAGTAATCGGATATTGAGATGCGCTAGCCACTCATGAGTGAGGAGGGCTTGCGACGATTGTGATAGTGTGATGATTGTATTTGGATAGCAATCGTGAAATGGGCCGATTGCAGTTTATGGCAACTAGGGTTGCATTTATGGTTTAAGATTCTTACAAGAATCAAGTTGAGACGCTCCATTGTGTGAGTGGTCTAGAGGAGACCATCCCAATATGGAATAAATTGTGAAACGGAAGCTGTCGTGAAGAAGCATCCGATGGTTATGTCCTTAGTGGTGGAACAAATTTCGAGGACGAAATTTATTGAACGGGGGGAGAAATGTAACATCCCGATTTTTGACTAAGGACTAATGATAATTATCGGGAATAATTATGTGCTTTGTGGCAATAATAATTAATATGCCATAATTATTGGAAATTGAAATAGTGAAATTGTTGGGAATTAGTTAGTGATTAATAGAGAAATTAATTACTAGCTAAGAGGAAATGAGATGTGTGATTAAATAATCAATGGCTAGGATTGATTGTGTAGTTGAGCATGGGGCATGATCAAGTGTAGGTGCATGCATGTGAGCCCATGTGAGTTGAAGGGAGATGGTGACAAGTGGCATATGGAGAGCCCTAGGATGAGTCAAGTGACACATCATCATCTTCCATCCCCTCTCTTCTCTCTCTCGTGCTCTCTCTTCTCTTCTCTCTCTCGGTTTCTCTCTCTTGTGCGGAAGCCATGGAGCTTGGGAAAGAGAAAGGGAAATCTGAATTGTGAGGTAAGCAAATGACCTCTTTAGCTCAAACTCTCTTCTCCAATGTTAATCCTTGAGCTGAGAGCTTCAATTTGATGATTGTAGCTTCTCTATTGGTGGTGATTTGAAGATCACGAAAATATGAAGTATGGAGAATCAAAGAGTGTCTTTGAGAAAGTTGATAAGGTATGTGAAACCAATCCTTCTATCTATGTTTCATGCCAAATGATTATGTTATGAATTTCTGGAATTATTGCCCTAATTGTGAAAATATGGGTAATGGGTAGTTTGGCATGATATGGCATTGGAAATGGTATATTGGTATGAGTTTTGAATAGATAGAATGGATTGGGGATTGAAATGTGTAAGGATAATGATTTGGAAAATGGGTGATTATGTTGCCCTAAACCAAAGCTAGTTAATGGGATGAGAATTTGGTAATTCTATGGATTCCATTGAATTCAGTGAGTGATTTTGTGTGGGAGTAGCTTTGGTAGAGGTTTTGGATCCCTTTGGATCAATTGGGCAAGAGTTAGGGAATGTGGTAAGTTTTGCTGCGTTCTCTGGAATCTGATAGATTCACTCGAGCAGACAGGGGTGTGCTCGAGTGAGGGATGATCATTGCTCGAGTGAGGAAGAACCTGCTCGAGTGATGCGTGAGTTTTCCCTGTGTGCTGCGAGTGCGCCTGGGTTTTCTATGGGTTCTGCTCGAGCACATCGCTTTGTGCTCGAGTGAGCGAAGAGCATGCTCGAAGTGAGCATGGCATTCTCGGGTGAAGGTGTACGCCCAGAGTAGAGGGTTGCTCTTGGGTGGATGCTCGCGGGCAAGGTGCAAGAAGTGAGCCTTCTCACTCGCGGGTGGAGGGCATCTGCTCGAGTGAGCCGTGTGTGCTCGCGGGTGAGAGGTGTGTGCTCGCGGGTGTGCTCGCGGGTGAGAGTGGAGTGCTTGAGTGATCCCGTTTTTGGAGAGCTTTGGGGTGCTCTCGGGTTGTCACTCGCGGAGTTGTGCTCGCGGGTGCTCGAGCGAGACTTTTGGTCTTGTGCTCGAGTGAGGATCTGTGCTCGAGTGAGCTTGTGCCTCAGGTGAGGGTTGTGCTCTCGGGCATGTGCTTTCTGTCTCACTTTCTCTTGTGCCCGGGTGTTGTCCGTACGCGTGCTCGAGTGAGAGCATCTGTGCTCGAGTGATGTCCGTACTTGTGCTCGAGTGAGAGCTTCTGTGCTCGAGTGAGGCAGTGAAAAATATCAAGTTTAAGTGTTCAAAAGGGGATCTTTGGGGATAGTCTTCCAACCCTTTAGAGCTATGGATTGAGGTGTTTGAGGGCACTTAAAGGGCAATAATGATAACCAACTTGAGTGTCTAAATGTAAAGGAATTGGAAAAGGGATTAATCCTATGTCCTTGATTATGGTTATAGGATTTGATGATTTACTGGAGCGTGAGCAGCCGGAGCCGGAGCTTACGTGGAAAAGAGGGTAGGGAACTTACCTCTCCTGCATGTATTGATAATTGTATTTGTGTATTGATGCATGTTATTGCTTTGCGTGATTATGTGAAACATATGAGAATGATTGTAGCTCTGTTTCTATTTATACTATGGCCATGAGTATGTTATGTGAGCATTGAGCATGCGGATATATCATTATGTGAACATGAGCTATTGTGATGCAAGCATGTCATGCATTAAATACTTATCTTACATGCATATTGGTATTTGTTTTCCTACTGAGATTCCCCAGAATCTCACCCTCCCCTATCAACCTTTTAGACAGGGAAGGAAGATTGAGGATGAAGCAAGCATCCAAGGACGAAGAGGACTCGTTTTGGGTGAGAGCTTAGGAGTTGGTTATCAATGTGTAATTGGGATTGTGTATGTGATTATATGGATCAGTAATTGAGAATGTATTCGGATAAATTGTGTAATCCCTGTTATTTGAGTTGTATGGGCTAATGTGCCCTATGATTATTGAGCGAAGATATGATCCCGGAATTGTCGGGAATTTATATTGCGTACTCTGATAATTGTATAAATGTAATTTATCTTCGCATAGTAATTATATTCGGTGTGTAAATATGAGACCGTGTTGTAAATGATTTCGAAATGCATTCATGAAAAACCCCGTCTGGTTGATGGGTTTATAAAGGTTGTTTTGTCTTATTGGTCTCTATTTCACGTTAATCGTATAATCCGGATATTAATTACGGCAGGGGGTTACATAAGACATATTGTATGTCTTCTACCCCTCTGATTACCCTTTTAATTCAACTAATTTACTCGTTAAATTTGACCCCAACATTTACCAACCATCATCAATTATATATCCTAAAATTGATCAATTATCCAACTTAGCCTCATTCTACCTCAATTTTTAGGAAACTTTGAAAAATCATATCTTAGGTTAGAAAACTATAAGTGAGGTGGTTCAAGTTTCTATGTGAAGCTCTTAAAATCCTCTATACAAGAAAAATAATGTTCAGTATCAACTCATAGTTCTACGTTCTCAAACTCCACAATCAAATTAACTATTCAATATAAGAGTCAGAATTTTTCAGATTTTCTATCTAATAATTAAAATTCTTGCCCCTTATCTTTAAGATGGCTTTTCCAAGTTCAATCAAAATTATACTATTTTTTTTTCGTGAAATATAATCAAAATATAACTTATCTGAGAGTAATTGCAAGGATGTCCCACAAATGAAGTTCAAGTGTGGTATGGCCATCAAGGGGTTTCCACATTCATCAATTCATGAAGGAAGCTTTCACTTCCCAACTGCTTGCATTGATGACAAATTAATTGGTGGTCCCTCTATTGACTAAGCAGATGATTGGACCTACTAAGTATATTACGGGAATCAAAAATGAGAAAATTGTATTTAGGTCCCAAACAAAAGAAAATGTATTTAAGTTATATGGGACTTTTTTCATAATAAATTTCAATTGTCAAATATCGGATGCCTATGGACTTGTCAGTAGACGCCCTTAGACTTGACAGTGGAATTGGAATTTATTGCAAGAAAGTTCCATAAGACTTAAATACAATTTTGAGATTTCAATGGGCCATTTTATCATATATATTTTCTTTTACCGGGACCTAAATACAATTTTTCCACCAAAAAATGATAACTTCTGTACATATACCCTGTGAAAATCGCTATACTAGTATATACTGCGTGAACAGAACATGAACATATTCAGTAAGAGATTTGCTTTGAAACTACTTATCGTTTGTTTGATGTTGCTCAATGAGAGTTTTAAGAATTCTTGCATCTGAATTAGCACCAATTTGAGAATTTACAGACTTAAATCCAATGAGATAAGAATTCTATTACATCTAGCTTCATATATGCACAATGCCCCCACCAGATGGGCTTTGGAGGAGAGATAGATGTATGCAGCCTTACTCATACAAAAGGGTGAGCCTGTTTCTAGGATTTGAACCTCTGACTTCCAGATCACATGGTAGCAATTTTACCGTTGCGCCGAGCTCACCCTCTCTTCATATATCCGTGTCTCTTTCAAAGAATTTCTTGGACTCCTGGAGTCAATGTGACCTGTTTCTACTTGCTCAGATATTCCATTCAGTGAGTCTCTGGATAAAGCATCATTGTTTGTGTGCTGAAGAGTCTTGGAATTGGTCTCATCCAAGTACTGCTGGTAGATGTATGACGAAAAGCCCCAAAGAGCAAGTAACAGAGATATTACCTTCAACCCATTCATCTTGTCATGGAAGATTACTAGAGCCAAAATAGGGACAATTGGCAAACCCAAAACACTTATCACATTTGAGAACAAAGAAGACACCTCCAGAATCAAACCCACACAACCCACACTAAAAACTTGCCATGTTATAGCAGTAAAGCTCAGATTCAGCACGTAACTTGCCTTTCCCATTTCATACTCCTTCATTTCTTCCTTCAAACCTCTAAATTCCCTACTACCAAACAGGCCCACTAGTATTACCAATGTTGCCACAAGTGATTGGTATATTATCAAGTCCAGAATCACCTTGAAACTTTCCTTCTTGAACACTTTCTTGAATGCAAGCTGTGTCAGAGAAAGCATCAGTCCATATCCAGCTGAAGCAGCAACTGTGCAAATGAACCCGATCACGTACTTGTGTTTTGAAGATTGTGTAGATTCTGAAGAAGGATCAGTATGAAAGACGAGAAGGACGGAGGAGATGGTTAAAAGGAGTAAGGAGTTTAAGATGTAAGGTGTAAATTTGAGTGAGTTAAGGAAGAAGGAGAAGAAGGCATTGAAGGCAAGTTGTGAGGAGCAAATAAGAGAATATGTAGAAACAGGAAGGTAAGAGAGACCAACTGAGTATAAGTAACAGTCTAATGCAAGAAGAAGGCCAAGGAAGACATAAACAATTGCTCGCTTTGAAACAGAGGATTGTTCATGATTGTTAATGATATCTGTTGCAGAGGGCTGTTTGGACGCTGGGAGAAAGTACAACGGGATGAGAATAGGGAAACCCACAAGCTGGACAAGTGTTCCCAACCATTTGCTGTTGCCACCTTCTTGGTAATACTGTCTTCCCAAGATTGTTGCAGCTGATTGGCCCAGCAAGAGAAAGACAACATACAAGGCTATTCTTAACCAACGATGATGTCTCTTTTTGTTTTTGATTGTGGTACTTTGTTCATTAGGGGAATCATCGGTATCTCCATTGGGATTTGTGTTCTTGGCCGCATCAGACTCTGTATCACCATTTGGATTCTCGTCTTTGGCTCCGTTAGATTCTTAGAAAACAATTCAAATAATCAGTATCCATTAGTTATACACAGGTGGTCATATTCTATATTCTAAAACTTTGAGGATTTTTGTCGTGTTAGCTTGCAGAGACAAACGAGATGCAATAAAGCAGTTATGCTTCATAGATATGTCCGGTAGTATTGGATTTATCAAAGTATGCCTTTGTTTCAAGTTGATGTACTCTTGAAAATCATCGAACTTTATATTGGAACTATGTGTTTCCTCTGTTTGCTTCCTTCTCATCAACTTTTCATGAATAGAAGTTAGAAAGCTTTAAACATCAATTTTAAGTTGCTATGTGATTGAAGCATCTAATTCTTAGCAATATATACACGTATGTGTGAATGTGTGAGGTGAGATCATCTGTACATACATATATGTGCAGCAAATTTCTACAGAGTGATTTGTGATGTATGAACATGCATAAGAGAGATGACATTATCTGTGTATAGAAGGTGAGAATTTGGACATACCAATTATGGAAAGCTGCAACTCTTGAGGTTCTGCCATGGCAGTTGTGAACAAATTTTTAGAATGAAATGGATCGGTATATAAAGAGATAGAGATGAGCCATAGAATAAAACAAGAGGCAATGATAGATGTCAATTACGACTCAAAAATGATCAACTATCGGTGACAGATCATTTATTATAAGGGGACAGGGTACATTTTCCATAGTGCAATATATAATATGGTTGCGTATTTTAACATTCAAGCGGACATATTTTATTGGGGAATGACAGAATAATGTTCTAAAGATTTGGAAATAACAGATAGGTGATTTCGTAAATCTAGAAGTTGGGAATTCCTTATCATGTTTTGATATTTCCTAATAATCTTTTGATAAAAAAACCCACTTGTCATTTTCAAATCTTTGGAGCATTTTTCTGTCATTCTCCCTATTTTATTTTATTTTAGTATAGTTGAAATAATCTCAGGGAGTGAAAAGGCAAACTTACAGACTCCAACTTGAGTTAATAAAAAAATAGATATTTAATTCCTCAGAATTCTTCCACTTATGATTTTCCAATATTGCTGTGCTCATTTTTATCCTCTTTCATTGAAACATGGTTTGGACAATAATACAGACACTACTTTGAGAAAACCCATCCAACAAAAATAATCACTTTGGTGCTTTACGAAATAAAATTATTTTTACATATTTCATATAAAACACATGATTATTTTAACAAAAGTGAGAAATGCCTGTCTCACATTTTCATGTAGTACAATATGACAGGAGGTACTAGATGATAGGCATCAAATATGAGTCAACAATGTGCAACTTACAGTGACAGATCATTTATTACATGGGGACATATTTGCCTAATATTTGAAACAGTCAAGTTTTGCGTGATTGACGGGGCATTAAAGACAAATCATTCTCAATTAATTGAGTTCCATAATACACAACTATTACAAGCAATAAATTGTTTATGGGATGAGAAATGAGAACTCTTGCTGTTGACCCAGAGATACTCCTCTTATTCTTAATAAAAGATATATTTAAAAAGTTGATCATCGTCATAAATATTAAAATAGTTTTTATATTTATTAATTTTTTTTTTAATTTATGTCTATTGATACTCTCTCAACAATAATTAAGAAGGAGAGATAATGAGGGAATTAAAAAAAGATGATTAAATTTTTTAAGGAAATATATCATATTAACTAATTCAACTAACTTCTTTTATTTAATCAAATTAGGTAAATATATCTTGTATTAAGATCTAGAGGGAGTATTTAATGTTGGAAATAATGAGTGGGGTGTCACAAGGAACAAGTCATACTTTTTTTAGGATTGTGGGGGTTCAAGTAATAAGTGATCTTGGGCTAAGAGGAGGAATGAGACCACACTATGATGGGCCACCGGAGGCAAACATAGTCGAAATCCGGCGATATCTCCCTACTCCTTGTGTGAGAGTTAGAACATGGATTGGGCACTTTTTAGTGGGATATATTTTTGTGGAATTCAAACTTTATTTTGGAATAAATGAGTTTATAAAAAATGTCAATCATTTTTTTGAATTAAATCTGGATTCATTATCTCAAAAGAGACATTACAACATATCCATAAAAAAACATTCCTAACCTTCATCAATGTCTGCCTCTTGCATAAAAGGAAGAGGTTGATCAAAGAAATAGAAATCCCCATCTACCCTGTGAGAGCATTTAGCCAATTGGCCAGCAATAGTTTTGGTCTCCCTATAACTATGTTTAAGTATAACCTGCTAGTCACCATGAACTACAGACTTAATCATCTACAATGTTCTTAAAGGGATGGTCCTTATCACATCCTCTCAAAATATAGTTAATAGCTTCTATTCAATCCATCAACAAAAGAATCTTCCTATATCCTTTTGACCTACATAATTCTAGGCTCTGAATACAACTAATTAGTTCCGCAAAAACTAAAGGAACATTAATCAATCTATAGAAGAAGCCGCCTAGCCAACCGTCATTCTGGTCCCAAAAGTATCCTCTGCATCTACTCCTTCCATCCTCCAAGACTGAGCCATCAACTTCCAATTTGACGACATCCTCTTCCTAGTTGTTCAAAGAAGCATGAGAAGAACGAACCCTCGCCCTTGTATTGCATGTGCTAAGAATATCCATATCCGAATAAGCTCTAAAGAAACTATGATTAGTGATATATCCCGATTTTATCATAATATTGAATATCATATTTAGGTATTTTATCATTAATTTTTGGGTTAAATAACATTTATTATGATTAAATTGAATTAAAGATGATTGTGTGAAAATAAATCTTAAAAGCATATATTTGTTATAATCTTGTAATTACTTTTTAAAATTTGAATTTTGAATAAAGATATTACAAGATATTGATCTAAATTGTAGGTCACATTGGAAAAAGAGGAGCTGAGGGACCAAAAAGTAAAGATTTTTAAGGACTGAAGCAGAAAATAAGATTCTACATGTGTCTCCAAGGGAATTCTTACAGAAAGAAGGGTATCTTTCTGTAATATTAGCTGCCACTTTCAGAGAGGAAAATATCAGAAACAATTACAGAAAATGACCCCGAAATTAAACAATACCAGTTGGGTCCCAAAATACGCACATCACCGCTGGAACTGATTCATCTGCTCTCAGAGGAAATTACAGAACAGGACCCCGAATTCGAGAATTGCTATTTTGGTCTCAATATTCAGAAATCAGCGTCTTAGCCTCTGAAACTGATTTTTTTTCCAGATTCTCATACAAAATCTTGGAAAATCTTATCTAAATATAATCTGAAAAGATTTTATCCCAACTTTAAGAGGATTTGACCTAGATTTCAAAGAGGAAAAGGAAATTAATAAAAGGGATCTGAAATTAGAGAGCGGGGAGGCACGAGCACCAGAACAGAACAGAACTCAACCACATACGAAAGTCAGAGGCAGCACAGCGGAGATCGGAGATAAAAAAAAACAGAGGAGACGAACCACAGCAGCCGCAGAACTAGGTGAATCATCGCACCAGAACTCAGAACCACACGGCGCACGCAGCAGACGAGACGAGAACGAGATACACCAGACGTGGTGGCAAACGCTAGAGAAGGAGAACAAAGATCAAGATTCATCAATAACACCTCTCTCATTCTCCTTTCATCTTAATTCCATGGATTTTTGGTGTCTTGAAGGAGTTGTAGCTGTGAAAAGCTCCATGAGAGGCTAAATTCCTTCTTGCTTCTTGGAGATGGAAGATTGGTTTGAGCTCCAGAGATACATTCAGGGGAGTTAATTGTTTTAATCTTTTTATTTAATTATGTAATGAATTTCCTGAGTTAGGATTTTATGTTATATGGTTAATTTACTGAGATTGCGAGTTGTTTATCTTAGTAGGATTGAACAATTGTGATTTAGATTGGTTTATGTGGTTTGATATTTAAATTTTTTATATTTCCTTTTGGTTTAATGTGGTTGTCTATTCTTTCATAGTTTGAATGAGTATTATAACTGCTTAGATCTTGTTTGAATATCTCAGTTGAGTGTTCATTGTATAGAGGAACAAGTTGCATGAATCCAATCCTAAATTGCACACTAAGTGGTATTTAATAGTGTATTAAGAGGTAATTATCTAGCTAGAGTTCTAGGGGTAATCACCAATTAATATACTAGACTTAGCGAGTTGTTAAGGTTTAATTTTGACTTAGTGAGTGATTTAACTCCCAATTCAATTTGAGCAATGATAACCTATATTCCATTTTTCCAAGAAGCATTCATCATCAATTTGTTTAAATCTCAATTTCATTAATTATTTCAACAATTTCTCAAAAATCCAAAAAACAGTAGTTTAGGTTATTTTCCATTATTAAAAAGAAAAAAAAATCAATTTAAAACCTATCTTAATATTTTTGCCACTTAGTTTAGATTAGGAATTAAATAAAAGGCTCTTCAAGAGAATACGACCCGAGTTGTGCCCTTCACTGCATAATTTGGTTTATTTTGATTTAACCTGAGGCGACTAAAGGCTTTAAATCAATTAGCGTTTAGTCTGACATTGTAATTTTTGCTATCAAATAGCTTATTACAACGTGAGACCCATACATCCCAACATAGATATCCAAACAGAGTTGCCCACGAAGTCTTCTTAGTATGGTGCCTTCCAATCTCATGAGTCAGGTTCCACTTGATCCATTCTGCACCTTGTAAAGAGAAAAAGCTATTCCATCTTTTTGGTTATACAACAGTTTTCCAGCAATCCTTGGCTCGTAAGCAGTCCCGCAGCATGTGCACGACATCTTCCTCCAATTCGCAACCAAAAGGGCAGGTAGTAGCAGTCTATAATCCTCTTTACATTCTCAGCTTTGATGCATGGACTCGTCCATGAGCAGCTAACCACATAAACGTTTTGATCTTCTCTAGAATAGACCATGTCTATAGTATTTTCCATATATTACTATCATCCAGTCGAGTACCTGAAAAACAAAAATAATATGCAGATTTTATAGAGAAACAACCATTAGTGGATGATTTCCAGTATATTTTATCTTCTCCTCTCGCCTCACAAGGTGGGTTCACACCTACAATATGATAAATGACAATGGGAGGAAACTGGTATTCCATTTTCCTTCTATTCCATTCACTGCTTTCCAAAACATACTTAGCTACACTCTTATTCCAAACAATGAGATCTTCATATCTTGGTATCAAATCAATAAATGGAATGATCATTTCAAACCAGTTGTCAATCCAGAAAGAGAAAGTTCTTCCATTTTCGATTTTCCTACCACTCCCAGTTCTAAATTTTTCCCATACAGTGCTAATACCTCTCCAAGTGAGTGATGGGTTCCTTTGCTTCTTAACATCAGGTATCTCTTTCTGACTGCATTTATATTTAGCCCAAAATACTTTCACACATAAAGCCTCTTTATTACATGCTAGTCCCCAGGAAAGCTTCATAATGAAGGCTTTATTTTGCTCCCTTAAATTCTTAATACATAGTCATCTTGCCTTCTTCTCCTGCATAACCCGGTCCTATGAAATTAAGTGTAGTTCTTGACTTTCTTTAGTGTTCCCCCACAAGAAAGCTTTACAACTCTTTTCTAATTCCTTGATTATGCCTTTCGGTAGTAAAACAATTTGCATATAATACGAGGGCAATGCTAATAACACAATTTTGATGAGTGTAGCCCTATTAGCAAGATTAAGGCATCCTCTCTTTCAACCAGATAACCTCTTCGTTTTTTCTCAATAATTAGTGCGAAAGTCAGGTAGGATGCTCTCTTATGAATGAGAAGGATCCCTAAATACTTCCCCAAATCACCTGTTAATCCCATCCCTATTTTCCGACTAAGCTCCATAGTTTTGGATGAATGAATATTTCTAAAGAAGCATACCTTGGTCTTCTGTCTATTTATTTTCTGCCCTGATGCACTACAAAAGAGATACAAGCATGCAAGCATAGTGTCAACTTGCAACTTGACGCCTCTCCAAGAAGAATCAGATCGTCGGCAAAGAATAGGTGGGACAGTTGTGGCCTACTTGTGTTAAGCTGGATCGGGGTCCAAAAACCATCCTCCACTGCCTCATTGATAATATGATGCAATCGCTCCATGCATAGAGTGAAAATGTAGGGAGATATTGGGTCACCCTGTCTAATTCCTCTGGTTGGGCGAAAGGCATCAGTAGATTCGCCATTCTAAAGCACCTAAAATGAAGGGGAAGATATACAGGCCATAATGAGGTCACACATCTTGCCATCAATGCCAACAACCCTCAGAGTATCATTAATAAAGTCCCATTCAGTCTGTCATAAGCTTTTTCCAAGTCAATCTTCACAGCTAACCAATCAGAAGAGCTTTTTTTAATCTTCATGGAATGTATCACTTCCTGTGTAATTATGATTTATCATTCCTCTCTCTACCTGTAATAAAACTATATTGGTGACTGCCTATCACCTTATTCATGATTGATCGGAGCCTCATACTTATTATTTTTGTGTTTACTTTGTAACTAACATTACATAAGGAGATTGGACGAAAGTCTCTAATAAACTCTGGATTATCAACTTTTGAAATAAGTGCAATATTGGTGTCATTAATCCCTTTTAAGTTTAGATGGGTCACCATAAATCTCTCTCACCAGCTTACATAAAGAGTTACCAATAATATGCCAATATTCATGATAGAATTCCATCAGGTCCTAGAGCCTTAAACGCACCTATGTCAAAAACTACTTGCTTAATTTCCTCCATACTGATTTCCTCAGAAAGCATTGCACTTTCTTCTATAGAGATATGAGGAAACCCTAACCAAGTATCGCATCGACGCCCCTGACTCATATCACTACAATATAGATTCTAATAAATTCTAGAGCCATCTTCTTCAGTTCCTTTTGGTTAAAAATCAATTCACCTTCAGAGTTCTTTATAAGCCCTTTAATGCGGTTCTTTCACCTCCTAACAATGGTAGATGTATGAAAGAACTTACTATTCCTCTCTCCCCATTTAAGCCAGTTACATCTAGACTTTTGAAACTATAGGAGTTCTTCTTGAGCTAGTATCTTATTGTATTTGTTCCACAACTCCTTCTCAGTTTGCATTAAAAATGTTGGCTATCTCTCCGAGCTCTAACCCTCTCAACCCCTTCAATTCTTTGTAGGAGTGACTACTTTCTTTCTGGAATATTCCCTATTCTAGTTCTATTCCACGTCTTCGCTTTATCAGTAAAAGATGAGACATTGTCTTCCTAATTGTGATGGCTCCAACCTTCTTGTACAAATTACTGAAATCTTCCTCAAGTAACCACGCCGCGTGGCATTTGAAATGAGAAGCTGTGGGTTGAGAATTTCTATTTTGGGTATATTTCACAAGCAATAGTCAATGGTCCGAACAATATTTACAAAGATGAAAACCTTTTGCATGCGGGTATCTAGAGTTCCACTTCTCATTGGCAAAAACCCAATCTAGTTTCTCCTTCATTAAGTTCCTCTCCCATGTATGTATTTATCTCCATAACATTCCATCTCAATTAACCGAGAATTATGAACTCACTCTCCAAATTGGCGTATGGATCTAATATTAGGTTGAGCACCCCTAGTTTTATCATCACATGCCAAATAAGCATTAAAATCTCCCAACACAAGCCAAGGTTCATCAAAACCATGACTAATAGAATTCAAATCATACCATAAATCCTTTCTACGGTTCCAACACAGCTCCGCATAAATACATGTTAGATAGAACTTTTGATGAGAAGGCATTTCTTCTACTTGAATGTGTAGTAATTGGGTTGTTGAAAAATTATACTCAATAGAGACATACTCATCATGCCAGAGAAGCCATATGCCACCTGCGTAGCCCGTAGCCTCCAATCTAATCCAATTACTAAAACCCAATTTTCTCACAATCCTATAAGCTTTCACACTACAAACTCTTGTTTCTAGCAGAATAAGAATTTGGATATCCTTGCCCCAAGTTAAATCTCTAACTCTGCTAAGAAACAACTTTAACGCAACACCATGACAATTTCAAGACATAATATTCATAATAAATAAAATGTCAATTTTACTAGGCCTTAATTGCAAGCTCTGGACTTTTGATAGCTATTTAATTGCTTTAATTTGCAACGTCTATAACAGGAGAAATACTTACATACTCTAGGAGCACCACCTCATCTGTACTTTGACTAATCAAAATATAACAAATCATCTCATTTTAATCTCACATGGTTGATGAGTCATCTAGAGAAATTCAAATTTTATGATTTTAAAAAACATAAACTTCATAATTTAGAAAAACAAAAAACGCAATTCCTTCCCTTGAGTTGTTATTTTTCAAAATTATAAACTTTGAATTTTTTCATTTGACTCATCAATCATGTGGGATCAAAATGAGATGTGTTGTTATATTTTAATTAGTCAGAGTACAGATAAGGTGACACTCCTGGAGTATGTAAATATTCCTCCTATAACATACGTGCCTAGGCATCTTTATGGGATTTCTTTTAATGATAATAAAACCGTCATTTTATTGTCTTTATTGGCTGCCCAAACCTTCATGAATATGAGGCCTATAAAAGGCAGGCAAGAGGATTGCCTTCGAGCACTTTTCTCCTCCTCTAATTTTTGTTTGTTGAGTTCTATTATATTTTGTTATTCTATTCATCCTATTTATAGGAAGGATCCATTTTATTCTGGGGAGTGTCACTTTTTATATACCGCTAATTGCGGAATAGCTCTTAAAAACAGTGTCCTTCGACACGACTTGGATTAGTTATTTGCAGGTGTTGTCCCATCAAGATTTGCATAGCATTACGAAGAAGTTGGAAGATCCATGGGATTGCATGAGAATTCAGGAGTTGCTGCCAACATTTAATTCCTTGAAGTTCTTCACTTTTGATTTTCCAATCGATAACATTATTCACGTGTGTTGTTGTGCTGGTTTTTATCGTCTGTCTTTGAACTATAGTTTGGACTACACACACTTTGAAAACTCGTCCAACAATTATCTGATGTGCGACGTTAATCTCTTAAAAATGATGCTACTTTTGTTCCCAGTTTTAACAGTTTTAAGAGTTAGACAAAATGTTTACTTTAATCTTAAATATAAAACCTCAATCAATTTTATCTCTCCTAAATTTATATATATATTTTTTGCAGAATATCCTTTTTTTATACATCAGAATATCCTTTTTAATTGCATATATTAAGGATTTCCATGTCGGGGGAGTCTCAATGCACATTACTAAACAGAATATTTTAGTGAAATTAACACGTATTTGTGATAAAACATAAATAACTAATTAAACTAATATATTTTTAATATCTCACGAGTACTAAAATTTGACTTGTGTGCGTGTATCACCCACTATTTGATATGCATACTAAGTAATTAAATAACAATTTGTTATATTCCCATGGCAATTTGAACTCTTCAAAGATTGAAATATCAATGAAGTACTCTTTAAAAATTAAATAAAGGATTTTTTAAAACTATTTTTTATAATGAAAAAAATTTAAAATAATTATTTGTAAGGACAAAACTCAAGTCATTTTTTTTTATAACTATTTAATCTATTTTTGCAATCAAACTATATCACGTGTATTATTTTTCCACGTTTAACTCCCAACAAGTCAAAAGTTAACCGGTGGAAAAATGGTCTTGGACTTGGAGTGTTCTTGGTCTTGTGAAATATAATGGTGACCACGTAAGCTTTCGTATAATAATTTATCTATGGAGGAATGTGATGCGATTAAAAACTTAGGGTTTGCTGTGTCTAATAGGGAAGATTCATGGGTTTGGACTGGGGGTTCTAGGAGTGGATATACAGTTAAGGAAGGTTATAGAGTTGCTCAGAATTTTTTGGGTACCTGTGGTAATGATATTGCTCAATCATTGTTGTCACCTAATATAGGGATATGTGGAGACAAGTTTGGAAATTAAAGGTGCCTCATAAGATTAAAAGTTTTATGTGGAAGGTACTATTAGGAGCTTTAATTTGCCAACAATGGAGAATCTGAAAAAAATTAAAGGAGGTGTGCTGTAACTGATTTATGCTTAATTTGTAAAAATAAATGTGAATCTGCGTGCCATCTGTTTTTCTGTGTGAATGGGTGAAAAAGGTTTGGTTTGGTAGCAGTTTTTGTTTCAAATTTGATGATGGTCAACCTTGGGACTTGAATGGCTGGATCACATGGATGTTTGTTAATGCTCATCTTTCAGAACGGCAAAAGGCTCTCACTGCTGTGATTTTGTGGCAAATCTGGAAGAGTCGGTGTAATTTTTTGTACCAAGATATTAGACCTGACCCTTTGTTTGTGTCTAGTCAAGCAGAATTGTTGCTTCAGGAATTCTGGACTGCACATGGCTGGAGAGAGTGACAAATAGAATATGTGGATACTACGAATCGGGCTAATACAAGATGTAAACGTTGGACTCCTCCTGAAGGTAATTTCTTGAAAATAAATAGTGATGGCGCTTACTCTAGTGAAATGGGTAGTGCAGCATCTGCAATTGTGATAAGGGATGTCAATGGGTGGGTTCTGGATGGCAGAAACAAAGTGTTTATAGCTGAGTCTTCGTTTATGGCGAAATACATGGCTCTAAATGATGCTTTTGATTATGCTATCGAGAACCAGCTTGAAGATGTCATTTTCGAAACTGATAATCTCACTCTGGTTAACTGTATTAATAAGAATAATACTTCCCCTGACTGAAGGTGTGAGATTCTCATTGAGAACATCCTTTTTAAAAGGAATTTTATTCGAAACCATTCTTGTAGATTTTTAGGGAAGCTAATTTAATTGCCGACTGGGTTGTTAAAGATTTGTTAAAGAGGTTGTACCCAAATGACGTGGAGACCTCCGACTCAGCTACGCAGATTACTAGACAAGGATGTTGCTGCTATTGTTGATGATCATGGATAATTGCTGTGTTTTTTTAGTTTTTTATGCTGGGCGTTTCTCTTTTTATGCTTTGTCTTTAATTTTCAGACTGTTGATGTTTTCTATTGTTTTGTTAGGTGGTTGTTTACGTAAAAAAAAAAGTACTCTCTTCGGTCTTAAATATATGACATAGTTTGTAGTGTAATTTGCACTACAAACTATGTCCTATATTTAGGACCGGAGGTAGTATAATAATTTGTTCCATAAACGTAAGTTTGATTCTTAATTTTTTGAGTCTAATGGGTGTCACCTTATTTGTATGAACATTAAACAATTGAATCCTTCCGGAATCTAATTCTCAACAACAAAACTAGTAGCAAAAACACCACACATCTCTTTAGTATTGAAGAATTAGGCTTTGTTGGCTTTTATACCTTGATATGGCAACCTCTTCAAAAATTAAACTAAGGATTGTAATATAGGGTGTAATCTCGAATCGTCTCTCGAAGAACCTTTTGTTAATTATCTAGAAATTAAATGCAATGTTTGACATGAAATGAGTTAAAAAATGTTTTTAACTTTTATCTAACAACTAAATTGTAATTAAACTAAAATGCTTTTAAAACTAATATTTTTGGATTTTTGGAATAAAATTGAAATGGAATGGAAATTGATTAGAAATGCAAGTAATGAAGATACTCTTGGAAATGATTTTTTAATGATTATCCTTGCTCAATTAAAATATTTGGAGAGTTAATACACTAAGCTTCTAATATACCAAACCTAATTAACTAATGAGTCTAGCATCACAAGAGAGGAAACCCTACTCTTGAAATGCTATTAAGCCCTCTTAGTGTAATGAATTTCTCTAAGTTTCCTAAAATACCAAACCTCAATTATCATTGAGTCTAATACTTAAACTCATGAACCCATTTATTTAAGCATTATTAAAACCCCTTAAAGAGTGACTATGGAATAAGTAATGCATTTAGGTTCAACTATAATTCCAATTCAATCAAACTATCCAACAATACCATGTTAAATAGAGAGAAGTAATAGAATCATAGATAAACATATATATATTGATGAGTACAAATCTTCGTTACAAATTCCAAATCACAACAACTCAATTCATAGAAATCATAACTATAATTATAGTCTCAATATATAAATAAATTCCCAAACTTGAGAAATCATAAATATAATGAGCTATAGATAAAATAAACTCCCTTTAAAACATACGTGAGCTCAAATCATCTCTAAATCATCCCCACGAGTCAACAAAATCAAAATGAGCTACTCACAGCCATGGAATCAAGAAAGATATTCACACTCTGATTTAAGCATCGAGCCATAAAATCACAAATTAAAGTGACCAAATTAGCACTAAACCAATTAAATTCAGTGGCTGAAATTTCCAGAAAATCAGAGAGTTCCACGGTTTGGATAGAGGGAACCACGGCTGTGATGATGCTGGAAACAGAGGAGGCTTCAGAATGGAATAATGAAGGGCGTAGGAGGTGAAACTCGCCGGAAGTGATGAGGTCGGAGGAGGTTGTGCACGGTGGTGGAGATGGTGCTCACCGGAAAGGGAAGGTTATGGTGGTTGAGGGAAAACCGAAGCTAAGAAAACCGAAGCTGACAGTGGATGACTCTCTATTCCTTCAATGTCGGGGCAGCTCCCTTGTCGGCAGCTCTCTCTCAGCTCCCAGTCTTCAGCTCCTCCGAACCTCGCACACCCGTCTCAGATCAGCTTCCCTGGTCCTCGTCTTGGCTCTGCTTCACCAAACTGGACAACCGAGGCTAACGGTGGAAGCCCAAATAGTGATAGGGGAGTTGTGGTCGCCGGCGACGGTGGTGAGCTAAAATGGATATGAATGAAAAGTGATGAGAGCCAAGATCCTCTCCCTTCTGTCGCGGCGCTCCTCTGGTTCCCCATCTCAATTGCCTTCAGCTCTGTTTTAATCTCCCTGCTAACCTAAAGAAAGATGCCCAAAACGCTGTGTTTCAATTGGTGGACCAGAATGACATTTTCAAAATTCGTGAGACCAAAATGACATTTTTCAAATTTGAGCCCCCAAACTGTCATTTTCATTTTTAATCCCAAGTACCTACAATTAAAAATAATTAATCCAACATCAAATATTTTCAGAAAAATCAATGTTTAAGAGTAATTATTATTTTATTGACAATTTTATTCTTTTTAATCCTAATTTAATCCATTTACTCTTAATCTTAATTTACCTTAAGAAAGACCTTTTAGGCTCAATAACTATGACAAAATCTCCGATTAAAATATAAAAACATATATAAAAATAGGGCTTTGTCAAGTATTCATTTGAGTCTGATTTTATAAATAAGAATTGTCATATATATACTCGTAATTACTAACGACATATCCTACCATTCATGCATGCATTTGAAGATAAGGTGAGTTAAAAAAATTTATGCACAGGTCCTTTTATAAGAAATTAATAATAATTTTAAAATTAATTATTTTTATAATATTATATAATTACCCTAAATATGAGTTATTAATAATTAGAGGATTTTATTTAATTAGTTAAGAAATTTTATGGTTTGTTTGAGACATTAGGTGAAAAAAATCAAGGGAAAATGTCAGCTAGGTCCCAAGGTACACAAATAATCTCAAAAAACTCCCTTTGAGAAATCCAAGGATTAATTTCCTATGAGCAATTACAAAAATAACCCCCACTCAAATAAGAAAAGAAAACGCACAGAGGAGAGGAGTGAAGCACGTTTTTGTGATCAAGGCATTAAGGAAAAAGAGAAAAACGCACACGGACGAAGGGCGTAGGAGGTGCAACATTGAAGGGATACAAAGTGGCATTAATGTTCTTGGGAATCTCGTCTTCTTCATCGTCCATGTATGGGTTGCAAGGTACAGAAGTGAACTGAAATTTTTTTTTTCTGTGTGAAAATTAGTTAGATTGAGATTGAGGGATTGGTTAAAGGTTGGATTTTGGGCTAAAAAATGGAGTAATTGGTAGGTGGTAGACAAGAAATACTAAGAATTTGGTAGAAAAATGAGCTTGATCATTGAAGTTGAGGTTTCACCTTGGGTGGGTTATGTTTATGTTAGAGTGCTCTATTTTTATGGCATGGTAACAGAGGAGCTGATGTATTTAAAGTGAGAATGGTGAATGTAATTGGTATTCTTTTCTGGAAAAACGCTAAAATGAACAAAAAAAATTGTTGTAAATTTGTGCATATGAAGTTGTAAATATTGTTGTGGCAGTTGTTAATACGTATCGAACTTGTGCTCTGTTTTTGAGGAAGCAAACAGAGGTTTTGCCCTGTTTTTAGTGTGTTTGGTGTTATTAGAAAAAGCACATGTGTAGGAAAAAAAAGTGTAGCTAACGTATTGTTAATATGTGTATATGAAGTTTTAAATATTGCTGTGGAAGTTGTTAATACGTACCGTAGCTGTGCTATGTTTTTAGGGAAGAAATAAGAGGTGTGAGTGTGGTTTGTGTTATTAGAAAATGATGATATGATGAAAAAAAAGTGTTGTTAACGTGTTGTAAATTTGTGCATATGTAGTTGTAAATATTTCTGTGGAAGTTGTTAATACGAAGTTTGTCCCTGTGCTCTATTTTTGGGGAAGCAAACAGAGGTGTGAGTGTGGTTTGTGTTATTAGAAGATTCTGATATGATGAAAAAAAGTGTTGTTAACGTGTTGTAAATTTGTGCAGATGAAGTTGTAAATATTGCTGTGGAAGTTGTTAATACGAAGTTTGTCCCTGTGCTATGTTTTTGGGGAAGCAAACAGAGGTGTGAGTGTGATTTGTGTTATTAGAAAATGCTGATATGATAAAAAAAAGTGTTGTTAACGTGTTGTAAATTTGTGCATATATAGTTAATAATATTGCTATGAAAGTTGTTAATACGTACAGAACCTGTGCTTTATTTTTGGGGAAACAAACAGAGGGAATGCTCTATTTTTGGGGAAGCAAATAGAGATGTGCTGTCCATTCTCACTGGCAACCAACAAATGAAGAGGAAGAAAAACATGTAGTATTTGAGATGTTATTTTATAGTATAGGCTAGTTGTTGTGTACATTGGCAACACATTATGTATATGTTCACAACATATTTTTTGGTGGTTTAATTAGGTTATTTGACAGGTGAAAGGGCCAACGTATTTAGACAACAAGGTCCCCAAATCGGTTTTTTTTTTGTTTTTATGGTTTATCAGTGGATATGCATGTTTTCACAACAGTTGATGTCATTTTAACAACTGTTTGACGTTTTTATATTTTCACAGAGGTCATTGGATGCGTGCTTGTCTCACCAACTCTCAAAATCTCAAATAACGTTTACAATATATTCAGTTACTTTTACAAAACGTACACAACGTGGTATGTTGTCATTGTTCACAACGTGGTATGCTGTATTTACAACATCATAAGTCATATTAACAACGTATTCAGTTACATTTACAGTATGTAAAAGAAATGCATGCTTGTGCAATGTTAACAACACATGCTGCTACGTTTACAACACTTTAAGTTATTTTTACAAGTCTTTAAGCTAATTTTACAACTATTTTCACCAGTGACACCAGGGCAGTAGCTTGTGCAAGAAGCTACAACATACACACCACTTTTTTGACACTTCTCTCATCGTTTACAATATGTTATGCTATATGTACAACATCATAAGTCATATTAACAACGTATGAAGTTACGTTTACAACATGTAAGAAAAAAAGCGTGCCTGTGCAATGTTTACAACATATTCTGCTACGTTTACAATACTTAAAGTCATTTTAACAAGTCTTTAAGCTATGTTTATAACTATTTCCAGCTATTGCACCAGAGTAGTAGCTTGTGCAAGAAGTTACAACATACACACCACTTTTTTGACACTTCTCTCATTGTTTACAACATACACAACACTTTGGTGGCATTTCTGTGATTGTTGACAATATGTTATGTTATATTTACGCATATGTTGTGCCTTCCTTTATGCATCTTATTCTTACTAAACCACCAACATGTTGCATTTTATCTTCTTCACCATTTAAAAACTCCCCTCACATGAAAGAAACAAAATAGATTCTTCCCTGAACAACTTCCCATCTTTCATGTCAATCTGCAACACAAACTTCGTATTAACAACTTCCAAAGCAATATTTACAACTTCATATGCACATATTAACAACACGTTAACTACACTTTTTATTCCTACATATGTGCTTTTTCTAATAACACCAAAAACACAAAAAATAAGGCCAAACCTCTGTTTGCTTCCCTAAAAATAGAGCATAGCTACGGTACGTATTAACAACTTCCAAAGCAATATTTACAACTTCATATGCACATATTAATAATACGTTAACTACACTTTTTATTCCTACACATGTGCTTTTTTTAATAACACAAAACACACTAAAAATAAGACTAAACCTCTGTTTGCTTCCCTAAAAACAGAGCACAACTATGGTACATATTAACAACTTCCAAAGCAATATTTACAACTTCATATGCACAAATTTACAACACGTTAACAACACTTTTTTTTTCATCATATCAGCATCTTCTAATAACACAAACCACACTCACACCTCTGTTTGCTTCCCCAAAAACAAAGCACATGGACAAACTTCGTATTAACAACTTCCACAACAATATTTACAACTACATATGCACAAATTTACAACACGTTAATAACACTTCTTTTTCATCATATCATCATTTTCTAATAACACAAACATAACACAAACCACACTCACACCTCTGTTTTCTTCCCCAAAAATAGAGCACAGCTACGATACGTATTAACAACTTCCACTGCAATATTTACAACTTCATATGCACATATTAACAACACGTTAGCTACACTTTTTTTCCTAAACATGTGCTTTTTCTAATAACACCAAACACACTAAAAACAAGGCCAAACCTCTGTTTGCTTCCTCAAAAACAGAGCACAAGTTCGGTACGTATTAACAACTTCCACAGCAATATTTACAACTTCATATGCACAAATTTACAACAATTTTTTTGTGTTCATTTCAGCGTTTTTCCAGCAAAGAATACCAATTACATTCACCATTCTCACTTTAAATACATAAGCTCCTCTGTTACCATGCCATAAAAACAGAGCACTCTAACATAAACACAACCCACCCAAGGTGAAACCTCAACTTCAATGATCAAGCTCATTTTTCTACCAAATTCTTAGTATTTCTTGTCTACTACCTACCAATTACTCCATTTTTGAGCCCAAGATCCAACCTTTAACCAATCCCTCAATCTCCATCTAACTAATTTTCACACAGGAAAAAAAAAAATTTCAGTTCGCTTCTGTAGCTTGCAACCTATACATGGACGATGAAGAAGACTAGATTTCCAAGAACATTAACGCCACTTTGTATCCCTTCAATGTTGCACCTCCTACACCCTTTGTCCGTGTGCGTTTTTCTCTTTTTCTTTAATGCCTTGATCACAAAAACGTGCTTCACTCCTCTCCTCTATGCGTTTTCTTTTCTTATTTGAGTGGGGGTTATATTTGTAATTGCTTATAGGGAATTGATGTCAGAAAAGTCCCTAGGGACTTTTCTGACCTTGGACTTCTCAAAGGGAGTTTTTTGAGATTATTTGTGTACCTTAGACCTAACTGACATTTTCCCAAAAATCAATCCTTTAAACAATGTATATGAGCAGCATTGGGCTGTATTTCATGATCCTGATATTGCTGATATATATATATATATATATATATATAAACAAAAGCCCAAAGAGCAAGCCCCATTGATATGGCCTTCACGCTTTGCATTGCTTCATGGAATATTACAACAGCCGAAAAGGCACAATTGGAAGACCCACAACACTTATCACATTAGAGAACAAAGAAGACACCTATTGAGTCAAACCCAAAAACCCAACTGTATAAAGCTGCCACGTTATATCATTAAGGCATAAAATCAACACATAACTCTCTAAGAATACTGATCTTAAGAGCTATTCCGCAACTACCAGCTGATAGGAAGCAGTACTCCTCAAGATAAAACGGAATTTTCCAACAAGCACGAGGTGAACATAACATTAAAATATAATGGCAATTAGCAAGCAGGGGGGAGAGAGTATGAGACAAAGAGAAATGCTGAAAGCTTCGGAGGAGGAAGAGAGTGCTCAAGATTTCAGAGCAAGGTGCCTTGAACCTTTGCAGACTCTACCTTTTATAGGCGGTGAGCCAAGACACCCATTGGGCAGAAATTTAAGACCATTGAACTTGTTCATGGCAATTGAATCTCCGGTTACAAAGAATTCAATGAGATAAGAATTCTATTACATCTAGCTTAATATATCTGTGTCTATTTCAAAGAATTTCTTGAACTCCCCAAGTCACTGTGACCTGTTTCTACTTGCCTAGGTATTCCATTCACGCCTTTTGTGAGTGAATCTGTGGATAAAGCACCACTGTTTGTGTGCTGAAGAGTCTTTGAATTGGTCTCATCCAAGTATTTTCTGGTAGATGTATGACAAAAAGCCACAAAGAGTACATAACAGAGATATTACCTTCAACCCATTCATCTTGTCATGGAAGATTACTATAGCCAAAAGAGGTACAATTGGCAAACCCAAAACACACTTGTCACATTTGAGAACAAAGAAGACACCTCCAAAATCAAACCCACACAATTTAGAGGTTTGAAGGAAGAAATGAGGGAATATGAAATGGGAAAGGCAAGCTTTGTGCTGAATCTGAGCTTAACTGCTATAACATGGCAAGTTTTTAGTGTGGGCTGTGTGGGTTTGATTCTAGAGGTGTCTTGTTTGTTCTCAAATGTGATAAGGGTTTTGGGTTTGCCAATTGTACCTATTTTGGCTATAGTAATCTTCCATGCAAGAATAATGGATTGAAGGTAATATCCATGTTACTTGCTTTTAGGGGCTTTTGGTCATACATCTACTAGCAGTACTTGGATGAGGTGGTAATGAGGGCTAGCCCGTGTGGGCTGCGGGCTGATGTAGCCAGCCCAAGCCAGCCCGAGCCAGTTTAGGCAGACTGGCCTAGCCCACCAATTTTTTTTTTTTTTTAAATTTCACTCTTTTTTAAAAATTTTTACTCTCTGTCTCTTTTACTTGCTCATATCACACTTCTTTTATGTTATATATTTATGTTATGAAGTTAATTTCATTCTTACTTTCCCTTTTTTTTATCTATTCACATCACAAAACTATATAAACACATTTCTTTTAAATTTAATAATAGTAGAATAAATAAATATAATATGAAAATAGGTGTCAAATAAAAAGTATGCGAAATTAATTAAACACATTATCAAAGGAAAGAAAATAAGGGAGACTAAGGGCATTTGAGGGGAAAAAATCTAAAAAAAAATAAAGCGGGCCAGCCTGCGACCCCGAATTAAAACGGGCCATCATTTTGGCAGCCCAAACCCGTTTTTTTTGGCCGGGCTGGCGGGTTGGGCTGAATTACCACCCCTAGATCAGATGAGACCAAAGCCAAGACTCTTCAGCACACAAACAATGATGCTTTATTTAGAGATTCACTCACACAAGGCGTGAATGGAATATCTGGGCAAGTAGAAACAGGTCACAGTGACTTTGGGAGTCCAAGAAATACTTTGAAATAGACACAGATATATGAAGCTAGATGTAATAGAATTCTTATCTCATTGGATTCATGTCTTGGACTTGGAGTGTTATTGGCTTTGTGAAATATAATGTTGAACACGTAAGTTTTGGTGTAATAATTTGTTCCATAAACGCAAGTTTGATTCTTAACTTTTAGATTCGAGGTAACAATTTGGGTGTCACGTTAATTGCATGGCCATTTATTAATTGAATCTCCAGGAATCTAATTCTCAACAACAAAACTAGTAGCAAAAACACCCCACATCTCTTTAGTATTCCTTTGAGGATTATTTTATAAATAAGAATTATCATTTTTTTTTTGGTATGTTGATAGGGTATGTCAAGTTTGAACATGTGACATTTGAGAGAAGTTTTCAACCTCTACCAACTTGACACTCGAACATTAAGAGTATTTATAGAGGTATTTACAGATCGTCCATCAACAAGTTTTATAATTAATTAGGAATGCTCGGCAAAAAAAAGACTAATACTTCAAACAAAACAAGTTATATTATGAAATGTATAAAACGTCTATAATAAAGACTAGAGAGAGTATATTAGAACAAGTAGGGTTGGTGCAAAAGGTTGTTATGCCGTTCTTAAACTTCTAGGCATGCCACACGAAGTTCATATACATACCATCGTATCAACAAACACTTAAGAACAACCACAACGTTGTACCAAATGCAGATTCGATGCACAGTAATGACATGATTGAATTCCAGACTGCACTATTTATGATTCAAAAAGTAGAGCAGAACTAAAAGTAGAGCATAAGAAATCACAAGAGAAAGATTGAAATCATAGTTAAGCAATTCCCAACTCAAAGGCTTCTTGCGAAAGAACTCAAAACGCAACGCACACAAAATAGACCAGAAGGGCAAGAACGATGTTTTTACCTTTGGTGTTTCCTCAGGCCATTTAATGTCGGCCTCCCAGTTCTTCAGTTCTCTCCATTTTTCATGTCTCCAACCTCTTTTCTATCTACATCATGACTAGAGATTACTCAATATTGCCCCATTATTGTTAAGGATTCTTGCATGCTTTGTATGTTCCATTTTTTATGCTTATTAAAAGAGATTTAATTTGACCTTCATAAAGACTCTCTACCAATAATGAAAAGACTAGTTATCAGTCTTACAAGTACGATTTTCCTTACCTCCGCCATTAATTATTTGGAATTTACTTATTCATTTTTTATTTCCTTTTTCTTTTCTTTCTTGCACACATAAGTTTGACTCAAATAATGAAATGACAAAAAAAGAACAATAAAAGAAAAGAGACACGATTGAAATCACTTGAAAAGAAAATATTTCTTTTTGTTTTTTAAATTATTTTTACAATGCTTGGACAGATGCTTACATGAAGTTATTTCCGCTCTCCCTAAGTTGGCTGAACAACCACCATCATCTGCCTAGCTACCATCATAAGTTAATTAAATGATGTAGTAAAAGTTTATGGTAATATTTTTCCGAGGGATAAGCTTTATCAGGAATCACTATGATGTTGGTTTAAAATATTGGTCCAAGGATATTAATTACGCCGAATCAAATGAGCAAGCCGTGCTGATAACATTATAAAATGAGGAAATATGAGAGAGATAAATAAATAAAAGCAAAAGAGAAGTTATAGATATGAGGAATGGGAGAAAACTATTATGATTTTGATTTTGATGTGTGTTCAATGATCATGAGCAACGCCCCTAGGTCTTTGTTTATTAAAAAAATACTTATCCCCTTCTAAATATAAGGCCTATTTATCTAATTTGGGGAGATTAAATAAGCTAAATAAATTACTTAATTATGGTATATGAGACGTGATCTCTTTAAAATAATTATGTGTAATATTAGATTATATACCATTTTATAAATAAGACAAATTAACTTTAAAAAATGATAAATGTAAGACATAAAATGGAAAAAAAGTCTTATATTTAGGACCAAATACAACTGGAGGGAGTAACTTATAGGATATAATGTGTCATATATTATCAAGGATTCTTGTCCACTAGATGAAACGTCTTTAACTTAACATGTCTTTGATTCATGCAAGCAAGATGAAAGTTCATGGCTAAATCTCCTGGTTGATTCATGAAGGCAGCAATTAGCTAAAAAAAATGTCATGATATGAGTGAGTTTGAGCCCTAAAAAAGAAATTAAAGCTATATATAAAATACTAGTATATGTTAAGATTGGAAGTTATTTCAACCCTATATATATAAGTTGGCAGAACAGCCGCCATCATAAAAATTCTATTCTCTTTCATCCTCATCTCTCCTATTTTCTGCAAATCTGTGCTTTCATCAAGACACGAATGGATGTTGCAGCAATTCTAAAGCTGATAGCCGCTTGGCTGGATTTCTTTCGAAGCATAATTTCAGAAACTCTTTACCTTCTGTTGACAAATTTTGTGGTATTTCAGGATCTCACTTGTTCCAACAAACTTCGCGGTTGACCTGCCACTGCATAAATGTTTCTATTTTAGTGATATGTTTAGCTATAAATTGAACCATATCCATAAATCAGATACATTTAATGTTTCACATGCACTTGTCCTCGTCGTTTTTAATTAAACAAGGCAATTACTTGTTAATTAACGTAATGGAAAGGCAATCATGTTTTGTAACTGCGATATTAGATAAATGTTAAACTGTTAAAAGGGTTATTATACCCAATCAAGATCAAGCCAAGGGCGCTGCCCTGTGAACATTTCAATGATTACACAACCCAGGCTCCATATATCAGCGCTATGTGCTTCATCCGAGCTGCTATACACTTTATTTTCAAGAGTCTGTATGAGAAATTCACAATACGGTTTATTAATTAGAAATAGTTTGTAAATAATTATGATGACACACACACACACACACACAGAGTATGAAATTGCATATATATAGCTCTGGAGCTGCATAATGTGAAGTTCCCCACATGGAGTGACTGCCCATTGATTCATTTACCTGTGATCAACAGAGAATAGCCCGATAGGGACTATCATATATAATCCCATGGGTGTTAAAAAGTGAATTAAGGTTAAACATGGAGTAATGTGAGGTTCAGGTTAAGAATGAGTGAAGGAAATAATGAAACGTAATTTTATTTGAGTGTGAGAGAAAGTAATTGGCCTACTATATGCAGTGCTAGGAGATATTCAAGGTACTTACATGCTTAGCCAAACCATCGTCAATAAGCTTTACAAACCCATAAGAATCCGCGAGTATGTTATCGGGCTTGATGTCCCTATATAATCATAAAAGTATAGTAAAAAATTTAGGGGGTTGAATTACTTGAGATTATGACAATATATAAGATTCCGTAATACTCCTTCCGGTCATTAATGTGAGATATATTTACCTAATTTGATTAAATTAAGTAAGTTAGTTAAATTAGTTAATATTGAATATATTTTCTAAAACACCCTAGTCATCTTCTTTAATTCCCGCATTTTTTCTTGTCTTTGATTATTACTGAAGGATCATCAATAGGTGTAAATTAAGAAAAGATTGACAAATATGAAAAATATGTCTTATATTTAAGACCAAGATCAACTCTCTAAATACGTCTTATATTAAGGACTAGTGGGGGGAAACAATTGGATGGACCATATACTTGATGAGTACAATGAAGTGCCAATCCCAACGAAACGTTTACAATACTCAGCAGTTGGAGGGAGATGAGCATACCAAAGAAGATAATGCTTGCACTAACATGAAGCTATGCCAGAACTAGAGTCTAACCCTATACTTGTGTTTGTAATTTATATATTTAGTATGGAACTAAGGCAGTATATTGCATATAAGTAAGCCTGTGGGATACTCTTTTGTTATGTAAGTAAGCCAATACAGAGAAAATTTGAGCAGTTGTATCTCGAACAAAACGTTCTTGGAAAGCACCTACTACTTATGCACTTTGTGAGTGTCCCGGTTTCAAGATATTCCATGAATAGCCATATCTGGTTTCCAACCTGTTCACGCTTAAACAAATATATTAATTATACACACGCACGCAAAAATGGAACATAAGGCAACTCCAGAAACAATTAATGATGCACAATTTGATGGTTTTTATCTCCATAAATCAGTGTACAACTTACTCTCTCAGCGCCATAGTACTTCACAATATTTGCATGTTCAAGCTGGCTGAGAATTTGGATTTCCTAAGTACAAAAGACACGCCTGAAAATCTTTAACTTTCTGCTTCTTCAAGGACGGAATCTTCAGTTTTGGAGGATGTATATGTAAATTCAGATGGGGCAAATAAACATTGTAATAAAAGACGTACCTTGATTAGAGAATTTGTGTGATCAAGATTGTCAGGGTCTTTTAGTTTCTTGGCTGCATATAAGCCCCCGGTTACTCTGTCAAGAATGAAGAACACAACACATGCGTGTTTTTTATGGCTACACAAGTGTGTACATAATTCTTAATCATTCACTAAGAGAAATGATGAAATCAAGAAAATAAGATCAAAATACCATTCTTGGTCGTTTTTATAAGTCTAGTTGGGAAAAAAAATTATTGATCATTATTATAAGTCCACCATGACAATATTACAATTTTGTCCTTATTAAATGTAATGAAAAAATGAATTAATTAGTGAAATATGAGAGAGGGTTGAGAATACCATTTATAAATGACGGTAAAATTGGAAAAATACATTAATTTAAGACATATTTAATGAGTTGCCTAATTTTTCTTGTCATGTGAGAATTAGATAAATTGAACTTTTTAAAAAGGACTAGAGTGATATGAATTTAGTGAGAGAATTGTATATGTGCTTGTGAGAGGCAACATGAACAAATGCGAATCCGCTACCCCAATAGGGGGATCTCTTATTTCCCATTGGCTAAAATTTGAGGTAGAAGACACTGAATTAGCAGCATCATAGGTGTGTTGATGAACCAACTCAGTGTTCAAAGAAGAAACAGTTCCAAATTCTGTAGCCCGAATAGGATCCTCTGTTTCGCAGTGGTTAAAGTTAGAGATACAAGAGATTGAACGAACAACATCATAATTTTGTTGATCAACCAACTCAGTGTTCAAAGCAGTGGGTTCCGTGGGGCTGATATCTTGTTCCAATTCCACGCCCTGTTTGATCATTTAAGCAACCATTATATTTCAGAACAAGTTCATCATCAAAGCATGCATGTTCTGTAGTAAAGTATGGGTTAGTATATATTTACCAGAGAAAAATCTAATAGGACTGATTAACAAGTTATGCTCTGGAATTTGGAAAAATATAGCAGCTAAGAGACATATATATATTTCTGAATGTCGTTTCAAGATATTTTAGATTATTATTTTATTATTAGGTTTAATTATTTAATATTTATTATATCTTAGGATTAGAAATCTTAAGATTATATCTTAGTTATTTTGATTTGATTTAGATTAAATTAGATTCTAGGTTTGTCTATATAAAAGTTCATATGTGCTCTCTTTCATTTACAGATTCATAATAATATTTCAGAGGTTCTTATTTACGCTCTGCATCTATATGATCCTTTAAACTTTCAACAAATATAGTTGACATGGCTCAACAATAATAATGTTTGTTAAGAGAAGTGGAAGAAATGGCACACCTGGATTTGGTTGAGTTTCTCTCTTGGGGCCTGTTTGGTTCAAAGGGAGGGGATGGAAGAGAAGGAGCTCATTTTTCATCCTCTTCAAAATCCTCCAATTTGGAGGGCACAAAAATGAGAGGATAGGAGGGATTTGGAGTCCTTTGGAGCCCTCCCCTCCAATTTTTCATATCAAAGGGAGGGGTTCATTTTTCATCCCCTCCCCTCCAACGAAACAGGCCCTTAGGGACACAAACATAAGGATCAATCAAATGTAGAAGATGTATAACCAGACTGAACATAGAGAATGAGAATTTGGAACTCATACGGAAGACGATGGACAAAGCAGAAGTTGCAGTGATTGCGAGGTCATAAAGAAGGTGAATGATCTGTTGTGTGTAATAGCCGAAAGCTGGGCTCTTGGTTTTACTTCTTTTCCCGCGTTTTAACTGTATAAACCGTGAAATTTCCACAGTCGCAAGCCCTATGGCCTCGGGGTACAGTTCCTGGGAATACAGTTCATACGTTTCCTTCAGTCTTTCAAGGCGGGTGAGTAAGGCAAAACATGCCACAAAGCTGAAACTCTTATTAACCAGCGTCGGAGAAGAAGTCGTTATAATCTCAACAGGCGTTCACCAAGAGGCCGATCCACCAGTTGTGCAGCCATAATGAATGAGATTGGATGTTCTCTGAGTTATGTGTATGTCTCAAAAATAGAAAGAAAATTTGAAAAAAAAAAACGTTGGTGATCTTGTAAATTATAAGTAATTTTGAAAATTTAAAAGTCCTTTCTAAATTCTACAGAATTAGCCTATCCTATTGCTTTGTCTACCAGTACTAACAGCTACTCTTGATCCTATATATAAGTCATTTTCAACATATTTCACACAAAATTAAGAAAAACTTTAAACTTCATTAATTCTTCTTTAAAATTCAATATAAAAATACAATAAAAACAAAGTCAATACAATAATAAATGAAGGGTGAAACTATACATTCATATAAAAATTCTCTCTTTGCCTTATAAATATTCGCTCTGGTTCTTATTATAAGGCACCAACTAATAATTCTTATAAACAAATAAAAATAGTTAAAAAATTAAATTTGTCCTAAAATTTAAGTAATTTCTAATATTATCCTTACTAATTACCTTAAATTCTAATATCATCTTAATTATTACTCTCTCCCACTACTCTTATTAAATATGGGTAAGCATGGGAAAAATATTTTGTACTCTTTGAAAACAAGCAAGTGTCTTCTTAAAAAGATAAAAACACTTTTTAATTGTTGTCTTATAATAAGGACTAGAGGGACTAGGACCAAAATTTTTTTCCTTTCTCTAACTTATATAGACCAAAGGAGCAATAGTCAAGCAAAGCGCGGCAACCGAATTTTCTTGTAATAAATAAATGTTTCCATTTTCAAAGTTAAACTAACTTTGACTCTCTCACTTTAATTACTTTGAATTTGCAGGCTTGAATAAGGCGATCAGAACCCATTTTCTGAATGTTTTGCCTTTTTAGTCAACAGGTTTGTCTGTTAGTTGCCAGGAAGACTATTAGGTGCATGATATTTTTTACGACGCAGTACGATTTTGATACTCGCTCCCCTCGTTTAACAACTATACAAATCACATAAAATGTTTGGTTAAAATTAATTAAAAAAAGTATGTGTTAAATAGATACATTTTTTTCATTTATACTCTTATTTATGGAGTTGATGAGTGGGAGAGAGTGAATGAGAAAAGAGATAAGAGAGAAAGAGTGAGAAAAAGAAACGAGTGACCTGTATATTTAATTGAGAATAAAAATGCAAAAAATTGTTACTCATATTTAGGACAAACACTATGTAAAAGAATGTTACTTATAAATAGAATAAGAAAAAATAATAATGAGATACCACTCAGTCGCTATTATAATTCATCTCCCACAACTTCACAACTTCATCAAAATTAATGAGAGGTGGTTAAAGTATTAATTTTTAAAAAAAAATTAAAAAAATAAAATTTTTCCTTATTTAAAATTATGAATTACATCTTGAAAAGTAAAAAAGAAAAATTAAATTAAACTTTACATAGAGGGAAATCTTACGTCACTTATAATAAGAATCATACATTCCTTATAAGAAGTTATGCTCTGGAATTTGGTTGACATAACAATGCATGTTAAGAGAAGGGGAAGAAATGGCTCACCTGGATTTTCTTGAGTTTCTCTCTTGGGGACATAAATAAGTTGAGAAACATAAAGATCAAGAGCAGAAGACATATAACGAGATTGAATAGAAGTTTTGCTTGGTCCATCATGTTACGTGATAAGATGGACAAAGCAATAGATATAGAAATTGGTAATAAGCAATAAATAACTTGTGTACTCTTTTCATTTTAAAGCAATAACATAATCACTACTTTTCGGTTCAGAAACTATGTATAGCACAATTTGTATTCTTTAAAGTTATATTAATGCTTGTTAGGTCAGTGACAAAAGTTATATGAATATTGTACCATGTTGATTGTTTTGTCAATAAACTCACAATTTCTTTTCTCTGTTTCTTCCGTTCTATTCAGAAGACGCCTGGAAATCTTTAACCTTCTGATTCTTCAAGGACGGAAGAATCTTCAGTTTTGAAGGACACAAATCCAGGAGCAACAAACAAACAATGTAATAAAAGACGTACCTTAATAAGAGATCTTGTGTTGTCAAGATTGTCAGGGTCTTTTAGTTTCTTTACTGCAGATAAGGCTCCGGTTACTCTGCAAAAAATGAAAAATAAACACGTTTTTATGGCTGCACAAGTGCCTACACAATACATTAATTATTGACTGAAAAATGATGAAATTAAGAAAATAAGGTTAAAATATCAAGTTAGTGGGAGAATTGTATACTTAAATACACACACTCCTTTGATCCTATTTATAAACACTTTCAACATGTTGTACATGGTCAAAGAAAAACCTTAAACGTAATTAATTTTGTCATAAAATTCGATAACTTTCCGACTTTATCCTTATCTAATATATTCCCTCTAGTCCATAATATAGGGCATTCTAATTAATTCATGTGAAACAAGAAGTGATAGGTAACTCATTAAATATGTCCTAAATTGAAATTTTTTTTCCAATTTTATCTTTATTGAAAAATGTGTTTAAAAATTTAATAATGAGTGGGCAAAATTGAAAATGAGCATTAATTATTTTACAAGTGATTTATATTTTGGATTAAGCTATTCTTCTATAAACCCCCTATACTGTGGACCAGAGAGAGTACATTATCCCTCATAAGAACAAAGTCAACACAATAATAAATTAAGGGAAAAAATGTACATTCATATGAAAAATTTAATGAGGTGGCTTGAAAATAAGATTAAAAAATTTCTTCTATCTTCTCTGTAAATAAGACGAGGAGTACCTGGGAGAGGCAACATGAACAAATGCGAATCCACCACCCACAACAGGGGGATCCCTTATTTCCCATTGGCTAAAATTTGAGGCACAAGAGCTTACATGAGGAGGAACATCATAATTTTGTTGCTGAACCAAGTCATCGGTGTTGGAAGAACAGATCCAACAGGATCCTCTGTTTCCAGTTGCCTAAAGTTGGTGAGAGAAGTGGTTGAATTGTTAGCAGCGTCATTTTTCTGCTGAAGAACCAACTCAGTATTCAAACAAGGGGCTTGGGTGGGTCTGGTATCTTGTTCCAGTTCCATGCCCTGCTTGATCATTAAATTGAAGCAACCATTATATTTCATAAAATCATGTTCATTACTTAAGTGTATTGATGACTCAACTACTCAATGATGTCAAGTGTATGGGGTTAATATATAGCAGTTAAGAGAAGGGAAGAAATATATGGCACACCTGGGTTTCGTCCAATGACACAAATAAAAGGATCAATGGCATAAGATAAAAACCCGCATTTAATACAGTGAGTGATTTGGAAAACATCCGTAGGCATATTGAATGAGCAAGAAAAATAACTGTGGGGTAAAAACTAGTCGATAGTGAGTGATAGTCGTGAGAGGGTTTGATTTTCTTCAGTTTCAAATAGGTAAAGCACGAAGTCTGCACTGCTGCAAAAATAGCCGCCACGTGATCCCGCACTGTTTCACCGATGCAAATAAAGATCATTAGAGAAAAAAGTCTCTCTATAAAGATGAATTTTTGATCAGTAAGTAACGTCTCAGAAGAACGCGTTAATCTCAACAGGCGTTCACCAAGATGTGTAGCCATGAAAGTTGAGATTGGATATTGACGGCTGAGATAGATATGTGCAAGTATGTTTCAATCCTTTCTAAATTCTACTCAATATATAACTCATCCTATTCGTCTCTCTCTCCTCTTGATCACATCAAGTCAACAAAGGAAAGGTATAACACTATTAATTCATCATCTCTAGTTAATTATAGTGTTAAATTATATTCCACCAAGCTAAGATATGAATATATAAACCTATGCACCAACACGCCAACTTCAGCAGCTGATTATTATTATTGTTTACCTATCCCGTCTTATATATCTTAAATTAATGGTATTAATAATAATTATTTTGCTCTCCATAAAACTCTTCTACACTGTTTTGTGGTTATTGTACAACTTTTTGATGTGATGTAATCGTTTTAATTTATTTTCCCAAACATTAGGTTTGAATTCGCCAGTCATGCATTAGGTTGTTTTGAATTCCAGCACTACATATACATACATACATACATACATACATACATACATACATACATACATACATACATACATACATACATAATATATATATATATATATATATATATTTATATTATAATATGCAAATGATGATTTTTTGACCAGCAATATGCAGCTGACGCTGGAAGATTGTGGTTGTATGTATACTATATATATTTATCTCCATCAATGGATGATGACAAATAAATTTGATGGCCAGCAAATGCATGACTACTACTCCGTCTCATCTTAAATATAAGAATTAATTAGATGACGGCAATGACGCAATTATGGCGACGGGTAGCTATTTGAGGAGAATTCAAATGGATGAATTGTGATCAATTGTTTAATAAAATACTAGCTCCAGCCCTTAATATAATATTTCATTTGTATTGTAAATAGCTATCTGGATAATTTTTTAAAGATACAGTCAATTTGTTTGAGCTCGGCATCATTAAGCACAGCTCTAGCAGCAAGCAAAGTTGGTTCACGTAGACGATCAGAACCCAATTAATGTCTTGCCCTTTTTTACTTTTTAACCTTTTAGTAGCCGTGGAAGACTATTAGGAGGTGTTATTATTTATGATCTACGATTTTAATAAGAATGAGATAATTAATGGTCGGTGCTTCAGCAAAATTAAGCTGTCAATAACCTTTCATAACCCATGTAGAGTATATCAAATAATGACCAACACAAATTGGCACAATAGACAATGGAAACTAGTTTAAGTGCTCATCGTAATGATGAGCACTAAGAGCTCCCCACTAGATATTTGGATGGATCAAATTGATTTTTTTAAACTTTTGCTTCTTTTTTTAAAAATTTATTTTAATATTTACTGAATCTGATATAAAGACAATCTTTTAACTACGATTATTTCAAAAAATGATTTTTTTATTGGGAAAATTGTTAGTAAATCCCTATTTGATATTTTTTTTGTTTGGAAGGACCTAAGTTTATTTTAAGGACCTAAATCCTTAAGGACATATATGAATGAGAATGAAATAATTAAAATGCACATACCATCCTACCACACCATTTAGGATGCTCTCACACTCTCTTCCCTTGCATCACTGCTCACTCTCCATCTTCCACAAATCGTCAATCACCGGTTGCCGTTCACCTTCTCTCTCACATCAACGACTTCCTCTCACCTTCCATCTTACTCATACCGCCTTATCCTTGCTTGTCTTGCTCATGATTGACATCGGTAAAGAAAACCTCCAACAACTGTGACGGCAACCTCCTTCAAAAACGGCAACAATGACTTCCAAGGAGAGGACAATGATTTCTCTGGCATTTGATATAATCTAGAATTCTTTAACCCTCTTCATTTCTTTTTCTCCTCTGCAACCCCATCTCACTACCTTCAATTTTTTGCCGCCTCTCATTAACCCCTTATTCGACCAACTAATTTGTAAATCCAGATCTTTGGGTTCAATTTCCAAATGTATGTGTATGAGTGATTGAACCATATTTTTATATGATTTTTCATAATTAAATTTGGATTTTTAATGTATTTCATGTGACAATATTGCATGATTAAGCACTAATTTAAGTTAGGAACATTTGTATTGAATTAAATGTAATTAGGGGCAAAATGGTCATAATTTGTTAATTATTCATGCAAATGATTTTTAATTTGGACTTTTGATGCTACCTTGTGCTTAATCTTGCATTGTAGGTCCCTAAAAAGAAAATTTGAGATTTTGGAGGGTCAGAATTAATATTTGAGAACTAAAAAATTACAAAAATGTCCCAAGAATTTCTGAAAATTGTAGATCGGTGAAGAAAAAGAACCAAGAAAAATTATAGAAAAGGACCCAAATGTTTTGGAAATTATAGTTTGACCTCACAAATGTTTCAAAAATTTTCACTTTAGTCCCTCCATGAAACTTTTGAACTTTTCAGATTGGTCCCTTAGGTTATCTTCTTCTCTTCCTCATCACAGACTTGAGAGGGAGTTGCACCGCAGATTCTCAAACCAAGTTCAAACTCCTTCCTCTATCTTTGTTCCAATGTCGCCGTCGACCACCGCCATCCCACCATCCACTAATACTGGTGACCGTCATTCTTACGTCATCAATCACCACTGTCCCGTCCTCACACTCTCCATTTCCAGTAGGACCCAGCTGCTGCACCAAAGCTCGACTAGAGCTTTAGAGAGAACGAGAGCATCAGAGGGAACAAGATGGAGACTACCACTACCGTCGACAACTCCCCACCATCACCCTCCTCTCACACCACCACCTTCAATCGTCCTTCTCCAACACCGGAGATCACAAAAGGCATGGGGAGCAAAGGAGACCGGAGAGGGACCTTCCATCGTCGATTTCACTCTCCACCATCGCCATTTTCGTCTTGTATTCCTCATGTCCAGCATAATCACCAACATCATCTTCACGTCTTCTGCCATAGCCGAATTGTTGGAGCCCGTTGGAGCTGGAATTGAAGCAATGAGTGGCTTAGCTTGTTTTGCTTCTTGGGGATAGACTGTAACTTGAGTTTCAGAGCTTAAACAGGGGAGTTTATTTTGTTCAATCTATTTTCTCTATTTGTATTTGGATTCCCTAGTTTTAGGAATGTTGTTTTGTATTGTTGAGACTTAGTTTACCCGTTTGGATGACTTTATGGATTGAACCTATGTGATTGATTGGATTTTTGTAGTTTGTTGCATTTATGTATGATTGTATGATTGAATTGGATCAATTGAGTGTCATGTTATCTCATTCATATCAAGAGGAAGTAAGATGCATTAATCGATTCCTAATCACAAACTAAGTGCACTTCAATAGTGCCTTAAGAGGTGATTGCTAGCTATGTTAGTAGGAGTAATCACTAATTAAGAACACTAGACTCAAGCATTTGCTTGGAATTTTTTTCATGAAGACTTAGTGAAAATTTACTCCTACGTCTAATTGAACTATGATAGCCACTACTCCATTTCCTAGAGCATTCATTGTACATTTCATACCCATTTTCATACTCCAATTCCATTTTATAAAGAAAACACTAAAAATAGTGGCTTGGGATTTAATTTTTTTTCATCCAATTAGTTGCAATTGAAAAAATGATTTTTAAAACCAATCCCATCTTCTCTTACATTTTGAATACTTAGTTAATTTAGGTAGCTCAATAAAGGCTCATCAAGTGAGACGACCCGAATGTTGTATTGTACTGCAAATCCTGGATTAAAAATATTTTGCATTTAACACCAAGGTGCAAGACACAGTCAAATTAGTAAGTGGCCGGAAATTTTAAGGAAGGATAAACTTGGGAATTTTATTTGCACAGTAGGAAAAGATGATTTGCATGTAAGGCAACATTATTTGCACAAAGGGAAGATCTTTTGCACTTGCATAATTTGCACATTTTGACTTAATTTTTGGACACATAGGAAGACATTTACACATAGGGAAGATGGACTGCATACAAAGGAAGTTAAGTTGCACATAGGGAAGATGAATTGTACATGGGAAAGATATATTGCACATAGGGAATATTGTTTGCACACAAGGAAAGACCGTTTGCACTAAGAGAAGATTGTTTGCACAACACATAATTTACACATTATGGCTTAATTTTAGTGCTGACACCATCAAAAACACAAGGATTCAATGGTTTTCCAGATGGTTACTAGATGTTGGGGATGGAAAGTTAGGAGATTCTTCAGACGGTGTTGCAAATATCGAAATACCACCTGAAATTTTGATTCAAAGCTACAATGATCCAATCAATACCATTGTTAATGAAACTTATAAAGACCTTCTTTACAATCTCTCATCTAATGAGTACTTCAATGACAGAGCAATCCTAGCGCCTACGATTGAAATTGTTGGCAAGATCAATGATCACATGTGTTCACTACTTCCCAGTGCACAACATGTTTTCTTAAGTTGTGACACAGTTTGCAAGTCAACTGATGACCCGAACTCTTTTGACAACTTATACACCACGGAATTCCTCAACACCATCTCATCTTCTGGTTTGCCTCCACATAAACTTATATTAAAAGTCGAAGCACCCATTATGCTCTTGCGAAACATTGACCAATCATCAGGACTTTGCAATGGAACCCATCTTCGTGTGACAATGTTAGGCCACAAGGTTATTGAGGCAGTAACACTTAATGATTCCAATCCTAATCAGAAGGTTCTTATACATAGAATGGATCTAAATCCTTCAGAGTCCTGATGGCCATTCCGTATGCAACGGCGGCAATTCCCAATTACACTTTCATTTACCATGACTATCAATAAAAGTCAAGGGCAATCGTTGTCTCATGTTGGACTTTATTTGTCCAAACCAGTTTTCACCTATGGCCAATTTTATGTGGCACTCTCCAGAGTCAAATGCATTGATGGTTTAAAGATCATTGTAGGAGATAATGATTCAGGACAAACTTGTAGTACAAAGAATGTTGTGTTCCCAGAAGTTTTTCGAAATGTTCGTTCCTAGCTATCATTTTTTGTGGTCTCAATTGATAACCATGTTGTACAAATCCTTATATAAAAGAAAAACACTTATGCCTGACAACATGGTTCTCTGATATAACCGTTGTCATCTTTTGCAACCTCTAATTGTGGGCCAATCCTATTGCAATACGCTATTTCACTCTAACTTATGTTATTCATCTTTTTCAATAACCTAATAAATTTGTCTACCTGATAACATACATAATGGAAAAAATGTCAACATTTTGTCCTATCTCTCCGTGCTACGCATGGGTAGCTCTTGCTCATTGTTTCAATATGAAGAACAATCAGCAACAAATCAAGGTTCTCTACATCAATTGCTCCAGTAGCAACATTAGGAATCCCACAGAACTAAAAACAATGCTTTTATGTGCTTAAAAAGATTGATGTAGCAGTCCTAGAAATTCAGTTCCAAACAGGTTTTGCAATTAACTCTGGAATTTCAAACCAAAGAGAGTGTAATCTTAGCTACAACAAGTCAACACAAAACTCAGAATTCAGCAATCCACTATGGCAGCAATTGACTTCTTACGTCTGAGGTCAAAACTCCTTTTGCATGATAGTGATAGATGCTCCAATATCCAACAATGGTTTAACAAAAAAAAAATTCAACAACAAAGATTCAGAATTCCAAATTCAGGGTTTAGCTCACTAGGAACGCCCTTTTTCTCACAGCAAATGACAGTAGATATGACAATATACGTAAGAGCAAAAACAAGGCACATTGCAACAGATAAGAATCACAACACTAACACTCAATGAAAGGTTAGCAATTGGAAACTTGCAAGCAATCAAAATTCTTCAATAGATTGATATCAGCACAATATCGAACAAACAAAGGGCATTAACCATCCAAGTTGAGCAGCTTTTATAGGAAAGTAGCAAAGTTTCATAGAGAAAAATTTGCAGAAATCAAGCTTTCCTTCAAAGCTGGACAAGCCATCTTTACTTCCAGCAGATGGCATAAATTCAACCCACAATACAACAATTGCAAAAAATTCCAGAGCCTAGAACCTAAGTCAAAACACAAAAAAGAAACACTATAGAAACAAGTTAAACTCGAAACCTAACCAAGCCAAGGCCAAAGCAAATGGAGACAGAGTTCTTTATTTGGTATTTCCTGAAAATTTTCTCTACGAGAAAGAGAACGAAATGGTATGCAACCTAAAACTAAACCCTATGCTAGACAATGCAAAAACACAAAACTAACTCACAAGAATACCCCATTCAAAAATAAAATTGACACTCAGCTAACCAATGAGTCAAACAAATTGACTCCTCAGGAACGGCGCCATTGATTTGATCGTGTCTTTGCGCCTTGGGATCAAATGCAAAATATTTATAACCAAGGATTGCAGTACATTGCAACACTCGGATCGTTCTCTTGAGGAACCTTTATTGAGGTACCTAAGTTAACTAAGTATCTAAAATTTAAGAAAACATGGGGTTGGTTTTAAAATTCTTTTTTTTTAACTGCAACTAATTAGATGAAATGAAATTAAATTCTAAGCTACTATTTTGGTGTTTTCTTTATAAAATGAAATGGAGTATGAAATGTATAATGAATGCTCTTGAAAGTGGGGTTATGGCTATCATAGTTCACTTAGATGTAGGAGTAAATTTTCACTAAGTCTTCATTAAAAACCCCAAGCAAACACTTGAGTCTAGTGTTCTTAATTAGTGATTACTCCTACTAACATAGCTAGCAATCACCTCTTAAGAGACTATTGAAGTGCACTTAGTGTGTGATTAGGATTAGATTAATGCAACTTGCTTCCTCTTGATATGAATGTGATAACACAATACTCAATTGATCCAATTCAATTATACAATCTAACAATAACACGTAGAAAACACAATATCATTGAATTAATAAGGAAAATGCTCATATATAAATCCAACAAGCTACAAAAATCCAATCCAATCGCATAGGTTTAATCCACAAAGAACGGGTAAACTAAGTATCAACAATGCAAAACAAAGTTCCTAAAACTAGGAAATCCAAATACAAATAGAGAAATAGATTGAACAAAATAAACTCCCGTTTAAGCTCTGAAACTCAAGTCATTATCTCCATTCCAAGAGGTAGTGAGGTTCAGCCACTCATCTCTTCAGACTTAGCTACAACAACATGAAGCAGCCCATCGGCCATGAACAAACAGAGGAGACAAATGAAGATGAGAATGGAGGTGATGATGAAAGACCGAATGGGAGCTGGAAGATAAGTCGTCGAGAGTGGAGCTGAATGGAGGTGGTAGATGCATGACAAAGGGAGTGAGAATGAAGAAGGGTCTGTTTCCGGCATTCAAAAGGAGGAAAGAAGGTTGATGATAATGGTGGACTAAAAGCAGATAAGAAGGTCGCCGGAAATGGTGAACTCAATGGGAAGGAGGTGGTTTACTGTGATTCCGTCGACGTTGGGAAGTCTTTGACGGTGGTAATGTTGTCCGTATCTTTCCTTCTCTACTCAAGCTCTCTCCCACTCTCTCAACCTCTTTGGTTCACATATTTTTCCTTGCTCCGCCACTACTTCTGTGCCTTCCGTTTTGAGCTCCATTCACAGTGGTGACATTGTGACTATCGCTGGCGACCTTGGTGGTGGAGGTGGAAGCCACCGGCGACGATGATGGTGATGCAAGGTGAAGAAGATGGTCTGCCCTTTTTCCACCGCACCCACTGTGTCCTAGTATGCCTCCTCCGTTTCGAATATCCTTTCAGCTGAAGAAGTCCTGGTCAAATTATGTTTTGACCAGGGACTTAACTACAAATACCCAAAGTTCTAAGAACGGACTAATGGCAACTCTTTATAATATTTGTAGGGCAGAACCATAATTTCTGAAACTTCTAGGTCATTGTCTGTAATTTTTCCTAGTCCCTTCTCGCTCACTCACTTGTAATTTCCAGAAATTATGGGGCCCTTTTCTGTAGTTTTCCCCAGTCCTCAAAATAGTACTTCAACCCTCCAAAATCTCAAATTTTCTTCTTAAGCACCAACAATACAAGATTAGCACAATATAGCATTAAAAGTCCAAGAAACAATTGCATATAATAATTAACAAATTATGATCATTTTGCCCCTAATTGCAATTAATTCAATACAATTATCCTTAAGTCAAATTAGTTCTTAATCATGCGATAATATCTCAGAAAATACATTAAAAATCTCAATTTAATTATGAAAAATTATATAAAAATATGGTTCAATCAACAACTTGCTCCTATATGCTCTTCTGACTCATTCACTCTTTATTTCCCTAGAGACCAAAATAAATCCATTATTATTCCAGTTATAATTATAACTTTATATAAAATATCCATGATAATTCATTCAATAAGATTCTTTAATCAAACATTGCATACGCCACCCACAGTTAATTTAGCAAAAGCAAAACCATTGTAGTTTCTATTAGCGGGTTCACAAAACCAAGTTCTTCTATATGGAAGTGCATCCACTTGATTCATATATCTATTACCGTAATCAATATCTTCATGCTCTAACTTAACCTTATATTTTTAAATCATTTAACCACCAAATTTAAAACAGTTAGCCCAACCATCAAATAGAAAGAATATCATTAGTTTCCCTACAATCTTTCCAACACCATTTTATAACTCGACTTTCAAATTTTATCTTTAAATTAAATTTAAATCATAATTAAACCGAAACAGAATCCAAATTCTTCACCACTTTCAAAATACTACCAACACAAATATACAAATGAACCTCTTCCTTTGAAACATTTTATCAAACACCTTGTGGCCACTCAACATTACTCATACAACACACCCAAATTTATAAACTATAGACAAATAAAATACTCGCAAACATCAATAAAGGCTCTTAAGATTTCAAAACAACCAATTTCTCAACAAACTTATTATCAAGAGCTTTCTCCTTTGTCAATAAAAATTCCTAATCTACTAATTTCAATTTACAACAACCACAAAGGAGAAGAAACGATTCAAGATTTCAAGCATATCGCACTCATCAAAGACAATGAAGAATGGAGGAAAAAAATAATAGCAAACTCACATTAGCAGCGAATGGACCATGGCCAAGCAAGAAGGATTGGAACTTCTGCACCAATTCATGATAGACTAAAATAGACGAAAGGATGTTTGGTGGCAGAGAAAATAGAAGCAGCAAACTCGGCTTACTCCCAAACCACCACGACACACCAAATAGAGAAGGGAGAAATTGACTTAGTGTTGAAGAACAACCTTGGAATATATGACCAACTACACGCACACATCGCTAGAGAGGTGGAAGAGTAAAGGGAAAGAGATCGCAAGCTACTCCAATATTTAGAGTAGGATCGGATGAGAGCCTCCAGAACTTTCTCCGCCCCCTGTGCTCTGCATCCACCGACATCCAAACGCAAAGGATTCATTATCATTTACAATTAGCATTCATTATATTAATGTGACGCCTGGAAAATAAAGTGGTGACTGGCTCGGAATATGAGAAGAACTCACATACTTTAAGCCTTAGATATACATAAAATCCCATACTTATATATAAATATATTTATGGTACATAATATAAAGACTACAAAACTTCTTGTAGAAGTTTCGTCAAAGCTTTCCATGAAAAAAATGAAGTCTCACGAAATTTCTACAGCAACAAAAGAGTACAATTTAGACAGAGGAGCTCTACTCCATTCCAATAGTTATACATTATATATATAACAAAGGCAAGGACCCTAACTATAGTTTACGTGGAGCTCCTAAACCAATATTTTCAGAATATAATACAAGAGTTAGAGTTTTACACCAAAAGAAGATTGCTTAACACAATGCTTCAACTTTTGTTCAGTAGGGGGTACCAAGTCAGCTGCACTATCTGAGACCAGAAATACTTTCCAGTGAATAGCATCCCCAAAATAAAACATACATATACAATAATGATAATTTTATTAAATCATAACCAAATTGAGTAACTTGGCATTTAAACATTTAGATAGTTAGAAGTACGAGAGAACAAGGGAAGAAATAATCATGTTATTTAAAAAAGAAATAGGCTTAAAGAATTTTTTCTCAATTGAAAATCGATAAACCAATTTGAAAAACCATTATGTTCTTTAGTAGGGCCTGGACAAAACAATAATAGGCATGGATACACAATCCATGAGAATAAGTAACCAATCCGGTACAAGTAGAAACCACAAAAAATAGGTGTGGCTAGAAGCCACGAAGAATTGGCATGAGTGATACTCACGAAAATCCTCCCTCCATTCCACGTGTGTTGGCCGTCACATGGGGCTAACACCTTCTAATCACCCTGCTAGCTAGGTGTACCAAGAAACGCCAAGGGCTAACAGGACTACCGTTAGCAATCAGTGTTCTGCTTTTAGTCCCTTGAAAAAATTGTCTGGCATGCATGGAATTTAAACAACCCTAACACTTAATAATTATTGGTCAGTTCAATCGAATGAATAATATCCTCCAAAAATCTTGATCCATTCCATGCATGAATAATAATAATTTAGATAAAGCTAAGAAAAATTTAAATGAATAAAATCAACCAAATTCTTGGTTCAGTTTTTGCAACCTATTACACGTCATCTTCCAACATCTTCATACACACAGTTAAAGCAATCGTTGATTCCCCTGCATATCAATATATATATATGGAATAACTTTATATTAACTTTAGTTATTAAATCAACACTTATTTGCTATATCATTGATAAAATTTCACATATCAAACATTTCATCAAACAGCTTATGTGCATTCAATCAACAAGCTTCAAGAATCTTCAAAATCACCATTCGAAACTTCTCATATTGCAACTATAAGTACAATCCTATCTCATTGTCCCAAATTGACACAACCTAAACGCATTAACAATTAAAAGAACTAGCGTTTCCCAGCCCACATACAACAATATGCAAAGAAGAAAAAACAAAATTTTGCACATAACCAAAATAGAAGCATTCTAGAAATCAAAGGAATAAAAAGAAGCTATTAATACATACCCTACAAAATCAACACACGAGAGAAGAAAAGTGAGGATGACATTCTACTCACACCCACACAGAAACGCCACAGAAAGAGGAAGGAGAGAAGAAATAAAGCTCCAGGAAACTTACTCCACAACGACGGAAGAAGAGACGGGCAACGCTGATCAAGAAGGAGTAGATAACTAAGTAGTCCCAAACCTCCTTCCTGCTCTGCTGTCGGAGGCGTCAACCTGAACGAAATGAAAGAAAGAGGGAGCGAAGTCTGGTGACGATGAGCTGAGGAAGAAGTGTGGTTCCCAGAGGCGATGGGTGATCATCGGCACACCGGTGACAGATTGGAAGACGGAAGAGAACGGTAGTGGGACTCGAGCACTCAGAGAGTTGTCGAAACTTCCTGCTCAACCCTCGCCTTAAATCGGAAGGAATGAGGAAATATAAAGAGTGAGAAAAAATCTGAGATATTGGGTGTGTTTGGGATGGCCAATAAGCCTAATATTGGGGGAGACAAAAGCCTAATTGGTAGGAAACCTTTTTTTTTTTTAAGTGTTTGGGGGGTCTATTAGCAATTGCGTTTTTGCCAAAGCCCAATTGATGAAAGTTTAATTGGGAGAAACTAGAGAATGGAGCTTTTATTGAAAGCTAATGACATTTTATGCTAAATTAGGTTGTCTGGAAATTAGTTATATGATATTGATTTTTCCCATAAAATGTTTTTTAAATAGTATATAGTATCAAAAAATATTTTTTGAGTGTTTTTAACCCCTTAAAATATTTTTCTAGTTATACCCACTATATAGTGTGCTATTAGATTAATTGCAATTTTACCCACTTTCTAGTTGTACCCATTAAAAAAATATTTTTTGAGTGTTTTTAACCCCTTAAAATATTTTTTCAGCTGTATCCAGTATGTTATTAGACTGATTACAATTTTACCTTTAATGTACTTTTTCAGCTTCAAAAATTACTTTAAAATATTTTTTGGTGCTTTTAACTCTTTAAAATAATTTTTCAGTTGTACCCAGTCTTAAGAGACTGATTACAATTTTACCTTTAATGTATTTTTTTTAATAATAAAAAGCATTCAAAACTTATAATACTAATTTATTGATTTCCACCCACTCTAAAATATTTTTCCAGTATCACCTAATATTTTAAAGTAATTTTTAAATATTTACTTGATTTTTTAAATATATTTCCACCCACTCTCTTACTATTATCACAAAAGCCCTTATGCTTAAGTCAATCAAAACAAGTCTTATTTTTACAAAAGCCTAATTGACAATCGTCGATCCAAACATAAATCACATTACACAATTTGACTTTTACTAAAAGTAATATTACAACAAGCCCAATTGAAACAAGCTCAATTATCGATTGCTGTTCCAAACACACACATTATTATGATTTTGTTTTATATTTTATTTATTATTATTATTATTTTGATGGGCTTTGTTTCTTACTTCTTATTATCATTGTTTTTTATTCAAAGAGATGATCCATTACAATTAATTGTATTTTAATATTTTGCAATGACCTCTATGTTGTCTTTGATTATGATTATTGATTAGCATTTGAATTAGGATTTTGTTATTACCGCTCCGGTCTTTACTATAAGGCATATTTAGGGAGTTGATCTTAGTCCTAAATATATGACATATTTTTCATATTTTGTCAATCTTTTCCTAATTTTTCCCTATTGATTCTTATTTAACAATAATCAAGGAGGAGAGGGAATGAGATAATTAAGGAAGAAGCGTAGGATGTTTTAGAACATACACGTCATATTAACTAATTTCCTTAATCTAATCAAATTAGATAAATATATCTTATATTAAGGATATAAGGAAATATTTTATATTTATAGAAGTTCTTTAAAAAGGATAAGATCTTTAGTTGTATGCAACTTTTGATGATTAAGGGTCTATTTTGTTGGAGGGGAGGGGATGAAAAATGAGCCCCTCCCCTTGTTTGGTTTGAAAAATTGGAGAGAGGGGCTCTCAATCTCTCCCATCCCCTCATTTTTGTTTCCCCCAAATTGGGGGGTTTTGGAGGGGATGGAAAATGAGCCCCTCCTATTCCATCCCCTCCCTTTAAACCAAACAAGCCCTAAATAAGGATGATATATATTTTCTTGAAATCCTCCCCTCTATGCTCCCCCTTCCTCTTTCTTTTTCATTCTCACCTCTCTTTTACATCTTCTCTCCTTTCCCCTCCCCCTCGCACTCCCCTCCTCTCCTCTTTCTCTCTCATTCTCTCCAATATGACAGTAGAAAGAAAGAGATTAACTACCATTTCATGAATATAAAACACATCACTTAGGGGAATGAATTACTATGAAAAGGACGGCTTCCAAGAAGTTTATTGGCTCATAGAAGCCTCAAATTTTCTTTTTTTCTTGTTGGCTATGAACTTGATTACTCTTATGAATAGTAGTATCTGGAGTCAGTCAATGATATGGTTCTGTAGTTGACGATAACTCATATTTTAAGCGAGATCAACGATCTCCATGAACATGCGGGAGTGCTTTTTCTTTTAAAAAAAAGATAAAAGAAGTGGAGACTTCAAGGCAAGAATAATTTCTTGACAAATATATCCGCATATAATTTTAGTTAAATTACCCAAAACTCATAATCACAGACGACTAATTTCTTTAATTTCCAAAACTTAATAAGAAACCCCTTTAACTTATAAGTATTAACAAATAATTCCAAATTAAACTATAAATTTTATATCACATAAACTTTATGGGGAAATACAATCAAGTCTCAAGAAAGATATTTAATTAATCAAAAATCAAATAAAAACCGAGGAGCATGTAATGAAAAGTGCTAGAGCAAGAAATGAAGACAGTCTTATACTTCTTATTTGTTATTGAGACTTCTTTATAATTAAGTTCCTTACTTAAGACCTTATTATAATTTCCCCTTCTTTATTCCTTTTCCATAACCATATTTCCATACATCATATGAGCCTTTCATTCCCCATCACTCATAACTCTCCCCAAAAAAACAAATAATTATAATTATAATTATAAGACATATCATTATTATTCATTTAGTGGGTGAGACTGTGCATCTCTGCAGAAAACATCACTTTGCCTTATCTGTTGAGTTATGGAATTATTTTTTACCAACAAAAAAGAATGGAAGTATTAGTCTCATCCAGGTACTGCTGATAGACGTATGAATAAGCATGGATACATAATCCATGAGGGTAAGTAACCAAGTGCGGCTCGAGGCTACAAAACAAGTGCAGGTACAAAACCCACGAGTAACAAGCATGAAAACGAATCGCACGAATATCAAGCGTGAGTACTATGCCCATGAATTTCAAGCGAGCTCGAGTTAACCATGGCACTCCAAGGACTAACAGCACTGCTGTTAGTAACCAGCATTCTGTATTCAGTCCTCTCAAAAATGTTTTCAAGCATGCTTGGGGCCAATTTATCAAAGCAATGAAAAGTTCTTCTTTCAATACCATGATAATTTGTATCAAATACAACATAATAGCATACCCAGCATGAAAGTTCACAAACATTATTTCAAACTTTTCTTCAAGTTCAAATCTGTCGACAAAAACGCTTCCGAAATAATAAAACTTGCGTACAAACATTCTAAAATACAAGACTATCTTATCATGAAAATTTCTGTGAGAAAATCAAAAGTTTCCTTAGCATTTTCATACATAATCATAAATTATACTATGAAGTAATATGAGAAGAATAAATAACAATAAATAAAATCATCAATCTAAACTCATTTCAGTATCAATAAGAACATGAAATAAGAATCCGTTAAACTTTCATTGGCAAAATCATACTTAAAAAGATGGTAATAAACATGAAAGTATGACAAACAATACAAACATCATTTATAAAAATTTATAATAAGATGCTATTCACTCACTTGTTACACTCCTAAATATGTGACTTACTTCTAACTATCAGCTTCCAACTAATTTTAACTTCTTAATCCCCTAATGTCCAAAACAAAATCATTGTTCTTCCTTCTATAAGCTTTATAAAAAAATCTTTCATTCAGTAACGGTACATCCATTTACAATATATTAACTATACATAGTCACTCTTATTATTCTAGCTTACTTCTTAATCCTTAAATAATTTAACAATAATCTTCCACAACTCCAGAAACAAAATCAAAATCCACAATATGAGTTTGTTTGAGGGATTACAAAGATCTTAACTTCAATTTTCCTCATGTAAAATGCCTCGTTGATTTTAATTAATAATTTGCTAACAATTTCCATTTCTCAAAGTTTTAACACAAAGGAAGTAATCTTAATCCTTAAAATTTCAAATCAACACTTTCTATCAACATCATGAAGTTACAAGACTTCTAAAATAAATCACATCACAAGATATAAGCTAAAAAAATCAAGTGTCCATCCAAGCACATGAGACTTCAAAATTTCCCATAACTACGCTCAATTGCATTAAAAGAAACTTACGATTAATCCTTCTTCAAAATCTTATACTTAGTTCACATTCAATTCAACCCAATATAGGATTTAAATCACAATCAACTCAAAATATAATTTAAATTCTTCTTCACCATAAAAAATACCATTAAAATACATATCCAAATATACCTATTTCCTAACAAACATTTTATCGAACACCTAATGGGCACTCAAGATTATCTCAATACATAATTTGGTCTATGATACTTTAATCATATCTAGATGTTCATTATAACTTTAAATCCCCAAATTTCATCAAACATTTATCATGCATAAGAATGAAGTTAACAAAACAAGCTTCTATTTTCTCAACGTTTAGCAAAGACCCAAACAATTTCTACTCCTCCGGTTTAAGAAATAAACAGCATCAACCACAATTAAAGAAAAAAGAAATTCAAGCTTACCACTAGCAAAAGAGGGCTGGTGAAGAAACAATGGAATGACTTGATGCAATTTAAACTCTTTTGCACAGCCACATACAGAGCAAACGGATACATCCAAGACGCAACAATAAGAAGAGTGAAGCTCAAGAGAGAGAACAATGGCCAATAGCATTGAGCAAAGGAGATGGCAGCCCTCCAGGAATATGTACGCCAGCAGCAACGAGGAGGAAAGAAGAAGCATGGAAGAGAGCTGCTGGTTCTAGATAGTTCTTCCAAGTTCAGAGGTGCAACGTAGACGGTAGAAAAGGGGAAGAGCTGAAGGAATTTGTTTCATTTTTTTTAATTATAATTTCTTTAATGAAAAGGGTATATTGGTAATCACAATAAAGCTGAACCAAAATAAAATTACCCCTTTTCCTAACAGAGGATTTGAGTCCAGCGTTAAAATAAACATTCAACCATCTCCCATGCCACCAAACTACAAGTTGCACTTTGCTACCAAGCTTCAATAAATGATTAAAATATTAATTAGCTTAATTAAATTTTAATTTTTTTTAAATTTTTTTACATTTTATTATGGGCTATTACATACTTACTATTTGCCAATAAAGTTAATATAATCTTTGGTCCCTCAAGTTTCACTTCATTTTGATTTTAGTCCCTCAAGTTTGATCAAACCATAACTTTTGGTCCCTCAAATTTCATTTCATTTATAATATTGATCCCTATAACTCAATAATAATCTGAACCATTTTGCCCCTAGAAGGATCAAAACTATTGTTCTGAAATCTGAGGGACCAAAACCAAAATGAGAGTAAACTTAATAGATCGAAGATGACATGAACCCTTACTAATAACTAATTTAGTTTCACTATTAACTATTATGGTTTTGATATTAACTATTTTTGTTTCAGAAATTAAAAAAAAATAGCTCTTGTAGTCAGTCGCTAGCAAGGTCACTAGAGCTCCGATGACCGACGATGGTCGAGGCGCCATAGCTCCAACAGTGGGTAAAGGGTTTTTACAAAAATGAGGGCAATGATGTCTTTTTCTATCATTTGTTAACATTTCAAAATTTCAAATATGTCCATTTGGAATACTCCCTCCAGTCCTTTTTATAAGCAAATTTCTCTTTCTAAGGGTTGCTCCTTTTTATAAGCAACTTTCTCCTTGTGTTTTAAAATTTGAACTACTTTTTTCTTTTATATCCCTATTAAATACACATTTTTATATTAATTATCCCCCCACTCACCACTAATTTTCTTTCATTTACTTATTACTCATTATCTCTCATATTTTATACTCATACTCTCTCATGTTTGTTACCCATTCTCCCTCCTATGCTCCTTTTATAAATAGGAGCATATTTGAATAAAATATGATATTTTTGACACATTTATTGTTTTTAACTAATATTAACCACCCTTTTATTTTGCGCAATAAGGATAAAAACTACTTATAAAAAGGATTTCATGGAGTATTGAAATTCAACACCCTTATTTGTGCTTTTGATATTTTAACGGTATTTTTCTGTATTTTCCTTTTTAAAAATAGTACAATATTTTAAAATAATATATTTTATAATTATTTTTTAAAATATTATGATATCATAATTATCATAATGTTATACTTGAAATATGATAATATCATCAATATTTTTTTAAAGAGTTAAGGTACAAAAATATCCATAAGTTTTTACCAAAAGTGCACCGAGCGACGTATGCTTTTTGAAGAGTCAAAAATGTCTATGAACATTTAAAATAGGGACAAAAATGCATGGTAGTATAACATGCATTTTCATAACAACACTTTTAACTATTTGCTATGCAGCTAAAATTGCATTTCATAACAATGTGATTGTGTTTCATTTTCTTTTCAAACAAGTATATATATACTAATTAGGGTGATAATTATGGTTCTAAGGTTCTAAGTGCATGTGAAACGATATATGGATATGTTCAATTATAGTTAAAACATTATGACTAAAATGGAATCATTTAAGCAGTGGCAGGTCAACCGTGAAGTTTGTTGGAACAAGCCAGATCCTGAGATACCACAAGATTTGTCGACTGAGGGTAAAAAGTCTCTGAAATTATTCTTCAAGAAATCCGGCCAAGCGGCTATCAGCTTCTGAATTACTGCAACACACTCATTTGTGTCTTGATGAAAGCAGAGTTGAAGAAAAGACATAAATCATGATTCTTTTTTCTTTTTAATCATATTTTATGGACGTACGTGAACCTCAAATTATTGGGATTAATGACTTGCCAATTGCTGCCTTCATGAAAGAGATTTAGCCTTGAACTTTCATCTTGCTTGCATGAATCCAAGGCATCTTAATTTAAAGACCTTTCATGAAGGATGCAAGAGTTGAAGACATTTCATCCAGTGTACAAGAATTATTGATAATGTATGATGCATTATATCCTTTAGGGTACTCCCTCAAGATGTAGGACCTAGTTTGGAAGTTAATTTTAATCATAAATGTAAGACTTTGTTCATTTTATCTCTTATATTTATTATTTTTTAAAAAATTAATTTATCTAAATTATAAACAGATATATAATTTAATATTTGGATTTGACTTTGGAGGTGTCTTCTTTGTTTTCTAATGTGATAAGTGTTGCGGATTTTCCAGTTGTGCCTATTTTGGCTGTAGTGATGTTCCATGAAGCAATGCAAAGCGTGAAGGATATAGTGCTTGCTCGTTGGGGTTTTTGTTCATATATATATATATATATATCAGCAATATCTGGATGATGAAATCCAGCCCAATACTACTCACCAAGTCACAAACACTGGAGATTCTTGGAGAGCTTTCCCATCTCAAGAAGTGAATGAAATGAAGTAGGTAGGATTAAATACCCGCTCCAAATCCTCTGTAAGTGAATGTATAAGAGTAAGAATAATGTGTAATACCACCTCCGGTCCTAATTATAAGATAAAGTTGATTTATTTTTTGGAGAAATTAAAAAAGCTAAATAAGTTACTTAATCATATCATATGTTATGTATCCTTAGATTATATATTAATTTATTAGTCAAACTAATTAGTTTGAAGAAAAAAATATAAATATAAATACTCTAAAGTAATTTAATTAGCTTCCTTAATTTCTCCAAAAAAGTCAACTTTATCTTATAATTAGGACCAGATGGAGTAAAAAAATATGACTGTATATTTTAGTACGGGTTTTATTGTGATTTTCCCTCTGTCTACCTTAGAGAATACTCCTTTCTGTTCTTAATATAAGACATTTTTGAGGAGTTGATCTTGGTCCTAAATGAAAGACAAAGTTTTCATATTTGTCAATATTTTTCTAATTTACCCCTATTGATGCTCCCTCCACAATAATTAAGGAGCAGAGGGAATTAAGAAAGATGACTTAGATGTTTTAGAACATACATGTCATATTAACTAATTTAACCAACTTTCTTAATCTAATCAAATTAGGTAAATATATCTTATGGAGTATTAGTTTTTGTTATTGACAAAGAATATTGAGAAAAGCAATAAGTTTTAAGAAAGAAATATAACCACCAAAGAATCATTTCTTACACTAGAACTTATCGTTACGTACTGCTCACTTAATATGAGATTTTTTTTCATATTACAATTTTTCTTTTGATCTCATAGTGATTGTTTCAAGAACATTCCTACTTAAAAAAGTCTATTTATAAGAAATTCCCACACATTTTTTAATATAATATATACATCGTCTAAAGTATTAATTTTTTTTATATAGTATCCCTAAGAAACTATACATTTTCTAACTAATTAATTAATAAACGCCTCTGATTATTAGTAACTCCTATTAAGGGTAATTATATAATTTTATAAATAATTAATTAATGTTAACAAATCATTAACTTACATAAAATTATTGCAATTAGTTTCTTATAAAAGGGACAAGAGGTGGTACTTCATAATTGTTACATGTCACGTTCTCTTCAAAGTTTATGAATGAATGGTAAGATGTGTTGTTAGTAGTTATATGACAATCTTTATTTATAAAATGAGTCTCAATGGAGTATTTAAGAGATTGTTCTGTCTTTGCTACTAGTTTTCTTGCTGTTCCGTGACACAATGAATGTCTTGAAGGTGTTTCTTTGGGGATTTTTGTCATACGTCTATCGGCAGTACCTTCATGAGACTAATTCCAAGACTCAGCTACACACAGGGCACGGTGATATTTCAAAGATTCACAGTCTCACTGACGGGATATGGGATAATGAATATATACTATTTAGGGTTCAACGCCCTCCTCTGTCCATCCATTCCCATCATTGACTAGGAGATCTACGCTAATCCATTAGAGTTATTAAAATAAGGATATTTATCCATTAAATTATGAATTATTAGATTTATTATTGTTATTTTCAAAAATAGTGCAATATGTTAAAATAATTTATTATATAATTATTATTTAAAAATTCATGATATCATAATTATTATAATATTATACTTGAAATATGATAATATCATCAATATTTTTTCAAATATTGTTAATTAACTTTTTAACTAACAAGTTTGGTATATTTTTTAAATATTGGGTGAAGGGCGTACGGTTGGGATATTAAAAATTGTATGAGGACATTTCTGTTAAGGAATCATCCTTTCCTTGAAGTTTCCACTTCTTTTCTTTTTAAGGAAAGCACTCTCGCATGCTAATGGAGCATGGCTTCCTACACAATGAGATACGTATTCATGAAGTGTAAATGTTGTAAAATTTTTAAGGTAGAGAGAGGGACTTTTCTAATATTTGTGTGCACTAATAACATATGCATTTAATTAAAATATACCTCGGACAAATTATCACCTGTCATCAATTTGAATTCTACCTCAAATAATCTACCTCGTAATTATGAAGTTATTATTATTATTAATTCTACAACATTTAGTGGCCGAATCGAGGCTTTAATTTCAACCAAGATGCCTCTCTCTAATCAGGCCACTTTATAGTATACCTGATCCACTACTAAACGGAACCAATTTCCCTACTCATCATTTAAAGTTGAGTAGGGATTGGAAAGCTCGTCTCATCTGAATCGTTCAGATTTAATTTTTTTAACTGGTGATTTTTAAATGAAAAAATCATTTTTTGAAAAATTTAGTTGAGAGATTATCTTTATTTTAGATTCTCTATCTATTAATTTTTTTTACAAAAACGAAAAGTAAAAAAAATTAAATCTGAACCATCTAAGTCTCATATGCACGATCTAGATGAAACGAGCTCTCCCTATTAATCCAAAGAATAAGTAGGGAAACTGGATCCCTATTAGACCAAGTACCCTTGGTAATACTGTAATACTATTATAATATATAAGATAAGATGGGATAGCTAAATGATGATGATGATGATGATGATGATGCACGGTCTAGATGAAACGAGCTCTCCCTATTAATCCAAAGAATAAGTAGGGAAACTGGATCCCTATTAGACCAAGTACCCTTGGTAATACTGTAATAGTATTATAATATATAAGATAAGATGGGATAGCTAAATGATGATGATGATGATGCCCCCGAAGTGTTAAAATGAAGCAATGTAGCCATTTTCTTGTTAAAAAGTTAATGTTCAACGTCGGTTTTTTAATAGTATGAGACAACATAACATTGCTAAGTTTTGAAGCCTCAACGGTGATATTAAATCTTAAAAAACTTTCAGGGCAATATTACTTTTTAGCAAAAACTTTTAGGACAAATTTACATCTTAAACCCTTATTAAAAGATAAAATGGCTTTTTGGCTTCACCAATAATTCCTTTTCATTGAAATTACGTGTCAGATATAACTTGCATTTGAAATGAAAAGCGTATGAACCTTATGAGGAACGTCAAATATAAAAAATAACGTAGTACTACAGCGCAAGATCCATTTATTTTCCTTCTCTCTTCTGAAATTTGTTCAAATTAGCCATGGGAGAAGTTCAATAAGTACAGCTTTCCAAAATAGGTCAATCTCAATTAATAGCGTACATACATAAATTTGATCTCTCTTCCTCTTCTAAAATTACGAATCGCACACCAAAAATTTGCTCCATACTTCACACCCATGTCCCCTTATTCTTCTGTATTGACACTTTCAGAGAGATCAACTTTCAGGATGCACATAGATGAACTTGTGTTCTCATTTCATGTTCTCAGATCTCGAGCGCGCACATATATATATATAGAGAGAGTTCATGGACTAATATTTTCATTTATATGTGTTTTTTCAGCATATGAAGGAGCAACCGAAACAATTCATAATGGGGGTGATGATAACTTGTGCAGCCAAACAAGCATTGCAATCAAAATGAAGCAGAAATATCAGTATTGGTTAAGAATAGTGTTGTACGTTGTGCTTGTGTTGGTGGGGCAGTCAAGTGCAATACTCCTGGGGAAGACTGTACTACCAACAAGGTGGAAAGGGCAAATGGCTAGCAACACTTGTCCAACTTGTGGGTTTCCCTATTCTTCTCCCGTTTTATACTATTCCGGCATCCAAACACCCCACTGCAAATCATAGTACTCACAATAATGAAAAGCAACCTTCTGCTTTCATGCTAGCTTCTGTATATGTTTCCCTCGGCCGCCTTCTTGCATTAGATTGCTTCTTATGCTCTATAGGTCTCTCTGAACTTCCTGTTTCTATATATTCTCTTATTGGCTCGTCAAAATTAGCCTTCAATGCCTTCTTCTGCTTCTTCCTTAACTCACAGAAATTCACAGCTTACATCATAAACTCTATAGTCCTCTTAACAATCTCGTCCACCCTCCTCGTTTTCCAAACTGGTTCTTCTGCAGAATTCAGCAATCAAGTTTCATAAAATAAAAAATATGTGATTGGTTTCATAAGCACAGTAGTTGCTTCGGCTGTGTATGGATTGAATCTTTCTCTGGCACAGCTTGCATTCAGCAAAGTTATAAAAAACAAAAGCATCAAGGTGATTTTGGACATGTTAGTATATAAGTCACTTGTGGCAAGTTTGATCACAGTGATAGGGCTGGGCTGTTTGGGAGCGGAGAGTTTGGAGGTTTGAAAGCAGAAATGGAGGAGTATGAGATGGGGAAGGCAAGTTATGTGTTGACATTGGGCTTCACTGCTATAACATGGCAAGTTTATGCAGTGGGGTGTTTCTGTTTGATCATGGAGGTGTCTTCTTTGTTCTCTAATTCTGTAAGTATTGTGGGTTTCCCAATTGTGCCAATTTTGGCTGTGTTGCTGTTCCATTACACAATGAATGGGTTCAAGGTGATATCTTTGGCGCTTGGTCTCTGGGGATTTATGTGGCTAGACTGAAGTTGAAGTGCCATTTGAGCAGTTCCTAATTCAATGTAAAACTTTAAGCTTTTTGGTATATATCGGTAAATCTTGTTTAGGTGCTCCACATAGCCTATAGGCAGGATCCCTATCTTCCCTTGTATTATGGAATGTATGTATGTCTATATGTCGTGGTGGAGCAGAGCTCATAATACTGTTATGAAAATTCGGGTTATCGTAAAGTTTTCAGGAAGTCTAATTTATGGGGGAAACTTTGCCTAAAATTTCTACAAGAGACTTAATACTTTAATTATATGAGGCATGCTACTATATATGAATTTAAAATGGTTTAAACACTTAGGATTATACTATGAGTTATGATATTGCATTATTGCTAATGATAATATGAGTATTATTTAATATTCATTTATAAGTTTAAGGTTTAAGGAATGTAAGTTCACTCATATACCGTGTCGATCATCCCTAAATTTTCAGGGCGTGACACAGTAATAAGGACCATCTTTACTATTTGGTTTCGATATTTACTATTTTAGTTTCAGTTTTAACTACACTTATTTTGAAAATTCAAACAATGTATTAAGAACTTTGCTAGCAACCAACTATAATAGTGAATAGTGAAACCAGAATAAGAAAATAACAAAACAAAAATAGTTAATTATTAGGATGTTCAGCATCAAAAAGACCAATTCACTACTTTAGTTTCATTATTAACTATTCTAGTTTCAGTATTGACTAATTTTGTTTCATAAATTCAAAAAAAATTATCAGGCAGCCAAAGCTCCAGTGACTGGTCACCAGCATTGGAGCTCTGTTGGCCTAGCATTGGCAAGGTTACTAAAGTCTAGTGATGGGCTATGGCGGCCAACAGGCAGTGAGGGGTGCTGAGGCGGTATTTTTAAGAAAAATAAAAATGAAGGTTAATTAATGTCTTTTGGCAACATTTCATAATCTTAAATAAGTCCAGGTTGGTTGACTTGGTACGTATTTGACAAATTGGACATCTTGTTTTGTCTTTTTTATATTTTCAAGGTATTTTAGTGTCTTTTCACTTTTTTAAAAATAACGATACATTGTCCAACTTGTGATTTAAAAAAGTCAACATAATAAAGAATTTGTGTCATGTGGGCAATTCACGACCAAAAAAAAAAAAAAAGGATTAGCAATGGAATATTTCATCGTCCAAAATACTATCACTAATTAATTAGTGACAGAATTCGGTCACTAAGTCAATTTAGTGGTGGAATGTCGTCGTTAATCAACTATTTTTTTTAGTGTTATGGATCTCTTCATTAATTTTGCTCCTTTACTACCTTTCAAAATATATTCATACCAAACATGTTATAGTGATTATTTCTCATTCCTATTCCATCCATACTATACACCACTATTTACCCCGCAATCATGACACCCCCCACCCGGGGGGGGGGGGGGGGTGGATTAAAAAACAACAAAAATAAGTAACATGAGTCACTCATTAATCTCTGAAATATCACTATGGCTTGTGTGTTGATCAGTCTTGGAATTATTCTCATCAAGATACAACTGACAGACGTATGACAAAAATCCCCAAAGAGAGAGCACCAAAGATATCACCTTCAACCCATTCATTGTGTCATGGAACAGCAATACACCCAAAATTGGCACAATTGGCTAACCCACAATACTTATGGAACTAGAGAACAAAGAAGACGCCTCCATGATCAAACTCAAACACCTTACTACATAAACTTGCCCTGTTATAGCAGTGAAGCTCAATGTCAAGGCATAACTTGCCGTTCCCATCTCCTACGTCTCCATTTCTGCTTTCAAACCTCTAAACTCTCCACTGCCAAACAGCCCAATCACTGTCACCAAACATGCCACAAGTGACTTATACACCACCGTGTCCAAAATCCCCTTGAAGCTTTTGGTTTTAGTAACTTTGCTGAATGCAAGCTGTTACAGAGAAAGCATTAGTCCATACCCAGCTGAAGCACCAACTGTGCTTATGTGTAATAACCCAGAAATTTTGGAATTTAAAATAATCATAATAATAAGATTAATTAAATAATTAATGACCTCTATGTCAATAATAGAAAAATATATAATAAGAATAAAAGATAATAAGTTTAGTTTATTTCATATCTATATTCAAAGTTGTATGTTGATAGTAAAAGAGAAGTTGGGAACTATTGAAGAATCAATCTTATGCATGTAATATACCTTAAATTTAAAATGAAATATTTCTTTTTAATTAGTTATAGTAGCGGTGCAACATAAGTAAATGGTTGTCTAGTAGAACTTGTAAATAAAAATAATATATACCCACACACTGTTATTCTCATGCTTACATTAATATGCCCTCAAAATTTAGGAGAATACTACTAATGGAAGTTGGCGCAGATGCCTACCCATCTGCGCCTCACCAATCCGTTCCTGGGTTCGATCCCAGGAAACGGAAGGTGTAAAGAATTTCTATTGGGAGCTCTCTCCCTTGGGGCGCCTCAAAGAGGTGAATTCCTGTCGGGCCTATCAGATTGGGGGCGCCAGGACTAGTCGGTTGTCAGGGGCCCATGTCGGTAAATCCGGCGTTGGCCTTTAGGTTAACGCCGAATACCTAAAAGGTGAGTGTACCGAAGGCCAAAAATGGTTCATTGCATAAACCATCAAAAAAAAATTTAGGAGAATACTGTGTGTTTGTACCTTTATTGTCTTTGATTATGATTAGGATTTGATTTAGGATTTTGTTATTATTTTATTTTTCTTTTTTTTTTTTTTTGAATGTGAAAAGGCCAAGTTACCTTGGATATTACAGAGTATAAACTATACTAGGCATCAAGCCGACCGACTAAAATCTTCCCGAAGAATGGGAATACATCCTGGGTGAGGGGTAGGTAAAACCACCAAATTCTGAACTAAATTCTGTGCATCTTTAGCCAGATAATCTGCACACCGGATCGTCTCCCTTGGTGCATACCTCAACTGTACGTCCCATTATGAGTAAATCAAATCTCGAACCTCATTGATGACCGTACTGGCCGGATGACGAAGGCCACTATCTCGCATAACCAACTGATACGCCTCCAGTGAGTCTGTAACAGCAATGATGTTCTGAAAGCCATGTTGTTTACACACTTGAAGACCTGTCTGTAAGGCAAGTAATTCTGCGATTGTTGACGGTACAAATCCCATCTTTCGTTGAAATCCAAGTACCCATCTGCCCATATTATCTCTGAGCACTCCTCCTCCTGCTGCTTCATGCTGATTGTTGACTGATCCATCTGTATCAAGGCGTATAAAACCATCCGGTGGTGGTTGCCATTTGTTGTCAACTCCATCCTCCAACGAAAAGATTGGATGCTTCCAAATGTCTGAAGAGTTGTATTCCGTGAGTTGGAACATAACCCCGTGAATAACTTCCTTCGCCTGAAGTCGAGAGCCTTCCATTACACCTTGGCATCTGTTTTTCCATAGCCACCAACAAATAAGACTGAAAATCCGGAGCCAAGGCCAGCGGTGAAAATAAACCTTCCCCAGTGAAGCTGCCCAATTATGCGTGAGCCATACCTGCAAATCAGATTGAAAAAATCTAAAACGAGCGTTAGGAGTAAGAAAATGTAACCACACCTCTCTCGCAATCTCACAATCACGAAGTATATGGAGAATGGTTTCTGGTAGATGACACTCAAATGGACACTCCTCACTAATTGATAGTGCTCTCATAGCTCTAAGTGAATTGGTAGGTAGTCTCTCATGAATAACCTGCCATAAAAACATTTTCACTTTTTCCGGTATCGGTAATCTCCACAATTTCTTCCACAAACTCGGTCCATTCCTATCCCGCTGAGTAGATATAAAATTGTAAGCGGCGCGGACACTAAAATTACCATCTGAAGCACTCCTCCAGCAAAAAGGATCATTCCCAGTTTCACATGATGGCCCTATCTGAGATATAATATTTATCACCCATTCTGGGAGGAACTCCCTCCACTTATTTAAATTCCACATACCATTTTCCAATAGGAACTCCCTGGTTTTGGCACACGGATTTAAAGTATGGAGGTTTTTATCCACAAATTGAATTAATGGTTCATCCAGCGGAGTCCACAAATCCCACCACACATTAATTGTGTCCCCACTTTTCAAAATTCTCCCAATTCCTCGATAGAAGGTGTCCCAAACTTTAGATATACTTCTCCACACACTCGAGGACTGATGTTTCTTACAAACCAATGGATAGTCACCTTGACCACAACCATATTTCCCACGCATACACTGAACCCAAAGATGATCCTTTTTTGGTAAGAAGACCCCAACAAAGTTTCATGACAAAAGCAATATTCTGTCGTTGGAGATCTTTAATACCCAGGCCCCCGACTTCTTTATCTTGCTTAATTTGGTCCCAGGAAATAAGGTGCATTTTCCTACCATCCTGACCTTGGTTCCAAAGAAAATTACGACTCACCTTTTCCAACTCCTTTAGGATGCCTTTGGGCAGAAGCATGATTTGCATATGGTAGCTAGGCAAGGCAGATAGAACAGATTTAACCAAAACCGTTCTGCCTGCCATAGTGAGTAATCTGCCTTTCCAATTGGATAATCTCTTCGTTGCCTTCTGAACTATGGGGAAAAAAGTAGCCTTGGTAGTCCGCTGATGCAGTAATGGAATTCCAAGGTATTTGCCCAGATCACCCGTCATCCCAATCCCTAGGTACTGACTCAACTCGCTGGCTCGATTAAAGTGCACATTTCTGGAGAAGAACACTTTAGACTTGAGCAAATTGATTTGGTGTCCTGAAACCTCACAGAAGGCCTTCATTGTTTCCCTCATGACCTCTATCTGATCTTTGGTGGCCTCCCCAAATAGTAGAAGATCATCCGCAAAAAACAGGTGAGAGATAACAGGAGAATGCTTGTTAAAGCGAAGACCCTTCCACCTACCTTCTCGTACTTTCTCATTAATCAAATGTCCCAGACATTCCATACAGAGAACAAATAAGTAGGGACTAAGAGGGTCCCCCTGACGAACTCCTCGGGATGGCTGAAAAGCAGGTGACTCAATTCCATTCCATAAAATTTTCATTGACACCAAGGATGTGCAAGCCATAATGAGTTTCACCATTTCATCTTTAAGTCCAATACTGAGAAGAGTGGATTGTACAAATTGCCAATCTAGGCGATCATAGGCTTTTTCCATATCAACTTTAATAGCCACCAATCCTTTTTTCCTCTTCCTGTTTCTCATGGTATGAATAGCTTCTTGCGCGATAATAATATTATCACTGCTTTGACGGCCAGCAATAAAGCCACATTGTTGCGGCTGAACCAAATATTGCATCGCCCTTTTCATTCTTTCTGCAATGATTTTGGTAATAATCTTGAAAATCACATTGCAGAGAGAGATGGGCCGGAAGTCACGAAAAGTCATAGGGTTATCAATTTTAGGAATAAGAACGATGTGAGTATGATTGATATCCCTAACCCTTTCTGGATTAATCCAGATCCCTCGAATAAGGTTACAAACCTTATCCCCAATATGATTCCATTGGGATTGAAAAAAGTGCGCCTGCAGGCCATCAGGACCTGGAGCCTTTAATGCACCTATCATAAAAGCAGCATTTTTAATTTCTATGCAATCCACTTCTTTATGAATCAGCTCCTCATCCCTGGTTTGAAGTGACGGGAAATGTGCAGTCCAGTCCATGGATTCAAGGACCTGACCATTACTGGTATAGAGTCCTTTGAAGAAATCCGCCGCCATTAATCGCAGACGATCTTGATCGGTCACCCAATTCCCCTCCTCATCTTGAATAGCATCAATACATTGTTTCTTTCTTTTAATCAACGCCGAGGTGTGAAAAAATCGGGTATTTTTATCTCCCATCGCAAGCCACTTACACCTGGATTTTTGATACCACAGAAGCTCCTCCTGAGCACTTAATTTGCCAAATTCTTGCCAGAGCTTTTTCTCAAGCTTGTAAAGACCATTGGATATATTATTGCGGCGAGCTCTATCAATACCTTCTAATCTTTTGAGAAGCTTAAGTTTTTTCCTGGGGATGCTACCCAGGACATCAGCATTCCATTTAGAAGCTTCAGATTCAAATGTGAGTCGTCCCTGATCCCAATCTCTATGCTCCCAGGAACTAGCAACAACTTCAGAAAAACTATCTTCCAGAGCCCATGCAGGATGATATCTGAACCGACAGTTAGAATGATGAGATTGGGAGGAAGAGCTATCTGAGACAAGCACAACCCGATGATCAGATTTATATCTGAGTTTGTGAAAAACCTTACTGTGGGGATGATTTAATTCCCACGTAAGATTGCCAAACACCCAATCCAGCCTTTCTTTAACTCCTTTTTTTTCCCAAGTGAAGCGCTCTCCGACAATGGGAATTTCAAGCAAGTTCGAGTTATGAACACAATTAGAAAATTGTGACATAGCCCAAAGAGACGGATCAACACCTCCAATCTTATCAGTTGGGTTTAAGAAGGCATTGAAGTCCCCAATAACCATCCAAGCCTCCTCCATGTCCTGAGCAATATCTTGCAATGAGCACCATAAATTCTCTCTTCGAATAAAACTTGGCTCACCATAAACAAAAGTCCCAAAGAAGGAGTCGCCTGTTTTCTTATCCAACAATTTACAGTGAACAAGTTGAGTGATAGAAAAACAATAGTCCACTTGGATATTCGAATCATCCCAAAGTATCCAAATACCCCCAGCATAACCGGTGGCCTCTAATCTAATCCAATTATTAAATCCCAATTTCCTAATTACACCCTCAGCCCTATTACCACTAATGCGGGTCTCAACCAGGCACAAAACATCAACATTATAATTTTTCACTAAGGTTTTCACAGTACTAGGAAAAACTCTATTCCCAGCACCCCTACAATTCCAAGAAGCAATAATCATATTTAAAAATAATAATAAGTAGGAATAAAAGACAACAAGACTTACCGATTATCAGAATAGTCTTGATTCTTGGTGGTGAGCCCCGCTGCACAACTGCTGTCCTCAAGTCCCATATTTGCTTCCATGAAATCATCTCCAATATCATCATCTAAGGATGATGATATCATCCTTGGTGGTGAGCCCCGCTGCACAACTGCTGTCCTCAAGTCCCATATTTGCTTCCATGAAATCATCTCCAATATCATCATCTAAGGATGATGATATGGAAGATAGGTGTGCAGTTCCATGTCCAATTCTACTGCTATGTTCGGTTTTTTCCTTATTGGAATCATCATGTGAACTACTTGCATTTTCCTTGGGCCCTTCTAGCATTAAAATATGGCTAGTCCCTTGTCTATCATTGACATGTTGTGCATTAAGATTATTAGAACCCAATTGATTTATGGACCCTCCTACCACAACATGCTCTCTTCGGCCCATATTGAGTTGAGGATGCCCCATCAATTTTTTATTCCTATCATGGCCCACTCCCTTTGGCTCATACACTACTTTCGAACTTTGGGCCTTAGTCTCAACTCTTGGCCCATTTCCTTTACTAGGGCCCTTTCCTCTAGCTTGAATGTCCAAATGGCCTTTGTGAGACTGACGTTGACTCCCACCTCCACGCATTGGAGATATTTCTGCCCGTGCCTTCGCATTCCTGGCCCTTCCTTCAGCTTCTTGAGACTCGAGCTGGCTGCTACCCACTGCATATGACAGATTCGGCGCTGTGGTGCCCTGACTCTGCTTCTCCCCCATACCGTGATGTTGACCTTGCTCTTCTTCGAGATCCGCCAGCGACTGGAAGCGCGACGAGGTGCGTCCAACTCCATGGCGGGGCGCCGGCTCTGCTCTGTTTCCCCTGTCCGACGAGCTCCCACCGTGCTGCTGTTTCCGTGTAGATCTCCCACGGCGTGAGCTTCCCACGATCATCCAGTCTCCAAACTGCTCTTCGGTATTAATTCTGTTCGACGTGGCTGCTGGTTTAAAGGCGGTCTGAACTGTTGCAGTGGGTTGAGCATGTTCAGCGCGAGCTTCCCCTTGATATGTCCATTGACAATTATCCTTGCGGTGTCCGTATCGCCCACAGGAAAAACAAATCATCCCGAGTCCTTCATATTCCACTTGGTACACGGCATGTGCAGCAATTACTCTGGATACTAACTTTTTTTTGAAGATCAAGTTCCACACAAATACGCGCGTATTTGCCTCGCTCCACTCTTGCCGATTCAGATGGAGTAGTCGATGGAGTCAAAAGGTCTACCTTCACTGTCTTACCAATATAGTTCCCCAATCTGGTAATAAACTCCTTATTGTAGCACTGCATTGGAATGTGGGGTATCCTTACCCAGGTGACAATTCGTCCCAAAGGATTGTTGAATGGGTCAAAATTGGGTGACTACTTTTGAACCAGGACCGTGTGTTGCTGCACAACCCAGGGACCCTCATATAGAACTTTCTGATATAGGTGTCCCCATCCTTCTCTTGGCAAAAAACGGATCAGGAAATAATTATTAGGCATATCCACAATATCGAAATGGGGAGTATTCCATATCCTACTGAGGTGTGCCTTTAATGTATATACACTATACTTTTTGCCCAAGACAGTAAGAATGAGTGCTGCATTCCATGGACGACACCATTCATTGTACTCATCTGGTGTTATTGGAACCACCGGGTGGATCTTCATCAGAGCCAAGACTTCCTCAGAAGGTTCCGGCATATCCCATTCAGTATTGAGGACATCAGAAAGAAGTTCTTCATCGTCCATGGACTCTCCACCATTTGCCACTCCGTTGAAGCCAACCAATGAGTCTCGATAGGAAGCAGTTGCCTTCTGAGGTATGGGTGTTTCCATACAAATATCATCCTTGTTAGAAACATCATGCTCCATGAGAATAGCCTCCTGCGGAGGTGCTTCTTCTGACATATGAATGTCCACAGGTGCTTGCAAAGAATGGTCATTCTTTGTTTTTTTCTTACTACCACTAGCTAGAATATCAGAAGGCCGGTCCGGTGGGAGCTTCCGGTGGCTCTGATCACCCATACTGGAATTAAGTTGAAAAGCACAGAAATCGAGAGAGAGAAAACCTACCCAATTCAGAACTTAGGTTTTGCAATTCAAAACCTTGGTTTCAGCTAAAACGGGATTTTCTATTATTTTATTTTTCTAGTAGCTCTATAAAAAGGTTAGGGTCTTATGATTAGGAATAAGACATCACCTAGGGGAATGAATAACTATGATTATGGACGGCTTCGAGGAAGTTTATTGGCTCATACGAAGACTAAAATTTCTCTTTTTTGTTATGAACAGTAATATGGGTCTCGGGCGGAGTCAATGATATAGGTCTGTGCGCAGTTGACGATAACTCAATTTAATATTGGCTTCAACGATCTCCATGAACATGCGAGAGTGCTTTCCAAAAAAAATGGATAAAAGAAGTGGAGACTTCAAGGAAAGAATAATTTCTTGACAAATATATCTGCATACAATTTTAGTTAAATTACACAAAACTTAAAATCATACACAAATAGTTTCTTAAATTTTTAAGACTTAATAATAATAAATCCCCTGAACTTGTAAGTCTATATAGACAATTCCAAATTAAACTACAAACTTTATATCACATAAACTTTATGGGGAATTGTAATGAGGTCCCAAAAAAGAGATTGAATAACCCAAAAGTCTATTAAGAAGTATGAAATAACAAGTGCTACCACTACAAAAAAAATGGGATTTTCTAGCGGTGAATTTATAGCGGTTAATATTAACCGCTACAAATGTTGACATTTGTAGTGGTTTCAACATAAACCGTTACAATGATGTAGCAGCAATCTCGCGCCACTAGATTAGCAACATTATTTATAGTGGTTAATAGGAAATAACCGCTACAAATATGGCGCGAGATTCCTGCCACTTGGCGCCACCGAGCCGCGCCAATAGTGTATCATTTTTTGTAGCGGTTACTACGAATTGAACTACTACAAAAAACGAAAGGTCGCCTATCTATAGCGGTTTTGGAAACATAACCGCTACAAAACATCAAAAGTCATCACATTTGTAGCGGTTATGCTTTCATAATCGCTACAGAACTTCAAGGGTCTTAATATTTGTGGCGGTTATTTAATAATCACCACAAAGTTTGGCCGCCCTAACTATTTTGTAGCGGTTTATGTAGTGGTTTTTTAAATAACCGTTACAAAATCCTCCACTATAAAAGCCGTGCCGCCTCCCCTTTTTTTCCATTTTGCCGTTTTGTTTTCTGAAGTTTCTCTGAGAATTTTCCTTCAGATCTGAGCGTTCTGACATCTGTCGCAGAGTTTTCTTTCTAGTATTTCTCATTATCACTTGAGGTACAGACAATACTTATTTTATTTTTATTTTTATTATAATTTTACATATAAATGCGACTAAAATTTTTTTTTAAATTTTTGTAGTTTGTATGGCTTCAGGGATGGACAAGGGGAAGGAGCTTGTGGTCCCCAGACCAATTCTGCGGGGTGGCAGCAGTAGAGGAGGGGGCAGCGCCGAGGGCGGGCGACCGTGCCATTTCAGCCCATCTCCCCACAGCAGCCATAGGAGTCGGCCCTACCACAGCCACAGCAGACAGTCGTCCCACAGGAGACGATTGCACCAGAGGTGCCTGATCTGGAAGAGGGAGATATCAGCGTCGATGACTATGATGCAAACGAGGACTTCGAGATCCCGATTGGGATCATAGAGATGGAGCAGTTCCTTGATGAGGAGGAGGCGTGGGAGCAGAACAACCCACGAGGGTCGTCTTCGTAATCTACTGGGTTTGAGGTGCAGGTCCAAGGTAAATAAATTTTTTATTTAATAAGTTATATATTTAAATTCAAAATTTAAATTTGAATTACAATTTATTAACACACGGTAAATTGTGCAGATAAGCAGGGGAACGTGTCCACGAGGAGGCTGGACGTGGCTGGTCTGAACAGCATGGACTGGAAACTATGAGTTGTAGTGCCGTGGAATGAGGGCACGGACCAGCCCATCGACAATGGGGGTCACCTGTTCAACCACTTCCTGAACAAGCTAGGCTCGAATTGGATGCGATTCCCCCTTCACTTTAGGATGTAGAGGAACGTTTTGAAAGGGCCGAGGACCTGGCATGGGAGGAGGTGGTACAGGTAATTAATAGTATTTACTTAATATTTTTGTAATTAATTCTATTTAATTAATATGTTTTAATGAGATATTTGTAATTATTCATATTTAAATATTTTTTTTACAGCTGAGGTTTGTCGTCCGAGCCAACCGGAAAAGGTACACGCTGATGAAGATAGGTGACGGTTGAAGGAACAGGAGAAATCGTCTCTTCCACAATGTGGATAAGGATGGAACGATGCCTCTGGAGCAACTGATCGAGAGCGTCCCAGACGGTGTCTCACCAAACGACTAGGCGAGTTTCGTCCAGTTCAGGAGGAGCGCTGAGGGGCAGGTAATGTATTTATTAGATTATTTATATATAATTTTGCATTTGAAAATTATTAAATTATTATTTAAATTTAATTAATTTTATGATTTCATTAATTTTATATTATTTTAATACATTTAATATAGTTTTTTTTCCAGGCACTTTCTCAGAGGAACACGAGGTGCCGTGGGCAGCAGACAATCCACCACACAGCAGGATCGAAGACCTTTGCTGTCATTTACAGCAAGCTGATAACTTTTCATAATATCAATTACTTTTAGCTGGTTATTTCATACTATAAAGAATATATATATTTTGATAATACTAATTGAATTTTGTAATTGTTTTAGGAGAGGAAGGCACAGCAGGAGAACCGTTAGACGGATTATGAGGAGTTGTTTGCTATCACACACAGACATCGTGACAGGACTCAACATCTTAGCAGGCAGAGGCGGCCATTGTAAGTGATTTCATTATTATAATTTTTATAAAACCAACTTAATTATGAAAAATGCTAATAAGTAATTGTTTCATAAAATGGTAGAGGCGAATGCAGCAGTCGCAAGTTGAGCTGCGAAAGACCCAGGCTGAGGAGTCACAGGGGTCAGTGGACCCCACGGCTCCTTTGAAGGCGGGTCTGGGTCAAGCTGAACACCCTGGAAGCGTGCGAGGGATGGGAATAGGCGCCAGACCTAGCATGGTCTACAGCAGGAGCGTCGCCTCTAAGGCTGGCAACTCTAGAGCACAGATGTCCGGGGTCAGACATCCGAGAGACTTGTCTGTTGAGGAGCTGCGCTCAAATTTAGCCCAGATACAGGCTATAGTGGCTTAGCAGCGGAAGCAAATACAGCAGCTGCATCTACAGCAGATGTAGCAGCAGGCCGATTTCTACTACACTCAGCAGATGCAGTGGCATGATATCAGCAACAGCATGCTCAAGCAGTCATGGAGTAACCTGTTCCCGGATAAGCAGCATCCACAGGTTCCCCCTGTCCCTCGGTTCGTCGTCCAGCCTCCTCCTCCTCCTCCTCCTGCTGATGTTGACAGTGCTGTTAACTCTGCCCAGCGCCCCGATCCAACAGCACCTGAGGGAGCCCCACCTGAGGGAGAACCAGATCATCAGCTTTCTGCTACTTAGTTTAGGACATATTTATTTTTTCTTGTTGAAACATTTGTAAATAAATATATATAATTTTTATTTCATAACTTAAATTCTTATTGCGTTTACCATAGTTATATTTATATTTTTAGACTGCGTTGTTAAATTTATGAATTAATTGCAAAAGTATTATTTATATTTCTAAAACAAAAAAAAACAACTAATTATAAATATTTGTAGCGGTTTTATAATAAAACTGCTACAAATATTTAATAATTTTGAACTATATTTGTAGCGGTTAATATAAAAACCGCTACAAATATAGTATAATATTTCTAGCGGTTATGAGTGAAAACCGCTACAAATGTAAAGAAATGTGCGAGGGAAATTCAAAATTGAAATATTAAGTATTTGTAGCGGTTACATAAATAACCGCTACCAATAGTCAACATTTTAATTTTGAATTTCCCCCCCACTTTGTGCATATTTTTAGCGGTTTACGAGAATAACCGCTACAAATTGAGAACAAATTTTTTATTTAAAATTATCCAACAGTCATCAATTTTTTGTAGTGGTTATTTTTCTACCGCTACAAAAGTAAAATATTTGAAATTTGAAATTATTCTATCGCGAATAATTTGTAGCGGTTATTAATGTATAACCGTTACAAAATTAAAACAAATTCTTCAATTTGATTCCAATGGCTTGAAAATTAGTAGCGATTTAAGTCATTTAACCGCTACAAATTTGTAGTTCGGTGGCGGTTAATGTAGCGGTTTCTGAACCATTACAAAATATTAAATGTTGAAAATTCAGAATATAAGGTTCCAAGCATTCATCATTCTCTATTCACTCATCTTCTTCACTATACTTTCTTCACTCTCACTAGTAGCTATGGATAAGTCATGGATCAGGTTGCCACGCAATTCTTCGGAATATTTGTATGGATTAAACAATTTCTTGGATTTTGCATTCACTTACGCTAGCTGTAACGGCAAGATCGTCTGTCTGTGTCGGAGATGCAAGTTCAAGAAGTGGCATGCACGAAATGTTGTTAAGGAACATTTGCTTCTGAAGCCTTTCCCGGAAGACTATACTTTCTGGACAGTTCATGGTGAGAAGGCCGGTACGAGATATGATGATGCTATTCCTCGAAGTTTGCAAGTTAGAGTTCAACTAGATGAAGATGATCCTATGAATGATGTTGTGCGTGATGCATTTGGTGTTCATGACGACAACTTCAAAGAAAAAGTGTAGGGTTCAGAGCCCGTGTTCATGCGGAATGAAGCCGCTCAGGATTTTTTTAGCTTGATGGATGAAGCATATCGTCCTTTATATCAAGGTTGTCAAAAATACTCTAAATTATCTTTCTTTATCAAGTTGTATCATATCAAGTGTTTGTGTGGAATCACAGTTAAAGGAATGTCGATGTTGCTGGAATTATTATAAGATGCATTCCCTGACGCGAAGATTCCCACAACATTCTACGAGGCCAAGAAGATTATCAACATGTTAGGGTTGAACTATCAAAAGATTGATGCATGCCCCAACGATTGTATGTTGTATTGGGGAGACAATTCCAACAAGGAGACTTGTAAGAGATGCCATACATCGAGGTACAAGACTATTCAGAAGGTGAAAAAGAAGAAGAAGAAACCTACAAAGATTCTCAGGTACTTACCTTTGAAACCTCGCCTACAAAGATTATTTATGTCGTCTAAAACTGTGGAGCACATGAGGTAGCACGCCGTTGATAAGAATAAAGACGGCAAATTAAGACATCCCTAGGATGCAGACGCTTGGAAAATGTTTGACAATGACTTTCCATCTTTCGTGGCTGACCCCAGAAATGTTCGGTTTGCTTTGGCGACCGACGATTTCAATCCATTCGGGAATCTTAACACAAGTTACAGTATTTGGCCAGTAGTCTTAGTTCCCTACAACTTACCCCCTGGATGTGTATGAAACAAAGCTCCTTTATTATGTCTATGATCATTCCAAGCAAAAAGCACCAGGCAATGACATCATGTGTATCTCCAACCGCTTATTGCGGAATTGCTTGACCTGTAGAATGTCGGCAATAAGATGTATGACCCTTACGGGAAGACTTTGTTCAACTTGCGTGCAACCTTGATGTGGATGATTAGTGACTTTCCTGGCATTGGTACATTATCTAGTTGGAATGTGCATACTGGGTTAGCGTGTCCAGCTTGTAATTTTGACTCTGACGCAGTACACCTTCCCCACAGCCGAAAATGGTGCTTTATGGGGCATCGAAGGTTTCTCGATGGAAGGCATAAGTTCATATTGCAACGGAATCACTTCAATGGGAAAAAGCAACTTGAGCATGTTGACTTCGAGTTTGGAAAAAGCGACGATTCAGCACAAACTCGCCAAAAGACGTGCAGGACTTCGGCGCCTCAGCAGTGGAAGAAAATAAGTATTTTATTCACTCTTCCATATTGAAGATCTAATTTACCTCACACAGTCTTGATGTCATGCACATTGAAAAGAATGTTTGCGATAATGTGCTATATACTCTGCTTAACGAACCCGATAAGATAAAAGATCACTTTCAAGTGAGGAAAGATTTACGCGCCATGGGAGTTCGTGAAGACGCTTGGCCAGATAAGCATGACAAATTTCAACTGGCAAAGTTTACCCTCACAAAACCGAACAAGGAAGTCTTCCTCACAACGTTAAAGAAATTAAAAGTTCCTGATAGTGTTAACTTCAGGAAATTCTTATCAAAATTTCATATTTCATCTTGTTTTACTTTACTTTGGGTGTATAAGTGGGGATTTGAAAGGGTTAAAGTAATGAATTGTGTTCTTCTCATGCTATGCACAGCAGAATGAAATTGTGGAGGACATTACTCACTAACTGCTATGAATGTTTAACCATGTGTGCAAGTTCTTTGTGTAAACTGGTACAGATTCAGTCATAGCTAGCCCAGAGGAAGCTACATGCAGTGAGAAGGAGGTGAAGGAAGTTGAAGCTAACCATTTGTGTAAACTGGTACAAATTCGTTCCTTCCTGACGTTTGCTGGCTCAGCGGGCTTACGAGGACGGCAAATGTCAAATCCTATAAACCAAATTAGGGACAATAAATTAAACTCTTTTCCAAATTTTTAATAGTACTTAAGTTGGTTATCATTTAGACTCTTTAGGTAGCTATTAAAGGCCTAAACATATACCCAAAGGGTTGGGAAAAACTATACAAAAAACCACCTTTAAAAAAATGCAAAACACTGATTTTTGGGGGTTGGCCGCAGCCAAGAAAATCCAGTTTCTTGGCTGAACTTCCAAAAATCATAACTAATTCAGGAAAAATCGAAATAAGGTGATTCCAAAGTCAAATAAAAGCTATTTAAGTCCTCTTTCAAGGAAAAATATTGGTCATTACTGGAAATCACCACAAAAGTCCAGATTTACCAAAAACCTAACGTTGTGCCAAAATAGGGTCCAGTTTTGTTGCCAAACTTTGGACAATTCAAACTCCCAACTCACAAAGCGAAATGACACAAAATTTATGTCCGTTTTGAAACTTGAGATGTGAACTTTAAGACTGGAAAGTTTCATAATTTTTCAACATCATTTGCCCAGTCAAAACGTCCACGCCATTTGACTGTCCAGAACAGACTTACACTGGACAGATTTTCTAGATTTTTACATTTGATCCCAAATGATTCTCAAATCAATTCCAATGGCCAAAATGTTCAACAAAAGACCAAATTCTACACAACACATAAGCCAATTCATACCATTCAAAAATTGCACAAAATCAGGGCAAATTCATAAATTCCCAATACTCAACCAATGATTACAACAACTATACCAAAATGCTTCTAATTCTTACCTCTTCTTCTTCCTAAAGTCAATTCTTCAACTCTCCAACTTCCAAATTTCCACAAATTCTCAAACTTCACTAATCAAAATTTTGAAACCATAGGAATATAGCCCTCAACCTCATGAATAATGTTAATGAAGAACACTTGAGCATTTAGAGACAAATACTCACCCAAAACTCAAGTTTTTCCTTTCTCTTTCTTGTTCAAGGTGAGACGTCCATGGAATAGAAGAGAGAGAAATGAAATAATGAAGAAGCATCAGATTTTTGGGCTCCTAATACACTCTTGGCCAACATTTAGAAGTGGAGAAGAGAAAAATGACTTTTTACAATTTGACGCAATCAATGGCTCTTATGGTGACACTTGTCAAGATCTTAATCCATCACCCATGAATTCACAAACACACATATACACTTGATTCCACCCTTTGATCTCTTTCACAAATCAATCTCAACCATTGATCTTTAAATTACCAATAAGTTTCCTCTTCAGTAACTGACCAATCGGTCGGTAAATTTACCATTTTGCCCCTAATTATCGCAATGCTTACAAAACTATCACCAAGCACGTTTTACCTTACAATTCACATAATATACTTCAAAAGTGCTTAATTAAGATTAATTATATCACTTTGAAGTTATAAATCCTTAGTTACAATTCAGGATATTACACCTTGTGTGTGTTGTTGAGTCTTGGAATTAGTCTCATCAAGGTACTGCTGAGAGACATATGACATAAAGCCACAAAGAGCAAGAACCAAAGACATCACCTTCAAGTCATTCATTGTGTCATGGAACAGCAACACAGCCAAAATTGGCACAACAGGCAAACCCACAATACCTATAGCATTAGAGAACAAAGAAGACACCTCCATAATCAAACTCAAACACCCTACTGTAAAAACTTGCCATGTCATAGCAGTGAAGCTCAATGTCAACACATAACATGCCTTCCCCATCTCATACTCCATTTCTTCTTTCAAACCTCAACTCTCCACTCACGAACAGACCTATCACTGTCACCAAACATGCCACAAGCGACTGATACAATAACACGTCCAAAATCCCCTTGAAGCTTTTGTTTTTCACAATTTTACTGAATGCAAGCTGTGTCAGAGAAAGCAGCAATCCATACACAGCTGAAGCAACTACCGTGCTTATGAAACCAATCATATATTTCTTTTCTGAAACTTGAGTGATGGATTCTGCAGAGGAAGAACTATCAGTTCGAAGAACGAGGTGGATGGAGGAGATTGTTAGGAAGACTATTGAGCATATGATGAAAGGTGTGAATTTGAGTGAATTAAAGAAGAAGGAGAAGAAGGCATTGAAGCCTAGTAATGATGAGCCAATAAGAGAATATGTGGAAACAGGAAGGTAAAAGAGACCAATAGAGTATAAATAACAATCTAATCCAAGAAGAAGGCCAAGGGAGGCATAGACAGAAGCTAGCATGAAAGCAGAAGGTTGCTTATCATTATTGTGAGTAGTATGATTTGCAGTGGAGTGTTTGGATGCTGGAATAGTATAACACGGGGAAACCCACAATTTGGACAACTGTTGCCATCCCTTTGCTCTTTCCACCTTGTTGGGAGTACAATATTCCCAGGAGTATTGCACATGATTGCCCCACCAACACAAGAACAACGTACAACCCTATTCTTAACCAATACTGATATTTCGTTTTCATTTTGATTACACTGCTTGTTTGGCTGCACAAATTACCATCACCCTCATGAGGAATAATTGTTTTGGTTGCTCCTTCAGATACTGGAAAAAAAAAACAAATATAAATGAAAATATTAATCCATGAGAACATGAAATGAGAACACAAGTTCATCTATGTCCATCTGGACTACTAAATTCTCAAAGTGTCAAAACAGTAGAATAAGGAGATGAAAGTGTGAATATGGCGCCAATTTTTGCTGGGAGATTCGTAGTTTCAGAAGAGTGCGAGAGAACAAATTTATGTACACACTATTAATGGACCTATAGTTATTTTTGGGAAGCTGAACTTCTTGAGCTTCTCCCATCACTACTACAGAAAATGGAAGCTGTAGCACCTTTTTTCTTTTTACATATATATTTGCAGCGTTTAAGAAGTGCTACAGATGCCATTACTAAAAATACAAGCTGCAGCACTTCCACAAGCGCTACAGCTTGTATTTTATTTTATTTTTAAAAGATAATACTTGCTGTAGTGCTTCCATCGTACAGCAAGCGCTTTGTTTTAAATTAAATTCTTACTACGCGAAGTAACTTTTTAAAAAACATTCGTATTTTTCTTTTAGAACCTCAACTACAGTCCGCAACAAACTTTAAACACAAATTTCTCTATGCCAGCAAAATTAAGAAAAGCAAACATAATCAAATAACTCCAAAATGATATAAAAAAATAACTAATTAACAAACTTGTATTACTACTAAATATAGTTACAACAATTGTTTGGAAAATTCACAAATTCCTGACACAGAACCATACCATGAATCAAATTTTAAACAAATCATATGATACTGTCAACAAGCTACAACTCTTTGTTTGGGAAAAAACTGTCTAAAACTGGTATGCCACATGTTCACTCCTCAAAAAGGATAAAGCTCATTGTCTAGGTAGTCATCACATCACAGGAAAACGTTCGAAAATGTCAGGAAATTCCACTGCAACATTTGGATAGAAACTAATCATCAAAACCTGACTTGTTTACGCATTGCAAACCAGATGAACATTTTTTTAGCCAAGCCATTAAAAAGCCTTCTTACAAAGCAACTATACAGCTTAGATGATAATCAACTTTATGAAATAATCAAAATATAAGTTAGATCCAAAAACAGCTTTATGGCTTAGATGATAATCGTCTTCATCCAATAATCTAATATAAGTTAAAGCAAGGTGAGCTATGCCACTCACCTCATAAGCATTTGTGTCTCAGAATAAAACCTGCAAAAGAATATTCATTAGCCAGATCAAAAATCAATAAAACAAATTGATCAAAGAGAGGAATTTTTGGTGCCTAGAAAACCATGGGATCCCAAGTCTACTTACTAAAAATTAGGTTGGGCCTTCCATGCTTGTGCCCTGCATATTCATAACAACATAAAATTATTTTATAAAATGGGGAAAAAATTGAACACAAGGTTAGTTTCTTTTCCACCAAGAAGAAATGTTTCAGCTAAAAAATACTCAAAGAATCGTCATGTTGGTCCAATTCCTAACAAAATTTGGTATCCTCCCAAATAAGTTGCTTCCATTTACCATACTACAATCATTGTCAGGAGTGATCTCAGTAATTAACAAGAATCTAAGTACCTAACCAATTACAAAAAATACTATAAAAAAACAGAACACTTGTATCACATAATATCACTCACAAGTTTTTGAGATTTCCCAATGTATCTGGTATTGTCCCAGTAAAATTATTTGCAGAAAGAAGTTTACAGTTTCTTGGGGGCAAAACAAAGTTAGCATAAGAAAAACAACATGAAATGACGTGTATATTACATAGTACCAAAAAAAAAATGCAGGAAACAGAATTGAAAAAAATGGAAAATGAATAGAAGAATAATGGATTTTACAATCTTTGTAAGTTTCTCAAATTACTACGACTATGAAGAAGATGACCTCCAAGCTGATTATCTCTCAGTTTCCTATAACACCAATGCAAACTTATTTAGCTCTAGTATTGACCTTTTTTTATCTTCAATTTCAAAACAAGATTGGCTTTGACCCCAAAACTTACAGCTCCTCCAGAGTAGTAATTTCACCCAATTCTGCAGGAATCTATTCCCCTTTTTATCCTCTATCTTTGCCTTTAATTTGTCAGTAACCATGATGCTCTCTCTCTCTCTCTCACTCTCTCTGAAGTTTTAAATATCAATGAATTTGTTAAACACACTCCACGCCACGAGCATGCATTAACCCATTAATTGTGCAACTGCAACCTACTGTATTATTGATACCTTGCGGGGTTACCTCAATGTGAAGGAGCAACCTAGTGGTTTAGAATACAGAGCTTGACTACCGGAAGTGCTTTCTCCAATCAGCAAGCAATTCTTCATTGATAGTAGACTTCAGCATTACAGCGTCCTCCTTGTATTTCTTCTCATATTCCGCAAACTTAGCATTCCACTCAGCTTCAAGCGCAGCGCCCTCAGGAGTGTGGTGACTCCAATGTCTGTATGGAAACAAGTTTCATTCAGGAATATACCAATCATAATTGATGAGTAGACATTGAGGAAAGAAGTTTGAAGAACCATAACCAATGGTTGTAGTCACCTGCAAAAAAGGATAAGTTCAACAAAACACGGATATTGGGACTGTATAAAACTCATATTAGTAACTTTTCCTACTTCGCTTTCTTATCTATCACCATCCATTTCTGGTTCATAGCAATCAAGTGGGAAGCAGATCCAGAACAAGTTTTGACAGCAATGACATAAAGGTTCTTCAACAATCCATTTTTATTTGACTTTCAAGTCATGTTGAGATGAGAAAGTTAAAACAGAACCTTTATAAATAATCATAATAGTATTAAATTGGTAGCAAAGAAAGTGGAGAAAAGCAGAATCAGTTGCACTGCTCAATTGATAAGATCATACAAAAAAAAAAAAAGAAGAAAGAAACGTATCATGACTTCATTCGTGTATAGCTATATCAAATTAAGATACAGTTTAAGGGAGGTAAACTTGAACTTATTGAGAAGGCTAAATTGAAGATACTAGCCAAAATAGAAGTATCCATCTTTAGTTTCAGACTGAACAAGAACTTTTCCATGTGGATATATCAGTGATAAGATCCTGCATCTAATCTATGAGAGTCAAGGCTAAAACGACAATTCCACCGTTTAGGCTAGTATTACAACAAGCACGTTTTGCCTTCAAGATAAATATAACATGTTGAAAGCAAGCTAAATGGGAAAAAACCATCAAATGAAGCAGTACTCGAATATTTTGATTTCAGCATTAAATCTTTATGAGTAATTTCTATAAATTGTGCTTGCAACTCGCATGTCAAACTATCAATTGAAACGACTAAACAATCAACCTTAACAGTGAATATAATCACACCTCCAACCAAGTCATATTTTTCGTCGTCCATTCCTAAGAGTGGGGAATCAAATAAGAAAGAAGTTAGGGTTTACGAACTCTAGAAGGAGTAGTAAACTAATATAAGCTCAAATTGGAAAGCAGCTTAGGGAGTTATGGTTTGTGAATGAGAAATTGAGTCAGAAAGTGACAAGGGAGAAGAGACCCACACACGCACAAAAAACGCACCGTGAGGACGAATGAACCACCACACGCACTTGGAAGATCAGAGAGAGACCGACGAGTAACGAACAAGACAATAGCGAGAGAGTCGGAGTGACAATGGCAGCGAGGGGTGTTGGAGAGAGTTGGAGATCAGAGAAGAAGTAGAAGGTGGCTAGAGACAAAGGAGACAGAAAGCGGATGGGGATAACTCTGGTTTTCGGGCAACGCAGGGAAGGTAGGATTAGGGTGGTGGAAGAGAGCGGGGACAAGGTGGAGAGTGTGGGTGCCGAGTAGGGATGAGAAAAAAATCAAAAAATCTGGTGGTCCGGTCCGGTATCTGATCCGATCTAAATAAATAATATAATGAAATTGGATTAGACTGACTGATCAGATTGGATCAGATTCTAGACGAGGGAATCAGATCACCTAAACTGATTCAGTCTGATTCAGGTCAATTTCTTAAAAAAAATGTTTATAATTTAGATGTTATTTTTTATTTTCTGTTTAATGTTGTTAGAGTTTTTTTAAGGATTTATAATTAAATTTTATTTTTTATGATAATTTATATATGGTTATAGGTATTTTTATTATCTTAATTATATTTATTAAGTTTAAATATTTTTTTCTCAACATAGCTATTTTTATTGTTGTTGAATATTGTTGGGTATTTTTATAGATTTATGATGTTTTAATTTTTGATTACATGTTTTATATTATTATAGGTATTTTTGTGGTCATAATTGTGTTTAATATGTTCAAATTTTATCTTTGAAAGAGGAAAAAATAAAAAATAAAAATATTAAATTTAGTTCCTGGAGTCCACCAGACCCGGTCTGACCCAATCCAACCTTAGGTTGGTGCTAGACCAGACTAAACCATAGGCTGCCTTGTGCAAACCAAGACCCTCTCAAGATCAGATCTCGGGTTGATATCAAACTCAGTTCAATCCAGTCCATGCCCAGTCCATGCCCATCCCTAATATTGAGGGTGTGACATTTTTTACCTTCAGAGTGAGAGATTGGGGCGTGAAGAAAAGTTAGCAGAGATGGAGAGCTTACAATAATTTTTTATTTTGAAATAATATACAGAAGCTGTAACACTTTTCTAGTAAAGTGCTACAAAACATAATGTATTTTTTAAAAAATATGATATACTGCAGCGCTTTCATTAAAAAAAAAAAAAAAGCTACAAAAGGTCAACTTTTTTTTTAAGAAAAAGAAATATATATCTGTAACACTCTCTCAAACAATGGTAACAGGAAGTCTCCAAAAGCTGTCGCGCTCCGCGAGAAAGCGCTACAGATAACAAATATCTTTTCTTAAAAAATTATAAATTAGAAGCAAAGTGCTAACAAATTTCAGAAGAGAGGAGAAGAAATGTGTCTTGTTTTCTTTTTTGGTTGCCTGCAAATAAATGTATCTTGCTCAGTTGCTGTAATACTACACTTTGTTATTATTTTTTATATTTGAAGTTCCCCAGAAGTTCATACGCTTTTCATTTGACATCCAAGTTAGATATTTGACATGTAATTACAACGAAAAGGAAATATTGATGGATGGAGGAAAAAAAGGAATTACTGATGAAGCCAAAAGGCCTTTTTATCGTTTTATAAAAATTAAAAAATTGTCTTCTATAATATATTCATTGCTGTCACTGTTATGTATGAGCCATACATCTCATGTGGCAACCAGATTGTATCTAATTTTGCTTAATTAGTTTACCTCTTAGTTGGGATTAAGGACAGGACATTAAATTGATAGAATATGTCATGAAAAAAAGAAGAAATATTTAAGATGAAGAATAGTGGTCCACATACATATATGAGCAAAAATCTCAATCTGCTTGTGAATAATTTTACTTATTTTAACTCTTCATGGGGTTAAAGACAGGATACTATATAAATTAAATAGCAGAATATCAATATATATAAGGGTTAATGTGTAAATTTAACAACAAAGTTTTGTCCAAGGAACGTTTGACACAATTATGTTTTGGAAGGGGCAAAAATAATAATGAATAATTAAAAATGGTGCAAATTTAACAAAACCATTAAATTTGACCTAACGGAGTTAAATTATAAGAGAAGAAAACCCCTAACAGTGTTAGGTCAAATTTAATGGTTTTGTTAAATTTGCACCTTTTTTTTTAATTGTTCATTGTTATTTTTGCCCCTTCTAAAATATAATTGTGCCAAATGCCCCTTGGACAAAACTTCGTTGTTAAATTTGCACCTTAATCCTATATATAATGGAAGGTGGGGGGAAATAAATTATAGATTTTTTTTTTGTTATCAAGATTATATTATTTAATTTTATTGTCAAAAAAATCTTCCACTTGTGGTTTTTCAATCGAAAACATTCTGATCTAGTATGTTGCTGTGCTGCTTTTTATCCTCTTTCGTTGAAATACTAGATTGAACAATACACAAACTTTGGGGGAAAAAAACAAAACTCGACCAAAATTATAAGGAGTAAAAATTAGAGATTAGAAAATGTAGGGATTGACTCAAATTATTTTAAAATTATAAGGAGTGATTTTTTAACACAAAAAAAAAAATAAAAATCAACGCATAAGGATTAATTTAAAAATCTAGGTAAATTATAAGAATTAAAATATTAATTTTTTTCACAAAAAGGATTAATTTCTTAATCTATGGGAGATAATCAGCACAATTTCTGATGGAACCCGTTAATCTCTCAGATGATACTAAATTTTGTGTGTGTGTGTGTAACCAAGGAGATATGCTAATTAATTAAATAACATTTTGATATGCTATGATTTTAGGATCAGATGGAGTAGATGGACATAGATGATAGCATAGCATGTATATCCTCAACTGAACAATTCATTAAGATTTATTAAAATCAATTATCAATGGAAACATCAATTAATTAAGATTCATTCATTGTGAAAATAGTGTATACTTAATTTTTATTTTCTAGAGTCTAAGTAACCATTTGGGTGTCACGTTAATTGTATGAACATTAAATAATTGACAGGGGAAAAAAAGCTTTAAATAATTGAATCCTTCAGGAATCAAATTCTCAACAATGAAAGTAGTAGCAAAGACAGCACACATCTCTCTGGTGTATATAAATTCCTTTGAGACTCATTTTATAAATAAGATTGTTATATAATTACTAACGACACATCTTACCATTTCATGCATGCATTTGAAGTGAAAGTGACATAAAAATTATGTAGTACTCCTTTTTATAACAAACTAATAATAATTTTAAGTTAATGAAGTTAGTTAAAATTGATTATTTCTGTAAGATTTTAAAATTGCTCTTCATTAATATAAGTTATTAGTTAGGGGACCTTATTTCATTAGTTACGAAGTCTTATAGTTTATTAGACCATGCTAGGTAAAAAATTATTAATACTTTAAACTTTGTATATTATATTTAAAAACATGGGGGAGTTTCTTATACATATACTTTCTAGTAGGAATTGATGATTCATTACCTTTGGTTAAATTTGATATATATTTTGGCATATTTGGGGAATATCAAGGATATATTTGAGATTTTGTAATATATGGACTTGGTGCTTAGGGTATTTAATTATAAATAAGAAAAATTCCAATTAAATCTAGTTAAAATGCTCAAATATTGTTAAAAGGCCAATAGGCCTGATTAGAGATTTTTTTTTCCAATATTGTTAAAAGGCCAGAATGCCCTTCTATAATTTAAAAAGAAAATTGCATGTTAAGCTTGATAACAATTTTAATTATTTTTCCTGGATTTAATTAAAATTTTTCCATAACCCAATACCTCATAGCTCTTATTAATCCACCATTGATCGATCATGCAATCGTGTGAGGAAGTTAAACTTATTCGATAGCCGATTTTTATCTCCTTGAACTTATGATCTAGTGAGGTATTTGATCACTGTGATTGATGCTTGGAGATGCAAAAGAAATGATATTTAGATAATGTAAAATTTGTGCATATTTGGAAATGGTTTTTGATATGTTATTTGTAAACTTTCATGGTGGGATCTTTTGTTATAAATTATTCCTTACCAGTTGCATTATGAGAAGTTATTTCTCATTTTTAAATAGCAATTTGATCCCACGCATTCTTAAAAATGTTTTTAAGAGGATTGAATACAGAACGTTGGTTACTAATAGTAGCACTGTTAGTCCTTGGCCCGCTATAGTTAACTTGAGATCGCTTAACATTCGTGAGCACAATACTTACGCTTGATATTCGTGAGATTCGTTCTCACGCATGTTATTTGTAGGTTTTGTACTTGCACTTATTTCGTGGCTTGAATTGTGCTTGGTCATTTACTCTCGTGGACTGTATATCCACGCTTGTTATTCATTCTGTTGAAGTCATAAGAAAGATGAGATATGGGATATACTGTTTTTAAATTGATTTTGTTAAACAAACAGTTTTATTACATATTTGGTTTTGTTTGTTTAATGATCAATGTGGGCTTTTTTGTAATAAACTAAGGATTGCATATAGACAAACTTAGAATTGTTCTCTTTTCTCAAAGATCCTTTTATTGATTATTAAGTAATCAAATATCATGCAATTACAATGAAAATAAGGGGAAATTGTTTTTTTCAAAGTAATAAATTAAAAGAGTAATGAAATTTAATTAAAAGCTAAACTATTGTTTTTGGTATTTTTTTATAAAAAATGCTAAAAGAGTGAATGGAATTGTATTTGAAAATATGAATGATTGATGCTCTTGATAATGAAGAAAGTGATTATCCTTGCTCAAAAAGATTATGGGAGTTAAAATTTACTAAGTTTTAAAAAAAACTTTAAGATAACACTTGAGTCCAATATTCCCAGTTAATAGTAGCTTCTACAAACATAGCTAACTACTACCTCTTGAGATATTGTGTAAAACCACTTAATTGCAATTGAAATTAATAACTATAACTTACTTCCTCTTGACATGAATGCAATAACATGACATTCAATGGATCCAAATCAATCATATTATCCCAACAATAACACGTACAAAACACAATAATCTATGAGAGATAATGAGCACAATTTCTGATGGGGCCGTTAATCTCTCAAATGATAATAAATTTTGACGTGTGTGTGTGTGTAAACAGGGACTTGATATGCTAATTAATTAAATAACATTTTGACATGCTAATTTTAGGATCAGAGGGAGTAGATAGACATAGAAGATAGGATAGCACGTATCCTCAACTGAACCACTAATTATGATTAATTCATTGTGAAATACTGAATACTTAGTTTTTATTTTTTAGCGTCTAAGTAACAATTTGGGTGTCACGTTAATTGTATGAACATTAAATAAATGAATCCTTCAGGAATCAAGTTCTCAACAATAAAAGTAGTAGCAAAGACAGCACACATCTCTCTGGTGTATATAAATTCCTTTGAGACTCCTTGTACAAATAAAGATTGTTATATAATTACTAACGACACATCTTAGTATCTTACCATTTCATGCATGCATTTGAAGAGAAATTGACATAAAACTTATGTTGTGCTACCTCTCGTCCCTTTTATAAGAAACTAATAATAATTTTAAGTTAATGAAGTTAGTTAAAATTGATTATTTTATAAGATTTTAAAATTACTCTTAATAAAAGTTATTAGTTAGGGGACTTTTTTTCATTTGTTACAAAGTCTTATATTGTATTAGGGATATTAGGTGAAAACATTATTAATACTTTAAACAATGTATATTATATTAAAAAACATGAGGGAGTTTCTTATAAATATACTTTTTGTAGTAGGAATTGATGAATCCTTACTTTGGTTAAATTTGAGATATATTTATGGATATTTGAGGAATATCAAGGATATATTTGAGATTTTGATAATATATGAATTTGGTGTTGCAGGGTATTTCATTATTAAAAGGGAAAATTTCAATTAAATCCATTAGTTAAATGCTCAAATTCATATTTAGGTGTACATTTTCAACAAATTCTTAATACGGACAATAGGTCTAATTAGGGATTTTTTTAATATTATTAAAAGACCATAATGCCCTTCTATAATTTAAAAAGAAAATTGTATGTTAAGCTTGATAATAAATTTAATTATTTTAACTGGATTTAATTAAAATTTTTCCATAACCCAATACCTCATGGCTCTTATTAATCCATCATTCGCTGATCGTGCAATTGTGTGAGGTCTTTCTCACCCTTGAATCTGAGATTGAATCCGAGGTTTCAAGTGCAGAACCAACTCTTTTGCATTGTTATTAGAAAAATCGAAGCATTTCCGGTCATGATAGTTGTAGAGAAAGAGAGCGAATTGTTATCTTTGGACTTAAATTGATTGTGATTTCTGTAATGGAAGCATTCTCGTTTGAGAAGTTCAAGCAGAGACGAAGCCATGTCTGTTGGTGTGTAAACGATTGAAGGAAGACGAGCGATTCACTATTTGGCATGCTTTGAAGAATTCAATCAAAAGCCAATAAAATAATTAGCGAGGGTGATAAAAATTGAAATACATAACGATAAATTAATATTCTCAGTATAATTATAACATATAATTTTGAATATATATGTGTATATAATTATAATTGTTGAATATAGATAATTGAAATCAGGTCTAACCTATCTTCAATTTTTTTAACAAAAGAGAAATATTCTGATCTTTTAACAATATTAAGAAATTGAAGGCAAACAAAAAAAAAACAATATTAAGAAATTTCTTACTAGGTTTCTTGTCCTAATTGAGGATTTGTCAAAAGTGTAAGCCTGATTCTATATTCAAGTATTTTAACCGGGTTTAATTAGGATTTCCCCTTATAAATAGCATAATTTTAAATTAATTAGAAGTAGTTAAATTTAGTATAAATAAAAAATTAATTAATTACTAGTTTTTTAAGAAAAATATCAGTTTATTATTATTAATATTGATGATGGAAAATGCTGACGTAACAAACTTAAGTAATGATTGTGTGGCTGACAAAGCATATTTAAGTTTTAATTTTTTAATATAATATATTTAGATTATTAAAATAAAATAAATTGACAAATCATTGCAAATGAAATTGAGGTTTTGCTAATTACATTAGTAAACTAAAAGCTTTTAATAAACTAATACATTTAAATTATTAAATTAATTTTTTTTTAATACAATTGAGGTTTTGACATTGATTGCTTTATTAGGTTTTTAGATATTTTTTAATTTACACATATTTTAAATTTAATATTAATAACACTTAATTACATAGTCAATATATACTTATATTTGTTGCGTCAGTATTTTCCGTTACCAATATTTATGGTGTTAAAATTATAGGACTAAAAATATGCTTTATAAAGTTAAGGGATAAAAAATATACCTCATGTAATCATAAAGGACAAAACCAATGGAAGTTGGCATAGATGGGTAGGCATCTGCGCCACACCAATCCGTTCCAGGGTTCGATCCCAGGAAACGGAAGGTGGAAAGAATTTTCATTGGGAGCTCTCTCCCTTGGGGCGCCTCAAAGAGGTGAATTCCTGTCGGGCCTATCAGATTGGGGGCACCAGGACTAGTCGGTTGTCGGGGGCCCATGTCGGTAAATCCGGCGTTGGCCTTCAGGTTAACGCCGGATACCTGGAAGGTGGGTGCACCGAAGGCCAAAAATGGTCCATTGCATAAACCATAAAAAAAAAAGGACAAAAATATACTTCTTTATCATCATCATCATCCTCTCTTCTATTATTATTATTATTATTATTATTATTATTATTATTATTATTATTTTCATTCTTACTCTCATTAAATATATATCACTCATTATCTCTACAATAAATTTCTGCTCATTATCTCTCTTATACTCTTTTTATAAACAATAGTATAATTGGAGAAAACATACATATCTTAAGCATTTATTGGTTTTAAGTAACATTTTGAACCACATAATTTTGGTAGTTGCTCCTTATAAAGAAGGGGGTAGAAGGGAGTAATGCTTAAGCAGTTGTTTGGTATGAGGGGAGGGGAGGAAAAGGGAGGGAAAATAAAAATTTTATTAGATGAATTTAAATAAATTGAAGAAATAGGGTTATAAAATTTTAATAAAGAGAAAATATAATATAAAAAAGTATGAAAAATTAATTAAAAATTTTTAACCCCACTTCTCTATTTTTTTAAATTCAACTTATAAAATTTTTCCCTCCCTCCCTCCCTCTCCCCTCCCCTCCAAATGCCTCATACCAAATGTCAACACCCGTTTACATTTTGATATTCGTAGAGTAAAAATGGCATAGTTCCACAGGCATACAGAAATAGCACAAACATACTGATATTAAGTTCAAGCTTACATACAAGAGTCTTCCCCGCAGGGTTTGATAATTTTACAAATTTTGTCCAAAATATCCAACATATTAAAATTAAACTAATATAACCAAATAACTCTGATCTTAGGACCTGCACATCTTAATTGCCCATGTCTTCCACCTTGCCTTTGGAGCCACTGGTTCCCGCTGGAATATTTATTATTTATGAAAAAGGGTGAGATTCTAAGGAATCTCAGTAGTAACACATAATCCATCATATAAAATGCGAAAATTAAATATGTAATGCACCATATAATGTAAATGAAAAATTCATACTATAACATGTGTACACACAATACTCAGGGCCAAATGACTGTTTGGATCCCCTACATGTCCGTGTACCTCAGCTGAGTCCCATACCACAACTAGGTAATGTGCCCAAGGCATGTGTTCATATCACAGAATATAGCAACATATAGCATATCAACATTCACATAGTGTATGAGAGATAGAGTTACTACCTTCTGCCCCTTTTTGCTACACAAGAATAGTTCCTCGAACTATGTGCCAATGGCTCAGGCGATTAATTCAGTTCTAAAATTCCAAATATACAAGAATTAGGTTAAAACCCATTCATGTACCCCTTCAGAGATTCCCATAATATTTTTGGTGGTTATATTAGTCTATACTGAAATATTTTTGGTGGTAATATTTTCAGAAATTTTGACCCAGGCTATTCTAACATATTTTCATCCAAAGAATCCATTTTTAACTTCGGGTTTTACAAAATCACTACCAAACGACAGTTTCACAATTTTCCAGAAATTGACAAATTTTCAGTCAACTTTGAAAATTCATAACTAATTGTAGAAAATTCCATATTGACTGATTCCAAAGCCTAAATGAAGGTATTTAAATGTCCTTTCATGGAAAAATATCCAAATATGATTACTGACTACATATATTACTCAGAAATTCGGCCAACTATTACTGTTCCAGATGAAAATTCAGAAACAAAGCTCAACTTCAAAAATCCATATCTTTTAATCTACTTTTCCAAAAATTATGTTCTACCCATCAATTTAAAGGTATAAATGTCTTCCTTAAATCTGGAAAGTTTCATAATTTTTTGTTAAGGTTTGTTTTTCCAAAATTTCGCCACAACCAATCTAACTTTCAGAAATATAATCTGTCAGCAACTAAACTTCAAAAATTCATAACTAACTCTACAAAAATCAAAATAGAGTGTTCTAAAATTCTATGGAAATCTATTTAAGTGTAGTTTCATGAAAAAAATATCCAAAACTACTAGATGTTATCTAATCGTTCCCAGAAGTTTCGAAAACCATAACTGTGAGGCTTGAACGTCCAGAATGTTCACTGTTACTGACTTAACTTTCAAAAATCATAACTCTCTCTAAAGATATCAAAATAATACTTTCTTAGACTCATTCGAACGATATGAATGTCTAATATATTCCTGTAAAATTTCATAATTTTTCACTAAGTTTTTCCTAGTCAAAACGCAACATGAATCTGACTGACTCCCAAAAACGTCAGTTTTGACAGTCTAACTTCAAAAATCAAGAACTCATCCATTTTCATTCCAAATTGTACTTTTCTTGATTCTATCATCAACTACACATCCTAAACTATATATATAAAATACCCATTCGAAAATTCCACCTATAGCCTCTGTTTAAGATTTTACAAGTTTCAGGTATGAACTCTGTTTTTCGGACAGCAAAACAGAATTGAGAAAACTAACATGTATACATGAATTTGTACTCTAAACCTCACAAATTTTAACTCTATACTCTCCTACACATATTTCCTGAGGTTAATGATCGAATTTCAGAATCAAAGAACATCAAAATTCACCCCAAAATCAATATACATGCTCTGTTTTACGTCCACCCATGACAGCAACTTATTTTCAGAATCACACAACTTCTAGCAGCTATAAATCCTCATGAATACCCCAAACCAACGAAATAACAATTGAAAGAGATAGATAAGACTCACCTAAAAACGTTTATGGTGATGCATGAAAGGTTTAACACTTCCTTCTTCCTCTTCTCCGATCGTTTTCTTCCTCCGTTCACCTCTTTCACTCACGTCTCTCTCTCTCCCTTTCTCAACTCTGTTTTCTCTCTTCTAAAGCTCTCTCTTTTTTTTTTTTCTGACTTGAAGCAACGGAGAGTGAGGGAGTGCATGAAGTGTGGGGTTATATGGTTGAACAAAGTGAGATAATTGTTGCTATGTGAATCATGAGGATGTAGGTGTAAGTGTGTGTGTATAACGTGTCTACCTAACAATGAAAGAGGAGTGGAGCTGTCCACTTTCGGTGCTCCACTAAAAAAAATCAAGATGCAGGATGTGAATATCTGTCGGTGTGTTTTAATATAGATATATATAGGTATATTTTTATCCTATTAATTACACACACTAGACCCTAATTTTTCCCTTTGTCTAATTTAAGATTCCTTAAATTTTGTAGGTTCCATAATTTGACTTATTATCAAATTCCCATTTAAATTTTCTTTTTTGGAAAATTTTAACCTTCATTAAATTTGGGATATTACATTTCTTCCCCCGTAAAATAAATTTCGTCCTCGAAATTTTTTACAAATACATAGCCATAAACTCTGGGTAATACTTCTTCATATCTGCGTCTGTTTCCCATGTGGCCTCTCTAGGAGATAACCCTTTCCATACAACTTTTACAAATGAGATGCTCTTGCTTCTGAGCTTCTTCTCCTGCCAATTGATGATTCGGTCAGGTGTGACTTCATAAGTCAAATCGTCCCGCATTTCCACGTCTTCATATTCAATTACATGCTCTAGATCCGGTTGATACTTTTTTAATTGGGAAACATGAAAAACATCGTGCAACCTGCTCAGATTCGGTGGCAAAGCAATGCGGTACGCCACTGGCCCAATCCTCGCCAAGATCTCAAATGGTCCAATGTACCTCGGTTGCAACTTCTTTACTCTTAGTGCTCTACCAATACCTGTAACTGGTGAAACTTTCATAAACACATGGTCACCGACTTCAAATTCTAGAGGTTTTCGCCTCTTATCCGCATAACTTTTCTGTCGGCTCTGAGCAGCTAGCAACCTTTGCTTAATCAACTTTATCTGCTCCGTTGTCTGATCAACAAGATCTGGCCCAAGCAATTCCCTCTCTGACAACTCAGTCCAGCATATTGGCGATTGACACTTCCTCCCATAGAGTGCCTCATATGGAGCCATTTGGATGCTCGAATGATAGCTGTTGTTGTAGGCAAACTCTGCCAATGGAAGGAATTTGTCCCAAATACCTTTAAAATCAAGAGTGCATGCTCTCAGCATATCCTCAAGCGTCTATATTGTTCGTTCTGTCTGCCTATCTGTTTGAGGATGATATGCTGTGCTGAATCTCAATTTAGTACCCAAAGCCTCATGAACTGCCTTCCAAAACTTAGAAGTAAATCGAGGATCACGATCTGAAATGATGTTCTTTGGAGTACCATGTAATTTCACAATCTCCTTGATGTAAATCTCCGCCAATTTATCAAGGGAAAAGTGGATGCTGATAGGTAGGAAGTGGGCTGTTTTTATAAATCTATCAACTATTACCCAAATTGCATCATGATTTCTAACCTTAGGTAACCCCGTCACGAAATCCATGGTAATGCTTTCCCACTTCCACTCAGGAATCTCTGGGTTTTGTAGAAGTCTTGATGTTCGTTGATGTTCAACTTTCACTTTTTGACACGTTAGACAACGAGTGCCGAACTCAGTCACCTCCCTTTTCATTCCTGGCCAATAGTATTGAGCCTTCATGTCATGGTACATCTTTGTAGCCCCTGGATGTAGAGTATACCTGCTCTTATGTGCCTCTTCCAAGATTTGTCGTTTCAGTTCCGGTTGTGATGGAACATAAATTCGCTTCTTGTACCTGACTAATCCACTGGGTGACAAGTCGTAATCCTGAGTTTCGCCCTTATCAATCATACCTTTGATAGATAGTGCATCCTCATCATGCAGTTGGGCTTCTTCAATCACTGCCCTCAGATCATTGTATACTTGGCTAACACTACTGCCTAACAGAATTTGACTAGACAGATTTAGATCTCTAAAATCCTCAATCAGTTTCTGCTCATAGATCATCATGGCTGCCACCTGCATTGATTTACGACTCAATGTGTCAGCAACAACATTGGCCTTTCCAGGATGATATTTGATTTCAAGATTGTAATCTTTTAACAATTCCATCCACCTGCGCTGTCTCATATTGAGCTCTTTTTGATCATACAGGTATTTCAAACTCTTGTGGTCGCAGTACAATTCTACGGTCGCACCATAGAGGTAGTGTCTCCATATTTTCAGAGTAAATACAATAGCCGCCAACTCAAGATCGTGAGTGGGATAGTTCAATTCATGAGGTTTCAGCTGACAAGATGCATATGCCACAACTTGGCCATGCTGCATCAACACACATCCCAATCTATGCCCACTGGCATCTGTATACATAACATACATAAACTGTGGATCTGGGATCGTCAGTACTGGGGCTGATGTTAACCTCTACTTCAATTCAATGAAGCTCTTTTCACAATTGTCGTCCCACACAAAATGTTGAGTTTTCCGCGTCAACTTTGTCAAAGGCAAAGCTATTCTGGAGAAATTCTGTATAAACCTTCTGTAATACCCGGCGAGACCTAGAAAACTGCGTATTTCAAATACAGTCTCTGGCCTCTTCCAGTTTATACTGCTTTCACTTTGCTAGGATCAACAGAAACCCCTTGTTGAGAGATTACGAGGCCCAGAAACTTTACCTCTGAAAGCCAGAATTCACACTTGCTCAACTTAGCGTAGAGTTGCCTATCCCGCAATATGTTCAACACAGTTCTCAGATGCTGCTCATGTTCGACTGTACTCCACGAGTATACTAGAATATCATCAATGAAGACTACTACGAACTGGTCCAGATACGGATGAAAGATTTGATTCATGTAATCCATGAACACGGCAGGTGCATTGGTCAGCCCAAATGGCATCACAAGAAACTCGTAATGACCATATATGGTTCTAAAAGCAGTTTTTGATACATCCTCTGCTTTGACTTTCAATTGGTGGTATCCCGATCGCAAATTGATCTTTGAGAATACACAGGAACCAGACAATTGATCAAGCAGATCGTCGATTCTAGGGAGTGGATATTTGTTCTTGACGGTCACCTTATTTAATTCCCGGTAATCTATACAGAGACGTAGGCTTCCGTCTTTCTTTTTGACAAAGAGCACTGGAGCACCCCATGGTGAAACACTAGGCCGAATGAATCCTTTTTCAAGTAGCTCTTCAATCTGCTTTTTCAGCTCTGCCATTTTGCTTGGAGCCATTCTGTATGGGGCTTTAGATATTGGACCTGCTCCAGGCTTAAGATCAATAGAAAATTCCACTTCCCTATCTAGAGGTAATCCACCGATATCCTCCGGAAACACATCAGGAAAATCGTTCGCTACAGTGATACTTTCTAAAGGTACTCTGGCCTCTGATTGTATAGAGAAGAATACCATGTATCCTTGACAACCTTTTTGTAAATATCTCTCGGCTTCAGCAGCCGAAAGAAAGTTAAGGTTGGTTACTATGCTGGCTTGAAATTGCGAATTAGGGTATATAACCCTCTTCTCTTTACAATCCAGCAATACACCATTCGCTGTCAACCAGTCAATCCCCACAATCACCTCTAACCCTTGTAGTGGCAAACAAATTAGATCTATAGTCGCTTCATGACCCTCGGCATTTACCACACAATTTAGACACACATCTGCTGTGACAATCTTAGTACCCATGGGCGTCGATACAATCAAATCATACGAAAATTGATGTATATTCAAACTTAACCGCCTCACACAGTCATATGCAATAAATGAGTGGCTAGCGCCCGAATCATACATAACATGCACTAGATTGCCATTAAGAGAAATCGTACCTTGAATCAGCTCTGAAGACTTCTTAGCTTCATCTTGAGTCAACGTGTAGACCCTGCTTGAAACCTTAGGCCTTGTCTCATCCAGCTGACGTTTCTGTGGACAATCTCTAGAAATATGCCCCGGCTTACCGCATATAAAACAAGTAGGAGGTCTGTTAGGATTTGTATTCAATGGGGCTCCACTGCAAGTTTTGCCGGGATGGAAAGGTTTACTGCAATGCCAACATGTTCTGCTTCTAGAGAATCCCTGGTTCCCACGGCCTCCAATCTGATTAGGCCTTTTGTTACCGCCCCTAGAAGGTCCACCTTGATCTTTTCGCTTCTGTGATGAACCGCAACTGCCATAAACACCCTTGTTACTGTCTCTAATAGCCAAACTCGACATACATTTCTTGATGTAGCGGCATTCTTCCGCTGCTTTGCTGAATTCGGTAAAATGTTGAGAAATCAATTTTTCTTTGAATTCGGGTCTTAACCCTTCAATCATCATATCTGCATTCCATTCTTCATTATCGTGCAGTTTATGGTATGACGAGTATTGTGACAGTCGAATGTACCGGGCTAAATAATCATCAAAGCTCTCCTGGTCTTGTTGTTTAATACACAGAAACTCTTTTTCTTTTTCTCTTCTGACAGTTGGGGGAAAGTATTTCTCGTTGAACTTTTCCTGGAATAATTCCCATGTGATAGGAATATTCCTTCCCCTCAAGATGAGATCTATGCCCTTCCACCAACGATCAGCATCGCCTTCCAACTTGTAAATGGCTAGCCGAGCTTTCATCTCGTCTGGGCATTGCAACATGTCAAAAATTTTATCCAGACGTGCCAACCATTCTTCAGCCAATTGTGGATCAAACTTTCCTCGGAACATAGGTGGCTATTGTTTACTGAACCTGCTCAGCCAGGTTTGAATGTCTACTTCCGGCTCTGGTGGTATATCCTCTGGTTGAGGTTTTACTAGTACTTCTTCACCATTACCCCTCATGTATTCGTCCATGCGATCCTCCAGACGGTCTTGCCTTTGTTGTACTTCCTACAGTACTTGTCTAATTCCATCCATAGTAGCTTGCTGCTGTGCTAACATATCAAGAATTTGCTGCTGAAATGGATCTGGTCTGGCCCTCGGGTTTTCTTCATCGTTACCATGCTGACCCCCAGTTCTGCCACTTCCTCGACCTTGGCCTCTACCTCTTTGTCCACCTCTTAGTATCACCATCTTTAAGTTTCACTATACAATTTCACATAGCCATATATCAGTATACTATTCTGATAATGTCAGAACCGCATGCTCTGATACCAAAAATGTCAACACCCGTTTACATTTCGATATTCGTAGAGTAAAAATGGCATAATTCCACAGGCATACAGAAATAGCACAAACATACTGATATTAAGTTCAAGCTTACATACAAGAGTCTTCCCCGCAGGGTTTGATAATTTTACAAATTTTGTCCAAAATATCCAACATATTAAAATTAAACTAATATAACCAAATAACTCTGATCTTAGGACCTGCACATCTTAATTGCCCATGTCTTCCACCTTGCCTTTGGAGCCACTGGTTCTCGCTGGAACATTTATTATTTATGAAAAAGGGTGAGATTCTAAGGAATCTCAGCAGTAACACATAATCCATCATATAAAATGCGAAAATTAAATATGTAATGCACCATATAATGTAAATGAAAAATTCATACTATAACATGTGTGCACACAATACTCAGGGCCAAATGACTGTTTGGATCCCCTACATGTCCGTGTACCTCAGCTGAGTCCCATACCACAGCTAGGTAATGTGCCCAAGGCACGTGTTCATATCACAGAATATAGCAACATATAGCATATCAACATTCACATAGTGTATGAGAGATAGAGTTACTACCTTTTGCCCCTTTTTGCTACACAAGAATAGCTCCTCAAACTATGTGCTAACGGCTCAGGCGATTAATTCAGTCCTAAAATTCCAAATGTATAAGAATTAGGTTAAAACCCATTCATGTACCCCTTCAGAGATTCCCATAATATTTTTGGTGGTTATATTAGTCTATACTGAAAATTTACCAAAATGCCCCAGGGACCCGGTTCTGGCCCCACTGTACCCGGTCCGACTACACTTTTTCAGAAATTTTGACCCAGGCTATTCTAACATATTTTCATCCAAAGAATCCATTTTTAACCTCGGGTTTTACAAAATCACTGCCAAACGACAGTTTCACAATTTTCCAGAAATTGACAAATTTTCAGTCAACTTTGAAAATTCATAACTAATTGTAGAAAATTCCATATTGACTGATTCCAAAGCCTAAATGAAGGTATTTAAATGTGCTTTCATGGAAAAATATCCAAATATGATTACTGACTACATATATTACTCAGAAATTCGGCCAACTATTACTGTTCCAGATGAAAATTCAGAAACAAAGCTCAACTTCAAAAATCCATATCTTTTAATCTACTTTTCCAAAAATTATGTTCTACCCATCAATTTAAAGGTATAAATGTCTTCCTTAAATCTGGAAAGTTTCATAATTTTTTGTTAAGGTTTGTTTTTCCAAAATTTCGCCACAACCAATCTAACTTTCAGAAATATAATCTGTCAGCAACTAAACTTCAAAAATTCATAACTAACTCTACAAAAATCAAAATGGAGTGTTCTAAAATTCTATGGAAATCTATTTAAGTGTAGTTTCATGAAAAAAATATCCAAAACTACTAGATGTTATCTAATCGTTCCCAGAAGTTTCGAAAACCATAACTGTGAGGCTTGAACGTCCAGAATGTTCACTGTTACTGACTTAACTTTCAAAAATCATAACTCTCTCTAAAGATATCAAAATAATACTTTCTTAGACTCATTCGAACGATATGAATGTCTAATATATTCCTGTAAAATTTCATAATTTTTCACTAAGTTTTTCCTAGTCAAAACGCAACATGAATCTGACTGACTCCCAAAAACGTCAGTTTTGACAGTCTAACTTCAAAAATCAAGAACTCATCCATTTTCATTCCAAATTGTACTTTTCTTGATTCTATCATCAACTACACATCCTAAACTATATATATAAAATACCCATTCGAAAATTCCACCTATAGCCTCTGTTTAAGATTTTACAAGTTTCAGGTATGAACTCTGTTTTTCAGACAGCAAAACAGAATTGAGAAAACTAACATGTATACATGAATTTGTACTCTAAACCTCACAAATTTTAACTCTATACTCTCCTACACATATTTCCTGAGGTTAATGATCGAATTTCAGAATCAAAGAACACCAAAATTCACCCCAAAATCAATATACATGCTCTGTTTTACGTCCACCCATGACAGCAACTTATTTTCAGAATCACACAACTTCTAGCAGCTATAAATCCTCATGAATACCCCAAACCAACGAAATAACAATTGAAAGAGATAGATAAGACTCACCTAAAAACGTTTATGGTGATGCATGAAAGGTTTAACACTTCCTTCTTCCTCTTCTCCGATCGTTTCTTCCTCCGTTCACCTCTTTCACTCACGTCTCTCTCTCTCCCTTTCTCAACTCTGTTTTCTCTCTTCTAAAGCTCTCTCTTTTTTTTTTTCTGACTTGAAGCAACGGAGAGTGAGGGAGTGCATGAAGTGTGGGGTTATATGGTTGAAGAAAGTGAGATAATTGTTGCTATGTGAATCATGAGGATGTAGGTGTAAGTGTGTGTGTATAACGTGTCTACCTAACAATGAAAGAGGAGTGGAGCTGTCCACTTTCGGTGCTCCACTAAAAAAAATCAAGATGCAGGATGTGAATATCTGTCAGTGTGTTTTAATATAGATATATATAGGTATATTTTTATCCTATTAATTACACACACTAGACCTTAATTTTTCCCTTTGTCTAATTTAAGATTCCTTAAATTTTGTAGGTTCCATAATTTGACTTATTATCAAATTCCCATTTAAATTTTCTTTTTTAGAAAATTTTAACCTTCATTAAATTTGGGATATTACACCAAACAAGTCCTAAAGGCTGCGGAGCGTTATGTTCAATCTTACACCCTCTTGATTAGATTTTTTATTTATCAACATGATACAGAGTTCTGCTTACAAAATGTTAATTGTTTATCATAGAATGCGTTGGATGGACTCTTCTCTTTCTTGTAATTTTCCAATTGAGTTTTGCCACTTGTTGCTGAGGCATTATCGAAACTTAGAATATTTTTCTTTTCAGCGAAGTACTAAGTCCTCTTACAGATTTATTCTTGATAAGATGAATGTTCGCCTAGCAAGCTGGAAACCAAACATGTTATCGATGGCAGCAAGACATACTCTAGTATCATCAGTCATATCGGCTATGCCATCTTATGCAATGCAAACTATACCCCTTCCTCTGGGTACCTGTGATGAGATAGACAAAAAGTGCAGGCAATTTCTTTGGGGGTGTACATCCACGAGTCGTAAGCCACATATGGTGGCTTGGGGTCGTGTGTGTTCCCAGAAGAATGATGGTGGACTAGGCTTAAGACAAGCAAGACTTCAGAATCAGGCTTACATGACGAAATTGGGGTGGAACTTGATACACAAACGAGATGCACTGTGGGTTCATTTTCTACGGGAGAAGTACAAGACGGGCAGTGATTTGGTGCCAACAGTGGAAAAAAAATGATCAGAATCAAGCACATGGAAGGGTATTAGACAAAATTGGGAAAGTGTAACTGAGAGTATTGCCTGGAAGATTACTGATGGAACTTCGGTGTCTTTTTGGGATGATCTATGGGTTCCCCATTTTGACAGATTGAAGAGTTCGACACTTCAACCATTAACAAATGAAATAAGGGAATGGAAAGCGGCCGACTGTATTAATCCGTCGGGTCAATGGGATCTGGATAAGTTTGGGCATTTATTACCAAAACATGTTTTTTTTTGCAATCCAAAGAGTGAATATTAACCGTAATACTAGTGGTGATTTTCCTATTTGGAGATGGACATCTGATGGTAAATTTGCACTAAAAGTGGCGTACAAGAGGTTAGCTGGGCACGGTGAAAGCAATTCTTTGTTTGGATGGAGGCTTATATGGAAGCTGAAGGTCCCTCAACGTTACAGAATGTTTTTGTGGTTATGTGCTCATGGTCGTTTACTGACAAATTTGGCACGAGCTCAACGGGGAATCCACACGAATGAGATGTGCCCTTTTTGTCATGACAAGACTGAATCAATTATGCTGTACTTCGAGATTGTGCGATGGTTAAAGAGATATGGAGTGAGACATTACCTAGTCCATGGCATCGGCATTTCTTTGGCTCAACTGATAGAAACACTTGGTTAACATGGTGTTTACACCGTCGTGATCATGTGTATGGCTACGTGTTTCGACATTGGTTTATGATTCTATGTAAGCACATTTGGTTGGCAAGGAATGACCATATCTTCAACAATAAACAATGGAGTAAACAGGAGTTACTGGCACGTACTGGTTTGGTGTTGTCTTGGGGTATGTCTACCCACATGCAACCGAAGTCTCACATCGCAACAAGTATGGGTTGGCGCCCTCCCCTTGCTGGGATGGTTAAAATTAATACAAATGGATCCAGGAATGAAGCGACGGGATTTTGTACATGTGGTGGGGTGATAAGGGATGAGCAAAGCGGATTTATTCAAGGGTTTATGTTTAGGATTGGAAGCGGGTCGGTTATCACAGCAGAGGCCTGGGTAATTTTGTGGGGTATGAAATTAGCTTGGGAAGGAGGATTTAGGCATATTATTGTTGAGAGTGACTGCAGCGAAGTACTAGATCTTATTCAATGAATGGTACCTGAAGAACATCATGATGCTACTTTAATCTTGGAAATTAAATCAATGCTGGAACGTGACTGGGATGTGAAGATACTGCATTGTTGTAAGGAGGCGAATAGGGTGGCGGATTACTTGGCAAAAAGAGCATGGAATATGATGGTGAATTTTCTTGTGGTCGATAGAGAACCTGATGAAGTTAAACAACTGATCGTAGAAGATGTTATGAACCAATACATTTGTACTAAGTTAGTAGAATAGAGCCTGTGGGGCTATGCCTTCTCTTTTTCTATCAAAAAAAAACAAAAGAATATTTTTCTTTTCTTCCATTCTTAATGATTGCATCTTTGACCTCCCTAGATAAAGTTGACGGTAAATTTCGTGCAATTGTTTATCTTCATCTATTTATATTCTCCACATTAATATTTTCTGTCGTGTATATAAGCCTTTTGAAACCCTGAAAGTGAAAGTTACCTTAGTTAATAATCAAACTGTAGTTATGTGAAAAAGCAAGCGATTGAACTTCTTGAAAAAGTCAAAAATAAATACTCCTATAATGTTAAGCCAAACAAGGAAAAAGAAAATCTGAGTTTTTTAAGGGCCCATCAAAAGATATATGAACAAAATAGCTAGGAATAAACGTTTCTTCGTCGTTACTTCCAAAAATCTAATAGCCAAAATCGCCACCTTATAAGCCATGAATCCACCAAGTGCAGATGATGCCATAACCCTTCTGCGTCACTTTGTTGAATCATGCCTGCATTAACTATATACAATACATATTAAAGAATGTAAAAACAAGAAAATAAAGCAGACGAATGAAGGCTGAGAATTGTAATTGCATTCAATGATTTGCACTAGATAAATCCAAACACAAGTAGCCCATATAGTGAGAAGCATAACCCAGAAAAACACACAAGGCAGAGCGAGATTCCAGCTTATTCAATGCATATAGATGAAGATGTGGCCAACAAGCACTACCAAAGACTTTTAAAAAATTATAATCAGATTGTTGGTTATAAAGGAGTGCATATGGACTTCGAGAATTCAACACCTGGCTAGGCAATTGATTTATTAGATAAGATGCAGTGGCAAAAGCATAAGATCAGTAAGATTTCGGAACATGAGCATGAGATAGTAAAGCAAGACCTGTCTCAACAATCGTGCGATGACGACACTCAACAATTCCATTTTGAGTATGAGTATGTGGACAGGTAATGCGATGAAAAATGCCAAGAGAGACAAGAACACGATGTAAGGATCGAAACTCTCCACCCCAATCAGATTGGAAAGAACGAATACAAGAATTATAATGAGTAGATACTAATTTATTGAAGGAATGAAAAATAGAGACAACCTCATTTTTGCTCTTAATTGGATAAAACCAAATAAAGCGAGAAAAATCATCTACAAATGAAACGTAGTAACGAAAACTATTAGAAGAAACTATTGGGGTAGGACCCCATACATCACATAAAACTAAATCGAAAGGAGCAGTGGAATGATGAGGAGACGCTGGAGAAGGAAGAGCATGACTTTTAGAGAGACGACAGGCAGAACACTGATGGTGAGCTGACTGAGAAGAAACTAGAAGTTTATTGGCTGAGAGAATCTGCTGAACAACTTGAAAGGTAGGATGTCCTAAGCGGTTGTGTCATTGAAGGAAGGAAGTGTGAGCTCCATAAAAAGCTTCTGGGGGACTAGAGGGAGGAAAAGGATACAAGTGTTCTTCAGGAAGACCTTGAAGTAGTGGAGTCTTTGTTTTGGAGTCTTTGACACAAAAATGATCACTATGAAATTCAAAAAAGACATTATTATCATTACAAAATTGATAAACAGAGAGCAAATTTTTGGTAATATGAGGAACATGAAGAATATTAGAAAGAATAAAAGAGCCACCAGTAGTAGAAAAGGAGCCTGTGCCATGGTGTTGAACTTGAAGCTGTGCACCATTACCAACACGAACAGGAGAACCTGAATATATCTCAGATTGTAAATTAAGATTGGATAAGTCTGAAGTAATATGATGGGTAGCACCTGTATCTGGATACCATAAAGCTTCACTGTCAGAGCCCAAATCAGAATAATGAGCCGAAACGGAAGGTGGAGCAGAGGCCTGATAAGCATGATTATAGCGGTTGAAACATACTAGGGCATCATGCCCATACTTGCGACATATTTGATAAGGAGCATCATCAGATTCATGTGGAAAAGATTGACGGCCCTGTGAGCAGCCATTTCCACAAGTATTTCGTTCTTGCGAACCTCGACCACGATAACCACCATTAAATCCTCTAAAATTGCCTCGTTGATTAAAGAAGGAGCGACCTCCTCTGTTATGCTGGAAGCCACGAGAATTTTGAGAAGACAATGATACATTATTAGCAACTAATTCAGAAGTAGCAGATATAGAGTGCTGTTGGTTCAGACGAGTTTCAAAAACTAACAAGTGACTAAGTACTTCTTCAATCGATAATAAATGACGCTGAGTAGTAAGAGAAGTCACAATTGGATCAAAATCCGATCCGAGACCAGAAAGAAGATAAGTATTGAAATCAATATCACTTATAGTGTTTCCAGCTGCTGCTAGAGAGTCAGCAAGTAAAATAGCACGACGGTAGTAAGCACTAATTGAGTCACCGCCCTTTTTCAGATTTGTCAATTGTTGATGTAATTGAACATATCGTGCTTGAAATTGCTGGGAAAACAGAGTCTCTAATGCAAGCCACATATCTCTGGAACGTTTATGGTGCATTACTCTGGGAATCAAATTTTCAGATAAAGAGGCAATTAGGATTGATAGTACAAGTTGATCTTTGTCAAACCATTCCAGAAAATCTGGATTCGGAAGGCCCGTAGGCAACTCTGACAGTGGTGCAACTTTTGTACCATCAATATACCCAATCAAATGCTGACCATGGAGATAAGGTAGCATCTGAGTACGCCAAATTAAATAGTTTTCTTCATTGAGTTTAACAGTAATAAAGTGAGTGAAATTTGAAGATGAGGTAGTAGAAGATGCGCCAGATGTTGCAGAATTATGAGCGCCTTAGGATTCAGACGTTGTGTCCGTCATCTGACACTATATAGTCAGGCAACGCTCTGATACCATAAAGAATGTAAAAACAAGAAAATAAAGCAGACGAATGAAGGCTGAGAATTGTAATTGCATTCAATGATTTGCACAGTACATCTTTGTCCCATTTATTGGATATACAAAATCATCTCAACCCTACACGTATTACATGTAAGAGAACATTCTAGATTTTATCCTATCACCATTTATTGTGCTTTCCTTTTTCTGTTATTTTGAGAGGAGAATTTTTACTGTGGTTAATACATATATAGATATCTTGATATAGTTACTTAGATGTTATCAAGGGAACAAGTCATGCTCATATAGCTCATTAGAACATTTTTCTCGAGACTAGGGAGCTTGGCACCAAGTTTAATATTGCATGTATTGTACCATCTTCATCTGGTAAAAAAGAACAAATAAACGGGGATATGATGCACATGCAAGTCTCCACTCCATCAGAATAGCATTTTGCCTTTGCAATATACTCTCCCTTGAAATTTGTTTTTGAAAAAGTGTGCAATGATTAAAACATAAAATAAAAACATAGCAAGTAAAACTCAACATCTGATGACATAGAATGATAAAGATTTAGAAGCATGCCGAACTGAATTTCTATTTCTCTATTCTACGTAACAGAACTAAAGGGCATCAAATCTTATAGACACAACCAAACTATTCAAAGGTTTTATGGTTATATTTCCACCAAAATTGCTAAGACCAAGTAAATCTAGAATGTAAAAGTGAAAATTTCATAACAATGCTATTCAACACGTGTCACGCATAGACATGAGGCTCTCTACATAAAAGAATCTTCCAATTATATCATGGGCAGATAGAGATAAAGAGGTGTGGAACTTCTTAAATCCATTATTAGTACTGACATTGAGCAAAAAACCCGAGTTATCAATAATGTTGATCGTTTCATTCCTCCAAAACCATTCTGGAAAGACAGGTGAAGTTGATCTAATACTATGTTTCTTTGTCCAACCCCAGCGCTTCCTATATGCACAACTCCCCTCTTCCAACACCCATAACTCAATAAAGATATATCCATGCGCATAGTATCGATGAAGCATAGCAACTTTGTTATCGTATACATCAAGCACATTTTCATGAATACGAGCAATAGTGGTTGAGGAAGGCATTGGTATCAATGTAAAAACTTCCATTGCCAAGTCGAATGAAACTATCATACCACGAAGATCTGCAACCTCCCATCCCAACCAAAAAATAGCCCCATTAACAGTGACAGGCTTAGATTTAATTCTCACCCTCCGTATAAGATCAAATTCTACTTCTTTCCATGATCTTGTTCTTAATGAAAACACCTCCACTCGGTCAACATAGATAAAGCGTAAGTTGATTTGGTTATATTTAATCCTAGTCCTATGAATTCTCACTATCTTATAATCCCTAACTACAGGACTATACCCAAATCCAAAATAGTAATAATAGATGTCAATATCATCATTATCGTTTGTTGATAAGGGTACTTGCCTAACCTCACTAGTCGCTGGGTTCATCAAAAAAAGCGAAGGAGGATGATCATGTATAAAATGACTGAGTTTCACACAAAGCAAGCCGTTGCTAGAACCAATGAGGGCAGTAACACGCCTTAAGGAGTCCATGGCGGGTAATCTCTCAACTTCCACTGTTTCCTTCTCACAACGAACCACGCATAGGCGTGAATATCCATCGTTCCGATGGTATACATGACAGATAAGAAGACGGTTGTTTTGAGCAGAGTGGTGGTAGTGTTCGGTGATGAAAGACGAGGATTTCAAGAGATTTCTCCAATCTTTACACACAGATTGAAATCGAAGGAGGGATTTAACACGCAGCCTTTTGAGAATATTGATGATGATCTCCGGGGGCAGATAGGGATTCTCCATCTTCTTGCCGGCAAGAATTAAGGTCAACGGAGAGAAGGAGACAACGAGGGATTTCACAATGTCGGTGATGATCTTCAGGGGAAGACAGTGAGTGTCGCCTCCGCTCGCCATCTTCTTGCCGGACGGAGTTAGAGTCAATGAAGAGAAGGAGGCGATTACTTGTTTTGTGTGTGTCTATATGTACACGAGCGCGCCAAGGATCCCGGAACAAGCTTGCCGCTCTAATATAACCTGGTTTTATTTATATATGTATACATATATTATATTATTATCTTCTAAATCAGATTTGTATTTTATTTGTTACCATTATCTCAGTCTGGATGGATTTAGATGATTTGATTAGATTTATTCTATCCTATTTCTCTTATATATATAATCGTATTCTCCATCAATAAAATAAAAAAAATGAAGGAAACATGTTAAGAAAATACACAATATATATGAGACGTACATTGTGATGCTAAATAAGGAGTCAAATTCCTGAAATAGAGAAAATCATCGTTTGAAGGCTTTTTTTTTTTTTTTTATCAATATACTTTATATAGTTAAAAATATATTTAAATGCTACACTGTAGGATTTACCAGGATACTTCGTCACTCAAAATAATTCACCAAAAGGAATACTTAATTGAACGATACTAAAAATTTTGATGTATGTGTAACCAAGGACTTGATATGCTACTTAATTAAACAACATTTTGATATGCTAATTTTAGGATCAGAGGAAGTAGATAGACATAGATGACGGGATAGAGCGTATCCTCAACTGATCCGTTAATTAGGATTTTTTTGGGACAACCTTAATTACGATTCATTCATTGTGAAATAATGAATACTTAGTTTTTACTTTTTTTTAGTGTTTAAGTAACAATTTTGGTGTCACCTTAATTTTATGGTCCCTTCAGGAATCAAATTCACAACAATTAAAGTAGTAGCAAAGACAGCTAGCACACATCTCTCGGGTGTATATATATTCCTTTGACTCTGAGAGTCATTTTATGAATAAAGATTGCCATATAACTCGTAACAACACATCTTATCATTTACTGCAAGCATTTGAAGAGAAATTGACATAAAAATTATGTTGCACTACCTCTCGTCCGTTTTATAAGAAACTAATAATAATTTTATGTATGTTAAAGAAGTTTGTTAAAATTAATTATTTTTATAAAATTTTAAAATTACTCTTAATAGAAACTATTAGTTAGAAGACTTTATTTCTTTGTGTTTTTTTTCCGACAAACTAGAGGACTTTATTTCATTAGTTACAAAGTTTTAAAATATATTAGGGATGTTAGGTGAAAAACTTACTGATACTTTTTTTACCTGAATAAAAATTACTGATACTTTAAACAATGTATATTATATTGTTAAAAAAAATGTATATTATACTAAGAAACGTGAGGGAGTTTCTCATAAATATATTAGATATGCTAAATTAAAGGGATTTATTCGGGATTGTGATAAGATATTAATTTGGTGCATTATTTAGGGGATTTCATTATAATTAGAAATAGTTGAAGTTTAGGATAATTTTATATTAATTAGAAGTAGTTAAAGTTCATGACACTAAGAAAAATATCAGTTTATTATAAATGATATTATATGATATTACCTCTGTTGTTGTTGTTGTTCTCCTCCTCCTCCCTTATTTTATTATTTTGTTTTATTTGCTTTACTTCTTTCATTAGTTGGAGCGATCTCTCTTATTTTATTATTTTGTTTTATTTTCTTTACTTCTTTCACCAGTTGGAGCGAGCACGCCGTTTGGGGATAGAATTAACAACTAACGCTTATAGGCTGCTGAGCTTTATGTTCAATCTGACATTTATCAACAGGATACACAGTTCTGCTAATAAAATGTTAGTCATTGTTTATCATGGAATGCATTCTAAAACTTGGAATAAATTTTTTTCTTCTTCCACTCTTAATTAATTATAGTATCTTTGCCTCCCTAGATAAAGTTGACAGTCGTATATAAGCCTTTTGTAAGTTAAAGTGACCCGAGTTAATGAAATTGTAGTTAAGTGAAAAGGCGAGCGATTGAACTTTTTGAAAACATCAAAAATACATAATCCTATAATCATATAATGTTAAGCCAAGAAAGGAAAAAGAAAATCTGAATTTTTTAAGGGTCCGTCAATATATATATGTATATGAACAAAATAGGAATAGACTTTTCTTCGTAGTGTAGATGATGCTACAACCCTTCTGCGTAACTTTGTTGAACCATGCTGCTTTAAGTGTATACTATATATATGTATATAACTTGATATAGTTATCTAGATGTTATCAGAGGAACAAGTCATGCTGATATCCACATCAGAACATTTTTCCTGAGATTAGGAAACCTCGTACCAAGTTTAATGTTGCAAAGTCTAAACAAATGTTAATATATTGTACCAACTTCATTCCGTCAAAAACGAACAAATAGACTACGATGCGCATGCAAGTCTCCACCCCATCAGAGTAGTATTTTGCCTTTGCAAAACTCTCCCTTGTAATTTATTTTTGAAAAAGCGTGCAATGATTAAAACATAAAATAAAAGCATAGTAAGTAAAGCTCAACATCTGATGACAGAGAATGATAAAAACTTGCAAGCAGGTAGAACTAAATTTCTATTTCTCTTTTCTACGTAACAGATCTGAGGGGCATCAAATCTTATAGACACAACCAAAATATTCAAATGTTTTATGGGTATAGTTCCACCAAAATTGATAAGACAAAGTAAATCTAGAATGTAAAAGTGAGAATTTCATGACAATGCTATTCAACATATGTGTCACGCATAGACATGAGGCTCTCTACATAAAAGAATCTTCCAATCATATCACGGGAAGATAAAGATAAAGAGCTGTGGAACTTCTTAAATTCACTATTAGTCGTGACATTGAGCAAAAAACCCGAGTTATCTATAATGCTGATTATTTCATTCCTCCAAAAAAATCCTGGAAAGACAAATGAAGGTGATCTAATACTATGTTTCTTAGTTCAACCCCAGCTCTTCCCATATGCACAACTTCCCTCTTCCAACACCCATAACTCAAGAAAGATATATCCATCATAGTATCAATGATGCATAGCAACTTTGTTATCGTACACGTCACATTTCCATGAAAAGGAGCAATAGAGGTTGAGGAAGGTATTGGTATTGGTCTCAATGTAAAAACTTCCGTTGCTAAGTCGAATGAAACTATTATACCATGACGATCTGCAACCTCCCATCCCAACCAAAAAATAGCCCCATTAATAGCGACAGAGTTAGATTCAATTCACGCCCTCCGGATAAGACCAAATTCTAGTTATTTCCATGATCTTGTTCTTAATGAAAACACCTCCACTCGGTCAACACAGCAAAAGCGTAAATTGATTTGATTATTCCTATGAATTCTCACTATCTTCTAATCCTTAACTATAGGGCTATACCCAAATGCAAAATAGTGATAGCAGCCATCATCTTTTGTTGATAAGGGTACTTGCCTTACCTCTCTAGCCGCTGGGTTCACCAAAAAAAAGTGAAAGAGGATGATCATCTATGAAATAATCAAGTTTCACAAAAAGCAAGACATTGCTGGAACCAATGAGGGCAATAACACGCCCTAAGGAATCCATGGCGGCTAATCTCTCAACTTCCGCAGTTTCCTTCTCACAACGAAGCAAATATAGGGGCAAATATCCATCGTTGTGATGGCATAAATGACGGACAAGACAGACAAGAAGACGGTTGTTGTGAGTAGAGTGGTGGTAGTGCTCTGTGATGAAAGACGAGGATTTCAAGAGATTTCTCCAATCTTGCACACAGATTGAAATCGAACGAGAGATTTAGCGCGAAGCCTTTTGAGAATGTTAATGATAATCTCAGAGGGCAGATAGAGATTGTCGCCTCCGGTCTCCATTTGCTTGCCATCCGGAGCTAGGAACAATGGAGAGAAGGAGACCACGAGGGATTTCACAATGTCGGTGATGAACTTTAGGGGCAGATAGTGATTGTTGCCTCCAGTCGCCATCTTCTTGCCCGACAGAGTTAGAGTCAATGAGGAGAAGGAGACGATTACTTGATTTGTGTGCGTCTATATACATGCGCGCGCCAAGGATTCCGAAACAAGCATGCCACATCAATATGACCTAGTTTTCTACACACACACACATATATATTATGTTATTATTGTTATGAATATTATGATTATTGTATGGATGTCCATAGATCTTCACCTCCCTCCCATATTGAATAGGTAACCCCCAAATTGAAGAGTTTCTAACCTTTATTCTTTGTAATATATAATGGTACAATTATATTGCTTAATTGTCCTCTTTATGTATTGTAACTCATAGGGTTAATCTTCAATATTGGGATCCTATAAATAGAAGCATGTACACACATTTGTGATAAGGAATGGAATAAGTATACTCTCTCTTTGCCCTCCAAATCTTTCTTGTTTCGCTCATCTTTCTTATTCCAAATCTCTCTTGTATTCTTCTCATTTTTATGACAATTATCTTTTAAATCAGATTTGTAATGTAATTGCTACCATTATCTCAGTCTGGAGAGAATTAGATGATTTGCTAAGATTTATTTTATCCTATTTCATTTATATATATAATCGTATTCTCCATCAATAAAATAAAAAAAATTGTAGGAAATATATTAATAAAACAAACAATATATACGAGACGTACATCGTGATGCCAAAGGAGGAGTCATAAGTTCCAGAAAAGTGGAGAATCATCGTTTGAAAGCTCTGTTAATCAATATACTTTATATGGTTACAAAAACCTATATGCTACACTGCAAAAAGTATTTACCGAGATACTTCACTCAAATCACTCACCAGAAGAGTTAAGATTTGTACACAAATTGATCACTCCAAAAACGAATTTTAATTTGTGCTATATGTGACATCTAATTTCTTTTAATTTAAAAAAAAAAAACCAAAACCGTTTGCTAGGTGAACGATTTCAAGTCCTTGGTTGCTGACATGAACATAGAGAGAGAAATTTGGCCCTTGGCTAACATTTATTACACGATTAACTTTTATTCGGAAAGGTCAAATGTGACAATCCGTAAGAACAGTTCTATCTTTTTGGGGCATTCCTGAAACGATTGCCCAATTGAGTTTGGTAGCTTATATAATGACATAACACATATAGTTGGAGAGAGATTGATCAGACCGATCTTAAAGGAAGAAGATCTAAAGGCGGCAGAAAGGAAGAGCTTGAGAATGATCTTAGAATGGCAAAAGAGAAAAGGGGGAGAGGACGAATTGAGGGTTGCTTGGGGTTTACTATTTGGTGTTGAGTTGGCAGCATATTCAATTCTCGCCCATACGGAATATTTTCCCATTCTCTAAATTCAGTGGTTTCATCTTCCTTTACTGCACTTAAGTTTCTGTCGCCGTCATGGTCGTCATCTTCATCTTCCGTTACTCTGTCAAGAATGGAAAACACAACACGTTTTTCATAGAAACAGGATAATTATTGACTAAGAAATGATGAAATTAAGAAAATAAGATGAAAATATGAATTTAGAGGGATTATTATTATTATTATTATTATTGTATACATGTACAAACCTGTTAGAGGCAACATGAACAGATGCGAATCCACCATCCCCAATAGGATCCTCCTCATTCACCCCATATGAATTATGTCCACGTAACCACTCAATGTACAATTCTGATTCTAAGTTTCGGGCGCGCAAGATATCTTGTTTCCATTTTTCATCCTGTTTGATCATTGAAGCAATCATTATATTTCAGAACAAGTTTATACATAAAAGCATGTTCATCAGTAAAGTATAAGAAATTGTGTATAACATTTTTTTAAGGGAAAGATCAAACTTAACCAACATAAGTAAAATGATGCAACACAAAACATAAAATAGGGAACAAAGATACGAAATGATTAGCCTATGTAAGTCAAGGCACTACCCAATCCTTGACCATTCACAACCCAAAACATCATATTCTCAATATGAGCCTTTTTGGCAAAAGACTCGTAGAAACCCAGAGACTGAATCACTCCAACTGCACTATGTTTGGATGGAAAGAAAACTGAGGGGAAAATAGAGGGAAGGTAATACCAGGAAGGAAAACTTCCAAACATGGTAAAAAAATTTACTATTTTTGGGAGTTTTCCATCCTATTAATTATTTCCTCCCTATCTTTCTTCCCATCCAAAATTTGGGCAAATGATGAATTACCAGAGCATTGCGAACCTTGTCTGCGACGGTTATCCCCTGCACCTCCCCCACAGGAAGGACCTTGTAAAGACGGATTGTGCTGAGAGATGTGGGAGTCAAATTTATAGTTGTGGCAGAAAGAAGTAAAGTTTGCGTATGGGTTAATATAATATATATATATAGCAGCTAGGAGATATATAATTGACGTGCCTCAATAATAATAATGCTTGTTAAGAGAAGGGAGGAAATAGTAAATACCTTGAGTATCATTATAAGCAGAGTGGCCAAAGCAACTAAAGCTAAACAATATTCAGTGGCAAAGGTGTTGGGCAATGGACGATAGCAGAAGTAAAAACAGCAATACCTAAAGTAATGTAAACGTAAAAATAAGTATTAGGACCAGAAGATCGAAGGCCAGACGTAATAATACAACGCCTGCGGCTTTCAAAAATATATGAAAGGTGATGTTAGCTGTATGAGTATGCAATACAGTTCATATGATGTTCTATTCAAGAAGATGAAGGTGAAATGGTCATCAGTAAATTAAATATTTTTTTATTTTATGTAATTAATCATTTTTAATTTATCTAAGGGCAATTCTCTTTTTCTCAAACAGCGCCTAGTCAACAAAGGGACGCGCCGCAACGGAATTTCTTTTCTTCTTTTAATAGATAAAACCAGCCAGTACTCTCATCTTTTCCTAAACATTTTTTACTTTATGTAATTAATCATTTTTAATTTATTTTCCCACACATCAGGTTTGAACTGACCCGGTCATGCCTTAGCTTGCCTTGATTTCCAGCACTATATCTCGATTTATACATGTGTGTGTATATATATTCTTAACCAATGCTGATATATATCTATATATATTTTTTCTTTTTCATTTTGATTAAAGATATATATAAAGAGACATGTGTGAATATGGAATAAATTTTTGGAGTGTGCGCCATGGATTCGTAATTTCAAAAGAGGGACATAGATCTAATTTATGAACACTATTAATTTTTTTCGTTATTAAGATTATTTAACTTTAAATTACATATGTAACTCTTTCAACCTAGAAAATATGATCTTTTGGAACCACCAATTATGACAAGTGAGTTGAGTACTTTTGCATTACCGCCCAGCTAAATGCAGAGAATTTGGACCTAGTAGTACATGACTAAATTAAACTGGCCTTGTTTGGTATAAATATTTTTAAAACGAGAACTATTTTTTATACTCATATATATATATATATATATATATATATATTGTCATTCCCATATGTACATTGGTAATTGCTTTCAAAATTTAGGAGAGTACTGTGTGTATGTTGTTATTATTTGGATTAGCTTCTTTTAAGTGAATATGAAAGAGTAGTTTTATTTTGTAAATCGTAAAAGATTTTTTTTTTTAAAATTAATTCTCTTGTCTCTCAAAGAGTAGTCAAATTCTGAGGTCTATGGTAGCCGTCTCTTTTGACACTCAATCTATTGTCTTTGTTACTTGTAACTCGTATTGTGGATGGAAGCTAAGGATGATAATTAAGTACCAGAACTCCAATTGAATGGCAGTTAGGAATCTAAAATTTCTTTTTTAAAGAAATAAGTTACAAAAAACAATTCAAAAGTTATAAATTATTTGAGAGTTCAAGTTACAAACTACAATACTTAACTATTATTTACTCCTCATTTACAATTTGGACTTCCTTACTTGTAATTGTATAAATTGATTCTTGCAATTTAACTTTGAGCAAAATCTTTTGAACAAAAGTCCCAACAAGCACCAAGGAGATGATGGTCTTCAAACCATGCATAGTACCATGGATAATCACACCTAAAATAGACACCATAAGACGAAGACACCTCAAGAATAAAGCCCAAGCACCCCACTGTACAAGGTTGTGTTTGGAATGATTTTTATTAGGCTATTAAATCTGAGTTTTTGTAGACTTTTTTGTTAGATTTGAAATTTCTGAAATTAGCTTTTCAATATATCATTTGAACAGTTTTTGTCAAAAAAAAACTTTTTTTATAAAAACATATATCCAAACATAAATCACTTTACCCTAATCATCTTTTACTCTGATTTACAAAGTCCTTTTTTCTGAAGAAAATGTTCTATGTTGGCGAAATGCTCTTGATGGCAACTTTAGTGTGAAATCTGCCTATGAATGTCTCTATCATCAGCAGAACCTTGGTCATCAACCTCACTGGCGAAATTTATGGCACTGGGGTCTTCTTGAAAGAGTTAAACTCTTTATGTGGCAAGTATTCCATGAGAGGCTCCCAACAAATGAGATAAGAGCGCGACATAACCCGAGCATTCCAAATTTTTGCCCTTTTCAGTGTGAGAGTGAGGAGAGCATCCTTCATGTGTTGAGAGATTGTGATCAAGCCCATAGAGTATGGGTCTCTTTAACTAACCAGCTATACTATACTATTTTTTCTTCTGGTAATTTGCAGGATTGGCTCAAATGGAACTCTCAAAATTCACCGGCAAACAGAAGGATGTCTAGATGGTCATGGCAAAGAGTGTTCAGCACCACATGCTGGCTACTATGGAAGAACCGATGTCGTCAAGCATTTGAAGGATCAGCGGACAACCCAAAGGAGATAGTTCACAAATGCATCTACCATCTCTTGGAAAGTGTGGAGAGCGGACGTTTTCACCACCAGATATTCCAAGTTCCAGAGAGGGGTCTTCTCCACTGGTAACCCCCAGATCAAACCTTCTATCGTATAGACGTCGATGGTTCCACTTTCAGTGGAGGTCAGGCAGCATGCGGTGTTATCCGTGACCACCAAGGAAACTGGGTGCGTGGATTTCAACAGAAGTTAGGACAAACTTTCCCAACTGCTGCGGAAATCCATGCAATTCAAAGTGGACTACACTTATGTAAACAGAGGGGTCTCAAGAAAATCAAGATGTTCACAGATTCCCTACATGCCATCCACCTTTTATCATCCAACTGTGGGATCGATCACCCTTTGTATGATGTCATTTCAGATACCATATTGCTTATCTATGCGGACTGGGGCTTGGAGATCACCCATACCCACAGGGAAAGTACTCATTGTGCTGATTATCTGGCACGAAAGGCTCATTTTAACAGCCAAGACTACCTGGAAATAGGGGTATCCCCTATGGATTGTATTCATCTTTTTGCCTTGGATTGTGGGATATTACCACAGGAACATTCTATGGGTTCTACCCTATAGGTTTTTGTAATCTTACAAGCTATGCTTGCCGTTGTATCAAAAAAAAAAAAAAGAAAAAAGAAAAAAAGAAGTCCCAAAGCTGCAATTTTATAGCAGTGAAGCTCAAGTTCATCACATAACTTGCCTTCCCCATCTTATTACACTCTTCTGTTTCTTTTCATATTCATCCATTTGCCTTTTTATTTAGTTTATAAATTAGAATATAAGAAGGAAGGTGATGAAGATGAGGAGGACGAGGAGGTTGTCGCGAATGGCTTTGAATGGGACCCCCTAATAAGCCGCCATGATGAAAAGACACAAACCAATTTCAGCGCTTTCACACAATTAATTCAACTATATGTGGATTAAAATCATGATGTTAGACAAAACACTATTCATCCAGCGTAAACCACGTTTTGGGTTGAACTTTTCAGCTACAAATCTTCATTTTCACCACTCGTCTTTAATCAATTTCTCTACTTATAGATTTGAAATTAAGAGAGCATGTGTTGGCCGCCGGTGGGTTACTTTAGGAGTAAGAATCTCTCTTGGATAAAAAAACTGGCCTTGTTTGGTATACAGACAAAGGAGGTACAGTGAAAAAAATAATTTTTAAAACGAGAAATATTTCTAATACTCATAAGTTGAAATAATATAAATGTATCTTAGTTTGCCCTCAAAAATATTAGGAGAGTAGCTTCTAGATTTAATACTTCTGAATATCTACCTCTGCATGGACATGCAACGGAACATACTTGTAAGTATAACTTCCTGATCATATCTGCACACTAAAAGATTGGAAGTTAATTGAACTCTTAAATAGGTTGGCAGATCAATAACAGTAACAAAATATCCCATGTGACAGAAACAAAAGACGGCAGAAACGGCCGCCATTTACCATCTGATGAAATTGAAGATAAAGGCTGGTCTACAAAATTCTTGAGAAAATTAGAGAATGGTATATTTCCATGAATAATGATGCGGATGCAAAATTCTTGAAAGCCTACACACACAAAAAAAGAAAAAGAAAAAATCTTGAGAGCCTTAGCTATATCATACTTAAATCCCAATACTCTCAACATCTCCAACCCTAATTGTACTTTCTTACATCAGCAAGGGAAGTTGTTTGTGGTTTTACAAAGGGATGATCTAGTAACGCTGCAGCAGATGGTCGGTTGGCTGGAGTTCTTGTGAAGCATAGTTCGAGAAAATCTTTACATAACTCTTCTAGTATGGGCGGACGCTGCTTTTTAACAGAAACATTATAGAAGGACTGCACCTGCGCGTAGTAAATAAATTTGGTTTAATTATATACTCCCTCCAGTCCTTAATATAAGGCATATTTGGAGAGTTAATCTTAGTTATAAATATAAGACATATTTTTCATATTTCTCAATCTTTTCCTAATTTACCCCTATTAATGCTCCTTCAATAATAATTAAGGAGGAGAAGGAATGAAGGAAATACGGAAGATGACTAGGTTGTGTTAGAAAATACATGCTATATTAACTTTTTTTTTGGTCAACTCATACTATATTAACTAGCTCAACCAACTTCCTTAATCTAATCAAATTAGGTAAATATGTCATATATTAAGGACCAGACGGAGTACTTCTTCAATTAATAAATGAAAGCTCCATATATGGGATACAATGTCTCATGTAATTCCCAAAATTATATTTTGATGAGAAAGTATACCCAAATTTGTCGCTTGTTCTTGCATTTAACCAGGGCACTACTTCATCAATGCTAGACCTAAAGATTTAGTCCTCAGAGTCCATTATATGCTTTGCTTATATAGCAATACTCAGCGCTCAGTTGCACACATGCTGATGAGTCTACTATTGTAAGATTAGAATGAAGTGTTATGTTTGTGTTGGGTAAAGCATCAACAGAAAGACAAACTCATTAAGTTTATATGCATATAAAAAAGTCATATTATTTGATGCAATGTTAGCTCTATAATATATTGAAGGGTAAAAGTATTTACCGGTTCAAAACCAGGCCAAGGGTGCTTCCCTGCGAACGTTTCAATGATTACAGAACCCAAACTCCATATATCAGCAGCAGAAGCTTCATGCGAGCTCTTATATTCTTTTTTTTTTGAAGAACCTGTATGTATGAGAAACAATTCAATGTTTATTAATCATGTATGACATACATGCAAGGCATCATACACGGAATAAGAGAAAGAGTTACTATCTTATTCTTTCCGCTCGTGCTCTGGCACCGGTTTATCATGTGCAGGGCAAATGTCAAATCCTATAATTAGAATTACGGGCGACATATTATTACTTAATCCAATTCTTCTTTAATCCAAACACTCAAGTTGGTTGTCATTAGAGCCATTTAATCAAGTCAAATAAAAAGATAAAGTGGTCAATTAACCTAAAAGACCAATTCCTAACCTCAGAGTTCAACAATATTACCATATGTCATCACCTTTAAATTTTCGCACACTTGAACAAAATCAACCCGAATTTTCCCCAGATTTTGAAAAATCATAACTAATTCTACAAAAATCGAAATGAGGTGATCCCAAGTCCTATGGAAAGATATTGAAGTTCTCTATACAGGAAAAATATGTATCAATGCTGTCCATAACCACAAAATTACATAATTACAAGAAATTCTATACTGCTCCAGAATTGCTTCCAGTTTCAACCCTAACATTTGGAAAATCATAACTCCCAGCACACAAATCGAAATGACACCCATTAAGTGTCAATTTTGAAGCTTGGCATGTGAACTATTAGACTGGAAAATTTTATAATTTTTAGAGAAAATTTGGTTATCCAAAAACACCACACAAGTAAAGTACTTAGCTAGAATTCTGTTCAAGCAAAAATCCAGTTTTGCATTTTGAGATTCATTGACCCAAAATTCACAACCCGGGGCTACTCTCACATAATTTTTCATGTAGAACACAATGAAAGCATCAAAATAAACAAATTCCCACTCATTCTCCATGTCCTGTTTTGGCAGAAAATTCAGAATAAATTCTAACAATTACCAACTTCCAATTTCAGCATCAAACTTATGTCAAATGGTTTCCAATCATCATAAACCACCAATGACACAACCAAAACATCATGAATTACCCAAACCCTTGTTTGGCCAAAATCAGGGCAGATTTACACGTGCCAAAATACTCATTCAACCAACACAACCAATAGCTCAAATTGATGCTAATACTCACCTCTTGCTTCTCCTTAGCTCCTTTATTTGGTTTTTCAACTTTTGTTCTTGGATGATGGCTCAAAACACCTGCTCTTGAAATATAAAACCATAGAAATGAAGCTCTCATCAAGAGGAACAAATTTTGTGAAGGACACTTGAGCAAAAAATGAGGTTAAGAAGGTGAAAATCAAGGTAGAAAGTCTCACCTTCAATGGCCTCTTCTTGCCTCTCATGTTGCAGCTGCTGAACCGACTTAAAGATGGAGAGAGAGAGTGATAAATGATCAGATTTTTCCTTTCCCTTATCACTTAAAGTCCAGCCGAAATACGGGACTTGAAAGGAAAAATTATCTATCAAAATTATCACACTTCCACCTCCTCAAAATAATATATTTTAATAGCTTTAACATGTGATTGATATCATCAACTTTTCTCTTTCCATATACTTGGCTGAAAATTGCTTCTTGGTTTAACTAAAAAGGGACTTTGAATTATCATATCTTCCTCCTCCACATATTTTATTTAGAGTTGCAATATTTGACCATAAGATTTTTTCCATCACCTTTTCTCTTCCTTCATCTTTTTTTTTTTGCCCAGTTTCTCTTCCTTCATCTTAACTTGACCGAAATTACACCTTAAAGAGGCTATATATATTTGATTCAATTCCCTCTTCCTTTTCCTTTATGTTAGCTGAAATTATTGACTAAGAGGAAGAATTGTTTACTTAATGCTCTTCCTTTCTCTTTTGTGACTTGGACGTCCCAACATAAATAAAGAGAAGTGAATGAATTTGACCAAGTCTTGCCTTTTTGCATGTGTGTGTGGCATGTTGACTAGACCTCCTCTCCTTCTCTTGAATTTGGACGTTAATAAGAGGTCTTGGATGAGTTAAATGGCTTCTTGATTAAGCCATTTTCACCTTCTTAAAATAATATATTATTAATTACAATTTATCACATATACTTTAACTTTTCAACTCTTCATTTACTTGACTGCAAATGTTTCAACCTTTTGCGTACATTTTGGGGCATTACACAATTCAATTCATGGTATGGGTTGCGGAATGGACCGCTATGGTCTTGACCAAATGAACTTCTATCTTGACTCTCCAAATGGGCTTAAAGAAGCCCCAATGTATGTTCAATGGAGACAAGGGTTTGAGACAGAGCATCTTTTCTGGTGGCATTACTCATCCTTGAGACAGTAAAAGCAACACAAGAAATAGAGGAATTCTTTGTTTCATTCTCTTAAATTGGTGTCATCAAATAACATGGTGTCATCAAGCTCAAACATGAATTTCCTTAACGAACAGCAAGCGCAATCAAGAGACACATAGAATATAGCAGGATATTGCAACAGAGATTAGGTTGCCAAATAAAATTGTTCAATGCTCACAATTCAGTGCAATTAGGAACTAGTTAGAATCAAAAGCAATTCATGCACCAAAACCGTATATCAAGAAGACCGTGAGATTCAAAGGCCAAAAGTTTAGTTCCAAAGCAAAACAAAATACAAGAACTGAGAGATTCAGCAAAATATTTCACCACAAGATAACTAGAATTTAGTTGTACTTAGTTTAGCAGATGATCATCACTGTAGACCTATTTCAGAAAAATGTGGGCAAGCATGCAGCAGAAAGAATCTAGTCAACATTTTAGTTAAAACTGAGCAAGATATTCAAAAATAGCTCTAAATGAATTATCGGTAGCTTGATCAATAGTGGCATGTAACTTGAACAAAGATGTGCAATTTCTGTGGCAAGCACTTAGCTATAGCCATGACAGAGCAATGGAGTTTCAACAGTCAATCAGGCACCAAACAATCACTCTAATAATCCAAATTTCGATAAAAAACAATAGAAAAAGAATGACAAATACAAGTCTGTAAAATCATAATTGTAGTACACTAAAAACTGACTCCCTTTAAAACTGATGAAATTTTCTAGGATAAGTAAGTTCACACAGAACTATGACAAATTAAAACAGCAAAGAGCAAGATTACAGACCACTTAAAGAAGTGGTAAGAGCTCCAAATTCAAAGAAAACTTCATGGGTGACAAATAATTGATCAAAACTCAATGGCTCAAATTTATTTACTGTTGGAAATTAGCCCATTATTACCTATCATACGATTCTAGCTCTATCACATCCCCTGGTTCTAGTTGTGCTAGTTTAGGAAAGATTTCTGATTGATAGTAATCAATCATGCATTTATTTCTCTTCATTTTGTAATCCCTTCAATCTTGCCTTTGACAGCTCTCTTGGAGCTTATATAAGTGTAATCCTTTTTCTTTGAATAATAACAATAAATAGAGAGTGTTTTATGCCTCTGAACAATATAGTATCAGAGCCCTGGCTATTGATCTAATGCCAGAAAGTGCGAATACGATAGTGAGGAAGAGAGAGAAACACGGGAGAGGGAGAGAGAAGGAACCGTTTTCGGATCTGGTGAAGGAAGGTGCGTGTGATCATACCACTGACACAAGAAGGATTAAAACCCACTAATTGGGGATCCTAGAGAGACGAGGTTGACTGGAGCAACCCGTGTCCTCTACATGCCACCACAAAACCAGCACAAGAACCCCACGCACTATCATCCACAGTAGTTTCCGGCAACCCTCTTTCCAGAATGATGAATCCTTCTAAATTTTCTCCTCTTTTTAGTATTATCTCAGGAAATCCAAACAAAATTGGAACGATTCTCACAGCTTTTATGTCCGGTACAAATTCTCAAACTCAAAAAAATATTTAACAATAGCCTTTAAATCTTGAATTACGCAAGTTATCTTATTTACATCTTCAGACCCTTAACTTATTATACAGAGTACAGATTGCCTAGCTTATGCTTAAATACACGTAGAGTAGGTACAATCAAAGATGAAAAATTATTATGCTTTAGAACAAATTTATCTGATTAAACTAACTTTAATTTTCTTAATATAATTCATGACTTGGATTCAAAACTAGATACCAGCATTTTCTAATAAGAAATGCAAGAGCAAGCACCTAACCAATATCACAAAAAAAAAAATGGGTTTAGCTTATGCTAATTAAACACCTAGGGGTGGATGTAGTCAAATAACATGAGAGAACTTACATGGCAGTGTCTGTTCCTATTCTAATTATGAGATATAGGGGTTGTAAAATATCAACGATTTAGAAATTATCGGATTTTAGGGTAAGGAATTCAACCTGGTTCCAAACTAACACAAGGCTCTCCTCATAATTGAAAGTCTTGCAATTTCCACAAGAAAAAATAATTGGACAATCAATCCTCCTCCATTCGTCGGTAACGAGATTGACCATACAATAAATGCATACTTGGTCATCCTGGAAGGGGTCACAAAAGACTGCTTCAGTCTTCCAAAAACATTCAAGTAGTCCACCCTCTAAAGGTAGTCCAACCCAATATTCTTCAGCACAACTTAAAACTCTTCCCAGATTCATCCAACACCCATATAGCAAAATGTTGATTCAGGTCACAGTGACCCACAACTTTGTTTTAACATACACCAAATCCAATCGGAGATATAATTGTAAAAATACCATTTTCAGTTAGCATAGGTTTTAATGAAAACACTTCAACTAATATTTCTCTTAATATAAACACTTCAGTTGATACGTCAAATGAAATGAATATAGGTGAATAATGCCAGAATCCCCACCGAAATATAGTTCCATCAAGATTAAAACCATTATGTGAATCATGGGTATTATCTAAAGGCTCAAATTCTAATTCCTCTCATGAACCCTTGGTTAATGAAAAAACTTCCGTTCGATCATGCTGGGTGCATATATAGTAATCATAGTGCCTCTCTTCACGCAACTCTTGATGATAAAATTGCACAATGTTATAATCATTAATGAGGCTACTAATGTAACATCACATCCCAGTGCCTCACTTTTGATACTGTCCGCTTTGGGACTGTTGCCCCTCATGGCTTTAAAACGAGTCAAGAGGGGAGGTGTGTAGACCCTTATAAGGAGTCTTTTGTTCCCCTCCCTAGTCAATATAAGACATAACACTCCACCCATCTTTGGGCCCAACATCCTCACTGGCACAAAGACCCAAGCCTAGCTCTGATACTATTTGTAACATCCTAATGCCTCGCTCTCAATATTGTTTGCTTTGGGGCCCTATCACCCCTTACGGTTTTAAAATTGCACAATTATAAGGCGTCTTCCATTCCCCTCCCTAGCTAATGTGGCACATCAACCTGAGTCTAGCTCTGATACCATTTATAACATCTCAGTATCTCGCTCTCGATATTGTCCACTTTGGGCCCATTGCCCCTTACGGTTTTAAAACGCGCCAAAAGGGGAGGTATCTAAACCCTTATAAAGAGTATTTCATTCCCCTCCTCTATCGATGTGAGACATAACAACTGAACCCAAACCCTCCACTGCAAAGGTGCCTAAAATCATTCATTATTCGAGGTATTTGTCTTACCTCATTAATGGTTGGGTTCCATAGAAAATGGTCATTATTATCATTATATAGTTCCACGTAAAACAAGATATTACAAGAACAGTGATTGGCCAACCATATTTGAAGACATCCATTGAGGTTGTGCTCAAATTTTCAATGGTTTCTATTTGGGGATTGAGCAAGCATAAGGAAGGCTCCATGCAGTCCTTCCTTAAATAACAAAAGCTCACAAAACATTTCAAAATATCAGGTCAACTCAACATGAGGGTTCTCAAATGGTAGCTTTGTAAATTTTTAGCAGTTCCATTCATAGCATTCATTATAACCCAATGGCAGAATAGCGAATAACTTTGAATAACATCCTTATTTTATTTGCAGATTTAAAAATCAACAAGCAGTAAATAAAATTCGATCAAACTATCCTTGATAAGGTCATTGTTAAGAAGTTTTGTAATTTAAATAAAATCAGAATAAAATAACCTCAAGTAAAATTTTAATTCTAAAAGTTATAATGGGACGTTATTCACTCATATGTTGTACTCCAAAACATACCATTCCTCCAATTTATCAACTTCTGAATTATTCACTCCTTACTCTCCTACTATTTCAGAACAAAAATATTATTACTTCAATTATAACTTACATAAAATTTCCATATATAATGTCTCATTCAATAAGATTCTTCAATTTTTATCTACTTCATCAACATTTCAATTTAGTTTCAAGTAAAACCATCATCCTTTTATAGAATTTATAAACCATCCATCCATCCACCTCGTATTCTTAAGATCATTCATCAATTATCCCCAACATTTCAATAAACATAATCAAATACCTCCTTGGTATTTCTCTAACATGAGAACAAGCAAGTTTGGCCGTTAAATTATAAATCAATTACTTTTAGACTAATTTATTTGTTTTATTGCCAACTCCACTATAAATAATGATAGTTGTTTCTTATAGTATAATTAATAAGTAACCTCAACAACCATCAATCGAACACATAAGAGAACCTCACATTCATCCATACATGCTCCAAGATCTCGTTAATAACTCAGACCTTGCCACCAACCACTACATAAGTATATGCAAACAACATCCTTACCTCTCTAAGCTTCAATAAAGAATTTAAACAATCTTAATCCAACCAAATTCTTCTTTTACACCTTTAATCAATAACCTATATCAATCAGAGAAGTTATAATTAATAGAACAAGCATCCTTTTCCACAACTTTCCACAACACATATAAATTCTCATTCGCACATTTTTTTTTTACCAATTTATGGGCATTCAAAATTAACTCATTGAAAAAACACCCAAATTCATAATTACCAACAACTAATGCACTCCCAAATTCACCGTTCACTTTAAATGTCCATCAAGAGAAATAAAAGAACTCAATTCCTAACTGCATAGTCTATACATGAATACATCACAACAGCAACTAGAAAGAGAAGAAAATCAGATTTGGGAAAATCAAATTATATTCTTCAAGTTTCTATCAAGACAAAATCAGGAGAAAAGAAATTGCTATAAAAATACCTCTCCATAGAAGTTCTTTTCCCTTTCAATGATTCAGCAAACAAATGCCCCAAACCCTGCCCTAGTTGGAATGCCCAGCCACAGAGAAGAAAGAGAAGAGAACTACTTGCTACTAACAACAACAACCAGGCAAGTGTTTTCCCCCCTTCATTCCTGATTCAAATCAGCAACACCATAGTGTGTGTATGTATTGAGTTATTTGTGTCAAAATTGCCAAAAAAAAAAAAAACTTAAGATAAGAGAAGAAGGGAAGAGATATTTTGTACTTCCGTAATTTTCAAGAATAACATATTTAAATGCCAAACCAACATTAAAACATAAACCTTATACTACCAATAATTTTAAATTCACATTTGATATGTTTCAACTAGATTTAAATATAACAAAAGATATTAGCACTATTTATTTTTCATATCTTTTTTTTTTCTCAACTTCAAATTTATTTTTAAAATTCAAATTATGTATCATTATTATTTTTAAAAAATTATATATACAAACTAAAACAAAAGATACCTAACTTCTCTTTAACCATCAATCATCAATTTTAAACATAAATATTAAATATGTAAATCAAATTATATTATTATTGTTATTACTACTATTACTACAATTGCTTCTTTTCACTATACCCATTTTTTTTTCCTTTTTTCTTGTTACCTTTCCTCATAATTAATCAATTATTGTTCACCCTAAGAATTCTCAAATAATTATTGGGCCATTACAACTAGCACCCTAAATTGTTAAGTACAAAATTGCCTAAAACAAACTTTAGGGTACTAAATACACATGGAAAAATATTATATGGTGTTGGATGCACATCAAAATACTTTAGGGTACTTCATGTACCTGGAAAAATACTTCAGGGTGCTAGATGCACCTTCACCATATATTTAAAATTCTTTAATTTACATGCAAATAAAAAGTCATATTATCTCATGCAATAATAGCTCTACATATATATATTGAAGTGTAAAAGTGTTTAACGGTTCAAAACCAGACCAAGGATGGTTTACTGAGAACTTTTCAATGATTACACAACCCAAACTCTATATATTAGCATCAGAAGCCTCTCATGGGTTAACATATTCTCTGTTTTCAAGAACCTGTATGCACTACAAAAAAAATCACTTTCAAATGTCGCCGCTGAAGGTGTCACTTTCAGCGGCGACACTTTTGTCATCGCTGAAAGTCAGACTTTCAACGGTGACATTGTGTTGTCGCCGCTGAAAGTGTGTTTCAAAGTCGCCGCTGAAAGTGTTGTTTGAAATTTTTTTTAAAAAAAATTTAAAACACTTTTAGCGGCGACTATTAAATGTCGCCGCTGAAAGTGAGTTTCAGCGGCGACTTTAGTGTCGCCGCTGAAAGTCTTATTTGAAATTAAAAAAAAAAATTTTAAAACACTTTCAGTGGCGACTATTAAAAGCCGCCGCTGAAAGTGAGTTTCAGCGGCGACTTTAGTGTCGCCGCTGAAAGTCTTATTTGAAATTTAAAAAAAAAAAATTTTTAAAACTCTTTCAGCGGCGACTATTAAAAGTCGCCGCTGAAAGTCCGCTGAAAGTCAATTTCATATTTTTTTATTAATATTTTTCAAAAATAATATTTATAAAATTTAACTATTAATTATTAAATAATTCTATTTAACCTTAATTATTAAAATTATATTATTATTAATTAATATTATATTTATCATTTTATATTAAAAATAATATTTATGATATTAAATTATTATTTATTAAGTAATTTTTATTTAAATATATAAATATTTTTTTTCGTTTTTATTTAATTTTTAATTATTTTTAATAATATTATATTTAATTAATAATTAATTATATGTATATAATTAATTATATGTATGTATGTTTATATATATGATAATATTATATATATAATAATATGTAATAATATGACATAGGTTCATTTCGGTGCAACTGGCAGAGACTCGCGCGTGATGGCATCGGCTCCCTGAGGTCGTGGGTTTGAACTGGAGGAGAATCACTTTGAGGAATTATGAGGAGGTGACACGTGGCAGCACGGGGAGGCGACACGCGGCAGCAGGAGGAGGCGACACGTGGCAGCACGGGGAGGCGACACGTGGTAGCACGGGGAGGAGACACGTGGCAATTGTAAATTAAATTTTTAAAAAAAATTCGATTTTTAATAAAAAATTTAATTTTTTGATTTTTTTTTTTTTAAAATTAACACTTTCAGCGGCGACAAAAGTCGCCACTGAAAGTCACCTTCAGCGGCGACTTTTGTCGCCGCTAAAACTTTCAGCGACAGTCGAATAGGTGGCGACTTTTTGTCGCCGCTGAAGGTGACTTTCAGCGGCGACTTTTAGACTTTCAGTGGCGACAAAAGTCGCCGCTGAAAGTCTTTTTTTTTTGTAGTGATGTATGAGAAACAAGTTTATTGAGAAATATTTTGTAAAGCATAATTAAAAATTTAGATGATGACTTTCCATTTTTAATAGATTTGAGATATATTTTGATATATTTGGGAAGTCATTAATACTAAATTTAAGGGATTTTATTGACATTTTAAGATAAATCAATTTGGGTGCATCATTCGTTGAATTTCAACTTAGAATATAGGTTTTTAATTTTAGGAAAGAAAAATAATAATGGAAGGGTTTTTTCAAAGGAAAAAGAGAGAGAAGATTTAATTATTATTATTATTATTATATAATATTTTCCTTCCTTTTGTGATAGCCAGACACGCAATGTTTGGAATGGATAATTTAGGGGAACCTAATATCAAGAGAAAGGAAGCTGCTGGAGGGGGAAAAAAGGAAATAAATGTCACCTAAGCCACAAGTTTCACGCATAAAGGAGCAAGCAAGAGACAACAGCGTTTTGGAGCTATTAATTTGGAAACAATATGAGACCAAAATATAAGGAGAAGCAGAGGCGGCAATGGGAGGGACTGCACTTACATCATCTTCAGGCACGGCTTGAACCAAGGAAAATAAAGGAGCTATTGGAGTTGGCTTCCTCTTGCTGTTTTGGATGATGACTCGTTCGAGCCTGAGGAACCAAAGTAATCTCTGCTTCTACTATCTTCTTCAATTGGAACAGCCAAGGAGAGCGTTCGTTAGTGGTTAGAGAGGAAGAATACCGAGTAAACATAGAGCTCATACTTAATTTGATTCTCTTTTATTCTTCTTTTCCATTATGGTCGTTGGTTCTTCTTTGATGTTCATTGTTGTTGTGATGAACTTGGTTAAAGCCATGTGTGGCTAAATTTTTGTTTTCAACCTAGAGGAGCTATGAACTTGTTTGAGACTTGGAGATTATTCCCACTAATTAGTTTGCTTAATTTTACTTCAGTTTATTTAATTCTTGTTTTTATTGTTATTGCTTAGTGATTGGCCACCATTGAGTATGTTTTGGGGATTTAGGATTGAACTTGACAAAGAGAATCTTAAATTGACCATGGGATTAAATAATGTGGAATTAGTTTTTAATTTAATTTGCATCTAGGATAGACATATACCTAGAAGCTCTGCATAATCAAATTAGAATAAATCCGATCTAAATTCCATCTTTTTAAATTTTGTGAGACATTGCCTAATTAATTGAAGTAGGTGTATAACTAGATCGATAGGCATTTATAGACATTAATACTCTAGATTAGCTGATCCAGTTAAGTTTAAATTAATTTAGTCAGAATAAAATTTAAGAAAACAACAAGAGATTAGTGACTCTGGATTGTCCTATTTAATATTAGACTTTGTTTCTCATGAAAAAGTATTTGTTATTATTAGGTCTTTTTAATTTTTGATTTCTCTTCACTCATATTGAAAACACTTTGGATTTGTTCAACTTAAATGAAACAATGAAATTTAATGTCTAATCATTAGTTCATCTAAGTCTTTGTGGGATGACTTTGATTTTCCCCTTACTATTTTCTCGTCTTGTATACTTGCAATGCTTAATTAAATTTTGGTAGCATCAGTAGAGTATGAAAATATATGCATCTGAGGCTGCAATGTTGTTAGAATCGAAAAGTAGATTGTTTGGCTTTATGTCCCTATATAACCATGCATAAAAATAAAGAAAGAATGAAAGAGGGTGATAGAAATATAAGAATGATATATATTCTCCAATGACCTTTTTTTCAATCACTGTTTTGGACTGTTTTTATATGGGTTGTATACATGCATTTAATATTGTGTGAGGATTGGAACTATTGAATGTTAAGCTGAACAAAGGTGTGCATTTATAGACACACACATTCAACTAATATGTTAAGGTAGGAGAGGAATGGATTTAATATCTTATAGATATGCACAAATTCAAAGGAAGTGTAGTAAGGAATAAACGAAAAAAGAAAGTTCACAAGATAAAAGACAAAAGAGAAGGAAATATAGGAATATAGCAAAGTTAAAAGAGTTAATTTGAGAAGCTTAGAATTGGGCCTGTATAGTAGGAGTTAATTGTGTATATACACCTCAATATGAATATTCTAACCTGCCCCTCATGTGTGTGTGTGTTATCGGATAGATTGATATTTGTTAACATGACAAAACAGGAAGCAGGGCTAAAGAGGTGCATTCGTTGCATGTTTATTTGTACCACACTTGATGTAGTTGAGCATGAGAACATATAAATTACTTCCCCAGTTATTGACATGACCATAAGCATCAGTTAGTTATACACTTCAATTAGATATAATATGTTGTTCTCTTAGGCTTGCTTTGCATGCTCAGTTCTAATTGTGCATTTGCCTGTTGAAAATGTGATTTTCGCTACTGAGATTCTTCCATATCTCACCTCTTTCTTATATGTACAAACTATAGGAACAACTTCTTCAAAGGGGAAGGGCAAGCTTGTGGAGGAATAGCTAAGGTAAAGACTTCACAAAACCTCTCTAAACTCTAAGGTGTTAAGTTTTTAGTTATTATATTAGTTATGTTGTTTTATGAGGTAAAGTATGCAAAATAATATACTTTGGCATGTAAATATTCTCCATACAGAGGCAAGGAGCAGCTGATACATACAGCTCCAAGGTAAGTGCTAGGTTAATGATAGTATGAATGCATAGATAGAGGAAGACAATATCTTGCACCATTATGTTAGTTTGAGCTTTGATTTAGTGAAAGGCTGAAAAAAGGGCAAATGTACGAGTTAAGCCTTCAAGATTTTACAGGTTAAAAGTACAGAACCTAAGCTTAAAATGAGTCCTGGTTTGTAATATTTGGATGTATGGATTAAAACACCTCATTCCAATATATATTTCTTCAGTGAACCTGGTTGGATGTATTCCATGTATAGAGAAATGTGGTATCCAACCTAATTATGCATGAACCAAGTCATTAATTAACTGTGTGTATAGTGTCCTCCTCAGCTTAGATCAGAATAATACTTACTATTTCCTGGCCACAATACTTTACAATGTTTGTATGTTCCATTTGGCTGAAAATTTCAATTTCCTGAAAACACATATAAACTAATTTAGTCAACTTTCGTACCATAAACGGTGGGGATTAAATTTCTATTTTGTTTGCAATGATCGACCAACTATATTCCTTCTCCATTTTTTTCTAAAGTAGGTGAATGATTTATTGATTTGCAATGGGATCTTATTAATGAATGGTATAATTTGGATTCTTTGAAGTTATAATGTTGATTAATTAATTGGAAAAAAACGATTTTTAAGGTATCATGTTTTTTGAGAGAATATATGATGAGAAGAGTAGCTGGAGAGTTTAATTAATTACAATTTTGACTTTATTAACTCTATTCGAGAGTTTGTTCTTACTTTCTTATATTCTATTCACAGACGACACTTAAAATTAGAATTTTGATCTTAACTTTTCTGATTGAGGATGTTCACTTGCGGAGGATTATATGTGTGATAGAAATTGTACTGATATTCTCCCTCGGGTATTTAATATAAAACGTATTTACCTAATTTCATTAAATTAATAAAGTCAGTTAATATGATATGTATTTAGTCCTTAATATAAAATTCACAAATAAGTATTAATTATTCTTCAAGTAGCTTATATTGTAGACTAAGGCATTCTTCTAGAATTGATTTATATTGTTAACCGGAGGGAGTATGAAGAATTATTAATTCTGAGAGGAAAGTTAACTTAGGTTTCAGCCCTCATCAATTCTTTCGGTTTAGTGTTAATAGTTTCACCCCAAGAATGATTGATTTGTTATTGTGAATGCCATTAATGACTTGTAATCCCAAATTTCCAATATAAATTGATGGCTTAATTGGCGACGCGGTCACTGGAATGAGAAGAAACAAGAGGAGAGAATAAAAAATTCCTTAATTTGTCGGAATTTGAAACAGAGAGGGCAATGCAACTACGGATGTTGATCACAATCAATCGGTACTATGAAAACCACCAGCCATGGAACAGGATCAAGGAATATTGATCCCCATCCTTTGCATTTATAGAAGGCTAAGGTTCACATATAGTACATTGGGCTGTTGGGCCTAATCATAACAAACATAAGCCCAACACTTGAATATCAAATACAATAAATGACATATATACCATACTACCCACTAGATTTGGCACAGTTGGTTAAGATCTTGCCACCCCGATCACAAGGGAGTTTGTTCGAACTCTCTGACCGATGGGTAGACCTTGTTGGTAGGCGATCCTGTAAGTCCCTTGTAAGCGCTCAAAAAGCCTTGGGGCCGTGTCCTGACCTTAGTAGGGGATTGGTACCGAACCTACCTAAACTTTTTTGTAAAAAAAAAAAAAAGACATATATACCATACTATTATAATATTTTATCTGATATAATCTTTACTTCAAAATCTTATGATATTTCCTGCAAAATAGGGGGAAAAAACGATATGAAGAGATTTTATAACATGATTCCTCTCTTATTTTAGAGAGAAAAATATATAAAAGATAATTAAATAGGTATAAAATATTTATAAATTCAATCAAATATATCCCAAAATATTCTCTTATTTAATAATTACGAAGAAAATACCTATGACAAAGGGATGTTCTAGTAAAACACGGCGATTGGCTGGATCTCCAGTGAAGCAGAGTTTGACAAAATCTTTACCCTCTCGGCATTACTCATCAGGTATGGGTGGATGTTTCAGTTTAATTGAAACCAAGGTATTAAAATCCGGATCGGGTATTGAACCGGTCGGAGTACTGGGTTAAGGGTTAGTGGGTCAGACCGGGGCTAAACCGGAGCCAAACCGGGACCAAATCGCTGAAAAATTGAAAATTTTAGACTTATAGTATAAAAATCTAAAGGAAAAATAAAAATTTTTTTTTTTAAAAAAAATAATAACCCGGACCGGACCGGGAACCGGACCGGTTTACTGGCCGGTCCGGTCCGGGTTACAGAACCATGATTGAAACATTAACAACAGCCGGAACCTGCGTATGCACTTAGTAAATTAATTTGAATTAGTGATAACTTAACTAATATATGGGACACAATGTCTCGTATATCATACCAACAAGTATACCTAAATTTCTCACTTGTCCTTGCATTTAACCAAGACACTACTTCATTAACGTTACACCTAAAGATATATCAGTCCTTAGAGTACATTATATGCTTTGTTTATACTTAAACTGCGCTGAGTTATACTCATCTTGATGAGTCTACATATTTGTGGTGGTGAAGCAGAATAGAAAGATTTCTTTTTTTTTTTTGTAGTACAAAGGCAAGCTATGCTTGAGGTTTATAAAGAGATGCTAGGAAATATGCATCCCACATTGGCCCGGTAATAGACCCTCACACTCTAACGCAAAGAGTACCTCGCATTCTACTGGCGAAGTGTCGAACATCAAGAACTCCTGAGTACTCAACTAAGCCCGTCTCGCTAGATGATCAACACATCTGACATTCTCTCTATAAGCGTGCAAGATCTCTAGGTCCCAGTCCATGAGGATAAGTGATATAGTCTCTAAGATGACATCATGTAATGGGTGAGCAGTCCCACAGTCAATCGATAGCAAATGAATAGCCTGAAGGGAATCTGAATACAGCTTGATCCTAGTAAATAGTTTAATGCTTGCACGTTTAAAGAAATTTTTATAGCAGAAAATAACAGAGTTAATCGAATTATCTCCAAGAATCTTTAACTTTATATGCAAATAAAAAAGTCATATTATTTTACCAAATAAAAAACTCATATTTATCTAATGCAATATTAGCTCTTATATTGAAGTGGAAAGGTGTTTACCGGTCCAATACCATCATATCAAGGATGGTTCCCAGAGAACATTTCAATGATTACACAACCTAAACCTCATCTATCAGCCGTGAGAGCTTCACACAAGCTCTTGTATTCTTTGCGTTTTAGAACCTGAAAGTAAGTACGAGAAACAAGTTTATTAATTAAGAAATACTTTTTTAAAGCAAAATTAATGGAGAGTATGAAAGTATATACCGTACCTCTGGGGCTGCATAATATGGAGTTCCCAACTTGTAGTGATTGCCCATAGATTCTGCCAGCTATTCAACACATATATAAATCCAATTAAGTCATCAATATTCCAATGGGTATTTAAAAGGCCACAAATGTCCAAGAACTTGCGCTCTTAGATAAACCAAAGTCAACCAGCTTCACAATGTTGTTAGAATCGACAAGTATATTCTCTGGCTTTACGTCCCTATACATATAACCATGCATAAATATAAGGAAAGAATGTGAGAGGGTGATAGAGTATAAACATGAAACATCATCTTAATACATGACTGTTGGCTGGGACATATACTCATAACTGAGTGCAAATGGCAACAAAAGAAGGGAATACTTGTCATTTTGACAACCCTATGTTGCTCAGTGTGATTCTGAAACAAGAGTTAAAAAATTAATTGTTCTGCAAGATGTGTGTGTTACAATGTCCATAACTCATGCAGTATTCCATATAGGTATGTGAATATTATACCTGTGGACAAGTCTTTTCTTGTGAAGGTAAGCCAACCCGGAGAGAATTTGTGCAGTGAAATTTTGAATCAAAGGTTCATGTAAAACACCTCGTTCCAATATATATTTCTTCAGTGAACCTGGTTGGATGTATTCCATGTATAGAGATATGTGGCTTCCTTCATCCTAATTATACATGAACCAAGTGATTAATTAACACTGTGTATATTTTCCTTCTCAACTTAGATTAAAAGAAGGGTTAAAGTCTATTTTTATCTCGAAAGTTGTCAAAAAATCTCATTTTTGTCCTCGGAGGGTTTTTTTGAGCAATCTCATCCTAAAAGTCTTAAAAATGGAGCAATGTTGCTATAGCCGTTAGCCCAAGTTAATTATGACTAGTAGTTTGACTAATATTGTACACTTAGCTCGCCACCTCATCATCTCACCACCTAATCATCCAGATCACTCTCACTCCCTCTCCTCACCATCAGCTCCATCTCCTCCTTCTTCAGCTTGACTCAACCCATTTCTTTCCCCACTGCAACTTGCTTCCCATCAAGACTCACGATGCCCACAACCACGCCTCCACCCAAAACACTCACAACCACACCTCTACAGCAGTGCGACCACCACGAGTGACTTGAAACAACCCAAAATTTCACAACAGAAAAACAACCCAGAAATCAAATCGCACAAGCATTGTGTCACAATCAAACCGCAATGGAGTTGTTCTCACAATCAACCTCTCGCACTTCACAAAATAGTATGAAGTTGTTGAACAAATAAATTGGAGACAGAATTCATTACTAAAAATTTTCGAAAGAAATCAAATAATAATATACAAATTTCTAGTAGCCAGAAAAAATCAAAAAATAAGAATAAATTCTAGAAGAAAGAGGAGGGAGAAGCTTCAATGGCAGCAGACGACATTCGGCGGAGGATGGTGCTTGACGGCTGTACACAGATCGTGGTTGTGGACGCTCTCTAACGGGAAGGAACAACGGCAACGCTGAACAAGCACCGCGAAGCGCACTGACTGGGGTTGGGAATCAGACCGACAACGCTAAACCACCACCACCACTAAATCAACAAATTTGTCCAAAGGAGGTGGGAAATCCGAACGGCAAGATGCGATTTGTTTCTGGGGAAATGATGGATGAGATATCAGAGGAGACGGCGGCAGTGGGGTTGGGGTTAACAATGGCGATGGCATTAACACTGAGGGAGAAGGAGGCGTTGAGCTTGAGAGGGGAGGAAGGGGAAGGAGTGAAGGGAAGGTTTAGAAGAAGGAGATGCCCTGGATTTGATGTTCGAACAGCATATAGGAGGAAAAAGGAAGATGATGTTGACCTGAAAAAGATGATAATGTTGGGAAAAAAAATGGAAGATGGTGATGCTAAGGTGGCATTATAAGTGGAGTCATACATGTCATTTTATCCTGTGTCAAGCCAACTCAACATAATTGAATCATTTAACAGTCATAATTAATTAGGGGAAACGGGTCGGGCAACATTACTCTGCTTCTAAGTCTTTCAGGGTGAAATTATTTCAAAAAAACTTTCAGGATAAAATTGGGATTTTCTAACAGCTTCCAAAATAAAAATAGACTTTAACTGTTAAATGAATACTTGCTATTTCATGACCATGATACTTTACAATGTTTGTATGTTCCAGTTGGCTGAGAATTGTGATCTCCTGAAAACATAAATACGCTAATTTAGTCATGTTTCATACAATGAACTGTGGGGATTTAATTTCCATATTGTTATTGCCATGATCCACCAAATCATTTTCTTTCTCCATCTTTTTAATGTAGGTGAAGGATTTCTTGCATTGTAATAACATCAATAATTATGTAAATAATTTGGATTCATTGAAGTTATAATCTTTATTAATTAATAGGAAAAAAACGATTGTTAAGGAATCATATCTTTTTAAGAGAAAAAATGATGAGAAGAGTAACTAGAGAGTTTAATTAAGTAGTACAATGTTTACTTTTTTAACTCTACTCCAGAGAGTTTATTCTTACTTTCTTATATTCTATTCACAGACACACATAAAATGAAAACTTCTGATTTTAACTTTCTGATTCTTCAATGACAGATAATCTTCACTTGGGGAGGATTAGTACATGCAAGACAAAGGAGTAATTGTAGGGGTATGCATAAGACGTACCTTTCTTATAGATTCTACATTTTCAAGCTTATGAATGTTTTTCAGTTCCTTGACTGCACATGACTCTCTGCTTTCCCTGTCAGAAATGAAGAACACAACATGCTTTTTTAAAGGCTTATCAGCAAGGCTTCCAAGACATTGTTCTTACTAAGAAATAAGATTAAGTGGACAAGATCGAAGTCTCAGTTGAGTCATATATACCTGTTGTGGGCCATATATACAGTCCCATATCCACGAGCCCCAGTACTTTCCCCTTTTTCCCATATGCTAAAATCGATGGTTTCAGGGATTGAATCATCATCATCTTCTTCTTCCTTTACTGCACTTAAGTCTCCGTTGTGGTCGTTGTGGTCATCATCTTCATCTTCTGTTACCCTGTCAAGAATGGAAAGACAACACAGGTTTTTTATTATTATTGACTAAGAAATGCTGAAATTAAGAAAATAAGAATTTAGTGGTAGAATTATTATTATTATTGTATAGTGTATACCTATATATACCTTTTAGAGGCAGCATGAACATACGCGAATCCACGATCCCCAGTAGGAGGACCCCATAATTGCCTTTGGCTAATATGTATTTGATATGGCTCTACCTTTACAATGTTTCTTGTGAAAAGCTCTAAGATGTGTTTTAAGAAAAGGAAGAAAATGACTAATAGGCATGGAATTGCAGGCAGGAAGGCCAAAGCTATTATGCTAAATGTAGTAATACAACGTCTGGTGCTTTCGAATCCACCATACCCAATAGGATCCCTTGTTTCCCATTGGCCAATGGGAAGCAGAGTATTATTTGCATCATCATAATAAAATTTAGGTTCCAACTTATAACACTCCACCTTCGCCCCCCCCTTCTTCTTCCTCCTCCTTCTCCTCAGCCTCCCTTTCCTCCTCCTCCCTCTCCACCTCCTCCTCCTCCCTCTCCTCCTCTGCCTCCTCCTCCTCACTCTCGTCCCTCTCCGCCTCCTCCTCCTCCTCCTCCTCTACGTACTGTACTTGTGTCTCTATCATCATCATCTTCTTCTTCTTCCGTGACTCTGTCAGGAGTAAGAAACACGACGCATGTTTTTTTTTATGTCAACTTGGTAATTAGTGACAAAAGCAAAATGATGAAATTAATAAAATAAGATCAAAATATGAATTTAGTCGGAGAATTGTTTTATACATGCGTACCTGTTACCATAAGCAAGATAACAATAATTATAACGTCCATCTAACCCCACATTGTACATTTTTTTGAGTGTTGGGCGGCGCAAGATATCCTCTGTTTTCCGTTTTCAGTCCAGCATGACCATTGAAGCAATTTGAGATCAAGTTCATAGGTAGATACATAAAAGCATGTTCATTAGTAAAGTATATATTGATGACTACTCAACTACTAAATGAAGTCAAATATATGGGTTAATATATGATTGACATGGCTCTAAAATAATAACGCTTGTTAAGGGAAGGGAAGAAATGGTGCACACCTTGTATACAGAGAGGCCAAAGCGGCAAAAGCCAGATAGAATAGAAGGGCAAAGATTATGCGATATGAACGAAGGAAGAAGAGAAAACCAGCAACAGAAGATTAAAAGTAATGTAATGTAAAAATTATGGTGGAGACCAGAAGATTCAAGGACAGATATAATACAACGTCTGGGCTTTCCGAAAATATATGAAAGGTGATGTAGTTCATTTGTTCCCTTTATCGGAGGATGAGGGTGAAATGGTCAGTAACTTGAATATTTTTGACTTTATGGCATTAATCATTTTTATTTTTTTCCCAAACATCAGGTTTGAACCGACCCGGTCATTCCTTGGCTTGTTTTGAATTCCAGCACTATATATAAGTCCAAATGACATAATTTTCACATCATAAGAAAAGTTAATTAACTCAATAAATATAGACTAAATTAACAAAATTTTTCTATTTTTTGGTATTTATAAATGATATTTTTCAACTTTTTTTTTCTCTCTACCTAAATAGGGCTAAAGTTATAACAGTCTCATTTATTATTATCAAAGTGGACTTATAATAAGGAACAAAATTTTTTTTCCAAATTGGATTTATACATAGGACCAAAATGGAATCTCGAGTTATATATATTCTTAACCAATGCTGATATATAGATTTCTTTTTCATTTGGAAAAATTGTAGATAGGCCCCATTGTAGCAAAATAATTCCCAATTGCCCCCATAAAAATCTGAAACATCACTTTACACTTTTGGGGCGCAAATGAAATTAATTTGTGGAAAGAATAGACGAAACAACCCTAGTAAAAGAAAGAAAGAATAAACAGATCAGCTTACAAGTCAATTATGCCCTTTACATGACACATGTGGAAATTTACAAGATCATCACATCCATGTACAAGACAAGGGGTATATTCACAATAACTTATGTGGGAATTTACAAGTGAAAGATACTTATTTATAAGATAAATAAGTGAAATTACATGACCATCTCGACCATGTATAAGACTAGAAGCATATTGACAAGAACACATAATAATTTACAAGTCAAATATGTGTATTAACAAAACACATGTAAGAATTTACAAGACCACATCGGTCATGTGCAAGATAAGATACATTCAAACAAACACATGCTATTTACAAGACACATGTAGGAATTTAGAAGTCAAATATATTTATTTACAAGATAAATAAGTGAAATTACACAATCATCTCGGCTTTATATAAGACAAGGGGCATAATCATAAGAACTCATGATATTTACAAGGCAAATATGCCTATTGACAACAATTTTGATGAAAATATCACATGATTAAATGTGGATTTTGTATACAAATATATCATGAAATACATACATAAAGATAGTTGGCCAACATACAATATCATAATATGAATTTGTGTATTTTTAGCTTGAGCACCCGCAGTGCAATGTTAGTATCACGTAAACGGGCATTTTCAAAAGTTCAATGTTGATAAACATATGACTTGTGGCGGATTGAATTTTCATGTCTTGTTAATTTAGAAGCTTAGCAATAAATGAAAACTTTGATATGTGTCTTGACCATGGTACAAAAATTCGGACCGGACCGGCCGGTCCGACCGGAAAACCGGCGAACCGGTCCCTGGTCCGGTCCGGTCTGGCACTTGGGAGTGGGGGAGATCGACTCGGTCAAGACCGAGTCGATCCGGCCGGTTTTTGGTTGACTCGGCCAAACCGCCGAGTCAGGCAGTTTGGCCGAGTCAAAATTTTGCCTGCAACTATCCCATCGATTCGTAATATAATTTAAAAAAAAAAACTCAGATGATGATCAGATTCAGAAAGACGAAAGAGGAAACACTGAAACTCGGGCAAGGAATCTCCTCTCGCAGACGAAAATCAGGTGACGGCGAGCCTGTGCCGTTGCCCAGCGTCCGGTGACGATGCGATGCTGTACCCAGCTCAGCGTCTGACGACGATGGCGACCAGCAGGAGATGGGAGATGCCGAAACTGTGGAGGTTGATGAAGAAAAGGTGATGACAGATCTGGTTGCTGAAGATCTCGTGGAAGGATCTAAATATGGTTTTTTTTAAAATGCAGAGAATGGAAAAGGGAGGATCTAAAGATATGGAAGATGAAAGAAGAAAAATCGAAGAAGATGATTTCGGAGAACTGAAATGCTTTGGATTCCCAACACCTTTTATTAAAATAAAATAATGCACATGTATCAAGAATGAGCTGGCAAAAAGCAAAATAATATCAAATATAAGATATGACCAATTGACCACAAGCGTGTTGGCTGGAGAATAGAACACGAGGATCAAAGATAAGAAGATATTATTGGGTAAAGAAAGAATAAAAATATCTAGATGAAAAAAAAAGTAAGTAAAAAAAGAATAAATTTAAAAAAAAAAAGAAAAAGATAATAAAAAAATTATTTAAAATGATATAATAATTATAGGAAATGAGGTATCTTTGTATAAGTATAGGTATTATAACTAATACTAATAGATTTTAAATATTTTTTTTTCTAAAAATCTTTATTTTTATCTATAGAAGTTTAAAAATATATTAATATATATTATCAGTAATAAATTATAATATTTTAATATGACCGGTTATGACCGGTTCAACTACCGGTTAGACCCCGGTTGACCCATTAACCCTTGAACCTGTGCTGTGACCGGTTCATTGCCCGGTCCGGTTTTTCGTTCCTTGGTCTTGACAACATGATTATAACTTGTGACTTACTATATTGTGAATTATATATGAATCCAATAAGGATTTAAAATGCTTGGAGTATATATCTGGATCATTGTTATACTTATAAAATCTTTGAAGGATCAAATACATATATGGATTTAGATATAAACATATGAAATTCCCTAAAGGATTCAAGTTGCTAGAAGCACATCATCAGTGAAATTCCTTGAAGGATCCAAATTGCCAAAAGTAAATAGTTTAATCGAGATCTTTATATGATTTGAAGCAATCAAGGTGTACGTGATATTTGATTGAACCATATTTTTACATGATTTTTCATGATTAATTTGGGATTTTTAATGCATTTTATGGGATAATATTGCCTGATTAAGCATTGATTTAAGTTAAGGGCATTTGTATTGAATTAATTGTAATTAAGTGTAAAATGGTCATAATTTGTTAATTATTAGTACAAATGATTTTTCTTGAACTTTTGATGCTACCATGTGCTTAATATTGCATTGTAGGTGTTTTGGAAGGAAATTGAAGATTTTGGAGGGTCGAAATTAATATTTTGAAGATTGGGAAAAATACAGAGAAGGGCCCAAAAATTCTAAAAATTACAAAATTGTGAAGAAAAGGGGCCTAAAAATTTACAGTCAAGTACCTAGATGTTTGAGAAATTACATTTTAGCCCTCCAATGTTTCAAATATTTGCACTTTAGTCCCTTCTGAAAATTTTTCAAGTTTAGGTCACTGTGCAGCGTCTTCTTCAGTGAAAGAAACAGATCCGAATACAGAGAGCACCGCGGAGGAAGAAGCACACCAAAGCTTGAGTTTTGTATCGAAGAGAGAGCTTGAGAGGAGAGGGAAAGAGACGGAGAGCCACCACCACCATCGAGGACTTCCTTCCTCACCACCACCGGCATCTTCTCCACCGTTAAAGCTTCACATATTAAGAGAGCTCAGATCTGGGAAGCTCTAAGCCACCGAGCACCATCACAATCATCATCTCTCGGCTTTACGACCACTATCGTAGTTGCATCATCCTCCCACTGTCATCTTCGAATAAGCGCATGGGGGAGAAGGCCGAGACTTTGACGCCGAATGGAGAACTAGAGAAAGGACCTTTACCATCGATACTCTTCACTGTACCACTCAAGTCTGCCGTCATTACCGCTAGAGAAGAGCGTTGACATACCAGTACTGTTCAACCACATCACATCACCATCGTCAGCTCCGGTTTCACCTTCGGCATGATCTCCCTTCCTCTGTTTTGATATTCACCTCCGGCGGCCTTCTCTCTTACACACAACCACTGACTTCTCTCACACCAACACCACCACTGTGTATCTTCATCACAGAACCTCCGTTCCCCTGCATTTCACCATCCATTTCTTCATTACCATTCTTCATAATCACCACCGACCACCTCCTCTGCCTCCCTTTCTCCAACATCATTACATCACCATTCAATCACCTTCACTCTCTTCTTCCAGACCCTTCCTTAGCATCATTCTCTCATCATATTTCCCTTTAATTCATGACTGCCATGGTTTTCGAAATTTTCTGTTATTCTGCAATTGAAGTTATGCGTGGTTAATGATTTCAACTCCTCAGAATTGGGGATGTGTCTTGATTTTAAAGAGCTTTAAAGGGGAGTTTTCTTTCTTAGTTCATTTATGAATTTCCTATTGTCATTATAATTTCTAACTATATTCTAAGATAGTTTCAGTAGGATTTTGTTGAGTTATTTGAACTCCATATTGTTGAACTAAGATTATTTATATTGTGTTTGGGTTGGAATTATTGTGATTGGTTGATTAATAGTTATGTATTTCCTATTAATTCAATGAAATTATATTTGCTATGTGATTACTAGTTTGTGTAATTGATTTGAGTTAATTTGAGTGGCGAATTTGTACATTCATATTAGAGGAAACAATTACATTAATTTAATCCATTTGACACATCAAGTGATTTTTAACAATTTATCCAAGAGATGACTATGCATGCGATCGTAGGATTAGTCATTAATTAGATAAATTGGACTCAATGCGTTTGCTTGAGGTTTTTAATTAAGACTTGATGGATTTCAAACTCCCATATTATTTAGTGAATTAAGATAGCCAATGAACCAATTTCTCAAGAGAATTCACCTCATTCATATTTTATAAACCATCCCATTTTTTTATAAAAATATCAAAAAAATAATATTTTAACTTTTAATTAAATTGCATTCTTCTTTTAGTTATTAACTTGAAAAATCAAAATCAATTTTCCCCTTTTTTTTTCATTGCCTTTGCATGGCATATTAGATTACTTAGGATTCAATAAAAAGCTCATCGAGAAAAGAGAACAATCCTAGGTTTGCCTATACGCAATCCTTGGTTAATTTTTTATTGTGGACCCTAAGGCTAATATAAGAGACAAAACGTCTGTCAATCAATATTACTTCCTCGATAAATATTTGTTGAAGGAAGAATATAAAATATTTGTTATGCACATGTATTTTTACGAAAAAATCTGAAAGTGAGTTTACTATAATTGCAGTTTATGTTGAATAGTTTAAATATCTTTGGAATTGTTGAAGAGTTTGCAAAAACTGTGAATTGTTTAACCTCTGGAAGAGCTTGCAAAATGAGTAAATTGCTTAAATTCCTGAAGATCAAGCTTCCTAAATTTAAGAATTACTTAAAGAAAGGATTTGATAAGAATAAAGTGTTCTCCTATGGAGAAATCTTGGTCCAAAAGTACTATGTCTTTAGACCTCGACAAGATGATGTAGAAATTACCTAGTCTAAAAGTATCATATCTTGGTGAAATTAGAGCACTTATATATATCTAGTTCGTTGCATATGACTTGATATATCATTTGCTTTTAAGCATGATATAATTATTCACCAACATGAAGACATTGCAGTGGATCGTGTCAACAGAAGAGAGTGAAATTAGCATCTGGCAAATTCGTTCCACTGAAATCTAACAGATTTGTTCACCAAGTTACTTCCTGGGACAAAATTTGAAATGCTCGTTCATGGTGTCGGACTTCACAGACTCAAAGATATCAACTGATGTTGTCAAGGGGGTAGTTGATACAAGTTGTACTCTTTTTCCTTTGTCTATGGTTTTTCTCCTTGGTTTTCCTAGCAAGGTTTTTAATGAGGTAGCATTATTAGGTGTATCAGTAAATAATGTACTCTTTTTCTTGTACTATGCTTTTGTCCCACTGGGTCTTTCTTAGTTGAAGTTTTTTTTTTTAATGAGGCACATGTTTAGTCATGGACATTCAAGGGGGAGTGTTATGAATAATATATTAAAATATATTAATATGGATGTCCATCTCCCTATTATTTTCCTATGATTATGTAATCTCATTTATTGTAGGTTATAGAGTTATGCAAATAAATAGAAGGCATATGCTATGTATTGTATACACATCTGAATAGTGATTAAAATTGTTCTCTCTTTTTCTTCGTATCTCTCTTTTATTTCATAACAACCTTCTTATATTTGACATTTTTCATAATCTCGTCTTCTTATATATGATGATTATCATTTTAAACTGTTAGATATTCTTAAAAAAATAATTTTTTATGAATTATGCTTTATGGTTAATTATTATTTCCGTTATGTATTTGTTTTTGCTGATATAAAGTTGTGAAGACAAATTTTTTGAAAGTGTTACAAGACAATTGCGTTTTAAGAACCGTAATTTTTGTCAGTAAATATATTACGGTTAATAATTACAACCGTTAAGTTTTTGTTTTTCACAAATTCTGCCTCTCAATCATTTAACCATTAAGTTTTAATTATTCCTTGTAACTGTTATATAGTAAGCGTCATATATGCACAATTCTATAGTAGTGTATTCTCCAAATTGAAATTCTAAAACACAAATTATGAAGTGATTATTGATAGCTGAAATTATTATCTCCCAAAATATTTAGCGTAAATGGTTACCTCCAGAAGGTAATGTTTTAAAGGTGAATGTTGATTGAGCCTTTTCGAGTAAGGATAATAAGGCTGCTGTGGCCTTTGTCATAAGATAATCGAATGGTTTTATACTTGATGGTAATACTTCAGTGCTAGAGGCATCGTCAGTTTTCATGGCGAGTCTCTTGCAATGTTGCAAGCAATGCAGTATGTCCAGGATAATGGTTTGGATGATATTATTATAGAGTCGGATAATCAACATCTTATTTATTGTATTAATGGGAGAGCTGAGGTCCCTGATTGGAGTAGTATGACCGTACTTGAGAACGTCCTTTTTATAAGGAACTCATGTAGAATCCTATGCTCCAGATGGATTCCAAAAGAGGCTAATGGAATTGCTGACTGGGTAACTCCTCGGGCTTCGCTGCAAAGGTTGTGCCCAGCGGTTTGGGTTTTGAGACCTCCTAGTCATTTGCAAATGCTTTTCTGTAGAGAGATGTGGAATTTAGTGCTGAAAGTTCTGGAGTGGGTTGAGTTGCTGGTTTTTAATTTTCTTCACGTTTGTCTTTTGGTTTTTGTAGTTTGTTGAAAATATTAGATATGGAATTGTGTTTGTAGTTTATTTTACATGGAATGAAATATTATGTTTTCTGAAAGACGAAAAAAACACCCTCCAAGGTACGCAGTAATTTTCCCCCTGGTTGGTCCATTGAGCATAGACATAACCCCGCAGTAGTGCAGCCACGTAAAACGAAAGCCTAATATGAAAAATATATACCTGCATCAATGCACGCCACGTGGGACCGTAGGAGAGGGAACACAATCCACTTTATGGTTCCAACTGCATATAATGTTTCCAACACCATAACACAAATTTAACAGTCTCCACAACTTTTAAATGGGAACATAACGTAGTCTTGCCGGTTCAAACAATGCAATGATGACGTCACTAAAGCTTAGTCCTAGCAAGTGCTTTTGAATTAGAGGCAGGTATTAACGAAGTATTAACGGGATGAGGTAATTATCGAGCAGAGTAAACCCGCGACCTCCTACTTTGAGGGGAGCTTAAATGACCTTATGCTACAAGGTCATTTGCGTGGTCCTTCCATTCTTTATGACCCCATCTCTGCTTCATAATTTTTGTGATATTATGATAATGTTCATGAGTAAAAATGAAAAATAAACTTCTCACTGATTCCAAACACGGATGCTAAATTAAATAAATAAAAAAATTATTCACTATTTTGCCCTTATGATTTTTATGATATTGCATTAATGCCTCTGAGAAAGAATAAAAATAAATTCTTTATCCGTTCCAGACAAGGAGGTCAAATTAATTAAAAACAAAAAATTATTGATTATTTTGCCGTTGTGATTTTTTTGATATTCCATTTTTGAAATACTTATATAATTATGTTAATTAGAAATAAAAATGTCTTTATATCAACTTTTTTTATACATATATTAACAACATGCTGGGATGAGAATGAATTGGGAGGGAGGCATACACAAAAACACTTAAACGTAATTATAAATTTGTGATCAATTATATTGTTTGTTATTGTTGGTTAGTTTTGTGACTCTATATATTTGCAAACAAATATATTGGAAGTTATTTGAACTATAAAGAAGTTAGCAGGATCCGAGTACTCTCAACACCATCAACTCTAATTGTACTTTCTTATATAAGCAAGCGAAGTTGTTTGTGCTTTTACAAAGGGATGGTCTAGTAATGCGGCAGCAGATGGCCGGTTTGCTGGAGTCCTTTTGAAGCAGTGTTTCAGAAAATCTTTACCCTCTCCGCAAAACTCTTCTGGTGTGGGCGGAACTTGCCGTTTACAAATAACTTTAAAGAAGACCTGATGCTGGTTAGTAAATGAATTTCTTTTAGTTATAAATTACTCGTAACTAATATGTGGGATACAATGTCTCAAATATAAGTCCAAAAAGTATATCCAAATTTCTCACTTGTCCTTCCATATATAGCAGAAAATAACAGACTTAAGTAATACTACCTCTAGTCTTTAATATAAGATTTACCGTGTAGTTTCAATTTCTTCATTAAAATAGGTTTTATATTAAAGACCGGAGGGAGTTTTATTATGTTTTTAGATAGACTAGAAGGTGAAATAGAATAGAAACAGAGCATGAATGACGTTAGGCATGACTGTTGAACAGTGGTTGACGGCTTGGGTAGGTGACTGAAGGAGTTGGTGGGGCACACCAACGTTGAATACTGGGTTATTTTTCTTATTTTAATGCATGAATTATTAATATAAATAGGTATATATTTTCATTGTAATCCATCAAGAATTTGAACAACTACATTTGAGATTGGTTTCTATATCATTTTTGGTACCAGAGCTGAGTTCTAGAGAGCCAGAGAGCGAAAGAGTGAGGAGTGGGTGAAAAAAAAAAACGTGAGAAAAAGGGGGTGTCGGATTTTCACTCTCGGAGCATTTTTTGAAGAAACCGACCTCACCATCGTGTTCAGAAGGCCGAAAAACCTAGGAATAGCCTCAGTCACCGCCGTGAAACATCTCCACGCGCCTCCACGGACGTTGCCGGAAAGTCGCCGGAAAAGTTGCCGGAATTTCAGACGGTCGCCGGAGTCCAGAGGTTGAAGATGACCCAGTTAGCTGCCACGTCATCACTGTCTGACCAGTCAGCACCACGTCGTCTAATCAGCATACGCCACGTGTCAATAGCGCCACGACAGCACCATCGTTAGCATTGTCACGTCACCCCATCCAATTAGCATCCACGTCATCAGTTAACGCAACGTGGACCAATCACTGACTGCCACGTGTCATAACCGCCACGTCATCAATCCCAGTCAGCCCAACTTTCAGAAATTGCAATTTGACCCCTAAATTTGGTAAAATTTACAATTTCTTCCCCGAAACTTTTTGAAATTATATTTTGGCTCCAAATTTCTGCCAAAATTACATTTCGGACCCTAAAACTTTCTGAAATTATATTTTGACCCCAGATATCTGCCAAAATTACATTTCGGACCCCAAAACTTTCTGAAATTACATTTTGACCCCAGGTTTCTGCCAAAATTACATCTTGGACCCCAAAACTTTCAGAAATTACATTTTGACCCCAGATTTTTACCAAAATTACATTTCCATCCCTAAAAGTTATGAAATTAACTTTCTACCCCATTTGTCCATAAAAATTCCAGTTTTACCCCTTACTTGCCATAAAAACCGATCATATCCTTGTACTTTTCCATCCTATACCTAACCTCACAAGAACAATTCCAAAAAAATGCCTTCAAGACGCAGAAACACACGCGAGATTGAGATGGATGAGATGAGACGCCGGATACAGGAACTAGAAACCACTGTACAAACGCAGCAAGCCATGCTAGAATCTCGCAGTGAATATCCAGAGGATGATTCAGATAACAATAGTTCGTCGTCCACTAACTACCGCCATCGTCCTCAACAACAGTCATTCCGCCTTAATGACATTAAGGTAGATATACCAGAATTTGAGGGAAGGCTTCAACCAGACGAATTTGTCGATTGGCTTCAAACCGTCGAACGAGTTTTTGAATATAAAGAGATTCCCGATGAGCAGAAAGTCAAAATTGTCGCCATCAAATTAAAGAAACATGCCTCTATATGGTGGGAAAATCTTAAGAAAAGGCGTGAAAGAGAAGGAAAAAACAAGATCCGGAAGTGGGACAAAATACGACGTGAGCTCTCACGTAAGTTTCTTCCAGATAATTATTATCAAGATAATTTACTTCAATTACATAATCTCCGCCAAAAGGCTATGACTGTGGAAGAATATATGAGGGAATTTGAAAAACTCATGATGAAGTGTGATATCCAAGAGAGGGAGGACCAAACAATAGGCCGTTATATCGGAGGATTAAATACCAAGATTGCTCATCCGGTACAGCTCCAACAATACTGGACCCTGGACGACATCATTCGTCTAGCCATCCGTATTGAGAAACAGTTACCCAAAAGGTTTCTGTTTCTACCATCTTCCTCCATCGAAATTCCTTTTGATGAACATGAAGCACACATGCATCGGCCTACACAAATGCATCAACATAACTCTTCAAGCAAGCCTACACAAGTATATCAGTCTAACTCTTCAAGCAAGCCTCCACCAAAGGCTACCAAGGAATTTAGCTCCAAAGCACCTAAGTGCTTCAAATGCCAAGGGTTCGGTCATATCGCTTCATAATGTCCTACCCGTAGAGTTGTTACCATTATTGAAGGGGAAGCTTTTGCAGTATTTGAAGAAGAAGGGGAGCTTATGCCTGACAAAGAGCCAATCTTTGATGAAGAGCCAATATTTGATGAAGAAGTCATTCCTCCTGATCAAGGTGAAACACTTGTGATTAGACGAAGCTTGCATACAGCCACAGTAAAAGAAGAGCCTTGGCTGCGTCACAACATTTTTCATACTCGCTGCACTACTCAAGGTAAAGTCTGTGACGTCATTACTGACAATGGAAGCTGTGAAAATGTAGTCTCTAACTACATGGTAGAAAAGCTACAACTACCAACTCATAACCATCCGTACCCGTACAAACTCCAATGGTTTAACAAAGGAACCACGGTAAAAGTGTCCAAACGATGCCTTGTTACTTTCTTTATCGGTAAAAGGTATCACAATGAAGTTTGGTGTGATGATGTTCCAATGGATGCTTGTCATCTTCTTCTGGGAAGACCTTGGCAATATGATCGACACGCTTTATACGATGGGTATGTAAACACATATTCCTTCCAGAAGGATGATGTGAAGATTCAGCTTGAACCTTTGCCATCAGATAAACACGTCAAAATAAAAAATAAGCCCAAGTCATTTTTACTGAAGCATAAAGTTTCAGATCAATCTCCATTCATTGATGATGATGTTGTTTTTGACTCGAGGACGAGTCCTGTCCAACCCCGGGAGAATGAAACAGAAAAGAAACAGAGCATGAATGATGTAAGGCATGATTGTTGAACAGTGGTTGACGGCTTGGGTAGATGACTGAAGGAGTTGGCGAGGCACACCAACGTTGAATACTGGGTTATTTTTCTTATTTTAATGCATGAATTATTAGTATAAATATGTGTATATTTTCATTGTAATCCATCTAGAATTTGAACAACTACATTTGAGATTGGTTTATATACCAGAAGGTTGGCTCAATCTAAACTTACTATATATATATATGAAAAAAAATCCCCAGGGAATTAAGGGAATGACTTTCCATCTATCCTTGCTTAGTTCTAAAACCTTGCTATGAACGGATATAATATCCCTAGGGGAGAAAGGAGGGACTCACTAGCTTACATAGTAATTAGCTCGTGGGCTGGTTTGCTTAGGTTTGTATGTAAATAGAAAAGTAACGTCATGTTATCTAAAGCAATATTAGCTCTATCTATATATTGAAGGGTAAAAGTGTTTACCGGTTCAAAACCTGGCCAAGGATGCTTCCCTGAGAACATTTCAATTATTACACAACCCAAACTCCATATATCAGCAGCATAAGCTTCTCGAGAGCTGTTATATTCTTTGTTTTCAAGAACCTGTATGTATGAGAAACATTTCAATGTTTATTAATGAAGAAATACTTTGTAAATCATAATGTAGAGTGTGAAAATGTATACCTCTGGGGCTGAATAATACGGAGTCCCCCACTCGGAGTGCTTGCCCATAGATTCTGCTAGCTATTCAACACAGAAAAACCAATTCAATATTGCTCGCTCTTGGGACTGTCATATCAATTTCAAGAGGGTATTTAAAGGGCGATAAATAACCGCCAATATTATGGGACACACATACTCCATCTTAAACCTCTATAAAAGGTCTCAAGTTCATGATTCAATGGCCTTGGTTTTGTCATGTGAATGCATATGTTGTACGAGATATCCAAGAACTTACATGCTTGGACACACCAAAGTCAACCAGCTTCACAGTGTTGTGAGAATCAACTAGTAGATTGCCTGGCTTTAGGTCTCTATATAATCATTCATAAATGAGAGAGGGTGGTAGAATATAAGAATGATATATATTTTGAAAAAACCTCTATAGAAAGAAATCCATCTTACTTTTATATTTTATTACTTTACATGTTTTTATTTCATTTATTTAGTAAGTGGGTTGTTTAATCATTACATGTATTAAATTTGCAATGCAAGTAGCTTTCCTTTTGTAATAATGGCAACGCAAGTGGGTGATCACTTCCAAAGTAGGAAAGGGGCAGAAAAGGAAATTAACCTCAAACCGCTATATGAGTGTGTGTCTCCCTTCGGTGTATGATAGTCTTGGATGGTAGTAAAAATAGATTTTGCTATAGTAGTTTAGCTTTTCTCTGCCAATGGCATAATAGCCTATTGCAATCGAAGCTAACATGTGTGTCTCTGCCCCTCTAATCCAGTAAAAAAAACAAAACTATTCTCTATCCTCCTCAACTTGTTCTTATTCCCCTCCTTTTGGTTTTATCTCTCCATGTATTTATCTTTTGGTTAAAGATAATCCCAACCACACACGCACACAAGATTATATGACTGTTGGCTGGGACATAAACTGAATATATAACTGAGTGCAAATTGCATCAAAAGATCTACTTATCATTTTGACAACACTATTTTTAAGTGTGATTTTGAAACAAGAGTTAGTTTTGTGTGTGTGTGTCAACGTTCAGAACTCATGCAGTATTCCACATAGGCATGGCAATATTATACCTGTGAACTACTCTTTTGCTATGCAAGTAAACCAACCCGAAGAGAATCTGTGCAGTGAAATTTTGAATTAAAGGTTCATGTAAAGCAACTCGTTCCAGTATAAATTTCTTCAGTGAGCCAGGTTGGATAAATTCCATGTATAGAGAAATGCAGGGTCCAACCTAATTATGGATGAACCAAGTGATTAATTAACGGATTGTATAGTCTCCTCCTCTGCTTAGATAAGAAGAATACTTACTATTTCATGGCCATAATACTTTACAATATTTGTATGTTCTAGTTGGCTGATTATTGTTATTTCCTGAAAACACAAATACACTAATTTAGTCATATGTTTCATACAATGAACTGCGGGGATTTAATTTTCATTTTGTTATTTCAATGATCGACCAATTATTTTCGTTATCCATTTTTAAAGTAGGTGAAGGATTTCTTGATTTGCAATGACATAATAAACATGTATGGCATAGTTTGGATACTTACAAGTTGTAATGTTAACTAAGTAATAGAAAAAAAAATTATTTTTAAGGTATCACGCTTTTTAGAGAATGAGAAGAATAGTTAGAGAGTTCATTTATTATGTATACCTTTTTAACTCTACTCCAGAATTAATTCTTACTTTCGTATATTCTATTCAATTCACATACAGTTAAAATTAAAACTTTTGATTTAAACTTTCGGATTCTTCAATGATAGCACGTTCACTTGTGGAGGATTTGTACGTGTAAGACAAAGGAACTGTAGTAATAAACATAAGACGTACTTTTCTTATGGATTCTACATTTTCAAGCTTGTGAATGTTTTTCAGTTCCTTAACTGCACATACGTCCCTGGTTTCCCTGTCACAAATGATGAAGAACATAACATGCTTTATATATGGCTTATTAACAAGGCTTCCTTCCAACACATTTCTTACTAAGAAATTGGATTAAAAGGATAAGATCAAAATTTCAGTTTACTCATACCTGTTGCGGGCAACATAAACTGTCCCATATCCACCTGACCCAATATTTTCCCTTCTTTCCCATATGCTAAAATCGGTGGTTTTAGAGATTGAATTAGCTGCAGCAGAATCTTCTTTCTTCACTTCATTTAAGTTCCTGGTTACCCTATCAAGACTGAAAAACACAAGACATGTTTTTGATGGCTACACAAGTGTCTACAAAATACATTAATTATTGACTAAGAAATTATGAAATTAAGAAAATAAGCGGAAAACATGAATTTAGGGGGAGAATTATTGTGTAAATATATACCTGTTGGAGGCAACATGAACAGATGCGAATCCACCATCCCCGATAGGAGGATCCCATATTTGCCTTTGGCTAAAATTTGGTGGAGAATGAGGAGCATCATAATTCTGTTGATCAGTGTAGTCTTGGGAGCGCATATATTGATTCCATTTCTCGTACAGCTTGATCATTGAAGCAACCATTATATTTCAGAACAAGTTCTTGTATAAAATCATGTTCATTAGTCAAGTACTGCCTGCGGTCCCTAATATAAGAAATAGTTGGGGGTTAAATTTGCTTCTAATTATAAGATCTCAATTAACTTTGTCTCCCATGTTTATCATTTTATTCCTAAACTATTCCTATTGATTGTACATGTAAAGGGAGTTTCTATCAAGAGCTAGTTTTTAATGCAAATGATTTAAGGGGTATTTTGAAAAACTCAACACAATTTTTTGGCAAATAATTAATATAATTAATTTCCTTCATCTATCCAAAAGAGGATAGGAGGTAGTATAATGACTCAACTACTCAATGAAGTTAAATGTACGCGTTAATATATGATTGACACGGCTCTACAATAATGCATGTTAAGAGAAGGGAAGAAATGGCACACCTCGGATGAAGTTATACGCTCGTAGACCTGATCAGTGTAGTCTTGGGAGTGCATATATCGGATCCATTTCTTGTACAACTTGATCATTGAAACAACCAATTATATTTTAGAACAAGTTCTTATATAAAAGCATGTTCATTATTAGTGTGGTCAAGAAATTTGACATGGCACAACGTACAATAATAATGCTTGTTAAGAGAAGGGAAGAGACGGCACACACCTTGTAGGAACATATAATCACGAAGGAGAGAGCATTGATACCCACAAATAATTTTTGGGTGAAGAAGCCTAAACATGTATGAGAGGTGATATAAAAACCAAAAATAGCTGCTGTAATAGGAAGGTCATAAAGTAGGAGAAACCTCCATAGGTAAAATATGGGAGGGACTTTGTTTTGGCCCCGTCTTAACTGCATGAAACAAGAAATATGGGCTGTTGTAAGCAGTATGAGTAAGTAATGCAGTTCATATTTTCCCTTTAGTCTTTCAAGCTGGACCACTAAATGCGTTAATATATGATTGACATGGCTCTACAATAATGCCTGTTAAGAAAAGGGAAGAAATGGCACACCTTAGATGAAGTTATATGCTCGTAGACTTGATCAGTGTAGTCTTGGGAGCGCATATATCGGATCCATTTCTCGTACAACTTGATCATTGAAGCAACCAATTATATTCTAGAACAAGTTCTTATATAAAAGCATGTTCATTATTAGTGTGGTCAAAAAATTTGACATGGCTCGACATACAATAATAATGCTTGTTAAGAGAATGGAAGAGATGGCACACACCTTGTAGGAACATATAATCAGAAAGGAGAGAACATTGATACCCACACATAGTTTTTGAGCAAAGAAGCCTGAACATGTATGAGAGGTGATATAAAAACCAAAAATAGCTGCTGTAATAGGAAGGTCATAAAGTAGGAGAAACCTCCATAGGTAAAATATGGGAGGGATTTTGTTTTGGCCCCGTCTTAACTGCATGAAACGGGAAATATGGACTGTTGTAACCAGTATGAGTAAGTAATACAGTTCATATTTTCCCTTCAGTCTTTCAAGCTGGACCACTAAATGGACACATAACCCTGATACATAACCCTGACATGAGGAAGAAGGTGAAATGGTCAGTAACTTGAATACCAGAAGTACTCATTGTTGATCGAATGTACGTGGTTGGATGATCTCTTACGACAGATGAATATATGTATGTTTATAATAAAGGCAATCCTTTTTTTTTTTTTTACAAACTTCTAGTCGTATATATGTATGTTTCTAATAAACGCAGTTCATTTTTGTTTTCAAACTCCTAGTCAACAAAGAAGTGCGCCTTGCCGCAATTAAAGCTAGCCACTCTCATCTTTTCCCAAACATTTTTGAGTTGATGTAATTAATCTTTTTTAATTTATTTTCCCAAACACCATGTTTGAACTGACACGGTCAGGCCTTGGCTTGTTTTGAATTCCAGCCCTAAATCTCGATTTATATATATATATATATATATATATATATTCTTGACCAAAGATGATAGTCCTTCCAATAGTTACTTAATTTAATTTGATTAGAGTAAGGAAATTAGCTAAGGTAATAAATATATGACATGTTTTTTACCAAAACACTCTAAATAATCTTCCTTAATATTTTTTATTTCTCTCCTCCTTGATTATTATTGAAGGAAGGAGCATCAACATGATTAAAATGAAAAAAGATTGATAAATATAGAAATTGAGTCATACATTTATGGCTAAGATGAATTCTCCAATTAGCTCCTATGTTAAGGAGCAGAGGGAGTATTTCCTTTTCATTTAGATTATAGTGAAACCCGTTGGAATTGTTTCCATTTGTCAGAGATATTTAGCTCGCTAGTTATTCTTATGGTTTAATACAAGCACTATACAAAATGTTAACTTAGAGATATTAATACAACTTTTTTTGTTAAGTAGTTTCGGAATGAATTAAAAACCGGACCTGACCAGATAGTTGAACCGGTCCTGAGGTGACCAAAACACTCTCCGGCTCGGTCAACATGGTTTAGTCCTCTGGCAAGTTCAACCATTTTAGGCTATCTCAAGCTGGCCATTAGGCGGAAGCCGGTGTTAACCCGGGATCCAGAGCATTTTTTAAAAATCCAGATGGCCTAGATGGAAAACCAAATTTGTCACGAGAAACCCCAAAATCTCGATATTTTGTTTGTCTCTTTTTTTCCAAAATCACCCTCTTACTTGTCGCTCAAAGATGGATAAGACAAAAAAGAGGGGAGAGAAGGAGAGAGGAAAAATAGAAGAATGGCACAAGTTTTTTTCCTTTCGATTGCAATCAAACTTCAAAAAGCTTTGATAATTAAAAAAGTAAAAAAGAAAACACAACAAGAAAAGACCATTTTAAAAACTTACCAGCAACAAGAAGTTGTAGCCTTGGAGCATCAGAGAGTTCGATTAGTATTGAAAGTGAAGAAAGAAAAAGAAGTTTGAACGGTTGTGAGTATTGGAGAAAGAGGGTTTTTGAAAGGCTGCAATAGAGTTGATTATCTGAGAGTTTTGCAGACTTGTAGGATGAAGGGAATGGCATGCTTTAACAGTTCTCTAGGCGGCTAAACATTTTTCAACGAGAAGATATGCATGATGCCTTATGGTACTGTCTTTTTCTATATTTTGAGATTTGAAAAGTTCAATATAAAATTTGAATAAATTATTTTCATTTTAAAATATTACAGAGATGCAAAAATATTAATTATTAAATATTTCTTAATTTTTCTGCATAGCATATTAGCATGTTTCTTAATATACCGTGTTTTTTTGTGTGTTTGTGTTTATTTTTAATTTAATCATTTACTGCATTTTCATATTTATTATAATTAAAACAAAATTATATAATTGAAGTGAGTCAAATATCAAATGGATTATAAACTCAATTTTGTTCCCAGTTCAAAAAAACTCATTTATTAAAAATCAATTAAAATGTCTCAATTGAAATTAATTTTATGTTTGGTTTGAGTTCTTCCATACCTTGAAATTATATTACTGACATTTTTATTCAAAGTATTTCACAATTTGACATTTTATTTTTTGTTGTATGTATGTATGTATGTATATGTATATAATTTTATTTTTATTTAATTTTTATGTTGCCGGTCTGACCGGACGATTCGACTGGTCCAACTGTTTGAATCATGACCCACTAGCTTTTTTGGCTCAACGTCAGATCTAGCTTTCAAAACATTGGTTTAGGCTCTATATAAAGAGAGTCCTAGAATATAATCCTTTTGTTCCTATATATAATGTCCTTTCAACCAAATTGCGGGATTCTTGAAAATAGTAAAATTAGTTACAATTAATAAATATGTATGAAATATAATTTTTTCCCAAAACACCCCTATTTATGAATGAATAAGAGAGAGAGTAATAATGAGAAAATGAGGAAAGAGAATGTAGGATATGAGATTAATTGAAAGAAAAATAGATAAAAATGTATTTATTATTGAGATAAACTCAAATGGGACCTTATAAAAAGAAACAAACTAATTTAAAAAAGGGGACCTTTTATATATGAACAGAGAGAGTAGTTAGCCAATGAGGTTTGGCACAGTTGGTTAAGGTCTTGCCACCCCGATCACAAGAGAGTGTGTTCGAACCCTCTGATCGATGGAGAGACCTCATTGGCAGGCGATCTCTTAAGTCCCTTGTAAGCGCTCGAAGAGCCCTGGAGCCGTGCCCTGGCCTTGGTAGGGGACTGGTGCCGAACCTACCTAAACTTTCTATTATCAAAAAAAAAAAAGAGAGAGAGAGAGAGAGTAGTTAGGTATGAAGGATTATTAATTCTGAGAGGAAAGTTAAATTAGGCCCTCGCCCCTCATTAATTCTTTCGGTTTAGCATTAATACAGTAGTTTCACCCCATCAATGACTGATCTCTTCTTGTGAATACCATTAATGACTTGTAATAATGTATTCATATCCTGCCTCCTTTTTGTTCACTTAACTCGTACAGTTGCTGCTTCAGGTACTATAAAATTGAAAATATTAACCCATGAACTCTCTCACTCTATATATATATATATCGACCAATAGATGAGAACACACGTTTATCTATTCGCAGCCGGTCTGCTTCTCTGAAAGTGTCAAAACTGCAGAATAAGGATACGAGTGTGAATGTGGAGCAAATTTAGGAGAGTGCTGTGTATATGTTGTGGTTGTTGTAATCAGCGCATATATTTTGGAAAATGGTCATGTTCGGATTAGTTTATTTTAAGTGATTTTTATTGTATGAGGTAAATAAGATAGAGTAGTTTAATTTCAAAAAGTGAACCGGTAAAAGAATTTTTTTTTAATTGATTATCTTGTTTCTCGTTTCTTAGAAGGGAGTCATATTGTATGCGAGGTCCACAATAGCCGACTCTTTTGACTCTCAATCTACTGTCTTTGTTGATGGTAACTAACTCTATCTAGTTCTTAATATATGGTCTACTTAAGTAATTTGGATAGATTAGAAAAATCAGTTATTCCAAAAATGCCCTTATATAACATTTATACCTCGCCCCCTCTTAGAATGCTAAAAATGCTAGTTCCGTAGTACTTGATTCTGCAGAACAAGTGGAGAAATCATCGCTAGTGCCCGTTGGGGATGCCCAAAGTCGAGACAGATGGATCCAAAATTTATGGGCGTTCAATAATTTCATCAATATTTTATAGTACTACGATGCTAGTTGGATTTAAGTTAATATTGGGACTGAAATAATATTTTCTATCATTTTCTTTCTTAGTTTTTTGGGATATATTTATCTTTTAAATATTAGTTAAGAAGACCATATAAATTTAAAACACTTGTGCAGGATTTGTCACATGTAAGACAAAGGAACTGTAGTAATATACATAAGACGTACCTTTCTTACAAATTCTACATTTTCAAGCTTGTGAATGTTTTTTAGTTCCTTAACTTCACATAAGTCGCTTGTGAATGTATTTTAGTTCCTTAACTGCACATAAGTCCCTGGTTTCCCTGTCGGAAATGATGATGAACACAACATGCTTTATTATGGCTTATTAACAAGGCTTCCTTCCAACACATATTTCTTACTAAGAAATTGGATTAAGAGGATAAGATCAAAATTTCAGTTTACTCATACCTGTTGCGGGCAACATATATAAACTGTCCCATATCCATTTACTCATACCTGTTGCGGGCAACATAAACTGTCCCATATCCACCGGACCCAATATTTTCCCGTCTTTCCCAGATGCTAAAATCGGTGGTTTCAGAGATTGAATTAGCTGCAGCAGAATCTTCTTTCTTCACTTCATTTAAGTCCCTGGTTACCCTATCAAGACTGGAAAACACAAGACATGTTTTTGATGGCTACACAAGTGTCCACAAAATACATTAATTATTGACTAAGAAATTATGAAATCAAGAAAATAAACGGAAAATATGAATTTAGGGGGAGAATTATTGTGTGCATTTATTACTGTTGGAGGCAACATGAACAGTTGTGAATCCACGATCCCCGATAGGAGGATCTTGTGACAAGAATTGAAGAAAAAGAAATTCACTGTATATTTCTCATTAATTGTGTGTCGTATATATACAAGCTAATGTAAACTAGTGAAGCAATTATGAATATAACTAACTTAAGTTACATAACAAATAACAAATAACTAATAACAAATAATTTGTTACGTATTGTCTAATACAATGCTTGACACCCCCCGCAAGCTGGAGCATGGATATTGGTCATGCCAAGCTTGGAAATCAACTCATGAAACTTTGTAGAATGGAGAGGCTTAGTAAAGACATCTGCCAATTGATCACAGGAACGAACAGGCATAAGATGAATGACTTTGGCTTGCAATTTCTCACGAACAAGATGACAATCCAATTCTATATGTTTAGTCCTCTCATGAAAGATAGGATTAGAAGCAATTTGTAGTGCAGATTGATTATCACACTAAAGAAAAGCTGGATGAAGATGACTGATATTAAAATCTGTCAGTAAGTAGAGAATCCATTGCAACTCACAAGTTGTAGAGGCAAGAGCTCTATATTCAGCCTCAGAGGAGGATTTGGAGACAGTTGGTTGTTTCTTGGCTTTCCAAGAAATCAAGGAATTGCCAAGGAACACAGCAAAACCAGTGACAGACCTCCTTGTGTCAACACAACTAGCCCAATCGGAATCACTAAATGCTCTGAGTTTTAAATCAGAATCAGAGGATAAGAAAATACCTGCACCAGGGGAAGATTTCAAGTATCTTAAAAACCCGATAAGCAGCATGTAAATGAGCATCCAAAGGCTGAGACATAAACTGACTAAGTTGTTGTGTGACAAAACTTAAGTCAGGCCGAGTTGTAGTCAAATACTGTAATCTGCCAATCAGTTTGCGGTACTGAAGTGGGTCAGACAGTGGAGTTCCTTTGACTTTTGAAAGCTTGAGATGAGGATCCATGGGAGAAGAGGCAGGTTTGCAGGCTAAAAAACCAGAATCTTCAAGTAATTCCAAGGCAAACTTACGCTGAGATAGAAAAATGCCATCTTTAGACCGGGCTAATTCTAAACCAAGAAAATAGCGTAATTCACCAAGATCTTTAATAGTGAAAGTGGCATGTAAGTTCTGTTTGATGTGAATGATTTCATCCAAATCATTCCCAGCTAAAACAACATCATCAACATATACTAAAATGGTAGTAAATGAAGCAGAAGAGACTTTATAAAATAAAGAGTGATCTGAAGGTGACTGAACATAGCCATAGGAGATCAAGGCAGCAGACAACTTAGAGTACCATTGGCGGCTGGCTTGCTTGAGGCCATAAAGAGATTTGGTGAGTTTACATACCAGATTTGGATGTGGAGGAGTAAACCCTTGAGTAAGAGCCATGTATACCTCTTCATGTAAATCACCGTGCAAAAAGGCGTTGTTAACATCCAATTGATGGAGATGCCACTATTTGGCAGCAGCTATAGAAAGAAGAATCCTCAAGGTAGTCATTTTAGCTACGGGGGAAAATGTGTCAAAGTAGTCAACACCCTCAGTTTGGGTGTAACCCTTGGCTACAAGCCTAGCTTTGTGTCTCTCAATCTCACCATTGGCTTTAAACTTAGTTCGATAGACCCATTTACAACCAACAATGTTCTTCCCAGGAGGTCAAGAAGTAAGTACCCAAGTGTGATTCTGTTCTAAAGCTTGAATTTCAGCATGCATCGCATCTCTCCAAACAGAGTGTTTAACAGCTTGGTGATATGTTTTAGGATCAGAAACAGAACTGACAGATAAGACAAATTGTTTATAGGAAGGGGTGAGAGTAGAATAAGATAAAACAGAAGTGAGAGGATACTTACAAGAACCTTGACTGGATGATTGGGCAGAAGTAGACATAAGAGCACAATGATAGTCACGCAAATAGGATGGGGGTTGATGAGTACGAGAAGAACGACGCAAAGGAGGGGAGGAAGGTTCGGTGGAAGGAGCAGAAACAGAGGAAACAGGGGGGGAAATTGGCTGGGATAAGGGAAGAGGATCATCTAAAAAGGTGGGGTGTGACTGGATGGAAGGTTCAGTAGGTAAATGAGGAGACAAAAAAGAAGAAGCAGCAGTGGCAAAAGGGAACACTAGTTCATGAAATATGACATCTCTGGACAGAAAAATGTGATTGGTAGTAAAATCAAGTAAAACATAAGCTTTGGAACCAGCTGGGAATCCCAAAAAAACACATTTCTTAGCTCGGGGATCAAACTTGGTGCGATTGTGTGATAGTGTAGATGCATAGCATAGTGAACCAAAAACGCGTAAATTAGTATAAGATGGTTCTTTTTGATATAACAAATAAAATGGGGTTTGATTTTGAAGAAGTGGAGTTGGCAACCGGTTGATAAGAAAAACAGCATGTAAGATAGCAAAGGGCCAATAAGGAAGAGGAACATAAGATTGAAATAATAAGGCCCGAGCAACATTCAAAATATGTTGATGCTTGTGTTCAACCAAACCATTCTGTTGAGGTGTAGCAACACAAGAAGTTTGATGGATAATACCTTTGGAGGCAAAAAATTGAGACATAAGAAATTCAGGACCATTATCTGATCTGAGGATCTTAACAGATTTTTGAAATTGAGTTTCAACCAATGCCAAAAAATTAGTGAGGTGGGTGCGAGTGTCTGATTTATTATGCATAAGATAAACCCAAGTAAAGCGAGAAAAATCATCAATGATAGTTAAAAAATAGCGATAACCCCGAGTAGAAGTAATGTGAAAAGGACCCCAGATGTCACAATGTATTAAATCAAAAATAGCAGTACATGAACTTGTGCATACAGGAAAACTAGGTCGCTTTTGTTTAGCAAAATGACAAGTATCACAAGGAAATGACAAAGGAGTACAGCCAACAAGAGAAACATTTTTATTTAAAATGGAAAGAACAGGATTGGACAAATGTCCTAAACGTAAATGCCAGAGAATAGAGTCTGACTCTGAAGTGGAAACAGAATGAATCTGAGACGAAGAGGAGGATACCATCCTATCTGCATTCAAAATATAAAGCCCGTCATGGAGATTAGCTGCACCAATCATCACCAAAGGTTGGCGTAAGTGAATCTGGCGCAATGTGGAAGGAAAAGTGAGAAAACAGTTAATAGTGGAAGTAAGACGAGTAACAAAAATGATGTTGAAAGTAAAAGAAGGAAGGTACAAAACATTAGTTAAGAGGAAATGAGGAGATAACCGAATTGCGCCAGAAATAGAAGCAGTGGCGGTAGCACCAGTGGGTAAACGGACAACAATTGGAGAAATAGTATGGTGAGAAGAAAACAAATCTAAAGAACTACAAATATGATCCGTAGCTCCAGAGTCGATGATCCAAGTATTAGAACAAGAAGAAAAAGAAAGACACATACCTGAGGCAGACAAAACAGGGGAAGTGGAGATATGGTTGACTGAAGGAGAAGAGGTTGAAGAAGAAATTGGAAGAGGAGGGCTCAAAAGAGTGAGAAGGCGCTGATATTGATCAGTAGAGAGTTGAGGAAGGACAGTAGCCGTTGAAATCTCTGAGGAGGAAGAGTGATGCGGAGCAGAATTCGAAGGTTGAACAGAAATTGATCCTTGAGTAGCAAGACTATTAACCGACGAGGAAGAACCGGTTGATCGAAATTTGAATCCTGGAGGAAAACCGTGTTTCCGGTAGCATGTGTCCTCAGTATGCCGTGGCTTGCCACAATAGGTACATAACTTGCCAGATTTTGAACCAGAAGAATTTGGCCGAGGACCTTTAGCCAAGAACACAGTCGGTTCAGAAGAAATATGGAGTTCACGTTCTTGTTGCAGAACCAGGGAGAAAACTCGGTGGAGAGGAGGAAGTGGATCGAGGATCAAGATTTGAGACTTGACCGAGCTAAATTGTTCATTTAAACCGCGCAAGAAACGGATAACATGATCTTCATCTTTGTAACGAAGGGAGACCGAAGTCGATCCACAGGCACAAGCGTGTAAAGGAAGAATAGTACTCAGTTCATCCCACAAAGACTTGAGGTGAGTATAGAATTCACTCACAGTAAGTGTACCTTGCTTGAAACCGTAGATTTCCTCCTGCAACTCGGCAATACGAAATATATCGGACTGGGAGAAGCGAGAGTGCAGATCGAGCCAAATCGCAGAAGCCGTGTCAAACCACAGAGTGCTTTTAGCGATCGTCGGAGACATGGATTTGAGGAGCCAGCCTTGAACTAAGTTGTTACACCTTTCCCAAGCTGGAAAAAGCGCATCCGAGGACAGAGGTTGAGGAAGAGAACCGTCGATGAACTGAACTTTGTTTTTGGAAACAAGAGCAGATCGCATGGCACGAGCCCAACCACGATAGTTGGAGCCATCGAGGGGTGGAGCAACGAGAACGAGCGCCGGATTTTCACTAGGGTGAATATAGAAGGGACTGTGTTGATCAATGGTGGAACCAGAAGAGATCGCGGAAGAGGAAGAAGACGAAGCCATGAATTAGGGCTTCGAAAGGAAGAAAGAAGAGGAAAGGCAGTAGGGATCTCGAGAAGCAAAGATCTGAACGGTGGAGAACCCGAGAGGCGGAGATCTCAAAAAAAAAATATTCAGAGAGAAAACCAGGCTCTGGATACCATGTGACAAGAATTGAAGAAAAAGAAATTCACTGTATATTTCTCATTAATTGTGTATCGTATGTATACAAGCTAATGTAAACTAGTGAAGCACTTATGAATATAACTAACTTAAGTTACATAACAAATAACAAATAACTAATAACAAATAGTTTGTTACGTATTGTCTAATACAATGCTTGACAGATCCCATATTTGCCTTTCGCTAAAATTTGGTGGAGAATGAGGAGGATCATAATTCTGTTGATCAGTGTAGTCTTGGGAGTTCATATATTGATTCCGTTTCTCGTACAGCTTGATCATTGAAGCGACTATTATATTTCAGAACAAGTTCTTGTATAAAATCATGTTCATTAGTCAAGTACTGCCTGCGGTCCCTAGTATAAGAAATAGTTGGGAGTTGAATTTTCTTCTAATTATAAGATCTCAATTCACTTTATCTTCCATATTTATCATTTTATTCCTAAATTATCCCTATTGATTGTAAATTTTAAGGGAGTTTCCATCTAGAGCTAGTTTTTAATGCAAATGATTTAAGGGGCATTTTGGAAAAACCAATACAATTCCTTAGTGTGTGTTTAGAATAACGATAGGAAAAATAGAGTTTATCAATTTAGCTTTTGGTAATTTTATTTTTGATAAAAGCCCGATTGTATAATGTGATTTATGTTTGGAACAACGATTGTATAAATGACTTTTACAAAAGTAAAACTTGTTTGGATTGACTTAAGTACAAGTGACTTTTGTGATAATAGTAAGAGAGAGTGGGTGGAAAAATATTTTAAAGGGTTAAAAGCACCAAAAAATTGTTTAAAATAATTTTTGGAACTAAAAAGTACATTAGGTATAAAATTGCAATCAGTCTGATAACACACTGAGTACAGTTGAAAAAATATTTTAAGGGTTAAAAGAATCAAAAAATAGTTGAAATTAATTTTTGTAGCTGAAAAAGTACATTAAGGGTAAAATTACAATCAGTCTGATAGCACACTAAACACAACGGAAAAAATATTTTAATCATTCCCACTCTCCCCAAAAACTAAATCAATAAAAGCTCCAATGTTGAATTTATGAAATAAGTTATTTTAATCATCACAAGCTTAATTGGCAATTGAGGAATCCAAACACTTTTTTTTTCCCATTTGCCAATTGACTTTCTCCTCCCAAACGCTCCCCAAACACACTCTTAATCTATCCAAAAGAGGATAGGAGGTAGTATAATGACTCAACTACTCAATGAAGTCAAGTGTATGGGTTAATAAGTAATTGACACGGCTCTACAATAATGCGTGGTAAGAGGGACTTGGCTTGCGTCTGCTGTCCAAGTCCGTTGCAAATCCTTTTCTCCCAAACTACACCATTTTGATATAGTTTTAGGCTACGTGCAGTATCATAAAATAATTTTTAGTGTTTTTAACCCCTTAATTTTTTTTAGTTATACCCAGTCTGTTAGCAGACTGCTTGTAATTTTACCTTTAATGGACTTTTTCAGCTCCAAAAATTACTTTAAAATACTTTAGAGTGGGTGAAAATCAATAAATCAGTATCCTAAGTTTTGAATGCTTTTTACTACTAAGAAAAATACATTAACGATACAATTATAGTCAATATATTAAAACACTAGGTACAACTGAAAAAATATTTTAAAAGGTTAAAAGCATAAAAAAAATTTTGAAGTAATTTTTGGAGCTGAAAAAGTACATTAAAAGTAAAATTACAATCAATCCGCTAACAGACTAGGTATAACTAAAAAAATATTTTAAGGGGTTAAAAACACTAAAAATTGAGAGCGGCTTCTCTCCTTTTCCAATTCCCTCCGCTGCTTTCACTTCTCCAATCAAAGTTATACTATAAGAGAAAAGTAGCAAGCAAAAATAATTGAAAAGATTTGATTGTTTTTCAAAAAATAATTTTATAATCCTTAATTATTAGTCTTTCTCAATTATTCAACATCTTGATATATTTTTTCAGTACCATCCAGTTCCCTAAAATATTTTTTCAAGATCCTAAAATAATTTTTCAGTATTATCCAGTATCTTAATGTATTTTGAAAAATACTATTCAACATCATGAAGTATTTTTTCAGTACTAGTCAGCTGACTGGTACTGAATAATTGAGAAAAACTAATAATTAAGGATTATAAATTATTTTTTGAAAAAAAATTAAATTATGTAAAAAGAGTGGCTCTTTTTCAATTATTTTTGCTTGTTCTTTTTCTCTAATTCTGGTATAGGTGGAAGGCTTTGATTGGAGGAGGGAAAGCAACGGATGGCAACGGAGGGAATTGGAAAAGGAGATAAGCCGCTGCCATTTCCCCTTGCCTAAAAGTTGAATAATGAAAACTCTGTTGCCTTATGGGGTTGGTATCTTGTTCCACCAGTTCCATGCGCTTTTGATCATTGAAGCAACCATTATATTTTACAATTTGACATGGATCTACAATAATAATGCTGGTTATAAGAGAAGGGAAGAAATATATATGGCACTCCTACCTCGGACAAAAACGTGAGGATGAGGACCAGAAGATTTAAGGCCAGACATGATAGAACGACTGAGGATTTTGAAAATAAGTGAAAGGTGATGTAAAAACCACCAACAGCTGCAGTAATTGAAAGCTCAAGAAGCAGGCTTGCTTTTCCTTACAGTAATAACTGCACCGAACGGGAAAAATGCGCTGACGCAAGCAGTATGAGTAAGTAATACAGTTCATAGGTTCCGTTCAGTCTTTCGAACTGGACCACTAAATGAACACATAACCCTGACAGGAGGAAGAAGTTGAAATGGTCAGTAACTTGAATATCAGAAGTGCTCATTGTTGATTGAATGTACGTGATTGGATGATCGCTAACGGCAGATGTGTGTGTATTTACGTTTCCAATAAAGGCAATCCTTTCTTTCAAACTTTTAGTCAACAAAGGAATCAGATGTACATATATATGTTTTTAATAAGCCGGATAAGGGCAGTTTTTTTTTTTTTTTTCAAACTTCTAGTCAACAAAGGAATGCGCCTTAGCGCATTTGCTTTTCTTCTCTTTTAATAGATAAAGCCAGCCCCTCTCATCTTTCTTTACCCAAACATTTTTTAACTTGATGTAAGTAATCATTTTTAATTTATTTTCCCAAACACCATGTTAGAACTGACCCGGTCATGCCTTAGCCTGTATTGAATTCCAGCACTATATATATCGATTTATATTTATATTCTTAAACAATGATTATAGTCCTTTCAATTCTATATTAAGACATATTTATTTAATTTAATTATATTAAAGCGATTAGCTAAGTTAGTTAATATATGACATGTTTTTTTTTTCTAAAATACCCTAATCATCTTCTTTAATTTCTTTTATTTCTCTCACTTGATTATCGTTAAAAGAGCATCAACAGGGGTAAATTAGAAAAATATCGATAAATATTTTAGCTCATACGTTAAGGATCAGAGGGAGTATTTCCTTTTCATTTAGATTACAGCGCTTGATTGGGTCAACAAATAACCATTATTGATTAAACCCATTGGAATTGTTTCCATTTGTTAGAGATATTTAGCTCGCTAGTTTTTTCTTATGGTTTAATTCAAGTACTATACATAATGCCAGCTTAGAGGTATTAATACAACTTTTTTTGTTAAGTAGTTTAGACTCTATATAAAGAAAGTCTTCGTATATACTCCTTCCATCCCTATATGTAATGTCCTTTCTACTGAATTGCAGGATTCTAAAAAAAACGTAAAATTAGTTAAAAGTAATAAATATGTAGGAAATATTTTTTTTTTCCAAAAACACCCCTATTTATGAATCAATAAGCTAGAGAGTAATAATGAGAAAATGAAGAAAGAGAATATAGGGCATGAGAGTAATTGAAAGAAAAATGGGTAAAAGTGTATTTATTAGTGAGAAAAACTCAAATGGGATCTTATAAAAAGAAACAAGCTAATTTAAAAAAAGAGGACCTTGTATATAGGGACGGAGAGAGTAGTTAGATATGAAGGATTATTAATTCCGAGAGGAAAGTTAAGTTAGGTCCTCACCCCTCACTAATTTTTTCGGTTTAGCCTTAATAGCTTCACCCCCAACAATGACTGTTCATATCCTGCCTCCTTTTTGTTCACTTAAATCGTACAGTTGCTCCTTCAGGTGCTATGAAATTGAAAATATGAATCCATGAACTCTCTCACTCTCTATATATATCGCCCAAGAGATGAGAACACAAGTTCATCTATCCGCATCCGGTGACAAGTGTCCCATTTTGTAATTAGTTTGTAATTAGTTTGTAATTAAACAGAATTAGTTAGATTACCAATTGCATAGAATTATTTCTGTTATGTATTTTCCATATGTCAGAATTGTATATATATGACCTTTTACTCAATGAATAATACAATGCATTTTTCCATTTTCTCAGTTTCAGTAACATGGTATACAGAGCATAATATTTTTTTTTCTTTTTCCCCAAACACTTTCCCCTTTTCTTCGTTTCTTTCCCTTCTTTGTTTTTTCCGTTCCTCTGCTCCACTTCCATGGCGTCGTCTTCCTCTTCTTCTTCTTCCGATGCCGTGATTTCTCTCTCTGATCCGGCGAGTCCGTTCTACATCCACCCTAACGAGAATCCGGCCTTGATTCTGGTTTCTCCTCCCTTGGATGGTTCAAACTACCATAGCTGGGCTAGGGCTATGCGTAGTGCTCTCCTCACGAAGAACAAGTTACAATTCATAGATGGCTCTCTTCCTTCGCCGCCAAAGTCCGATGTCTCTTTTCCGGCATGGGAACGCAACAACAATCTTGTTCAAGGTTGGCTCATGAAATCGCTCTCACCGACTATCGCGAAGAGCATCCTTTGGTTCGATTCTGCCGTCGACACTTGGTCTGATCTCCGATCGCGGTTTTCTCAGGCTGACAATTTCCGCATCTCTGATTTGCAGGAAGAAATCTGCAATTTCAAACAAGGTACCCTCAGTGTTAGTGAATTTTATACGCGTTTGAAGATTCTCTGGGACGAAATGGCGAACATTCGCCCTCTTCAACCGTGTACATGTGGATCTGGTCTTTCTTCCATTCAGCATCGCGATAATGATCAGGTTATCAGGTTTCTCAAAGGCCTAAATGAGCAATACTCTGCCATTAAATCGCAGATCATGCTCCTTGATCCCTTACCTCCCATCAATCGAGTCTTTAATCTTGTTCTACAGCAAGAACGGGAACTCCATGTACCTACTGATTCCAAGATTCTTATTACCAAAACGAATTTTGCGTCCTCCGATGTTAAGCAGAAGCTGTGTACATTTTGCGGCAAGCCACGACACACTGAGGCCACTTGCTATAGGAAGCATGGCTTCCCTCCTGGTTTCAAATTTCGGTCCGGTAGCTCTTCTTCTTCAGTGCATAACGTTACTACTCAGACCTCTGGAACTGCTCAAGTATCTTCTCCTGCACTAGCTTCCTCATCTCCAGCTCCTTCGCCTCAGAGTTCTATTCTCCCACAATTATCCGCTGCTCAGTATTCACGCCTCCTCTCTTTGCTCAATAGCCCTCCTCCTTCTCCATCGGCAGTTAATTCCCTTGCTGCCTCCTCTGGTCCTGCTTCTGGTATGTGTCTTTCCTCTCATGCTTCATGGATCCTCGATTCTGGAGCTACTGATCATGTCTATTGCTCCCTGGATTTATTTTCTTCCTATCATTTAATAAAACCAATATCTGTTCGACTACCTACAGGTTCTTGTGCTGTTGCTTGTTACTCTGGCTTAGTTCGTATCTCTGATTCCTTGGTTTTGGATAATGTGTTATACCTTTCCTCCTTTTCTTTTAATATTTTGTCTGTGTCTCGTTTGACTTCATCCTTAAATTGTTCCATAACTTTCTTTGCTAATTCCTGTCAGATACACTCAACTCCGCCTTTGCAGATGATTGGTTCAGCTAGATTAGTAGAGGGCCTCTATGTTCTTCCTGCAGTAGCTTCACTCCCTGATTCATCACCGCAAATCCTCCTGGCCGATAGCTCCCCTGTTTCTTCTCCACCATTGTGGCATCTTCGACTTGGTCACCTCTCTGACTCTACCTTACATACTTTACATAAGCAAGTTCCTGATATACCTTGTATTTCCTCTTCTTTCCCTTGTGATGCTTGTCATTTAGCCAAACAGAAACGTTTATCTTTTCCTGTAAGCACAAGTTCATGCTGTAACATTTTTGATTTGGTTCATATGGATATTTGGGGTCCATTTTCTGTATCTTCTATTCAAGGTTATAAATACTTTTTGACAATCGTTGATGACTATTCTTGCTACACTTGGTTATTTTTCTTGCATCATAAATCTGATGCTCGAACACATATTAAACATTTTTTCTCTCTTGTAGAAACTCAATTTTCTACCAAAATCAAAACTGTACGAACAGACAATGGCCCTGAGTTTAATATGACTGAATTTTATGCATCAAAAGGAGTTCTTCACCACAAATCTTGTGTTGAGACCCCTCAACAAAATAGTTTGGTTGAGAGGAAACATCAACACATTTTAAATGTGGCTAGAGCTTTATATTTTCAATCTCATGTTCCTTTGCTCTATTGGTCTTTTTTAGTGCACCATGCCACTTCCATCATTAATTGTCTCCCTTCTCCCATTATTAACCAGCAAACTCCATTTGAACGTTTACATGGTTTCAAACCTTCTTACACTAATTTCAAAGTTTTTGGCTCTCTTTGCTTTGCTTCTACATTATCTCATAATAGATCAAAATTTTCTCCAAGAGCTAGAAAATGTATTTTTTTGGGGATTCCCCAAAGTTCAAAAGCTTTTACCCTTTTGGATCTCCATTCTAATCAGATTTTTCTTTCTAGAGATGTGATTTTTCATGAAACTATATTTCCTTTCTCTAATGACAGCATCCCAGACCTTCATCTTCCTTGGCCTGAACCTCAGGTTCCTTCTTTCCAGCCTCATGATCCTTCTCTATCCCCTCCTCCCTCTTCTTCCCTCTCCATTCCCACTAACACACCCTCGGTCGATACCCCTCTTTCTCCTCCTCCACCTATTCGTCGCTCCACCAGACCCCATATTGCCCCTAGCTACTTGCAGGATTATCATTGTATCCTCTCTCTTCTGTTCTTTCTTATTCTGGTTTGTCTCCTTCTTTTCAAGTCTTTGTTAATTCTGTCACTAATTCCCCTGATCCTAAGTCTTATAAACAAGCTATCAAACATACTGTTTGGAAGGAAGCTATGCATGCTGAAATAAAGGCACTTGAGCAAAACCAGACCTGGATATTAACAGAATTACCACCTGGAAAAGGGACTATTGGCTGCAAATGGGTTTTCAGGACTAAGTTTAAGTCTAATGGTGACATTGAGCGACATAAAGCCCGCCTTGTTGCTAAGGGGTACACCCAAACTGAAGGTGTTGATTATTTTGACACTTTCTCCCCAGTAGCCAAGATGACCACTCTCCGTATGCTTCTTTCCATTGCTGCAGCTAAGAATTGGCATCTCCATCAATTAGATGTCAACAACGCCTTTCTTCATGGTGATTTACATGAAGAGGTTTACATGGATCTTCCTCCTGGTTTTACTCCATCTATGCCAAATCAGGTTTGCAAACTCCAAAAATCTCTATATGGTCTCAAGCAAGCAAGTCGGCAATGGTATTCCAAATTATCTTCCAAATTGCTTTCTCTTGGTTACTTGCAATCTGCCTCTGATCACTCTTTATTTTACAAAGCCCATGATATTTCTTTCACTGTTCTTCTTGTCTATGTTGATGATGTCGTTCTTGCTGGCAATGACATGAGTGAAATTACTAGGGTTAAACATGCTTTAGATGCTGCATTTACTATTAAAGATCTAGGTGATCTCAAATATTTTCTTGGCCTTGAACTTGCTCGGTCTCAACATGGAATATTTCTGTCTCAGAGGAAATTTGCATTAGAATTGCTTGATGATTGTGGTTATTTGGCTTGTAAACCTGCTTCTTGTCCTATGGATCCTCACCTTAAACTTTCAAAAGATAAAGGAACCCCATTACTAGACCCCAAGTCATATAGGCAGCTTATAGGACGCCTTCAATATCTCACTACCACTCGTCCTGATCTTAGTTTTGTGACCCAGCAACTTAGTCAGTTCATGTCTGATCCAAGAGACATTCATCTAGCCGCTGCATATAGAGTGCTTCGCTACATCAAGGCTTCCCCTGGTGCTGGTCTTTTCTTTGATGCCCATTCTGATCTGACATTAAGAAGTTACAGTGATTCCGATTGGGCTGGGTGCATTGACACTCGTCGATCAATAACCGGCTTTGCTATATTTCTTGGCAACTCTTTAGTCTCTTGGAAGGCAAAGAAACAACCCACCGTCTCCAAATCCTCCTCTGAAGCAGAATATCGGGCTTTATCCTCCACCACTTGTGAGATTCAATGGCTCATTTATCTTTTAACTGATTTTCATCTTAGTCATGTTGATCCAGCTTTGCTTTTCTGTGACAATCAATCTGCAATTCAAATTGCTGCCAATCCAACGTTTCATGAGAGGACTAAACACATAGAACTTGATTGCCATCTAGTACGAGAAAAGTTGCAAGCTCAGGTCATCAAAATTCTTCCTGTTCGGTCAGCTGATCAAGTAGCTGATATCTTTACTAAACCATTGCATCCTTCTCGTTTTCATGAGCTCAAAGGCAAGCTAGGCATGAAAGACATCCATGCTCCAGCTTGTGGGCGGTGACAAGTGTCCCATTTTGTAATTAGTTTGTAATTAGTTTGTAATTAAACAGAATTAGTTAGATTACCAATTGCATAGAATTATTTCTGTTATGTATTTTCCATATGTCAGAATTGTATATATATGACCTTTTACTCAATGAATAATACAATGCATTTTTCCATTTTCTCAGTTTCAGTAACATCCGGTCTGCTTCTCTGAAAGTGTCAAAACAGCAGAATAAGGATACGAGTGTGAATATGAGCAAATTTTGGAGAGTACTGTGTGTATGTTGTGGTTGTCGTAATCAGCGCATGTACTTAGGAAAATGGTCATGTTCGGATTGGGAAAATTTTTTCCTTGCCCTACTCTATACATAGGACTGAAGGAGTAGCAGTCAACAAAGCAAATCGCGGCAACCGAATTTTCTTGTTGTAAAATAAATGTGTCCATTTTCAAAGTTAACCTAACTTTTACTCTCTCACATTAATTACTTTGAATTTGCAGGCTTGAATAAGGCGATCAGAACCCAATTTCTGAATGCTTCGCCTTTTTAGTCAACAGGTTTGACTGTTAGTGGCCAGGGAAGACTATTTGGTGCATGATATTTTTTACGACGTAGTACGATTTTGATACTCGCTTCACTCGTCTAACACCTATACAAATCACATAAAATGTTTGGTTAAGATTAATTAAAAAAATACGTGTTAAATAGATACATTTTTTTCATTTATACTCTTATTTATGAAGATGATGAGTGAGAGAGAGTGAATGGGAGAAGTGATACGAGAGAGAGTGAGAAAAAGAAATGAGTGACTTATATAATTAATTGAGAATAAAAATACAAAAAATTGTTACTCAGGACAAACACTATGTAAAAAAAATGTTGCTTATAAATAGGATAAGAGAGAATAATTTTGGGATGCCACTCTGTCGCTATTATAATTCATCTCCCACGACTTCATCAAAATTAATGAGGGGTGGTTAAGGCATTAAGTTCTTTTTTTAAATTAAAAAAATCAAATTTATCCTTATTTAAAATTATGAATTACATCTTGAGAAGTAAAAAAAAAAAAAAAACTTTACATAGAGGGAAATCTTACCTCACTTATAATAAGAATCATACATTCCTTATAAAAAGTGATTTATATACCGGGAGGCCCTCCAGCTTTTGGCCTTTGAGCTTCAATTATTGCAATATATGATTGGCGAATACCAACTATATTAATTGTCAAAAAACCCCAACTATATTAAACATGGATGTAACATATATTATTAGGTTACTAATTAAATTTAATAGGTATATTTTAACTAAATGCATATGTTATTTAATAGAGCACACAAGTAGTAGAAAAATCCCTTTCTCAACCATCTCTGTCCGTGAACACGCGAGAGTGCTTTGCTAAAGAGTAAAAAGAAAGTGGAGACTTCAAGTAAAGGATAGTTTCTTGAAAATATTAATCCATGAACCTCCCACTCCCGGCGCAGTACACTTTCGAGCTCGTTAATAGGTCCACCCAGCTCAGCAAGCTCAGCTTCATATGTATCTATAACCTCATAGCGCTCCCCAAACTTGTGCTTCAAAACAGTTTACGTGACCCAGATTACACATAAAACCTGCAATCATATCACCTTTGTTGTTTCTTAATACCCCACCGCATGCTGAACGACTTCCGTTACTACCACCTGACCCATCCACATTAACTTTTATGTATCCTGCGTCAGGAGCCTTCCAAAGATCACTACAGCCCCTCCTCAAAGAAGCATCGAATACATCCATCCTCGCTCAACTAGCATATGCATTAACCTGTATCATTCATTATTCACTCACCGGGTGAGACTGTGGATCTCCGAAACAACAAACACATAAGTTTGACTCAAATGAAATGAAAGAAAAAAAGGAAAAGAGACGAAAGATTGAAATCACTTGAGAAGAAAAATTTTCTTTTTTTTTAATTATTTTTACAGTGCTTGGACAGATGCTCACATGAAGTTGTTTCCGGTGTCTATAAGTTGTTTGAACAACCACCATTATCTGCCTAGCTACCATCATGAGCTAATTAAATGATTTTGTAAAAGTTTAGGGTAATATTTTACGGAGGGATAAGCTTTATCAGCAATCACTATGATGTTGGTATAAAATGTTGGTCCAGGGAGATTAATTACACCGAATCAAATGGGCAAACCGTGCTGATAACATTATAAAATGAGGAACTATAAAAGCAAGAGAGAAGTTATAGAGATGAGGCATGGGAGGAAACTATTATTCTTTTGATTTTGATGTGTGTGTACAATGTCATAAGCAAGATTGTTCCAACAAATTTGACGGTTGACCTGCCACTGCTTAAATGATTCTATTTTAGTCATATGTTTTACCTATATATTGAAGCATATCCATATATCAGATACAATGTTTCACATGCACTTGGCCTCGTCATCTTTAACCAAGGAACTAAGTAAAGATTAGTCCTTGGCAGCTTAATTATCACCCTAATTAGTACATGTACTTGTTTGAAAAGAAAAATGAAAGACAATAATGTTATGAAATGAAATATTTGCTACATATATTAAACTGTTATAAGTGTTATTATACCCAATCAATATGATACCAAGGACCAGTGAGAGTTTTCTCTGGATGGATGTCCCCGGCAACCTGGAAATGCCGCCGGAAGGAGCGTTGGTAGCTAAGGGGGATTGTCAGTATGGATTCGAGTGTGACAGGATCATCTTTACTTGATCCTTCCATGAATATCAAAATGCATGAAACCTTTGGTAAAGAAACAGAGCAGGAGGGGATGTTCAAAAACTCATCTCCAATTAAAACAGGGCCGGCACTTTTGTATAAGGAGTTGCTCATTGGCTTGAAGGGAACAGAGTTTAATGGTGTGGCTTATGGTGATTCCAATTCACAGGACGATACTTTGCTATCAGATCTTATGGACCAATCTTGGGATTTACCCGTTCCTTCGACAGAATTGAAAAAACTCATGGAGGTCTACCCTACAATGCAAATGTCGCACGATGAATATAATAGATGGGCAAGACCCTGGAACAATTCTCTTATCATCACTATCCTGAGCAAAAATTAATTTCTATAGGCTTAAGGAGCATCTGAATAGAATATGGCAGACCAGCGGTTTTGAGTTAATTGACCTTCCCAACAATTATTATGTTGTAAAATTTTTAGATCAAGGAAACTGGGAACAACATTACAAAAAAATTCTTTTCGGTGGACCTTGGATGATATCCCAGCACACAATCCTTGTGCAGAGATGGTCCCCCTATTTTGACCCATTCCAAAACCCTATTGGATGAGTTGCTACCTGGATCAGAATTCCTCATGTTCCGTTGCTATGCTATAATAAGGAATGTTTGTGGAGATTAGGTGATATGATCGGTAAAACTCTCAAAGTGGACATCAATACTATTGAGAATCCAGATGACTTAGAAGCAAAAATTCACAGGGGTCGCTCTACCAGAATCTGCGTGGAATTGGATTTACAGAAAAAACTAGTTCCTAGAATCATTTCTGCTTCGACGCTCTTTAAAATAGAGTATGAAGGGCTGGGACTTATATGTTTTACCTGTGGAAGGTATGGACACAAGAAGGATCAGTGCACGTCGATGGTGAAATCAGATAGTGTATCCCCACTCTCTAACTCAAACTAGATGGCATTATCGGCGCCGAAAGTGTCATCGAAAAATCTTCTCCCGACTAAGGAACATCAATTCAGGTCATGGATGCTTGTGTACAAGCCTGCCAAATCACGATTTCTGAGGAAATCAGAGGGTAGGTCCAGAGTCGGTGATAGGCACCATACCGAATTTGCAAAGGGTATGGCTGACGGTATAGCATCGCAATCCAGATTTGCCGTCCTAGCAGGTATGACTTCAACTGAAGGTGTGATTCCCGAGCCACTTTGGAATTTTGAACATGGAAAGGGGAAGGCCAAAGTAGGTGATGAGGTGAGATTGGCTGTGGAAGGGTTGAGACCCGTTCAGCATATGAACCAGAGTGGGAAAGAAGGTATATCTATTCCCAAAAAAGGTATCCATGTGGAGACAAAGCAATGGGCTGAAGTGAAAAAGCAAAAGGATGTTTTAAAGCCCACTACAAATGGTAATAAGGACAAAGAAACAAAATCCGTTTTGGGCCCAGAAGCATCGATTTCAGGTTTGAGGAAGCCCAAAAAGGCAATATTACAAATATCTCATATTTTAGTCAAACGGAGCATGCAAGAACATGGACTTCAACAGGATAATGACCCTAATTGTGGGCCGCCAACAGCAACGCATGGAGCTGAAAGGGAGACTGTGAGGCAGCAATTTCTCCAGCATCTCCAGGGCTCGGAATTGGGCCCAGAAAAGGACCCCAATTATGGGATTAATATAAGTCAGCAACACCATGGCTTAGAATTAATCCCAAACACGTTGATATCTGAAAGGGAGACCATGACGCAGGAGACTAAACTCCCTTCGGATAGTTCAAGCATGGAGCTGGTTCCTTTGAATAAAGCCATCATAAACCGGGATCTTCAAGAGTTGGGCTCAGAGGTACATTCCGTATCCCATTTGGAAGTTGTTGTCATGATAGGAGGTAAACCACCAGACAAATAAGTCTTGTGTTCCCCTCTCCCCTGTTTGTGCTTTTCTTTATGATTGTCTCTTCGTGGAATTGTCGTGGGGCGGGTGGTAGCACCTTCCCTAGAATGTTGAAGGATGTGGTCAGCAAATATGGTATTAACGTGACGTGTTTAGTGGAACCTAGAATCAGTGAAAATAGAGCCGAGAAGGTGGTGAGGAAATTGGGGTTCAATGACTGGGTTAGAATTGAAGCCACGGGCTACACAGGGGGTATCTGGGTGCTTTGGAATAATTGGGAGTTTCAACTGGATTACATTACTTCAAATACCCAATTAATCCACTGCCAAATTTCCAATATAAATTACAAGGATACTATGTTTGTGACTTTTGTTTATAGGGATACTAGCGTCTTGAAGAGGAAGGAACTGTGGTCATCTTTGCATGCTATTAATCAAACAGTGTCCATCCCCTGGCTAGTCTTAGGTGACTTTAATGCCATCCTTAGCACTAACGACAAAGAAGGAGGGGTGTAATATCCCAAAATATGATTAAGGGTTAAATGTAATAGATAGTGAAATAAAAGGGTTTAATGGCACTCTAATTAATTTTGCCATGATCAAGAGTTAATTGCTACTTGATCTTGAGGATAGATTTAGGACACAAAATGAAGGGCCAAGATTGCTCTTATAAAGTAGAAGTAATGAGGAAGATAATTAAAGCAATTTCCTTATCTTTTCCTCTTATTTGGACACAAGGCACATGCAAGACCAAGTCAACACTCTCTTTTTTCTTTTTCCTACAAGAAAACCCGTTCCCTCCTTGCTCTATGCTTATGCAAGATTAAGATAATATATATGTATTCCTTTGCTCCCATATTTCGTCCAAGCTTTGAGAAAGGAAAGGAAGAGAATTTAATTGATATATTCTTACATTTAGAGTCAACAAAAGTGGCTAGGATTTAATCAATATCCTCACCTTTATGCTTGGAGTCGGTCAAGAAGTCAAGAAGAGAAAGAGAGAGAATTGCATCAAATAATCCCTCACCTTTTGCTCATGTGGTACGTTGGGACAAAGAAAGAAGGTAGTTGGTCAAAGACATACCAAAAGGAAGAAGAAGATATAAGTCAAACAAACCCCTCCCTTCTTATCAATAATTACGGCTAAGAATAAGTAAGAAGAGTGAATGGGTTAAAGCACTTAATTCTTCATCAAATATCTAAGGTAAAGTCGGCCAAGTGAGGAAGAGGTAGGAAAGAGAAAAAGCAAACCAAACATATTGGAAATTATCATAGGATTTCACCAAGAAAGAACACATGTGGACCACATATTTTCCTCTCCTTTATGTCCAACTTTTCGGTCAGGTTTTTAAGTGATAAGGGAAGGGAAAAACTGACTATTATTTCTCTCTCTCATTCTCTAAGTCGGCCAGCTGAAGCACGAAAAGAACAAGTGAAGAAACAAGTTTAAGGTAAGGGTTTCATCTTGGATTTTCACATCCTTAACCTCATCTATGGCTCAAGATTCCTTCATGAAACTTGTTCCTCTATTCCTTAGCTTCATTTCTATTTTTTTTATTTTTGAAGAAGAGAAGTTTTCAGCCACCTTGCAAGAACAAAAGCTGAAGAATCAAAGAAAGAACTTAAGGAGAAGCAAGAGGTGAGTATTAGCATCAATTTGAGCTATTGGTTGTGTTGGTTGAATGGGTATTTTGGTATGTGTAAATCTGCCCTGATTTGGGCCAAACAAGGGTTTGGGTAATTCATGATGGTTTGGTTGTGTTATTGGTGGTTTATGATGATTGGAAACCATTTGACATAAGTTTGATGCTGAAATTGGAAGTTGGTAATTGTTGGAATTTATTTTGATTTTTTTGCCAAAACAGGACATGGAGAATGAGTGGGAGTTTGTTAATTTTGATGTTATCATTTTGTTCTACACAAAAAATTATGTGGGAATAGCCATGGGTTGTGAATTTTGGGTCATTGAAACTCAAAATGTAAATCTGGGTTTTCAGCCTGAACAGAATTCCAGCGAGGTATCTTATTGGTAAGATGTTTTTGGATAAACAAATGATCTCTGAAAATTCTGAAAATTTCCAGTCTTAAAGTGCACATTCCAAGCTTCAAAATGGACATATATTTCATGTTATTTCGATTTGTGATCTAGGATTTATGAATTTTTGAATTTAGGTCATGAAAACTGGGTTGAATTCTGACAGTGTGCAACATATGAAAATTCTGGGAATGCTGTATATCCATCTGGCTGTGGATGATATTTTTCCTTAAAACTAGACTAAATAAGGGTCGCATAGCCTCTGGAATCACCCCATTTCGATTTTTATAGAGTTAGTTATGATTTTTCAAAGTTGTTGAAAAGTTCTGGCAGATTTGGTCCCTTATGCGAAAATGGAAGATGTAATGGCATAATGTAGTATTGTTGAACTTTGAGGTTAGGAATTGGTCTTTTAGGTTAATTGACCACTTTAACTCCTTAGTTGATTTGATTAAATGTCCCTAATGATAACCAACTTGAGTGTTTGAATTAAAGAATTGTATTAAGTAATAACCTGTCGTTGAAATTCTAATTATAGGATTTGACATTTGCCCTACACGTGATAAACCAGTGCTAGTGCACGAGCGGAAAGAATAAGGTAGTGACTCATTCTCTTATTCTGTGTATGATGCCTTGCATGTATGTCATTTCATTGAATATGCCGTGATGTAACATTGCCGTTGTGAAATGCCGTTGTTGTGCTGTTGTGAAATATGCTGTTGTGAAATATGCCATTGTGAATGCAGCGAAAGCTGTTGCAGAAATGCCGTTGTGTTGTTGTTATTGTGATTTGCTTACATACTTTGTGATTGTACATGTTATAAGTGAATTGCTACTACTGGGATTCTTTTGAATCTCATTCTTTCCAATGACTAACCTACAGCAAGGGCAAGCGGTTCAAAGGAAAAGCAAGAGATGAAGGGCGATTAGAACTTCTAGCTAGGAGTTTTAATTTTGATATTTGGTTGTCATATTTTGTTGGGGATTAGTTGCACATGTTGTATATATTGAATAGTATTGTGTAATCCCCTTTATGGGAAACTAAGCGTTGTAAACCCTTTATTAAGAAACGAAACCTGAGCGTTGTCAGGAATTTTTGGTTGCACTCTGATATGTATGAATGAAACTGAATTGGACAGACCAATTATATTCGAGATGTGAATGTGAGACCGCACTAAACGAGTTTTGGAAAAGTTTTAAATTAACCACTGGTATCTATTTCAACTTAATGACGTATTCTCAAACTATAAATTTGGCTATTCAGGTAGGGGGTTACAAGGGGCAGCCCCCATCTATAGCTCTATGAATGATTTTCAATCTTGCATTGATCGTTGCAATCTGGTTGAAGTGCCTGTTGTGGGAGACAAATTTACTTGGGAAAAATCTGGGGTTAAGGAGAGACTAGACTGGGTTTTCTATAATTTTGATTGGGAAATTCTTAATCCCTAAGCCAAAGCATATCATTATCTAAAGTTCAAGTCTGACCACCAGGTAATTGTTGTTGTCGACTGTAATACCAATTCATGCAGTAAGAAGGGAAGTAAATTCCAATATCAAGCGGCGTGGTCCTAAGGTTGATGTCATAACTTGGACTTCATTTGTGATCAATGGTTATACGTTTTACACGAAGTCCCTTGATGATAAGAGCACCGTCTAGAACAGTGAGATTATGTTAGTGGCTGAATCTATGCACTTCTCTAGTTCAAAAGATAAGAACTCTAGATTGGCAGCAATACCTTATTATGGGGTTATTGAAGAGATTTGGGTGGTTGATTATGTTAAAAATAAATTTCCCATTTAAATGGGAAATGGTTGATGTCAACAATGGTGCGATGATTGATCAGTTGGGATTTATATTGGTTGATCTGATTAGTAGAAGTTTTGGAGATGAACCTTTTATTATGGGATTTCAAAAGAAACAAGTGTTCTATATTACCGATCAGACAAATAAAATATGGTATGTAGGTCTCTAAAGAAAAAAGGTCGTTGACATTAATCAGGAAAGTCATTCAATGAATGATCTTCTTGAGACTCCTTTTTCTAGGGATCTACCAAAATTGAACGAAGAAGATGAAGCAGACAATGAACACGGCACAAGAAATTATCATCATGAAGGGATATGAGAGGATATCCCTTTATAAAACTACTTTGAAGGTTAGTTAGCTAAAATAGTTATCATGGCAGTTGCATGTGATACAAGCTTGTGGCTGGCCTATAGAGCATCCATGAAGTATTCCAGTTAGGCTGTGGATACTGAAGCTATCTGTTGTGAGCCTTCTTATTTGTCCTCTTCTATGGTTAAGGTATCATATTGTATATACTTAGTTGGCTTGTCAATATTTAGCTCTAGGTGGAATTGTATTTTTAGTCTGAGGTGTAAGTAACTTGATCTTTATGGTTTCTATTGGGATAGTTTTTTTTTTGATACAATCTATTGGGATAGTTTTAGTCTTGTGATGTATTTGTTTGGGAAGTTTATTATTCTTATATTAATTTTTTCAATGTGGTTTTGCATGTAGTTAACAATGATGATCTCCATTCCATTCATTACCAAAAGTAACCAAACTTTTAGAGCTAAATAAGAAACCGAACCTATGATATGAACACATCTTCCAGGCCCCTTGTACAACCATATCTTCAGGAAATGTGAAGTAAAAGTTGCTCCTTTCACCTTATTGTCTAAAGACTCTTTCTTACAAACCTAAATCCTCATTGTAGAAGTCGAACTTGGTGAATTTCTTGTGATTTTCTCGGTTGGAAACTGAAGGAAAATGCTTATCTGTATAAGATGTTTGTTATAATATGTAAGAGAAGAATTTATTTGGAAGTCGTTGAAATGGCTGTTTATTGAGTAAAATGTTTTAACAGGGGAAATGGCTTGCTGGGTAAATGTTTTAAACAGAACAGTTTTTTTTTATAAAAAAAATCACCTTTTTAGACTGGTTGTGTCTAAAAAGTACATTTAAGACCGGTTGTCTAAAAAACCGGTCTTAAAAGTATTACTTTAAGACCAGTTTTTTAGACAACTGGTCTAAATATTCAAAATTTTTAGATCAGTTGTTTTGAAAATCCGGTCTAAAAAGTTGAACTTTTTAGACTGGTTTCTTTGATAACCGATCTGAAAATAATTATTTTAAGACCAGTTTTATAAATAACCGGTCTTAAAACTTTTTTTAAATACTGGTTCCTTAACCAGTCTAAAAAGTAGCAGCCTTTTAAGACCAGCTGTATCAAGACCTCATCTAGAACTGGTCTAAAATGTCGTTTTTAACCAGTCTTAAAAGTGATTTTTCCACTTGTGGCTGTTAGTATATGTATGGCTTCTTTTGCTCTTTTTTACAAGAGCTATACGCTTGGTTTCAGAATTTACAAATTATTTACCTGGCAAATAACCTTGATGTTGAGATTACAACGAAAAGGAATTATTGATGAAGCCAAAAACCCATCATATCGTTTAAAATATTAAAAATTGTGCTGTCGCTTGTAATATATAAAGCGGTACATCTCATATGGCAACCAGCTCATATCTAACTTTTGCTTAACTAATTTACCTCTGGGTTGGGATTAAGGACAGGTCATTAAATAGGTAGAATATATCACGAAGGGTTTAGGAATATTTTTTAATATTTATTTAGTTTATAACTCAACCTTCTTGTGAATAGTTTTACTTATTTTACCTCTTCATGGAGTTAATGAAGACAGGATACTGGAAAAATAGTTGAATATATACCATAATAAAAGGTTGGGGGGATAATTAGTTAAATATATTTAATTTATTAGGTTATCAAGGTTATTTATTTTTATCGTCATCTTATAACTCTTTCTACATAGAAAATGTAATGGAACCCCCACTGATGACAAATAAGTCTCCACCAAGCCAAATGGAGAGAATTAGGGCCCAGAGTAGAGTATTATATGTTACTAAATTGGCCTTGTTTGGTATACAGACAAGAAGGAAGTATAATAGAAAAAAATATTTTTACAACGTGAGGCATATAATTTTAACACTCGTAAATAAAAATAATATATGCCCACACGCTGTCATTCTCATGCGTACATTAATATCCCCTCAAAAATTTAGGAGAGTACTGTGTGTTTGCACCTTTATTGTCTTTTATTATGATTAGGATTTGATTTAGGATGTTGTTATTATTTTAAATTTCTAGAAGCTCTATAAAAAGGTTAGGGTCTTATGATTAAGAATTAAGACTGATATTTTCTTGAAATCCTCCTCTCTTCCCCCTCCTTTCTCCTCTTTCTCTCTCCTTCTCTCCTCTCCTTTTGATTCTCCTCTCCTTTCTCCTCCCTCTCTTCTCCTTCTCTATTCTGCATCACACTCATTATCTTTTGTCTTTGTTCATTGTAACTAATATTTGAGAAGAATAAGATGACAGTGCAAGGAAGAGATTAAATATAATTTCATACATATAAACACATCACTTGATGAATAACTATGAAATGGACTGCTTCTAGGAAGTTTCATGGCTCACACGAAGCTTAAAATTTCAATTTTTTTTTTTTTTTTGGTTATGAACTTGATTATTCTTGCGAACAGTAATATGGGTTCTCGAGTGGAGTCCATGATATGAGTCTGTAACTGACGATAACTCATATTTTAATACTGGTTTCATTTAAGCTAGATCAATGATCTCCATGAACATGCGAGAGTGCTTTTCTAAAATATGGGAAAAAAAGAAGATAAAAGAAGCGGATTCTTCAAGGAAAGAATAATTTCTCGACAAATATATTTGCATACTATTTTAGTTAAATTACACAAAACTTTGAGGAAAAATGACAGAAAAAAACTATTGAATTACAAAAAGCCCAAAATGTCTACTAAATTAGCAAAGGAATAAATATGTGATCTGGTAGGAATATAGAATTTTGAAGTTTGAGTGTTGACAACTTGAGTATATCCAATAACAACTTAAAAATAACAATTAACAACTTAGGTATACACAGTGGCAACTTTGGAAGCTGAAGTTGTTAATATCTATATACAAGTTGTTAATTTTTATACTCAAGTTATCAACATCCAAACTTTAAAATCCCAAATTTTTATTAGATCGCCTATTTATTGTTTTGCTAATTTAGTAATAATCTTGGGATTTTTATAATTCAAATGGTATTTTTCTGTCATTTCCCCAAATTTAGAATCATACACATATAATTTCTTTAATTTCTTAAAATTGATAATACACCCACTGAACTTATAAGTCTCTATACAGATAATTCCAAATTGAAAAATCAATTTAATATCACACACAAACTTTATGGGGAAGTAGTCCCAAGGAAGAGATTTAAACAAGTTTATACTCTTCACTTGTCATTAGGACTTTTTGATAATTGAGTTCCTTAATTAAGACATCATTGTAATTTTCCCTTTTTTATTCCTTTTCCATAACCATATTCCACTCCATACATAATATGAGCCTCTCATTCCCCATCACTCATAACTCTCCCCCAAGAAACAAATAATTATAACTATAAGACGTATAATTATTCATTCTGTGGGTGAGACTGTTGTTGAGTCTTGGAATTATTAGTCTCATCCAGGTACTGCTGGTACACGTATGACATAATTCCCCAAACAGCAAGCACCAAAGAGATCACATTCAACCCATTCATACTCTCATGCAACAACAACACAGCCAAAATTGGCACGATAGGCAAACCCACAACACCTATGGCATTAGAAAACAAAGAAGACACCTCCATAATCAAACTCAAACACCCCACTGCATAAACTTGCCATGTTATAGCAGTAAAGCTCAAGGTCAACACATAACTTGCCTTCCCCATCTCATACTCCTCCATTTCTCCTCTCAAACCTCTAAACTCTCCACTCCCAAACAGCCCTATCACTGTTGCCAAACATGCAACAAGCGACTGATATACTAACAATTCAAAAATCCCCTTGAAGCTTTTGTTTTTTATAACTTTGCTGAATGCAAGCTGTGTCAGAGAAAGCAGCAATCCATACCCAGCTGAAGCACCGACTGTGGTTATGAAACCAATCACATATTTCTTCTTTTCTGAAACTTGATTGCTGGATTTTGCGGAAGAACGAGTTTGAAAAACGAGGAGGATGGAGGAGATTGTTAAGAGGACTATAGAGTTTATGATGTAAGGTGTGAATTTCTGTGAGTTAAGGAAGAAGGAGAACAAGGCATTGAAAGCTAATCGTGAGGAGCAAATAAGAGAATATGTAGAAACATGAAGGAAAGAGAGACCTGTAGAGAATAAGAAGCAGTCAAATACAAGAAGAAGGCCAAGGCAGACATAGACACTGGCTAGCATGAAAACGGAAGATTTCTTAATGTCATTATTACTGTTAATGGTGTTTTTTGCAGTGGAGTGTTTGGATGCAGGAATAGCATAAAACGGGAGAAGAATAGGGAAACCCACAAATTGGACAACTGTTGCTAGCCATTTGCTCTTCCCTCCTTGTTGGTAGTACAGTCTTCCCAGGAGTATTGCACTTGATTGCCCCGCCAACACAAGAACAACGTACAACCCTATTCTTAACCAATACTGATATTTCTTTTTCATTTTGTTTACCGTGATAGTTTGGCTACACAAATTACCATCACCCCCATTAGGAATAATTGTTTCGGTTGCTCCTTCAGATACTGAAAAAAAAAACAAAATGAAAATATTAGTTCATGAACTCTATTAAAAAATAGTTAATTAGCAACAGAATTTCGTCGGTAATTGGTAACAGTCTATTTGATGAAGGAATCGTACAATTCTGTCGCTAATGCTCTGTTTTTTTACTCTCTCTCTCTCTCTCCATATATAAGGAGACATGAGTGTGAAATATGGAGGAAATTTTGGGCGTGTGATTCGAAATTTCAGAAGAGGAAGAGAGATCAAATTTATGTATGCATACGCTATTAATTGACCTTCACCTATTTCGGGAAGGTGAACTTGTTGAGCTTCTCCCATGGCAAATTTGAACAAATTTCAGAAGAAAGAAGGAGGAGAAATAATGGGTATTGCGCTGTAATACTCCGTTATTTTTATATTTGACGTTTTTCATAAGTTCATACGCTTTTCATTTAATATCCAAGTTGTATTTGACAAGTAGTTACAACGAAAAGTAACTATTGGTGAAGCCAAAAAGCCATTTTACCGTTTAAAAAATTTTAAAATTGTCTTAATATTGCTTTAATTAGTGTTCGTCACTTTGCTTACTACAAACAGGACACAAGTAATAGTATAGTGATAAAAAGAGGGATTAAGATGTTATTCTAACAACCAAATTTTTTTAAAAAGATGTCTGACACAAATAAGTTTTAGAATGGGTAAAAATAACAATAAACAATTTAAAATGGTGTAAATTTAACAAAACTGTTAAATTTGACCCAATGACGTAAAATTATAAGAGACCCCTAATGGCGTTTGAAAAAATTTAACGGTTTTGTTGAACTTAATTACACCATTTTAAATTGTTTATTGTTATTTTTATCCCTTCTAAAACTTATTTGTGCCAGATGCCCCTCGCGAAAAACTTGGTTGTTAAAATTGCACCTTAACCCATAATTAAAAAGAGTGTTGTTATATAAGGATTATGACAAAAGTGAACTAATTAATGTAATAATCATATTCTTAACTAAGTTGAATAAAATCATTCAAAATTGATCAAGTTCAATAAGGATTTTTTTAATGAAAACAATAAAATTGAGCAATGGAAAATTGATTCTAACTTCAAGAGATTAAAAGGCTTAAAATTACTTCTCCCCCATTGTATTTCATATAACTATGTAGTTATCTACTTATGTTGTTTAAGTGAGTCTAGATGCTAGTCAAAGGTTCTAAAATCACCAACTAATCTCTCTCAAATCAATATTGATTTTCAATCTTCATTAAAATATTCAATGTCTTGTTAATAATTAATGAAAACTATCTTTTCAAAACAATCCTTCAATAGACTATGCTATGTTGTTAAATATATCTCTATTCTAATAACAAACCATCAATTTTATTCATAAGTCTAGCATAATTTTTCTTAAGTTCTACGATCAAAATTACTCTCTCAAGCATCATCCAATTGAACTAATCTAATCATCATGTGGTGATCAAACATAATATAGCATTAAACACAGAAAACATCAGCATATATTTTCATTAACCAACCAAAAAAAAAAAAAGATAATCTAGTAGTTTCATTCCATACAATGGGTAAAAGTAATCACAAATGAGAGTTTTAGCCACCCATAATTTATGCAAACAAAAAACCTAAGCTTAGAAACAGAGTTTATATCAACAAAATGAGGAGAAAAGAAAGAAAAATGATAAGTGTATATTTTATAATTGAATGTGTAGAGTTTATGATATATTTGATTAAATTTATTAATATTTTATACCTATTTAATTATATTTTATATATTTTTATAACATTTAACTAATTATAGGATAAAAAGGAATTTCGATATAAAATCTACTCATAACCTACTTAATTTTGTAGGAGATATTATGTGATCTAAAAGAAAGAAGATATAGAAAAGGCAAGAAGCAGATAAGGCTGGCGCATAAAATAATATTATATCTATATACATATATGTATTATCATTTATATATGGCTTATTTCACTTCGTGTTGATATATATATATATATATATATTATAATATAATATGTGTTTGTGTATATTATTGAATTGAATGGAGATTATCAAAATCAATAATTTTGGATAAAAGATGTAGAGAATGACCTACATGATCAAACCTTATATACTAGTGTCAATAACACAAGAGCTCAAAATTTTAATGGAGGGAGATTAAAGTTTGGAGAGGCAAAAATGAAAATTCAGTATTGAGCTTTTGTTTCTCATTTTCTTTCTCTTCTTTCTTTTATTTTTGGTTAGCTATTATTTTAGATATGAGAATGTTTGGTTTATGTAGCTAAACCCTCATTTTGAATTATTTAATTTTATTATGGATTAGTGGATGACAATTTTTACCATTAATTGCTTTAATATTATATTTGTTAATTTAATTGTGTATTAGATTATTCTCAAACAAGAGAAGTCTGATGGGGACTATTTTGGTATTCTAAAAGAGACTAGATATAGGAAATTTAGACTAGACATTCAATTAAATCATGTAGGATTGAGTAGTAATATTAGGCTTGCACTTAATTTAGTCTAATTAAGTAATCACCTAGGACATTAGGGATTAACATATTGGAATGCCTTTTAGTGAATCAAAAGACACTCTTAGATAAATAAGAGTCCTAGACTAGCAATTACAATTTTAAATGCAATTAAGAGGAGAAATTAGACACTAAAAAGTAATCAAATCTATGATAATTCAAGTCATCACTTAAGATTTAGAATCACCCTTAGCCTAGACCGTAGTTAGATTTGAATTTCCTTTCTTAGTTAGCTTTTATTCCTCTTTTTGATTTAAATTGTGCTAACTCAAATTAAACAAAAGTATAAAATCATTGTTCAAGTGAATTGTTAGTACAAAGTCATCATGAGAACAATACTTTTCTCATCATTTTATTATTTAATATGACCTTTACACTTGTAGAGTCTTAGGCTCTATATTTTATGCCTATCAAAAAACCAAAAAAACTAAAGTAAACCCTTGAATCTCTCCAAGAATCTTCTCTAAGAGCCCCAAAATACTCCAAGAGCTCTCTCCCAAACTCCACTACTACATGTTGAAGATATTATTACCCCTATAGACGTCCCTTTTTTAAAAGGGAGGTTACAACATAGAGGTAGTGGCATTTTTATAAATAAAGTAGTGAAATCGCAATATTAGGCATCCCAAATTTGAATTGGGATGCCTAAAGTAGAATTTAGACGTCCCAAATTTTATTTGGGACACCTAAAGATTCCCATTAGTGCCAAAAAGTAAATTAAAAAAATTTAACTTACTTTAGGCGTCCCAAATCTGATTTGGAACGTCTAAAATATTGACTTTAGGCCTCCCAAATGGGATTTGGGACATCTAAAGTCTTAATTTAAAACACCTAAAGTCTTACTTTAGGTGTCCCAAATTTTTTTGGGAGTCCTAAAGGCATGTTAGGAAATTTGACATGTGTGAGACTTTTCTTCCCTTTTCTTCATTCCCATGTCAGAAACCTATCCCTCCTTTTCCATCTTTCCCATCCCCCATGACTTATGTTCCCTTTTTTCTTCATTCCCTTTTTTCTTTCATTCCCGTGACTTTGTCTTCTCTACACCATGGGTAAGCTTTTTCATTATTCCCTTTTCTTCATTACACTTCGTCTTCCTCAATCTTCTTCCTCTCTTCCTTTTCTTTTCCCTCACTACTACAAAATATACTTATAAAGACCCTAAAGGATGTCCCTTTTTGAAAAAGGGATGCCCAAAATATTGGGCGGTGGCATATGTGTAATTATAGATCAAAATTGAAAAGGTTGACTCGTCAAATAAAATTGAATCCCGCGCCTGAATGTATTTTAGACGTCCCCATGTTCATTGGGGACATGTAAAGACTATTTTAGACGTCCCTATCTTCATTGGGGATGTCTAAAGACAGTTTTAGACGTCCCCAATGAACATAGGGATGTCTAAAGACCCCCAGAAAAGCGTATAAAGAAAAAAAAAGAACACACATAAGACGTCCCCAGAGGGCCTGGGGACGTCTAAAGCTTCACATTAGACGTCCCCAGACCAGCTGGGGACGTCTAAAGCTTACATTAGACGTCCCCAGCCCAGCTGGGGACGTCTTAAATTAGCTCACATGCACTGGTCGACATGACCAGTGCATGTTCAGTGTCAGAATTTATTACTTTACTCTTTCACTCTCCCATCTTCATCACTTCCGTCTCCTCTCCCCTGTTGCACTTCTTCTTGTTTTTTTCTTGTTTCTCCAAATCAAATACGGCTATTTCTCCTCTCCCCTGTTTCTTCTTGGTCCTTCTTAGCCTCTATTTCATCCAGAGCGTTGCTAGTCGCCGTCTATGCTCTGCTGGGTCTGCATTGTTCTCTCTCATTCTCTCCACAGTCGGCCTCCTCTTACCACCGTGGGTCATCTGCCTCTAAAGTTGCAGCAACAGGTTAGCTAAAACTAAACTTGTGAATGAACTTGTGAATGATTAGCAAAATGCATTTGATTCTCTGCTGGAATTTAAGTGTGGTTTGTGCTTGAGCTTTATCTTTGCTATTTTGCTGAATTTAAGACGTACCACATCAAGTTTTAATCTTTTGCTTTTTTGCATTGTTTTGAGAAACATGAAATTCTCATTAACTCAAAAATATCAGTCCACAACCTGAAGCTGTGCAAGTGCCTAATATTTATACAACTATGAGGGGCGTATTGAGCAATATAATACGACAATACTAAACATTGAACACAAAAACACAAAACGACAACAAATAACACAAATATCAATATCCTAATTACAATACATCATAATTGTGTATGTTACTTGTCTTCACAACAAGGTGATGATTGCAATTTAAATTGCAATTTAAATTTTTTTGGTTGATTTGAAGATTGAAGAATCATTATCTAATTGTTTTAAATAATTAATTTGATTTGAAACAAATTTGCATTTGCAATCTTAATTTTTTTTATTTGATTTGATTTGAATAATATACTAATATTTTGTACTTATTGAATTATTTGAATGTTTTATTTGAAATACAATTTTCAAGATGATGTTTTTTTTCAAATTTGGTGATGATTTTGTTTGCTTTTTATTAAAAGAAGTCCTCATCTCTCAGTTGATTTCAAGTTAATGGTGATGATTTTGTTTGCTTTTTATTAAAAGAAGTCAGTTGCAAAAAAAATTACAAGTTCTCTTTATAAAGAAAATTACTGTGAAAACATGACTAATTTGACACTTCAGTCACTAATCAATAAAATTATATAAGAATTCGTAATCTTCTGGTATATTAAGTTGTAAGTTGTAATGCAACATTGTATTTAACTAGTAAGCAGCGCATTCATCAAGGAAGTTCTCAACTATACTTGCCAATAATGTTTGTGGACTTTTCAAGCATGTAAATAATAGGAGTAGACAAAAAAGTTACGGTTAGTGCAATGTAATCTTACCAATTAATGACTATTATACTATGAACCCTCAATTCCTCAGCCCCAAATGCCCTTTATAAATTCCCAAAAATTCCCACATGTGTCTCTTGTAAATACACATAGTTGATTTGTAAATTCCCACATATCTCACTTATGGTACATATCTGATTTAATATTTTGATTTCTAAAATATAAGTGTATTCTATTTGTGCTTGGTGCTAGAAGCTAAAGTTTAGTTTCGTTTAAATTAAGCTGAGATGGTTTGTTATTTTGATTTTGGGATGTCTCATTTTTAAGGGGAAATGCTGCCAAAATTTTGAAAAACATGCGTGTAAAAGGCAATTCCCCGTGTTGACAATTATTCTAAACTTGAGTGTAAATGGAAATGGCATAGGTGGTAATAAAATGGATCATAGTTGGATGAATGCTTTGAGAACAAGTGAAGAATATGAGAATGGGGTTGAAGACTTTATTGAATTTGCTAGGAGGAACGTTCCAGCCAAAAATGGGATGTATTTTGTCCTTGTGTCAATTGTTTAAATGAGAGAAAATGGGATGTTGAAGTTATAAGGGATCACCTACTTTGTGATGGAATAAATCTTTGATACACAAGGTGGATATGGCATGATGAGGAAGTAACTGATTTTCCGTCGCACAAGAAGGAAGCTGTGGATGTCATAGATGAAGATAGAATGGAGAGAATGATTTACGATGTTGAGGTAGAATCCTTTACGCAGTCGCATGATTATGACAGCCTGCGGAGTGATGCAGAGACACCATTGTACCCTAGGAGTAAGTACACATGGTTCACAGGAACATTACATTTGGTTAACTTAAAAGCAACTTGTGGGTGGACCGATAGTAGTTTCACATTACTGCTTGAACTATTGTGTGATATGTTTCCAGACTATAATGTACTTCCAAATCGTTTGTATGAGGCCAAGAAAATCCTATCTACAATGGGTATGGAGTATAAAAAGATACACGCTTGCCCTAATGACTGTGTACTGTACAGAAAGGAGTATGAAGGTCTGAGTGAGTGCCCTAAGTGTCAAACCGCATGATACAAAGTAAAGAAAGATGGTGGTTGTGGCGATGGGATAACTAAAAGGCAACCTGTAAAAGTTTTATGGTATCTTCCAATAATGCCGTGCTTTAAACGTTTGTTTGGCACTGCAAAAAAGGCGAAGAAGTTGAGATGGCATTTGGATGACAGAATATTCGACGGAAAATATCTTCGGCACCCAGCTGACTCTCCATAGTGGAAGAAAATAGATGAAATGTTCCCTGAATTTGGCAGCGAGCCGAGAAACCTTCGGCTTAGGCTTTGTACAGATGGCATCAATCCGTATGGAACTCTTAATAGCATACACAGTGCGTGGCCAGTACTCCTTGTAATATACAACTTGCCTCCCTGGCTTTGTATGAAACGCAAGTATGTGATGCTTTCTATAATGATTTCTGGACCAAAACAGCCAGGAAACGATATCGATGTCTACTTGGCGCCTTTGATTGAGGACTTGAAGAAGTTGTGGGAGGAAGGCGTAGATGTGTTTGATGCATGTAAGAATGAGTCCTTCAAGCTACGTACAATGCTTTTCACCACCATAAATGACTTTCCTGCGTACGGAAACCTCTCAGGATACAGTGTGAAGGGGCATAAAGCATGTCCAATCTGTGAAGTAGACACTCACTTCCACCAACTTAAACATGGAAGAAAAACGGTCTACCTCAGTCACAGGAGGTTCCTTCCTAGGTTCCACCCGTATCTTAGGTTAAGAAAGCGTTTTAACGGCTTGCCGGAGTATGGAATGGCTCCAAAGGCATTAACCGGAGAGGAAGTTTATAGTCAGGTTAAATGTATTAATGTCTTACTCGGTAAGAATCAGAAGACTACGGGTGAGAAGAACATATGGAAGAAGAGATCAATTTTCTTTGATCTTCCATATTGGCGTAGTCTTGATGTGAGACACAGTATTGATGTAATGCACGAGGAGAAAAACGTTTGTGATAGCCTTGTCAGTACACTTTTGCACATTCCAGGGAAGACCAAGGATGGGATTAATGCGAGATTAGACCTTGTTGATATGGGAATAAGAGAACGGTTACATCCACAGCTAAGAGATGATGGTAGGAGGGCATACATAGAGCCAGCAGTGCATACACTATCAAAAGAGGAGAAAAGAAGTTTGTGTGCGTGTTTGCATGAAATTAAGGTACCACAAGTATATTCTTCGAATGTGAGAAGGTGTGTGTCAATGGACGATTTGAAGTTAGTGGGAATGAAGTCCCATGATTATCATGTGTTGATGCAACAACTGTTACCAACAGCTATTAAAGGGATTATGAAAGATGAAGTTCAAAGCACTGTGACAAGATTGTGTGTTTTCTTTAATGGTATCTGTAACAAAGTCATTGACACTGAAAAGCTGGATGAACTGGAAGCTGAGGGTTATATTATATTGTCCCAATTAGAGATGCACTTTCCTCCTTCTTTTTTTGATATAATGGTCCATTTGATAGTTCATTTGGTAAGGGAGGTAAGGCTCTACGGTCCAGTTTACCTGAGGTGGATGTACCCTTTCGAGTGATACATGAAGATCTTAAAAGGGTACTCTAAAAATCCCTATCGACCAGAAAGCCTCAATAGTTGAAAGGTATGTTGTTGAAGAGGCTATGGACTTCTGCAGCGATTATCTATCAGGGAAGAAGGAACAATCTCGGCATGAAGAGGGGAGGAGCAAGGGAACACGAGGACTGAAAGTAAAGACTATGCCTCATGAAGAGGTATTGCAAGCACACCTTTATATCTTGAATAACATGGCAGAAGTTCAACCGTACATAGATAAACACAGAAAGAGATTGAAGAACATGAATCCGAGGAAGAATGACAAGCATATTACTATTGAGTAAAACAAGACATTCATTTAGTGGTTTAAGGAAAAGGTTTTGCATGAGACCGGTGTGTCTAAGACAATAGAGTGGCTAGCCTGGGGGCCTTCATTTCAGATCATTACTTGGAGCGGTTATGATATAAACGGGTATTCTTTCTACACAAAAGACCAAGATGACAGGAGTACCATGCAAAATAGTGGGGTGATGGTAGAAGCTGAAGCCATGCACTTTTCCAGTTTGAAAGACAAAAACCCCATATTGGTATCCATGGCCTATTATGGAGTGATAGAAGAAATATAGGAAATTACTTACAACAAGTTCAAAGTTGCTTTATTCAAATGTAAGTGGGTTAGCAATAATGCTGTGGTAATAGATCAACAATTTGGATTTGTCTCAGTTGATCTTGAAAGAGTAGGTTATAGGGATGAGCCCTTCATTCTAGCAAGACAGGCGAAACAAGTGTTTTATGTCACAGATCCCGCAAATAAAAAAATTTCCATTGTACTTCAAAGTAAAAAACATAAGCATGGTGATCCGACCTTCAACCTTGACGACACACCACCTTTCACAATTAATCAACCTACAACAAGTGAAGTAGAATTGGTAGATGATGAAGAATATGCTGTAAGAAATGATCATGGTGAAGGAATATGGGAAACAATCTAGAGTAAGAGCTTAACTTAAAAAAAATAGTAATGTGTGCTGTTTGTTTTATAACTAGTTAGTTTATTCATTTGCTTAAAATTTATTCACCTATCTGACAATGATTTTTGTGCTTACAGGAATATGGACAATTCTGGTGACTCACAAAGTGATAGGGACAATGAAATGAATACGCTTGAACCTGATGCGAGACCTGAATCGGTTGCGAGAAGAAGGGTTAGAGGCAGTACAAAAATGCCTGCATTGGTAGCACGTCATCACCATCAACAGGAGAGGTTGCATATTGACTTTGATGAAAATATGAAACCAATTGGTCCGGAGGAAGACCATTTCATTAGCTACGTAGGTTTTTTGGCTCGAAGCAAAGTTTGCATTATCTATGATAATTGGAAGTTGGTTCTACCAAAAACCAAAGACTTGATTTGGCGACAACTTTTGGTATATAAGTTTCAAAACATCTGCATATATATCTTTATTCATATTGCTTCAATTATAATTAACTTATGTTTTTACCTTGCAGCAAACCTATGATGTCCCTGACACCGCGAAGATATACAAGGAGTGGATGACGGAGGTTCATCTATGATGGAAAGATTTCAAGAACAGGCTCACACGAGAGTACATTTGAGGGGACCTGAGGGGTCAGGATCTATGTCATGAGTATACATTTTTGTCTCCAGAGGACTGGAGGTTGTTTATGGCATCACGAGAAGATCCAAACTTTTTGGTAAGATTTCTGTCATCATAGTGTTTTATTGGAATATAGTTGACATTATTGATTCGGTGTTCATTTTTTTCCTTTCAAAGGCATTAAGTGTAGCAAATGCAGAGAGGCAAGCAGCTAATAACTATCAACATTGCATGTCTCGTGGTGGTTTTTGGAAGCTTGAGCGAAAGATAATGGCAGAAGAGTTGGAGAAATTGAAGGAAGCAGCCACATCAGATCCTACCGTTGTGGTCCAGCCCCCGCCACCTCCACCACGTCACAAAAAATGGAAAGCAGGGAGGCTTAAGGGTGGGAAGTACGTAAATCCGACTGTTGCTGAGGTTTCCGCAAGAATTGTAAGTAGTTAGAGCATAAGTACAAACTTATTTTTTCATATTGGGAGTGCTTACGATAACTTTTATGCTGCAGGATGAATTGGAAGATCATAGTAGCCAAGGTTCGTTCACTCCAAGTGGATGGATGGACATCTTATCAACGGCAATTGGGATGGCAGATCACCCTGGTCTTGTTCGAGGGGAGGCAGTGGGAGTTCGTGTCACGAAGTATTTTGGCCGAGCCTCACATCTTTATTCGTCACAAGCTGAACCCAGTAGGGAGCTTATGGCCAAGATTCGTCAGGAAGTCTCACAAGAGCTCGAGGCCAACCTTCGAGACAAGCTCCGACAAGATCTGTTGCCAGAGCTACGTCTTGAGCTGATGCCTAAGCTACGAGCTGAAATGATGAAGATGTTTGAATCGCAGATGGCAACTATTGAGCGTAGAACCTATTCATCCTCAACCTTCCACAGCACCAAAGGAAGTTACAACCTGGCGAAGGAACCACTTGGCGACCCTTCTCCTACTCCAGCATAGGGAGAACCTACCATCCTCTCTTTGGATGTCCCACTGCTGCGTGTAGTTGCAGATGCTCTCGTTCATACTAAAGCTACTACCCACTATAATCAGCAAATTTCACAGCATTTGCGTAGGGTGACTGTGACATGTGTTCGAGAGGGGGAAGAAGGTACAGCCATCCCTATTCTTAATGACGAGGTTGCCACGATAGCTCAGGCGAGAGGATCTTTCATCCTTTGGCCTGTACATCTTATTGGCTTGTTACCACCAACACCTCCAATGGTATGGAACTACCTCACTTTTACTTGAGATGTGTTGACATCCTACTAACAATATGTTTTTTATGTTCTAAAAGAACGAGCAGGAAGCAGAGAAATAGCCCTTCTTATCACGACTGCAGCATATCTATAAAGGCATTCGCCAGATTGATTTGCATATGCCTACAGGGATTGTGGGCCAGGAATTAGAGTATCACTTCACAATTGATAAACAAGATCTTAAACAGTTCATTAAGTTCGAGGAGCTAGATGTTGGATGGGGCAAATTTGCAATCCTGTAAGGTTTTTATTTCCCATTTTTCCTTCATTTAGTTAAGTTGATTTTAACTAGCTAATACATTCATCATTTTAATTCTATTATAGCTCATTCCGTCGTATATGCATTGACTCTCAAAGAGTTGATTTATATGGATTCTTGTCTCCCGCACATACGACAAGGATTGTGAATACATTGAAAAGAAGGACGAACTATGTGGGCTTCACATTGGCAGAGGACGAGTATCGTTGTTATCTAGCACCGATTGTTCAAGGGTACACATTTTAATTTTGTGTATTTGAAATTTTTAATAAATAATTGCCTTGCCAGCTAACTTCTTTTTAATCTGTATATGTTGTGATAGTTATCACTAGAGTTTGTGTGTTCTCTGTCCTCGGTCCCACGTTGTTTACTGGTTTGATTCCTTACGTAGAAGACCAGACAAAGAAACTAAAAGCGTCTTCAACACGTAAGTTATTTTTTTGTATTTCATTGCTTTTTGATTCTTGACTTAATGAATTATTCTACTTTATGTTGATTTTCATTTTAATGATAGGGCATGCACGACGTATCGAGCGCTTGGTGGGCCACGCGAACGTAGAGGTGGCAAAGATCCGAGATGGTTGTTTCCAAACGTACGGAGTTTCAAATCAAGTTCTTTTGATTGACAGTCGTTTTATATATGCCTTTATTGATTTTAACCATTTCCTTTTGATTTATAGTGCCCTTGATAACCTGGTGGCTGGGAATGTGGATACTATGTCTTACTTTATATGTTTAACATCATTCAGAGTGGCATTACAATAGATTTTGAACAAGTAATCGCTTCTTCATTCTCAGAGGATAATATTCTTGATGTTGTAATTCAATGGCAATTCATTCACTTGATTCATTATTTCATCTAAGCTTATTTTCTAATTTACAGATTTTTGACAATGAAGATGCCTACTCATATGAAAACCTAAATATGATCAGAGACGTTTTGGCTAGACATCTTCTTCAACGTATTCCAGAGTAAAGTCTTTAGTAGTTTGTGTAGGACATACTTTTGTAGAAGTTCTATATATTGTATATGTAATTGGCGTTATTGTTGTTGGATATAGATTGGATTTAGTCTTGGTTATTGTACAAACTGGGGACTTGGATATAGATTGTTGTGTAGTTCGTGTGGTTTGTTAGTTAATTAGTTTGCTACTCCTTAAAATTATTGCATCTAGCCTTGGGTTGATCACTGTGTTTCAAGTTGTTGTTTCCATTCTACTGAACTGCTGTTGTTTTATTCTATTGTTGGAATCCTATTTCTGCAGTTTACATTTTCCAGACAGTGCAATATATAAAAGGCCATTTAAAAAAAAAACTTTCAACGTCCTTAAATAAAAAGGGACGTGGTAGAGTGGTAGGCGATACTTTAGAAGTCCCCAGTTACAACTGGGGACGTCTAAAGGCAACCTTAGACGTCCCCAGTTCCATTTGGGGACGTCTAAAGTCTACTTTAGACGTCCCTAGATGAAACTGGGGACGTCTAATGTGGACTTTATACGTTCCCCATTTACAGATGTTATTGACGTTTTTTTCCACGACCCTCAGATAGACGTCCCTCATTTTTCAGACATTAAAAGGCCAAAAAAGGGACGTTAAAACCATTTTTTCTAGTAGTGCCTTTTCTTCAGTACACCTCCTCTACCTTCTTTTGCCCCCTCTACCCTCCGTCGTAGACCTACCACCTTCTTCTTTGCTTTCAGCCTCCGGCGTACCTCTCCTCTCCACCATGCATACACAACTCCTCCAACGTCTTCTCTCCACCTTGGAAGCACATAAACACTGTTGGCTGCCCTCTCCCCTACTTTCATCAGGTTTGCTTTTTTTTTTAAAATATAAATTTACATGAAGAATTAAGTTAAACTTGCAATGTGAAATTATTATAATGCTTTCAATTTATTTACATGATTCTAGTTATTGGAGTGTTTTTCCTTTGATCGTTTTTTTTTTTGCCAAAATCATAAACTAGTTGTTAGCAGTTATGCAATACTAATAATGTTTTTATTTTATACATTTGGAGCTTGGAAATCGAGGGAAATACATATGTATATTTTTTTTGATGAAATGAACAACAATTAGTTTGTAGTTGTGTGGTGACAAACATTTTGACACTTTTTGGTTGTTTTTATACATATATAATATTAGGTTGTATGAGTTGTTGTTATTGTACATATATATATATATAGTAAAAAGATTGTAGTGCTAGATGTCCTTACCATTTTGTAAGGGACATTTTGTGGTTTATGAATCCATCTTCAATTTTGTTTTTGCAGTTTTAATTTGCTGGTTAATAAAGAATATAAATAATCATTTTTTAAAAAAAAAATAAAATCTTTTAATGTCCCAAATGGAGAAAGGAATGTCTAAAGTGTGACTTTAGACGTCCCAATTTTAAAAAAGAGACGTCTAAAGTCCTCCAGTAGAGGACTCTAGACGTCCCAAATTTGGGATGTCTAAAGTCCCACTTTAGACATCCCTTTTCTTAGGGACATCTTTTCTAAAATATACTACGCCCCTCACATATACGTCCCCCTATTTTTGGACGTTAAAAATGCCAAAATAGGAACGTTAAAACCCCTGTTTGCAATAGTGCTCCTCTCCTACCCAACCTTTCTTAAGTTTAGAATGATGATTTTTGGCGCCTCAAAGTAGGTTAAAACCCCTTAAGTGCATCACTTTTCATTTTGTATTTTGCTCTTCTTTTCCCTACTTCCAATGATCCTTATAAGTTTTTACATCTTGTTCTTGTCCTCCTACAAAAAGGAGTCTATGAGCTTTCTATTTTCTTCATTTAAATCAAAACTTCTATATATTTTGTTCAACATTTTATAGTTGAAAGAGTATTTCTATCACCTCAAATTTTTTTTTTCTATGTATCAATTATATACACAAATTGATTTCAAAACCAGCAAATATATATATATATATATATATATGAAAATTAAAATATGATGAAATATATGAATTTTTATAGATTAACCATTAGTTTACCTCTTGGTTGCAATTAAAGACAGGTCATTAAATTGAAAAAATATATCATGAAAATTGAAATAAGGAACAATTGAGACAAAGAATAGAGATACACTTATATGATCAAGTCGCACATAAAAAAGAAGTCATAATTGAATATGCGTTTATCTATTAATTTTCGGTTTTAATAATTATTTGGTTTATATCCCAACCTGCTTGTGAATAATTTTACTTGTTTTATTACCTATTCATGGAGTTAAATATATGATACTAAATAGGGAGAATTGTGAAAAAATACCTCATTGGCAAATTAATTGCCAAATGGGACCTAGTAATATCGTCTGCACATTGAAGGAAGATATTATATACATGGGGGAAGATTTTGTGCACACGAGGGAAGATGTTTTGCACACACATAGGGAAGAACATTGCACACAGGGAAGATTGTCTACACATAGCGGAAGATCTTCTGCACACCTAGAAGATCATTTGCACACCGGGGTCCCATTTGGCAATTAAGTTTCCACTGAGGTAATTTTTCATAATTCTCCCTACTAAATAAATAGCTTAATATATATAATTGAAGGTGGGGGCAAAGTGTTATATTTAATTTGTTTGGCTATCAAGATTACATTATTTAATTTGAACAATTGAGTGCTTGATTATTATTGTTATTATTATTTACCTCTCCCATCTTATATATCTAATAATAGTATTAACAAGGGTGTATGGTCTAGTGATGGACCAACTAGACTATAAAGTGAGTGAATCGAGCTTGAATCTCACCTTGTTCAAAATGATTCCTAGAGAGAGGCATCCTGGTCACAAAGTCTCAATATGGATTAGTTGTTAGGCACAACTCTAGCTAGTAGCAAGCAAAAGTTGGTTTGGGACGATGAAATCTTTTCTGGTGAATTTCTCTCTTTGGAAGGAAGTTGAGAAACTCAAAATGAATCCAATTTCTTGATGTTTTGCTTCTTTTTTCTTTTTTATTTTCTAATTTAGTCACCAAGTTTTTGTCTCTGTTAGTATGGCCTTGGAAGACTATTATGGGGACGATATTTGTTATGATGTACAGTTTCAATAAGAATGAGATAATTAAGATGAAGATCCGATGAAGGCATACATATCTGCACACGTACGGTTTGGCCCCTTTTTTTTTTAACCAGAGTACGCTTCGGCCTTAGAGCTTGAATTATTGCCATATACTTGGTCAGTGCTTAAGCAAAATTAAGCAGAGTACGCTTCGGCCCCTGTTTTTTTTTTTTTGTTGAGAAAATGACAGCTAGGTCTCAAGGTACAGAAAATATATAAAAATACTCCCTTTGAAAAGTCAATGGTCAGAAAAGTCCCTAAGGACTTTTCTTTTCTGACATGAATTCCTAATGTCTATTTACAAAATTAACCCCCACTGAAATAACTAAAGAAAACGCACAAAGGAGAGGAGGGCAGTACGTTTTTGTGATTAAGCCATTAAGGAGAAAGAGAAAAATGCACGGACGAAGGGCGTAGAAGGTGTAACATTAAAGGGATACAATGTGCTGTTAATGTGATTGGGAAAGTCTTCTCCTTCATCATCCATGTACAGGTAGCAAGGTACATATGCGAACTGAAAATTTTTTTCTGTGTGAAAGTTGGTTAGATTGAGATTGAGGGATTGGTTCAAGGTTGGATCTTGAGCTCAAAAATGGAGTAAGTGGTAGGTAGTAGACAAGAAATGCTAAGAATTTGCTATACATATGATTTTGATAATTGAAATTGGAGTTTAACCTTGGGTGGGTTGTGTTTATTTTAGAGTGCTTTGTTTTTACGGCATAGTTACAGAGGAGCTTCTGTTTTTTAAGTGAGAATGATGAATGTAAGTGTTCTTCTTTGCTATAAAGACGCTGAAATGAAAACAAAAAATTGTTGTAAATTTATGCAGATGTAGTTGTTAATATGACAATTGTTGTTGTTAATACAGAACCTCTGCTGTGCTCTATTTTTGGGCAAGTAAACAGAGGTGTGATGTACATTCTCGCTGACATGATGATAAAAAATGCTGATATGATGATAAAAAGGTGTTGTTAACGTGTTGTAAATTTGTGCATATGTAGTTGTAAATATTGCTTTGGAAGTTGTTAATACGAAGTTTGACCTGTGCTATGTTTTAGGGGAAGCAAACAGAGGTGTGAGTGTGGTTTGTGTTATTAGAAAATGCTAATATGATGATAAAAAAAGTGTTGTTAACGTGTTGTAAATTTGTGTAGATGTAGTTGTAAATATTGCTGTGGAAGTTGTTAATACGAAGTTTGAGTTGTAGATTCTCATGAAAGTAATGAAATCCAAATGAAGTTCAAAGTTACCCTTGATACATCAACATTTGTGGATCTTGTAAATGATGAAGGGGTGCTAGAGGAAGTTGTTAAAATGACTAATAATGTTGTGAAAGAAGTATTAAACGTTGTAAACAATGACAGAAGTGACAGCAATATAATGTGCAACTTACTGATATGGCCCAAGTTATTGCCCTAGTGCAACGGTAGAAATTAGTTGTAAACATAACTTAATAAGTTGTAAACATAACTGAAGATGTTGTAAACACTACACAGAGTAGTTAACTCTTCCCATCTTCAGTGTTCAGCAAATTTACATATGGCTACGTGCTTAGATGTTGTTAAAATGCCTCATCCTATTGTAAACTAAGCATTAGCAGTTGTAAACAACGCTATTCTTAGAGTTAAACTTGCTATGGACCAAGATCTTTTCCTAATGCAATGGCAGATATAAGTTGTAAAATTAACTTCAGAAGTTGAAAAATAGCTTAAGCTGTTGTTAAAACTACACAAAGTAGTGGACAATCCTATTTTTTGTGTTAATCATAGTTTCATGTGGATACGTGCTTATTCGTTGTTAAAATGACTGATTATATTGTAAAATAAGCGTTCGCTGTTGTAAACAATGCAACTTACTATGGTCATTATCATAAGAACACAGTTGTTAAAATGACTTTCAATGTTGTGAAAACATGCATATCGAGTTGTAAACCAAAAAATAAAAAAGTGGTGTGGTCACCTTGGTGTGTAAAGACGTTGTTTCCTTGACCTGTTAAACAACTTGTGAAAATGACTAAACATACGCATAACGTGTTGTCAAAATCCGCAATTGGCAAACTTGAAAGTAAATCATTCTATAATTACATGTTGTGAAAATAACTAATTATGTTGCCAAAATAACTTATGATGTTGTTAAACGTCTCATTACATAAGTACTACATGAGTGCATTTTTTGCAACAAGGCACTCCTACAAAATATCAATAGAAGTACACTACTAGCCTATACTGCAAAATAACATCTCAAATGCTACATGTCTTTCTTCCTCTTCATTTGTTGGTTGCCAGCAAGAATGGACAACACACCTATGTTTGCTTCCCCAAAAACAGAGCACAAGTCAAACTTCGTATTAACAACTTCCACAGCAATATTTACAACTACATCTACACAAATTTACAACACGTTAACAACACTTTTTTTTTATCATCATATCAGCATTTTCTAATAACACAAACCATACTCACATCTCTGTTTGCTTCCCCAAAAACATAGCACAGGTCAAATTTTGTATTAATAACTTTCACAGCAATATTTACAACTACATATGCACAAATTTACAACACATTAACAACACTTTTTTTATCATCATATCAGCATTTTTTATCATCATGCCAGTGAGAATGTACATCACACCTCTATTTACTTGCCCAAAAACAGAGCATAGCAGATGTTCTGTATTAACAACAACTGTCATATTAACAACTACATCTGCACAAATTTACAACAATTTTTTGTTTTCATTTCAACGTTTTCATAGCAAAGAAGAACAATTACATTCATCATTCTCACTTAAAAAATAGTAGCTCCTTTGTAACTATGCCGCAAAAATAGAGAACTCTAAAATAAACACAACCCACCCAAGGTTGAACCCCAATTTCAATGATCAAAATCATATGTGTGGAAAATTCTTAGCATTTCTTGTCTACCACCTACCACTTACTCCATTTTAGAGCCCAAGATCCAACCTTCAACCAACCCCTCAATCTTAATCCAACAACCTTTCACACAGAAAAAAAAAATTCCAGTTCACTTCTGTACCTGCCTACTCGTACATGGACGATGAAGATGTTTCCAAACGACATTAACAACACGTTGTATCCCTTAAATGTTCCACCCCCTGTGCTCTTCATCTGTGCATTTTTTCTTTCTCTTTAATGGCTTAATCACAAAAACGTGTCTTCCCTCCTCTTCTCCTGTGGCTTTTCTCTAGTTATTTCAATGGGGGTAAATGTGTAAATGAAGATTAGGAATTCATGTCAGAAAAATCCCTAGGGACTTTTCTGACCACTGACTTTTTAAAGGGAGTTTTCTGGTATTTTTTCTATATCTTGGGACCTAAATGTCATTTTCCCTTTTTTTCTTTTAACCAGAGTACGCTTCGCCCTTAGACCTTGAATTATTGCCATATACTTGGTCAGTGCTTAAGCAAAATTAATTTGCCAAAATTAAGCCTTTCATAATATAATTAATTAAATCATGTGTTTTAATATATGATAAATCATGTGTCAGCTTTAATTTAAACTTCCGTACAATAAATAAATGAAAACAAAAGTTATATGCATAGTTAGGAAATCAGACCACAACTACCACTCCAGCTAGCTACTTGGCAAAGTTTTATATAATTAACACATTATCAAGAAGAATACAATAAGCTGTACCATGGAGATTGTTCCAAGGAAGCATGGATTGAGAATAAGTGCTTTGACATATAAATGAAAGCCTGCTATAAGTGATACATAAAAGTATAACATTATACAAATTATGATATCATAACATTTGAAATAATAACTATTAAATAAATTATTTTAAAAATTTTACTATTTTTTCATAATAACGATACTATATTCAACTTGGTAATTAAATAGTTAACATAACAAAGAATTTGTATTATGGAGGTAATGTATAAATCTCTTCATTATTTTCCCCCTTCCTACCTATATATTCATACCAAACATGTTATACTTATTCTTTCTCATTCCTTTTATATCCATACCCTACACCATTATTTATTCCTCAATCATAACCCCTCAAAAAAAATAAAGAAAGAAAGAAAAGAAAGAAAACATCAAAAATAAATAACATGTATCACTTATTTTTCATTCACTGGGTGAGACTCTGAATCTCTGAAATATCACTGTGCCTTGTGTGTCGTTGAGTCTTGGAAGTAGTCTCATCAAGGTACTGCTGATAGACATGACATAAAGCCACAAAGAGCAAGAACCAAAGAGATCACCTTCAAGTCATTCATTGTGTCATGGAACAGCAACACAGCCAAAATTGGCATAATAGGCAAACCCACAATACCTATTGTAACCCCCTCCATAATTATATCCGAAATATGCGATTAAAATGAAATAGAGACCAATAATAATCAAATAACATTTACTAACCCATCACATGATGGAGTTTTCACAAATACCTTTTGAAATCATTTATAAACTTGGTCTCATATTCACATTTCGAATACAATTACTACGTGAAGATAAATCACATTCATATAAATATCAGAGTGCACAACATAATTATCCCGGTAATCCCGGGTACATACCTTCGCTAAAGATACACAGGGCACAATTGCCTATTACAATTCTTCAAATGGGGATTACATAATCTCATCTCAAATTCATAACCCTATATTCAACCGAATCATATACAGTCTTCACAACTCATTGATAATCAACTACCAACTCTCATCTCGAAGGAGTCCTAGCCGCTCCCTCCATGAGCTACTTTCCCTGTCTAAATTGTTGGTAGGGGAGGGTGAGATTCGAGAGAATCTCAGTAGGGAAACATTATCAATATGCAGGCAAGATAAGTGTTTAATGTATGACATGCTTGCATCACATAACTCATGCACACATACAATGACAAATCTATAAGCTCAATGCTTCGAACGATAAACATATGTCCATAGCATATATTAAAACATAGCTTCAAATCATTCATACATATTCCACATAATTAAGCAAAGCAATAACATGCATCAACACATTAATATAGTTATTAGAGCATGCATGAGAGATAAGTTCCCTACCTTAACCCTTTTATGCCTCAAACCGTGACCAACTCGGGGCTTCATATTCGATCCTACAATGTCAAATGTACTATTTAGACACTTCCATAGTGTTTCTAGGGGTTATATGAGGCTATATTGAAAATTTACTAAAATGCCCCCGGGAACCTGGCCCGGCCCCATCGTACCCGGTCCGGTTGTACTTTTATCGAAAGTTTGACATTGGCTATTCTAACATATTTCCGCCCAAGGAATCCATTTCTGAACTTGAAATTATCAAATTCAATGTCAATTACAAAATTACCCTTGACAGCCCCACTTAAAGGGTTTCAGAGGCGTTTTCGTAATTATGTTTTTTCGGCCTTTTCTGAAAAAGTGTCCAACTGTAACCCCACCTAATTTTCACTCCTGAACTCAATGGAATCATCAAATCATTGAAAATCAAACTCCAAGACCCATTTCTAGAGCTGGCCAAAATTCTCAAGTATTCCGGGGAAAATTGGGGTTTTTCGGTTTCGGCTCCGTAAACGCGTTCCTTTCTACTCCTAACCACTTTATTGACTATTCCATTAGGTTACAACTACCATTTAGTACCAATTTGGGTAGCATAACAGCCCTACACACCCATTTCCCATTTTTGAAACCAATGACAATTTGACAAAATTTCACCGATTAAATTGTCCACAGCAACCCGAATAGTCAATACACAAGAGTTTGAAAGTTACTTCAAGCTCCCACTAGCTTTTCTCAAGAGTGGCTGAAACCCTAGCCCTTCTTAACCATGAAAATTGAGCTTCCAACACCTTAAAAAACATGGAAGAGAAGCTTAGGAGCAAGGTCATACGTGTTAGGATCTAGATCGTCGGAGAAATCGGCTTACCTTATGAGATTTCTCCTCATTCTCTCTCTAAGAGCTCTCAACTTTCTCTCACTAGTTTCAGCTGGTTCAGCACGTCAGAAATGAGAGCTGAAGGTGATGAGAAAATATTTAATTCCATGCTGATGTCATCTTTTATTTCGATGATGTCATAATTCCCATTTTCAGATTTTCTGGCAGATTTTCTGCCCAAAATTTGAAAACTCATAACTAATTATAGAAAACTCAAAATGAGGTTATTCCAAAGCCAAATGAAAGTTATTTAAGTCCTATTTATAAGAAAAATATTGGTCATTACCCAAAAGTACCACAAAAATACCAGAATTACATAAAACTCTTTGCTGCCCCAAAACAGAGTTCAGTTTCCATCCCAAACTTTGGACAGTCATATCTCCTAGCTCACAAAACGAAATGGCACAAATTATATGTCCATTTTAAAGCTTGGGATGTGAAATTTAAGACTGGAAAGTTTCAGGATTTTTAGACACCATTTGGTCATTCAAAAAGTTCACACAAACGGACTGCTCAGAATAGAGTTTCACTGGACAGAATTTCAGATTTTGCATCTTTGCTTCCAATGGTCCCATTTTCATACCAAACATCATTCCCACATAAATTTTCACAAGGAATCCATTGGAAACACCAAATCAATCAAATTCACATCACATTGACATGTTTTTATGACAATCTCAACATGTCAACACAATTCACATTTCAAAACCTAACATTGCAACTTTTCCATTCCAAAGTTCCAAACCAATTTTAATGACATCAAAACACTCTATGACACCATTTCCAACACAATACCCCATTCAATTATTCCCTTTATTCTAAGTCAATTTGGATGTTAATACACAATTGACCTCAAATACAGGGTTTCGGCGCTGCTCACAACACACACGAATCACATTCGAGTGCCAAATCACATCATATTCTCCAAAAGGGTTATTTATCACTAACCTCATCCACTTTTGGAGTCATTAACCCTTAATCATAATTTGGGATCTTGCTAAACTAGGGCTTAGTAATCCACTAATCTCAGGCTTATTCTCTAAGCTTAAGTCTCAAAATTCAGGGTATTACACCTATAGCATTAGAGAACAAAGAAGACACCTCCATAATCAAACTCAAACACCCTACTGTAAAAACTTGCCATGTAATAGTAGTGAAGCTCAATGTCAACACATAACATGCCTTCCCCATCTCATACTCTATTTCTTCTTTCAAACCTCAACTCCCCACTCACAAACAGACCTATCACTGCCACCAAACATGCCACAAGCGACTGATACACTAACACATCCAAAATCCCCTTGAAGCTTTTGTTTTTCACAACTTTACTGAATGCAAGCTGTGTCAGAGAAAGAACTACCGTGCTTATGAAACCAATCATATATTTCTTTTCTAAAACTTGAGTGATAGATTCTGCAGAAGAAGAACTATCAGTTTGAAGAACGAGGTGAATGGAGGAGATTGTTAAGATGACTATTGAGCTTATGATGAAAGGTGAATTTGAGTGAATTAAAGAAGAAGGAGAAGAAGGCATTGAAGGCTAGTAATGATGAGCCAATAAGAGAATATGTGGAAACAGGAAGGTAAAAGAGACCAATAGATTATAAATAACAATCTAATCCAAAAAGAAGGCCAAGGGAGGCATAGACAGAAGCTAGCATGAAAGCAGAAGGTTGCTTATCATTATTGTGAGTAGTATGATTTGCAGTGGAGTGTTTGGATGCTGGAATAGTACTATAACATGGGGAAACCCACAATTTGGACAACTGTTGCCATCCCTTTGCTCTTTCCACCTTGTTGGGAGTACAATCTTCCCAGGAGTATTGCACATGATTGCCCCACCAACACAACAACAACGTACAACACTATTCTTAACTCTAATTTTATCTGGATTTAGGGATTTGAATTTAAGGATGAATGTGGATCTATTGATGGATCAAATTCAAAGAGATAAAATTGCCCCATCAATACTGATATTTCTTTTTCATTTTGATTACACTGCTTGTTTGGCTGCACAAATTACCATCACCCCCATGAGGAATAATTGTTTTGGTTGCTCCTTCAGATACTGAAAAAAAAATATAAACAAAAATATTAATCCATGAGAACATGAAATGAGAACACAAGTTCATCTATGTGCATCTGGACTACTAAATTCTCAAAGTGTCAAAATAGTAGAATAAGGAGATGAAAGTACGAGTATAGAACAAATTTTTGCTGGGAGATTCGTAGTTTCAGAAGAGTACGAGAGAACAAATTTATGTACACACTATTAATGGACCTATAGTTATTTTGGGAAGCTGAACTTCTTGAGCTTTTCCCATCATACTACAAAAAATGGAAGCTGTAGCACCTTTTTTGTTTTTTACATATATATTTATGGCGTTTAAGAAGTGCTACAGCTGCCATTACTACAAATACAAGCTGTAGCACTTCCACAAGCGCTACAACTTGTATTTTATTTTATTTTTAAAAGATAATACTTGCTGTAGTGCTTCCATCATACAGCAAGTGCTTTTTTTTAATTAAATTCTTACTATAGGAAGTAATTTTTTAAAAAACATTCGTATTTTTCTTTTAGAACCCCAACTACAGTCTACAACAAACTTTAAACGTAGATTTCTCTATCCCCAGCAATTAAGAAAAGCAAACATAATCAAATAACTCAAAAATGATATAAAAAAATAACTAATTAAAAAACTTGTATTACTACTAAATATATTTACAACAATTGTTTGGAAAATTCGCAAATTCCTGACACATAACTATACCATGAATCAAATTTTAAACAAATCATATGATACTGTCAACAAGCTACAACTCTTTGTTTGGGAAAAACTGTCAAAAAATGGTATGCCTGTTAACTCTCAGAAATTGATAATATTCCAGCATATTTTCTTCTATTTTTAACTATTTTTTGGATTCAAATTGAGTATAGAAAGAGTTAATAGAAGAAAATGTGCATATCAGAGAAACAAGCTAAAGTTGAAGTAGAACAATATATTTGTAGGCTTTAGTTCAAAGGAAAAGTTAAAATTTATGCATCCTCTCTTTTGTAGAAGGATAGAGACAAGTTTGGAAGCTTTTAAAGGATTGAAGATCAAGAGAGTTGATGATGACAAGTCAAAAGCTAGCTCTTGTGCCAAGGAAGCACTTTCTGTGTTCAATGCTTCAGCACACTCATGTGTGCTGAAGCCTAGTGTCCCTCTAAAAAAAAGTATATACATACAAATACGCATAGGCATATATTAAAATATATATATTTATATATAATAATAGGATTAAAAAAAATCTATATAATTTTTCCATTTTTCTGTTCTGTTTCAAAAAGAAAAAGAAAAAAAAGGGCAATTAAAAAAATAAAAATAAAAAATAAAAAAAAATAGAAATATATATATATATAAATAATAATCTTATTTTTCCCTTTTGTCCACTTCTTTTCTATCTTATTCCAATTTTATCTCTTTGAATTTGATCCATCAATAGATCCACATTCATCCTTAAATTCAAATCCCTAAATCCAGATAATTTCCTCCTCACATCAAACCCTAATCCTCTTGCTTCAATCAACCCTTAGCCTCACTCACCGTCGGCCCTCATCACAGATCTGCAACTTCACACCCATCGACTCTCAACTCACAATCGACCCTCAGATCCGCCACTCCATCTCCTATTCCGTCGTGCTCTCTCCAACCTCCACCGTCTCAACTCCGTCACAGATCCGCCATGACTCCACTTCCTCCACCTCTCTTTTCTCTATTCCTCTTCCATTGCTCTCACGTACGCACTCACATCTACCTCCATCTCCGTCACTCTCCGTCTCCTTTCACTATCGATCTCATCTCCACCTTCGTCGATCTCTTTCTGGGCCGCCACCATCATAGATCCGCCATACCTTCAAGTCTCTCAATCTTTGTCCCAGTCCATCGTCCTCTTTCCATCTCCATTACTCTCTCACATTATTGCTATCGGCAGCAACCACAACCGGTGACCCTTGCCATTTTCTAAGCCTCTCACAAACCAAACCTCCCATACCGTCACTGTCTCTATTTTCTGGTTCGCTGGTCATTCCCCTCTATCTCTCCAGTTTCAACCAACTGTGTCATCTTCGATTCTTCTTTCATCAGCAGAGGTAAGTTTGGGTGTTCTTTCATTTCATTTTGGGTTCTGGTTTGGGTATAGTTGAGATTTCGACTATAGTTCATTTAGGGAAGCATATTTGCTGAAGCATCATAGGTAACCTTAGGTTTGAACAGATGACCTGTGGATGGAAGTAACTTATCTAGCTTGTGAATCATTGTCAAAATCTGAGTCCACTTGGTCACTATCAGATTTTTTTTAAAGAGAAATGCTCTGAATTGTTATACGGTGACACTAGGCTTGAATTGAGATGTGGTGCTTTGAGGATTCATCAATTGTTTTGCTTGCTCACTCTGTATATGCTGGTGTTAAAGAGAAATTGAATAATAATATTATTGATTTGTGAAATCTTGGGTTCCTACCGAAAGTTTTAAGTTTAAGTTGATAGCAAGAGTTTAAATAATTTTCATAAATGAATGTTTGCTATTTTGGGAATTGGGCAGGTTATATCATTCTGCACCTTGTGGTCATATTGGAAAATATTTCAAAAGCATGAACAATTAAGTTGTGAATTCTAGTTATAAACTAAGGTAGGAAGTCTCTGTCAAGACTACCTATTAGTCCCACTCCCAAGTCTTCAGAACTTTAAGATGAACCTGTAGAATTTAGACAAAAAAGTGAAATTTTTTTTTTCAAAGTTCTCTTGTTTGGAAAAGTTCTCTTGATTACTTGCATATACTTAGTGTTGCAGCCATTTTTTTTCTCTATTAGGTTATTGGGATTGTTAGGAATTAGGCTTGAACTTGAAAAGTGTTTTGAGGAGTAGTACTAGCAATTTCTGATCCTGGCTTGCTTAAAATAGTCTCTAGAATGCATGATTTGGTTGGCCTTCACTGTTGTTAGCATTTTCTGCGCTTGCTGGGCTAAATTGAGAACTAAAGCATGTAATTAAGTTCTGAAACCTCTGTTCTTTCCAAGGAAAAACAACGAGTTTGAAGGGTTTACTTGGCCATTTATATACTGATGTATAAATGGAATTATATCAATGGTTTCAGAATTTATGCTTGAACTTTCATGATCTTAACAGAATTTTTTCCCCCCAATTGAACCTATTGCTGCAAGTTCTCTGAGGAGCTCGAATGTGCCATTTGTGGGGAAATTTTTCTTCTTCTGGTATTCAAGATGGCAATGTCCAATGTCTTTGAGGAGTGGCAATGGTAATTGCTGCTGATTGTTTGTGTTAGATAGGTCCTGAAATAGATGCATAGAGCTTGTTTTGAATTTTCAAATGGTTTCAAACTTTATTGCCTGCATGCATTTTACTCTGTGCTTGACTCAATTGAACAAGGTTATGAAATTCATTTTTTTTCTACTTCATTTTTTTTTCTTCTTTCAAAAACTTGTTCGCCGTTTAGCTTCCGCTTGCGCACGGGTCGCAAGTAATAAAGTGATAAGTAAAGATCGTTCCCACGAGGACTATGACAAAAGTGAGCTAACTAATATAACTATATGTTTAATTAGGTTGAATGGAATCATTTGGAATTGAGTATGTTAATTAAGAGAATTTGCAAAAAACAAAGATGATTGTAAAATTGATTCTACTTCAAGGTTTAAAGGCTTAGGATTACTTCTTCCTCATTGTATTTCATAAAACTATGCAATTGATTCACTTATGCTAGTTGTGTGAGTCCATATGCTAGTCAAAGATTCTAAGATCATCAATCAAGCTCTTTCAAGTCAAGATTGATTTTTAATCTTCATTAACAATGTTCAATCTCTTGTCTATCATTAATGAAAATCATCTTTTCCAATCAATTCTTCATTAGACTATGCTAGGTTATTAGATATATCTCTATTCTAACAACAAACCATCCATTTAATCCATAAATTTCAAGTCTAACATGATTTTTCTCAAGTTCTACAACCAAAATAGCTCTCTCAAGCATCATTCAATTGAACTAAACTCATCATGTGGTGATCAAGCACAAGATAGTAATTAAGCATAGAGAAAAATCAATATATATTCTCAACAACTAACAAAAGCAAGAAAGTATAGTAGTTTTAATCCATACAATGAGTAGAAGTAATCCTAAATGAGGTGTTTAGCTACACAAAATCATGAAGAAACTATAATTATGCAGAATAACTATAGCCATAACAAAAACTAAGCAAAGAAAGAGAAGAGGGATGAGAAAAACCAAGGATTTGAGTCCCAAATTGCTTCTAGACTCTAACCCAAGCTCAAATCTCTTCAAGGGGGCAAAACCCTAGCACACCCAACTCCTAGGAACACTTGGAAACTGAAGAATGACCTAATTTCAGCCTATCCCTTGCTTAAATACCCTCCACCTGCGTTTCAGTAAGTAAAACGCATGGTTGCATAGTCTGTCGTATGCTTCGGCACATATGTGTGTGCTGAAGCATATGACACAGTAAGTTCTGGTCCTCGTTGGCTTCAGCACAGCGCCAAGTGTTGAAGCATATAGCACAGAAAGTCCAGAAAGTCCATTGGCTTCAGCACATGTATTGTTAGCTAAAGCCAACAACACAACAACTTCTTCTTGGCCCATGAGCTAGCTTTTGACTTGTCATCATCCACTCTCTTGATCTTCAATCCTTTAAAAGCTTCCAAACTTGTCTCTATCCTCCTACAAAAGAGAGGATGCATAAATTTTAACTTTTCCTTTGAACTAAAGCCCACAAATATATTGTTCTACTTCAACTTTAGCTTGTTTCTCTGATATGCACATTTTCTTCTATTAACTCTTTCTATACTCAATTTGAATCCAAAAAATAGTTAAAAATAGAAGAAAATATGCTGGAATATTATCAATTTTTGAGAGTTAACAATGGCACATTTCACTCCTCAAAAAGGATAAAGCTCATTGTATAGGTAGTCATCTGTTCGCTACCACAAGTGCACGGATCGCGTCAAGTAATAAAGTGATAAGTAAGATCATTCCCTCGAGGATTTGAATAACAAATTAGTCAAGCAATAGGTGTGGTGAATTCAATTAAGTTGAGCCAAAACATGTTGTTGTGTGGGAAAAAGAAGTTTCAAAAGATATTTTGATAAAAACTAAGAATTACTGAACAAAAATCTTATTCTTGTGAATTCAATCAATTATAATAAGCCTAGGATTGTTCATGCCCTTTGTATTTCATAAACTTACTTCTTTTCCTCTCCAAGAATCCTTTCCATGGGGTATATATATATCATTCTAAGAATCACAAGCATTTGATTAAGTTCTCTCAAGTCATAGCCAAATTTATATCCTCAATTAACATGCATAATCTCTTGCTACAGTTAAGAAATATTCATTAAACACTGATCTTAATTTGATAATGCTAGGTTAATAACTATATCTCTATGTTATTAACAAACCATCCGTTTACTTCTAAACTTCAAGTCTAGCATAATCTTACTCAAGTTCTACAATTAAATTAACTCTCTCAAGCTTAATTTAATTGAACGCATCATCCACAGTGATGGCCAGTCACAAACAGCAGTAAAAACAGAGTAAAATCAACATATATATGCCATTGGATACTTAGAGAGGAAAGGAATCAAGTTTAATCCATACAAAGGTTCATAAACAATCCTAGAATGAAAACCTTAGCTACCCATGTTCAAAAACGAATAACAGATGTCAACATTCATTACAACCATATCAAAAATACAAAGGAGAAAGGGAATAAGTACAGAAAAACCAAGAGAAATTGAGTTAGAATCTCTTTCAATCTTCAATCCCACTTGATTTTCCTTGAGAAAACTCCACTCCTTTGCTTCCAAATGCTCCTTAGCCGCCTCTCTACGCCTCAAATGTCCAACTCCCCCTTTTCGTTTCAGCATTTCGCCTTTTAAAGGACTTAGAAACAAAACGCACAACTACTGTTTTTGCATTTTGGCTGCAGCCAGAAAACGTTGTCTTGCCTCTGTCTGTCGTCTGGCTGCAGCCCAAAACTTTCTGGAGGTCTTTTGGCTGCAACCAGCCAATTTCTTTGTTGCAGCCAAGCATTTGTCTTCAACTCTTTCAGCTTTTCCAATGATGCAATGATGTTCTACTCTTCTTCCCAAATTCTTAATCTATGATTTATGCTTCCAAGGACTCTTTGTGTGTCTCAATTGTGATCCTATCAACACAATAAAGTCTATACAAAGCAAAGGGTGATGTATGACAGCAAAATATTCACATTTAATCAAATGATTATACCCTTTTTAACCAAATACTCATTAGGCACATTTCCTTCACACTTCAATCCTCATATACCCATTAATCAATCAAAAAGTGTGATAAATCAAGTGTAAATGTGCCTTTTTTATATGAATTTCACAATCTAACAAAAAGCAAACCACGATACAATTTCGTCCATAAAATGAATTAGGGATAAACCCTTTTATTGGTCCTGGTACCAAATACTCCAATGAAAAGATGAGAGAAATCCTAGCTACTTCTATAATGGTGCATGAGCGCCCTTTTAGCATGACAGAAGATGAAGTTTGAGTGTGGGCCTTTGAATATGTAAATCCAGATTTCAGAAAAGTCAATCGTAAGACAACAAGAAGTGATTGTCTTAGATTGTATGAAGCTGAAAAAAAAAGCTTTAAAAGATATATTGAAGAATGTGAGCAAGGTAAGCATTGCAACAGACATGTGGAAGTCAAGCCACCAAGTCACTGAATACATGGTTCTCACTGGACATTTTGTTGATGCTACATGGAATCTTCAAAAGAGAGTTTTAAGTTTTGTCAGAGTGCCTGCTCCAAGGCGAGGAGTAGATATAGCAAATGCTATTTTCAAGTGCCTAAGATCTTGGGGTATTGAGAATAAAATATTCTCAGTTTCTGTTGACAAATGACTCATGTTTAAGGAATTTGAAGGAGAACTTGTCATTGAGTAACAAGTTAGTGCTAGGTGGTCAACTATTTCATGTTAGATGTTGCGCGCATATTTTGAATTTGTTGGTACAAGATGGCCTTAGCACCATTAAAGGTATTATTCATAACATTCGCGAGAGTGTCAAATTTATAAATGCCTCAGATGCTAGGCTAAAATCTTTTTGTGAAGTTGTAGAGTTAAAGGGTTTGAAAGAAAGGAAACTCATTCTTGATTGTCCTACAAGATGGAACTCTACATTCTTGATGTTGACAACTACAATGAAATTCAAGCATGCCTTTTCAGCTTATCATGAAAAAGAACCTCATTATATTTATGCACCGAAACCTTAGCATTGGGAAAAGATTGAGAAGGTTTGTCATCTCTTGGAAGTTTCCAATGATGCCACTCATGTCATCTCAGGTAACGAATACCCTACTACTAACCTATATCTTGCTGAAGTTCATAGGGTGAAACAAGTGATTGATGAGGTATTGGAATCTCCATACTTATTCATGAATGAGATGGCAATACCTATGAATACCATGCAAGACAATAGAGAATCAATTATGAAATCACTAAGTTTTCTAAAATATCAAACCCCATCAACCGATGAGTTTAGCACCAAAAGAGAGGAACCCTACTCTAGATGTGCTATTAAGCACTCTTAGGGTGGGATTTAAATTAATTAATGCAGTTGGTTCAATGTGACTCCAGAATCAACTCAATATCTAAACAATACCATGCAAGACAATAGAGAATCAATGGAATTACCCTTAAACATATATCTAACCACATATATTGATGAGCACAAAATTCAATATCAACTAATCCAAATCACAAATTAATCCAAACTAAGTACTTAACCAAGTAACAAAGGCCTAATAAGAAAAGTATAATCTCCAAGACAGAAAATCATAATTACAAAGCTAAACAAATGGATTAAAATATAAAACTCCTCATTAAGCTTGGAAACTCAATCCATTTTCACCATTTTCAAGAGTTGAAGCTTCTAGCTACAGCCATTAAAGAATGAGCTTGAATGAAAAAATTGGCAGTGTAATAGTGAAAGAGAGCCAGAGCAAGCCACGCACAACAGCCCCAAAATAGAACAGCCACGGAAAACAAAACCGCCTCACCGGAAAATTACAGAAAAGAGCTAATGGTGCTTTGGAATGACGACCAAGGTCGCCGGTGGTCAGAATGAAATCTGGTTCTGCTCTTTTCTCGCAGCTCTCTGTTTTCTGGTGTTCAGTGTCTTCTCAACTCTGAAGCTTCACCGGCACTGCTAAATCTTTTGGGCTGAGACGCATGACAATGGATGACGGTGGTTGAAAGTGAGAGGGAACTGGAGATGATGGTGGGCAATGGTGGTAGATGTTGGTGAGGCGATGATGAACGGCTACCGCCGGCGGTGGAGGGAAGGTGAAGTTGAAGGTGAATGGTGGTCAACGGAGGTGGATACCGGACTTCCTCACTGCAACTCCTGATTCTCCCTCTCTACTTTTGGCCTCCAGCTCCAACGTGTACTCTGCCGCAGCTGTGTTTCTGGTTTTCCCTGTATGAGAACGTTGGCCAGTGGTGGAGAGTGAAGGAAAGACGTCGCCGGCGACAATGGTGGAAGAAATGAAGGTCGCCCGTGAAGGAGATGCACAGTGATAGGAGTGTGAGGGAAAGACGTGAATCTCGTGAGCTCCCTCCTGCGTCTCTGTGTTGCGGCTGTGTCTCTGCTTTTAATCCCCGAGCTCTGGTTTTTGAATAGCTCTCAGCTGACGTAATTTCAGAGGATAAAACGCAGCAGCTTTACTTGTGGATTAAACTGGTATTTTGCAAATTTGTGGTACCAAAATGTCATTCATGAATTCAAGCCCTAATTTGTCAGTTCCAATTTTAATCCAAAATTTCAAAGATTTTCAATTGAAAAAAATTAAACCAATGTCAAATCTTCTCAAGAATCAATGATTAAGAGTAATTGTGATTCTTTTACCAATTTCACCCGTTTTAGTCATAATTTAATCTATTTACTTTTAATCTCAATTTATCTCAACAACGACATTTTAGGCTCAATAATTATGATAAAATCCCCAATTAAAATATAAAAATATACAATAAAAATAGGGATTTGTCATTGATATTGTCCCAATAAAATTATTTGCAGAAAGAAGTTTACAGTATCTTGCGGGCAAAACAAAGTTAGCATAAGAAAAACAACATGAAATGACCTGTATATTACATCGTACCAAAAAAAATGCAGGAAACATAATTGAAAAAAATGGAAAATGAATAGAAGAATAATGGATTTTACAATCTTCGTAAGTTTCTCAAATTTCCACGACTATGAAGAAGATGACCTCCAAGCTGATTATCTTTCAGTCTCCTATAACACCAATGCAACTTATTTAGCTCTAGTATTGACCTTTTTTTATCTTCAATTTCAAAACGAGATTGGCTTTGACCCCAAAACTTACAGCTCCTGCGGAGTAGTAATTTCACCCAATTCTGCAGGAGTCTATTCCCCTTTTTATCCTCTCTCTTTGCCTTTAATTTGTCAGTAACCATGATGCTCTCTCTCTCTCTCAATTAATGAATTTGTTAAACACACTCCACGCTAAGAGCATGCATTAACCCATTAATTGTGCAACTGCAACCTACTGTATTATTGATACCTCGAGGGGTTACCTCAATGTGAAGGAGCAACCTAGTGGTTTAGAATACAGAGCTTGACTACCGGAAGTGCTTTCTCCAATCAGCAAGCAATTCTTCATTGATAGTAGACTTCAGCATTATAATTACAGAGTCCTCCTTGTATTTCTTCTCATATTCCGCAAACTTAGCATTCCACTCAGCTTCAAGTGCAGCGCCCTCAGGAGTGTGGTGACTCCAATGTCTGTATGGAAACAAGTTTCATTCTGGAATATACCAATCTTAGTTGATGAGTAGACATTGAGGAAACAGGTTTAGAGAACCATAACCAATGGTTGTAGTCACCGGCAAAAAAGGATAAGTTCAACAAAACACGGATATTGGGACTGTATAAAACTCATATTAGTAACTTTTCCTACTTCGCTTTCTTATCTATCACCATCCATTTCTGGTTCATAGCAATCAAGTGGGAAGCAAATTCAGAACAAGTTTTGACAGCAATGAAATAAAGGTTCTTAAACAATCCATTTTTATTTGACTTTCAAGTCATGGTGAGATGAAAAAGTTAAAACAGAACCTTTATAAATAATCATAATAGCATTAAATTGGTAGCAAAGAAAGCGGAGAAAAGCAGAATCAGTTGCACTGCTCAATTGATAAGATCATACAAAAAAAAGAAACGTATAATAACTTCATTTGTGTATAGGTATATCAAATTAAGATACAGTTTAAGGGAGGTAAACTTGAACTTATTGAGAAGGCTAAATTGAAGATACTAGCCAAAATAGAAGTATCCATCTTTAGTTTCAGACTGAACAAGAACTTTTCCATGTGGATATATCAGTGATAAGATCCTGCATCTAATCTATGAGAGCCAAGGCTAAAACGACAATTCCACCGTTTAGGCTAGTATTACAACAAGCACGTTTTGCCTTCAAGATAAATATAACATGTTGAAAGCAAGCTAAATGGGAAAAAACCATCAAATGAAGCAGTACTCGAATATTTTGATTTCAGCATTAAATCTTTATGAGTAATTTCTATAAATTGTGCTTGCAACTCGCATGTCAAACTATCAATTGAAATGACTAAACAATCAACCTTAACGGTGAATATAATCACACCTCCAACCAAGTCATATTTTTCGTCGTCCATTCCTAAGAGTGGGGAATCAAATAAGAAAGTTAGGGTTTAAGAACTCTAGAAGGAGTAGTAAACTAATATAAGCTCAAATTGGAAAGCAGCTTAGGGAGTTAGGGTTTGTGAATAAGAAATTGAGTCTGAAAGTGACAAGGGAGAAGAGACCCACACAGGCACAAAAAACGAACCGTGAGGACGAATGAACCACCACACGCACTTGGAAGATCAGAGAGAGACCGACGAGTAATGAACAAGACAATAGCAAGAGAGTCGGAGTGACAATGGCAGCGAGGGGTGTTGGAGAGAGTTGGAGATCAAAGAAGAAGTAGAAGGTGGTTAGAGACAAAGGAGACAGAGAAAGCGGATGGGGGTTGCTCTGGTTTTCGGGCAACACAGGGAAGGTAGGATTAGGGTGGTGGAAGAGGGCGAGGACAAGGTGGAGAGTGTGGGTGCCAAGTAGGGATGACCAGTCCAGTCGGATCAGGTCCGGTCTAGTCTAATCCAATCTAAATAAGCAATATAAAGAAATTGGACCAGACTGACTGGTCGGGTTGGATAGGATTCCATACCAAGGGACCAGATCATCTAGACTGATCCAGTCTGGTCCAGATCAATTTCTTAAAAAATATGTTTATAATTTAGATGTTATTTTTTATTTAATGTTGTTAGATTTTTTTTTAAGGATTTATTATTAATTTTTATTTTTTATGATGATTTTTATATAATTATAGGTATTTTTATTATCTTAAATATATTTATTATATTTAAATCTTTTTTCTCAACATAATTTTTTTGGAAAATCCCTCAAAAAGAACTTTTAAATTAACAAAAGACGCAGAGGTGTTTCAAAATTTAATATCCCAGATCGGTGCGAGTGTCTAAACTGGAATATTAGAATTCTAGACAAAATGACGTGCGTGACCCTGGAAGTTTTTAAATTGAAAAGCGTTGAGGGAGGCGTGATAATGGCGCTAAAACGCGTTCAGAAAAATATCATCTTCTCTGTCGTCATCGGTGCCATTGGTCGACCCTGGATCCGTGGCCTTGGATCGCTATAGTCCACAACATTTAATATTTTGTGTTTCTCTGAATTAAATCCTGTTCTTAAAAAATGAGAAGTACCGAAAGCTAAACAATATCAATAACTCCGATGCCATGAGTTGAGATAAACTAGAAAGAAAACAGAGTGAAATCTTGAGCACTCGTCATCTTCTTCTCGGTTGCCAACAACTCCGATGTCATCACCCCCAACAACTCGCCATCTTCTTCTTTTATAGGATCCTGTGTATATGCGCTAAAAAACAGGGATAAACAGAGAAGAGATTATTAAGAACACTCAAGTGATCATAAGAAGTAATGAATAAGTTTGAAAAATCACTCGAATTGTCTGAGTCTTGACCCAATCACTTCCTGGGAAAATTTAGTAATGATCGCAACTATCGACCATCACCGCCAATGACTCGTCATCTTTTTCACAGTTATCATCGACATCTGCTTCATCATTGACATGATTCCCAACTCGACATTAGGCTTTACCAACACTACAAAAAAACACTGAATTTGCGACGGAATTTGAGACGGAATTTGCAACGGAATTAGAGTTTCCGACGGAATTTGAGACGGAATTTGCGACGGAATTGATTTCTGACGGATTTTGCGACGGAATTGATTCCGTAGGTAATAACAGCGTCACAAAAATTTTTCCGACGGAATTCAGATTTCGTCGGAAATTTCCGACGGAATTTATTTCCGTCGGAATTTATTTCCGTCGCAATTTCCAACGGAATTTGCGACGGAATTTGCGATGGAAATTTGAGACGGAATTTATTCCGTCGCAAATTCCCTCTCAATTTCTGACAGAATATTCCGTCGCAAATTCCCTCACAACTTCCGACGGAATTCATTTCCGTCGGAAAATTTTTTGTTTTTTTAAATTTTAAAAATCCACTTGGCAACTCCGGCAACCGCCCCCTCATCGCCGGCGACAGCGCGTGGCATCTCCAGCGGCATCCACCTTGTCGTCGACCCCCAGATCCACCACGTGTCGCAACCTCTGTCTGTCACGTGTCGCAACCTCACTCCGCCACGTGTCGCAACCTCATATTTCCTGGAAATGCAACTCAACTTGCCCATCCTTTGGTTCGAACCCACGACCTATTCCGTACGCGCGCAATGCCTTACCGGATGAGCTCGACTGCTTTGGTGTTCTATTATTACACACAATTATATATATAATCTTATGTGCATATTTTTTTTAATTTCTAAAATTAAATTTTTATTAACATTAATTAATAACTAATAAGTAATTATTACCTAATATTTTATTTACTAATATTAATTAATAACTAATAAATTTTATTTTTAATATGACTATTTTGCCCCTATAAGGACCAAAACCTACGATTGAAAATTAAAAATATTTTAGAAATTATAAAATAATAATAAAAAATAAATTAAAAATAATAAATTTTATAAAAATAATTTTTTTAAATTAAATTAAATAAATTTTAAAATATTAAATAATTAAAAAATAATTTTTAAATTTTTCCACGGAATTTTAATTAATATTTTTAAATTTTTAAAATATTAATTAAAAATAATAAAATTTTCGGTAATTGAGAGGGAATTTCTGACGGAATTCAATTCCGTCGAAAATTGAGAGGGAATTCAATTCCGTCGGAAATTGAGACGGAATTCAATTACGTCTGAAATTCCGTCGGAAATTACGAGGGAATTTCCGACAGAATTTAATTCCGTCGGAATTTGCGACGGAATTTAATTCCGTCGGAAATTCCATCTCAATTTCCGACGGAATCAAATTCCGTCGCAAAATTCAGTCGGAAATTCCGTGGCAAATTTTGCGACGGAAAAAATTCCGTCATAAATTCCGTCGGAAAAATTTCCGACGGTTTTTCCGTCGCAAAATTTGCCACGGAATTAAATTCCGTCGCAAATTCCATGTTTTTTTGTAGTGCAACATAGCATTACATTTTCACAACATCCTATTGACTTTCACAACTCAAGTTTTCCATTCACAACTGGAGTTCATATTATCACTGGAGGGTAACCGGCGAGTAATTAGCTTATAGGATGCAGAACTCGAGTTATGAATTGATAACTCGAGTTTCCCAACACAATCTTACATTTTCATGACATCCCGTTAGACTTTCACAACTCGAGTTTGCCATTCACAACTCGAGTTCATATCATCACTGGAGGGTAACCGGTGAGTGATTAGCTTATAGGATGCAGAACTCGAGTTATGAATTGATAACTCGAGTTTCCCAACACAGCGTTACATTTTCATGACATCCCGTTAGACTTTCACAACTCGAGTTTGCCATTCACAACTCGAGTTCATATCATCACTGGAGGGTAACCGATGAGTGATTAGCTTATAGGATGCAGAATTCGAGTTATGAATTGATAACTCGAGTTTCCCAACACAGCGTTACATTTTCACGACATCCCGTTAGACTTTCACAACTCGAGTTTGCCATTCACAACTCGAGTTCATATTATCACTGGAGGGTAACCGGCGAGTGATCAGGCTTATAGGATGCAGAACTCGAGTTGTCCATTGATAACTCGAGTTTACCAACACATTATTTCATTTTCACAACATCCTATTAGACTTTCACAACTCGAGTTTGCCATTTTCACAACATTGCAGGGTGATCATCCCACTTCTGGAGATAAGACCATATTCAATAATTCAATTTTCTTCGTAAAATAATTACTGAACAGAAAATTTACCAACCTTCCCATGTGAAGCTGAACAAGTAAAGGTTATCATAATGAAGCTGAACCAACTTTATTTGCTATTCTTTGTTAGCAAAGGTTATCATTTTTTTCCATCAGTATTAGATTGTTCGACTGGTAGCTGTTGTTTCTTGTTAGACATTAATTGTTATGAGTTGACTGGTTGGCTAGAAGAGAATGTGCGAGAACACTCACACGGCTGAGTGATTGGATCATTTTTTTTAGTTTCTTTAGAAGTGCATGCAAGATATATTGAACTGGTTTTTAAGATTTTCACTCTTAGTTAGTCTGTTAATCGATTCAGAGGAAAATGATGCAATCGGTTCATAAAACCTTGGGCGCCCATGCTGTACACTCATGCCTGTACGTGCATCTGTCTGCAATAACTCTAGATGATTAGATTAAGATAATCGCATGTCAAACTCCTAAAGTTTTGAACCTACTTTAGGAGCCTGCATATCAATATATCCTCTAAGATGATGTCTAACAATGGCAGAGTAAAAGCAAACATCTTGCAAAAGTTGAGTTTTGCTTATTGTGTTTGTATAAGAGTTTTTTTTAGAGAATAGTTACATGATATTCTCCTCATGAAACCAGTCAGCTACTTTTCATGTATAAACTGAAAATGTTGACTTTAGTAAAAATACTTGATTATCCACGTTTGAAAATGAAGGAGTAAATTACTAATTTGGATATCGACCTTTTTATATGAGGTGTTATAATTAAGTTTTTGTTCTATTTGATCAAGGTTGAGGAGGTGAAACCTTTCTTTAACTATTTGTCAGGATCCTCTTAGAAGTGCTGTTGTAGATTCTTGCATTCAAGTCACAGACAATGGGAGGGAAAGCATTAACAGAAAAGTATACACACAATTTCTTTGTGGTTTAATGTTAATATTTGTCTCAACTTTCTGTTCCAATCAATATGGACCAATGACATATGCTTAATAGGAATTCCTTGCACAAATTGCAAGTATTCTTTATATTTACTCTTTACAAACTTTTGCTATGAATGTGTGCAGCATGCTCCTGATCTTGGTGATATTCCTATAGCTTGCTCTAAGAGGAGATGGCAGTCATTTAGGTAAAGTAACTGAATTTTTCATGCAATATGAAAAACACTTGTACTGCAATGAATTTTCAAGATGTCTGAATCGACAAACTTTGAATTATTATTCACTTGTGATGTTATCTTGATATTTTTATTGCATAACCCTTAACACTATTGGTGTTTTTATGCTTACAGATTCAGTGGTTCTAGCAGGAAAAGCCACTCAAATTCTTTAGACTGGACTTTTTTTCTTCTACAAATTTGGATCCTATGACATCTGATGTTGTTGCTCCTTCACCCTGGATAATCTTTGGTTGCCAAAATGGTAGACGTTATAATTCAGATTTTGCTGATTGTGGTAGTTAAAATTATGCATACATATTCACATGGGAAGGTTGGTAAATTTTCTGTTCAGTAATTTTTTTACGAAGAAAATTGAATTATTGAATATGGTCTTATCTCCAGAAGTGGGATGATCACCCTGCAATATTGTGAAAATGGCAAACTCGAGTTGTGAAAGTCTAATAGTATGTTGTGAAAATGTAAGAATGTGTTGGTAAACTCGAGTTATCAATTGACAACTCGAGTTCTGCATCCTATAAGCCTGATCACTCGCCGGTTACCCTCTAGTGATAATATGAACTCGAGTTGTGAATGGCAAACTCGAGTTGTGAAAGTCTAACGGGATGTCGTGAAAATGTAACGTTGTGTTGGGAAACTTGAGTTATCAATTCATAACTCGATTTCTGCATCCTATAAGTTAATCACTCGCCGGTTACCCTCCAGTGATGATATGAACTCGAGTTATGAATGGCAAACTGGAGTTGTGAAAGTCTAACGGGATGTCGTGAAAATGTAACGCTGTGTTAAGAAACTCGAGTTATCAATTCATAACTCGAGTTCTGCATCCTATAAGCTAATCACTCGCCGGTTACCCTCCAGTGATGATATGAACTCGAGTTGTGAATGGCAAACTCGAGTTGTGAAAGTGTAACAGGATGTCGTGAAAATATAAGATTGTGTTGGGAAACTCGAGTTATCAATTCATAACTTGAGTTCTATATCCTATAAGCCTAATCACTCGCCGGTTACCCTCCAGTGACAATATGAACTCGAGTTGTGAATGGCAAACTGGAGTTGTGAAAGTCAAACGGGATGTCGTGAAAATGTAAGATTGTGTTGGGAAACTCGAGTTATCAATTCATAACTCGAGTTCTGCATCCTATAAGCTAATCACTTGCCGGTTACCCTCCAGTGATGATATGAACTCGAGTTGTGAAAGTAAATAGGATGTTGTGAAAATGTAATGCTGTGTTAGTAAAGCTTAATGTCGAGTTGGGAATCATGTAAATGATGAAGCAGATGTCGATGTTAACTGTGAAGAAGATGACGAGTCATTGGCGGTGATGGTCGATAGTTGCGATCATTACTAAATTTTCCCAGGAAGTGATTGGGTCAAGACTCAGACAATTCGAGTGATTTTCCAAACTTGTTCATTACTTCTTATGATCACTTGAGTGTTCTTAATAATCTCTTCTCTGTTTATCCCTATTTTTTAGCGCATATACACAGGATCCTATAAAAGAAGAAGATGGCGAGTTGTTGGGGGTGATGACATAAGAGTTGTTGGCAACCGAGAAGAAGATGACGAGTGCTCAAGATTTCACTCTGTTTTCTTTCTAGTTTATCTCAACTCATGGCATCGGAGTTATTGATATTGTTTAGCTTTTGGTACTTCTCATTTTTTAAGAACAGGATTTAATTCAGAGAAACACAAAATATTAAATGTTGTGGACTATAACGATCCAAGGCCACGGATCCAGGGTCGACCGATGGCACCGATGACGACAGAGAAGATGATATTTTTCTGAACGCGTTTTAGCGCCATTATCACGCCTCCTTCAATGCTTTTCAATTTAAAAACTTCTAGGGTCACGCACGTCATTTTGTCTCGAATTCTAATATTCCAGTTCAGACACTCGCACTGATCTGGGATATTAAATTTCGAAACACCTCTGCGTCTTTTGTTAATTTAAAAGTTCTTTTTGAGCGATTTTCCCTAATTGTTTTATTGTTGTTGGATATTCTTATAGATTTATGATATTTTAATTTTTGGTGACATGTTTTATATTATTATAGGTATTTTTGTGGTCGTAATTGTGTTTAATAGGTTCAAATTTTGCCTTCGAAAGTAGAAAAAATAAAAATAAAAAAATATTAAATTTAGTTCCTGGAGTTCACCAGACTCGATCTGGCCCAACCTGACCTTAGGTTGGTACTGGACCAGACTATACCACGGGCTGCCTTATGCAACCCAAGATCCTCTCAAGACCAGACCTCAGATTGATATCAAACTCGGTCTAGTCCAGTCCATGCTCATCCCTAATGCTGAGGGTGTGACATTTTTTACCTTCAAAGTGAGAGATTGGGGTGTGAAGAAAAGTTAGCAGAGATGGAGAGCTTACAATAATTTTTTATTTTGAAATAATATACAGAAGCTGTAACACTTTTCTAGTAAAGTGCTACAAAATATAATGTATTTATTTTTAAATATATAATATACTGCAGCGCTTTCATAAAAAAAAAAAAAAAAAGCTACATAAGGTCAATTTTTTTTTTTAAGAAAAAGAAATATATGTCTGTAACGCTTTCTCAAACAAGGGTTACAGGAAGTCTCCAAGAGCTGTAGCACTTCGCGAGAAAGCGCTACAGATAACAAATATCTTTTCTTAAAAAAATATAAATTAGAAGCAAAGTGCTAACGAATTTCAGAAGAGAGGAGAAGAAATGTGTCTTGTTTTCTTTTTCTGTTGCCTGCAAATAAATGTGTCTTGCTCAGATGCTGTAATACTACACTTTGTTATTATTTATATTTGAAGTTCCCCAGAAGTTCATACGCTTTTCATTTGACATCCAAGTTAGATATTTGACATGTAATTACAACGAAAAGGAATTATTGATGGATGGAGGAAAAACAGGAATTACTGATGAAGCCAAAAGGCCTTTTTATCGTTTTATAAAAATTAAAAAAATTTCTTCTATAATATATTCATTGCTGTCACTGTTATGTATGAGCCATACATCTCATGTGGCAACCAGATTGTATCTAATTTTGCTTAATTAGTTTACCTCTTAGTTGGGATTAAGGACAGGTCATTAAATTGATAGAATATGTCATGAAAAAAAAGAAGAAATATTTAAGATGAAGAATAGTGGTCCACATACATATATGAGCAAAAATCTCAATCTGCTTGTGAATAATTTTACTTGTTTTACCTCTTCATGGGATTGAAGACAGGATAGTATATAAATTAAATAGTAGGATATATCTATATATAGATAAGGGTTAATGTGCAAATTTAACAACAAAGTTTTGTCCAAGGAGCATCTGATACAAATATGTTTTGGAAGGGGCAAAAATAATAATGAACAATTAAAAATGGTGCAAATTTAACAAAACCGTTAAATTTAACCTAACAGCATTAAATTATGAGAGAAGAAAACCCCTAACGGTGTTAGGTCAAATTTAACAGTTTTGTTAATTTTGCACCTTTTTTAATTGTTCATTATTATTTTTGCCTCTTCCAAAATATAATTGTGCCAAATGCCCCTTGGACAAAACTTCGTTGTTAAAATTGCACCTTAATCCTATATACAATGGAAGGTGGGGGGAAATAATCATTGTTAAATTTGCACCTTAAACCTATATATAATGGAAGGAGGGGGGAAATAAGTTATATATTTATTTCGTGATCAAGATTATATTATTTAATTTTATTTTCACAAAAATCTTCCACTTGTGGTTTTTCAATCGAAAACATTCCAGTATGTTGCTGTGCTGATTTTTATCCTCTTTCGTTGAAATACTAGATTGAACAATACACAAACTTTGGGGAAAAAAACAAAACTCGTCCAAGATTATAAGGAGTAAAAATTAGAGATTAGAAAATGTAGGGATTGACTCAAATTATTTTAAAATTATAAGGAGTGATTTCTTAACACACACAAAAAAAATAAACGCATAAGGATTAATTTAAAAATCTAGGTAAATTATAAGAATTAAAATATTAATTTTTTTCACAAAAAGAATTACTTTCTTAATCTATGGGAGATAATCAGCACAATTTCTGATGGAACCCGTTAATCTCTCAGATGATACTAAATTTTGTGTGTGTAACCAAGGACTTGATATGCTAATTAATTAATTAAATAACATTTTGATATGCTATGATTTTAGGATCAGATGGAGTAGATGGACATAGATGATAGTATAGCATGTATCCTCAACTGAACCATTAATTAAGATTTATTAAAATCAATTATCAATGGAAACATCAATTAATTAAGATTGATTTTTTATTTTCTAGAGTCTAAGTAACCATTTGGGTGTCACGTTAATTGTATGAACATTAAATAATTGAATCCTTCAGGAATCAAATTCTCAACAATGAAAGTAGTAGCAAAGACAGCACACATCTCTCTGGTGTATATAAATTCCTTTGAGACTCATTTTATAAATAAGATTGTTATATAATTACTAACGACACATCTTATTACCATTTCATGCATGCATTTGAAGTGAAAGTGAAATAAAAATTATGTAGTGCTCCTTTTTATAACAAACTAATAATAATTTTAAGTTAATGAAGTTAGTTAAAATCGATTATTTTTATAAGATTTTAAAATTGCTCTTCATTAATATAAGTTATAAGTTAGGGGACCTTATTCATTAGTTACGAAGTCTTATAGTTTATTAGACCATGTTAGGTAAAAAATTATTAATACTTTAAACTACGTATATTATATTTAAAAACATGGGGTAGTTTCTTCTACATATACTTTCTAATAGAAATTGATGACTCATTACCTTTGATTAAATTTGATATATATTTTGGCATATTTGGGGAATATCAAGGATATATTTGAGATTTTGATAATACATGGACTTGGTGCTTAGGGTATTTAATTATAAATAATAAAAATTCTAATTAAATCTAGTTAAAATGCTCAAATTCATATTTAGGCATACACTTTCAATAAATTTTTTATAAGAACAATAGGCCAGATTAGAGATTTTTTTTTCCCAATATTGTTAAAAGGCCATAATGCCCTTCTATAATTTAAAAAGAAAATTGTATGTTAAGCTTGATAACAATTTTAATTATTTTTCCTGGATTTAATTAAAATTTTGCCATAACCCAATACCTCATAGCTCTTATTAATCCACCATTGGTCGATCATGCAATCGTGTGAGGAAGTTAAACTTATTCGATAGCCGATTTTTATCGTGTTGAACTTATGATCTAGTGAGGTATTTGATCACTGTTATTCATGCTTGGAGATGCAAAAGAAATTATATTTAGATAATGTAAAATTTGTGCATGTTTGGAAATGGTTTTTGATATGTTATTTGCAAACTTTCATGTTGGGATCTTTTGTTATGAACTATTCCTTATTAGTTTCATTATGAGAAGTTATTTCTCATTTTCAAATAGCAAATTGATCTCATGCATGCTTAAAAATGTTTTTGAGAGGATTGAATACAGAACGTTGGTTACTAATTGTAAACCCCCTCCGTAATTATATCCGAAATACAAAATTAAAATGAATTAGAGACCAAAGGATAAACAAAAGTCACTTAATATCCCATCTTTATGATAGGGTTTTCACAAATACTTTTCAAAATCTAATACACTTGGTCTCACATTCACTTTTTGAATACAATTACTTCACGAAGATAAATCACATTTATATAAATAACAGAGTACACAACATAATTCTCGGCAACCCTGGGTTTCATATCTTCACTAAAGGGTATATATAAGGCACATTAGCCCATTACAATTTCCCAAACAGGGGATTACATAATATCCTTTCCAAATACATATCCAAAAATACTCATCTGAACATATACACATCCAGATAACCAAATATACATATAAAACATATACAGTTATCCTAACCCACAATTGATAACCAACTACCAAATCCACATCCTGAAGGAGTCCTTACTGCCCTTGGTTGCTTACTCCCTCCTCGAGCCGCTTGTCCTGCTAAATTGTTGGTAGGGGAGGGTGAGAATCGAGAGAATCGTAGTAGGAAAACAGTACCAATATGTTAGATCCCAAGTTTTGATGATAACAAAAAGTCAATTGTGGGCAAAACATGTTTTTAGAAGATTAAGAAGAGTTTACAAAGTTACCAAATGCATACTTGATGTGTTACTGATATCTGCTGTGAAATTGCACTTGAGTGCTCGAGCATGAAGTTTGCACTCGAGCAGAGATCACCTCTGTGCTCGAGCATGTGCGAGAGAAAGCCAGAAAGTATGTACCCGAGAGGCATTCTCCCTTTGTATTCACTAGATCACTCGAGCAGAAGGTATGCACTCGAGCAGAGAAGCTATTCTCACTCGAGCACACATGCGAGTGAGGGCATGCGAGTGTTTGGCCGAGAGCAAGTAATGGCATGCTTCCTTTATTCACTCGAGCAGAGACATCAATGCTCGAGCATGAGCATTCTGTGCTCGAGCAAGGTACTGCGAGTACTTGGCCGAGAGTCATGAAGTTCAGAGAAGTGCAAGCGTGCTCGAGCACACCCATCTATGCTCGAGTGACACATCAATGCTTGCGAGTGAAAATTTCATCCCTCTCCAAATCTGTTGCGAGTGCTTGTTCAAAAGGTATAATTCTTGAGAATATTCTTCTCACTCGAGCAGGAGTCTTTGTGCTCGAGTGAGGGCCCACATCACTCGCGAGTGAAAATTCTATCCCTCTGGAATTCTGATGCGAGTGATGGTTTTGAGAGCATATTCCTTGAGAATATGCGTCTCACTCGAGCAGAGGTAAGTGTGCTCGAGTGAGGGTCCATATCACTCGCGAGTACAAATTCTCACCCTTGTCAAAATGGTATGCGAGTGATGACCCGAGAAGACATTCCCTATGTAAATTGCAAAGATCACTCGAGCAGAGGTTTTGTGCTCGAGTGAGACCTCTCTTCACCCGCGAGTGAAGATTTTGTCTCTCTGAAATTTCTGCAAGCACAACCCGATAACAGAGGCATATGAAGGAAAATAGGAGATCACTCGAAGTGAGCCTTTCATGCTCGAGTGATGCTCTGTTTGACCACCGAAAATGCTAAGTATCACAACGTTCATTACGAATATAGTTTATTGTTATTAATTCATATCATCATTACTTTTTATCATTGTTTAACATTGTTTTGATTGTTTTAAAAGTATGATACAGGAATATGAACGTTTGAATTGAACCACATGAGGAAAGTAATACAACGGCAGACAAGATGATTGTAAACACGCTGGCACCTACCATACTCAGATTATTCAAACATGCACGTGTCTGCCAATACTTTCAAATGTCCCGCTCCACAAATGAAGAATTTCCAAACGGGCAAAAACTGGAGCAACTATATATATACAGAGAATCAAGGAGAAACTACGACAACATAGCACATGCATTCATAAGCTCATACCAAGTTTCTGCTATTCATCATTTTTCTCTGTATACACATTGATCTTCAGTGTTCATTCATTTGCTCTGTAAGAGAGTCCTCATACAATTCAAAATTCTATGTGTATTTGATCTCAAGGTATTGGGACCTTGAGAGGGTTGTTTTTCCTTACGAGAGAAGCTGTTGAGAGAATTCCTTGTTGTGTCTTCCACTCTTAAGTCTTATAAGATACAAGCAGAAGAGAACGTTGCTGCTCATAAGACTTACAGTGGTGTAAGCAGGAGAGAACGTTGCTGCTCATAAGTCTTGTATACATAAGCAAGTGAGAAGAGTCATAGGTTGTTTTTCTGCACGTAAGACTTGTCGTAAGGGGGAGAGAAATTTCTTGTTGAGAGAATATTTCTGCTCGTAGTCCGTTTAAGGACAATTGTTGTTTTGTGGCATTCTGAGAGCCCATTGAATCTTGGAGATATAGTAAAAAGCTCAGTAGGTCTTGATCTCTGAGGACTGGACGTAGGCATTGTTGTTAGGCCGAACCAGTATAACTCTCTGTGTTCAAATCTTCTCTACTCTACTCTATCTACTATATTTACATATCACCACTTCAAGCGAAAAATTTATAACATCACCCAATTCACCCCCCTCTTGTGTGAAGCTTGCCTCTTACATTTGGTATCAGAGCCTCGTCTTCTCCGAAGAGCCTAACAGCTTGAGAAGGATCCGACAAATGGCAACAATGGGTGAAAATATCCTTCCAGACGGTGCTTCAATCACTAGACCTCCTGGTTTTGCTGGAGAACATTTTTCGTTCTGGAAAGACAAATTCAGAGTGTTCGTGATGGCCAACGAGTACGGATTGTGGAATGTTATACAAGATGGTGACTATGTTCCAATAAAGAAAATCGAAGATAGAGCAGTTAAAAAGAGCCCAGATGAGTTTGACGAGAATGACAAGAGGTTAGTAACATTAAATAGTAAAGCCATTTTAATGATATAGAGTGCTCTTAGTCAAAAAGAATATTTTCGTATATGTACTCTACCTACTGCCAAAGATATGTGGGATGCTCTTGAAATTGCTCACGAAGGTACATCTGGAATCAAAGAAAATAGAATCAATACTTTGATTACAGAATATGATTTATTTCGTATGAAATCTGGAGAGAGTATATCAGAATTTGAACTAAGGTATACTCATCTTGTTAATCAATTATCTGCTCTTGGAAAGACTTTTGATCAAAATTCCCAGGTAAGAAAGATTCTTAATATTCTTACGAAAGAGTGGGAAGCAAAGGTGACAGCCATCGAAGAAGCCAAAGGAGAGTCTATGAGATCCGTAGCTGCTCTCTTTGGTAGTCTTTCTGAATATGAAGGTAAGTTGAGATTCAAAAAGGAACTTGAAGAAGTCGATGATAGAAAGAAAAAGGGAGTTGCATTTAAAGCTATTAAAGAAGAAGAAGAAACTTCCGAGAATGAAGATGTTCCTAGTGATGATGAAATGGGAATGATCGTGAGAAAATTCAAGAAATTCTACAGAAGAGGACAAAGGAATTTCAAGAATTATCAAGGTGGACCAAGCAAGAAAGAAAATAAAGAACAACAAATAGTATGCTATGAATGTGGGAAACCAGGACACATCAAATCTGAATGCTTCAGAAACAAAGACAAAAAGAAGCAGAAAAAGAAAGCATATATATCGTCTATTTGGGGTGATAGTTCGTCAGACGAAGAAAATGACAACGACGAAGTAGCAAATCTATGCTTGGTAGCTAAGGAAGAAGAATCAGACTCTGAGGTAAGTGACTCTGAACCCTCTTATAATGAATTGCTGTCTGAATATAATGCACTGCATACAGAGTTCATTAAAGTTGCTAAAGAAATGGTTAGTTATAAGAAGAAAGTAAAGGAATTAGAAAGTAATGTCATATCATCATATGAAATGTGTAAAGAGAAAGATAAGAAAATAGAAGACTTAACAAAGATTGTTGAAAAATTTACTAAAGGAAGTGAAACTCTCAAGGTTATTTTAAGTTCTAAGAAAGTTTCCTTTGATAAATCTGGAATTGGATATAATGCTATGCATGATAAGAATAAGAAGAGTAGTAGAGACTATCTTAAATACTTCAGGAATTCTGTGCATACATCAAATCCATTTGTGTCATGCAATTATTGTAATAGGAAAGGACATTATACTTCATCATGTTATTTCAAAAAGGGAAAGGTTGTTGGAACATATAAATGGGTTCCGAAAGGGACACATATTCCAAATACTAACCACAAAGGACCCAAGAAAGTGTGGGTACCTAAAACTTGATCATCTTATTCTAGGTATGTCTCAAAGCATCTCGAGTGAACAAATGGTATATTGATAGTGGATGTTCGAGACACATGACTGGTGACAAAAATAAGTTCACCATGTTTGAAACTAGAGAAGGAGGAAAGGTGACATTTGGAGGAAATCAATCCGGACGTATTGCTGGAATTGGTGAAGTGGGAAGAACCGATGGTATTCAAATCAACGGAGTATATTATGTTGAAGGATTATGCCACAATCTCTTAAGCGTAAGCCAAAGCACTGACAAAGATAACTGGGTGATTTTCGACTCAAAAGAATGCTTGATAGTAAGCAAGAAAGATCTACTCCTAAACAAAGAAACTATCAAGGCAAAGATCCGAGCTCAAAGGGATGGTAATTGTTATACAATTGATTTAAATTCAAATTCTTCTGAAAATTGTTTTCTTAGTCGATCAGAGGAAAGTTGGTTATGGCATAAGCGCTTGGCTCATGTCAATATGAATCAACTTGACAAATTGATTAGAAAAGATTTAGTTGTAGGCCTTCCTAAACTCAAATTCAAAGGCGACATGATTTGTGAAGCATGTCAAAAAGGCAAACAAACTAAATCTTCTTTTAAAACAAAATATGAAATTTCTACTTCAAAACCTTTACAATTACTTCATATGGATTTGGTAGGACCTGCAAGAGTAAAAAGTTTTGGAGGAAATTTATATACGATAGTAATTGTTGATGATTTTACAAGGTTTGCATGGACTATATTTATTGCCTCAAAAGATGAAACTTTTGCTGAATTTATTATGTTTGCCAAAAAGGTTCAAAATGAGAAAGGTATTCCTATTGTCTCTATTAGAACAGATCATGGAGGAGAATTTGATAATCAATTGTTTGAAGATTACTGCAACGACAAAGGAATAGATCACAATTTCTCAGCCCCGAGAACACCTCAACAAAATGGAGTAGTGGAAAGGAAGAACAGAGTGCTTACAGAAATGGCAAGAGCATTACTTAATGAAAAAGATATGTCACAAGTATTCTGGGCAGATGCAATGAGTACTGCATGCTATATTTCAAACAGAGCATATATTCGCAAATCTCTTGGAAAGACACCATATGAACTTTACAAAGGAAGAAAGCCAAATATTGCTCATCTTCATATCTTCGGGTGTAAGTGTTTCATTCACAACAATGGTAAGGAAAATTTAGGTAAATTTGATTCAAAGTCTGATAAAGGTATTTTTCTAGGATATTCTAATAGAAGTAAAGCCTATAGAGTTTTCAATAAAAGAATATGTACTATTGAAGAATCTATTCATGTTGTGTTTGATGAAATTGAATCTCAGACAAAACTTAATGATGAAGAAGAAATGGATTCAATCAAGAAAAACAAATCTATTTCAAAGCAGGATGATTTTGAAACAAATGATTTTCAAAATTTAGAAGATGTTGATGATCATGATCAACCTAAAGCATGGAGACATATGAAGGATCATCCAATTGATCAAGTTATAGGAGATATTCATGAAGGTGTCAAAACCAGAAATAGAGTCCTCAATGAGGTAACATTTTCAGCTTTTATTTCTGAAATTGAGCCTTCTAATATGGAAGAAGCTTTATCTGACAATGATTGGGTGATTGCTATGCAAGAAGAACTAAATCAATTTCAAAGAAATCAAGTTTGGGATTTGGTTCCTCGACCTAAAGATCATACGGTTATAGGGACCAAATGGGTTTTCAAAAACAAACTTGATGAATCAGCAATCATTGTGAGAAATAAAGCAAGATTGGTTGCCAAAGGTTATAATCAAGAAGAAGGTATTGATTATGAGGAAACATATGCTCCAGTGGCAAGATTGGAAGCAATACGAGTACTCTTAGCTTTTGCTTGCATCAAAAGTTTTAAACTTTATCAAATGGATGTAAAAAGCACTTTTCTAAATGGTTATATTATGGAGGAAGTATATGTCGAACAGCCTCCTGGTTTTGAAGATGAAACAAAACCTGATTATGTCTTCAAACTTAAGAAAGCATTATATGGTTTGAAACAAGCACCCAGAGCTTGGTATGAAAGACTAAGCAAATTTCTTCTTGATCAAGTTTTGTCAGAGGTAAAGTTGATACAACTCTATTCATCAAACATAACAAAAATGATATTCTAATAGTTCAAATTTATGTTGATGATATTATTTTTGGTGCTACTAACGAATCTATGTGTCAAGAATTCTCTAAGATTATGCAGGGAGAATTTGAAATGTCCATGATGGGAGAATTGAACTTCTTCCTTGGACTTCAGATCAAACAAAAGAAGAATGGTATATTTATATCTCAGACAAAGTATTTGAAAGAGTTGTTGAAGAGATATGGACTAGATAATGCTAACGGAGCTGATACTCCAATGAGTTCTACAACATTGTTGGATGCTGATATAAAGGGACCTAGCTTCAATATCACAAAGTATAGAGGAATGATTGGTTCATTACTCTATCTCACAGCAAGCAGACCAGATATTCAGTTCAGTGTAGGAATGTGTGCAATGTATCAATCCAATCCTAAGGTATCTCATGCAGAGACAGTAAAAAGAATTTTCAAATATCTAGGAGATACTTCAGAGCTTGGACTGTGGTATCCAAAAAGAGGGAACGAGTATTTAATGGCATATTCAGATTCAGATCACGGTGGATACAAAACTGACAGAAAGAGTACCAGTGGACAATGTCAATTTCTTGGAGGCTCTCTAGTGTCATGGTTCAGCAAGAAGCAGAACACAGTTTCATTATCTTCGACTGAAGCTGAATATATAGCTGTGGCAAGCTGCTGTTCTCAAGTGCTATGGTTGAAACAACAACTTCAAGATTTGGGAATTTATTTAAAAGAAATCCCAATCTATTGTGATAATACTAGCACAATAAGCTAGGCAAAAAATCCTGTACAACATTCAAGAACCAAGCATATAGACATTCGACATCATTTCATTCGGGATCATGTTCAAAAGAAAGATGTCAAAGTGGAATTTATACCAACTCATCTTCAACTTGCGGATATTTTCACAAAACCAATTGCAAAAGAGCAATTCCTCTATATTCAAAGAGAATTGGGAATGGTTAATCCCAATGAGTTGTAAGTTTTCTTGTTAAGTTTAATTAAATAGTTCCTTTGATGATAACTATACTGATTTTAGCATCGGAGTGGCCAAAAATTTGTTTTGCAGGATTCTCACTCAAGCACAGAGGGTACTGCTCGAGTGAGGAGCTGTGTCACTCGAGCACAAGCAGCTCTGCTCGAGCACAGCACTATTTATGATACTCTGTTCTCTGATAGTTAAAACAGAGGTTAACAGAGGAGTTAAGAACACCAAGGGAATATATCATAAACAACAGTGAGAATTGAACTCACTCGCGAGTGAGGAATTCTCACTCGAGCATGATATGAACATGCTTGAGGTAAGGAATGCCTGCTCGAGTGAAGAAGAAGAATCTCTTTGCAAAAGTTATCAAACTCATGGTTACTCAAATGATCTTGGAGGATTTGAGTACAAAGATGCAAAATATGTCAAGGAATCCACAATCCAGGTACGTTTTACTTGTTTCTTTATTTTTCCAGAAGATCACTCGAGCACAGCTAGAACACACTCGAGCACAGTATGAACATCACTTGAGCACTAGGGTTCATGCTCGAGCACTGTCACTTATATCAGTTACTGGGGAGCTCAGAACTTCCTCCTCTCACTCGAAGTGTTTTCTCACTCGAAAGACACAACTCTTCATCTTCAACCGTTTTCTCATCAATCAATCACGTCTTTCTGCTTCAAATCGCCGTTACAACCTCTCAATCTTCTATAAGAGGTGATTCTTACCCTCTGCATTTCTCACTTGTGCCCTAATATCCATTTGTCTTTCTTTCAAAAACTAAGAGTTTTGCCTCACTTCCACTTTCTTAACAATGGCAAGAACAAAACTACCCTCTATCCCTCAAAGATCTCATTCACCTTCTCCTACTCACTCTGGTGCCAATAAATCTGGAACTCCTGAGCCTACTCCTCCATCTCCTAAAATCTCTTCCTCACCTTCACCTCTTCCTAAACCAAAAACCAAAAAGAGGACTCCGGCTAAGAAACCTCATCCAAAGCCTCAAGTTTCAAAGAAAGACCATCCTCCTCAAAAGAAACCAAAGGGGGTGGTATTCAAGGAACTAATAATCACCCGGTCTCAATCCAAAGAGGTTCAAGGAAAGGGAAAGAAGAAGGATTCAGAACAATCCCAATCATCTTCTTCCTCTGGGGATACATTCAGTAGACAACTCTGGGAAGCGATAAAGAAATCCAAACTGGACAAGATAGTTGGGAAGATTGCTTCTCAAGCCGGTGTTTCAAGTTCACATCAACCAAGTGCTTCTGCTTCAGGAGTACCTTCTGCCTCCCAAGCACCAGTGGATGACCAACTCACTAGTCCTCCTGAGGGATTCAATGTGACAGAGCTTAAGGCCTTATCTCAGAAGGTATATGATGATGAATTCAAACATAGACATTTCTGCCGAGTAGTATATGTTGATCTGGATTATCTGAAAAAGAATTGCCATTTGGACTTATATCCTTACCTTCAATACTATGCTCCTTGGCTAAATATTCACTTGCCATATTCCCCCACTGTTGTGAAAACTTTCTACTGCAACATGAAAACTCATAATATTATGTCTAGATTCGGTGAGTTAATTGAAGAAGCTGTATCTACAACCATTAGAGGGAAATTCATTATGATTTCTGCCAAAATCATTAATGATTTACTTGGTTATGTTGCACCTCCTCCTGATCCACCCTCTTTCTCTGCCAATGAAACTTTTAAAATTTTGAGTCCAAAAGACCCAATTGGCCCCCTCATTTTCAAGCCTATTGATATGCCTGATAATCACAGAATCCTTCATTACATTTATTCCTGGAGCATAGTCAATAAATCCAAGAACTTTACCCACTTTGCTCAAAAGGATTACTATCTCTTGGCTTCTTTGGTTGCTGGGCAACAAAGGAATGTAGGGGAGATCATTTTCAGTGAGATGAGAAGGTTTAGATTTTCTTCAACAAGATCCACAACCATACCTTATCCTCAACTTGTTTCCTTCATCTTGATGAAAAACAAAATTTGGTATTTGGAAGGAAAAGAAAGGGTACTCATCTCACGGTTTGGTAAGACTCAGTTAACTCACATGGGTATCAATCTTCCAGTGAGTCGGACCAAAGCCACATCAAAGAGGGAAGCCACTCCATCAAGAGGAGATGAGGCACAATCATTTGCACAAGGACCTATTCCTCCTCCTTCCTTTCTCAATGCCTCTTTGTCTAATCATCTGACTGAGGTAATTAATCAAGCTGTATCAAGTTTGAAGAAGGAGTTAGTCACTGAATATGAGAAGCTTGTGGAGAAGATGGAAGCACAAGTCATCAATCTGGTAGACAAGGCCAATCTTAATTTTGAACTGATGTTCAAAACTCAGGATGAGATGTCACAGAGGATCACCAATATGGAGACCTTCCTGCACTCCCATTTTCCCTCTTCATCTTCCGGGGTGCCTCTTGAGACCACTTCTCCCTCAGTACCACAGACTCATGTGCTCTTCACCGATCCAGATTCCAATGTAGATGTTACATTTGATCGGTCGCCTTCACTACCTCCCTCATCATCTGTACCACAGCCACCATCTCCTTCTGATCAGCCCATTGACCCTCTATCTGCTATGATTTCCTTTGTACCACCTCCAGACCCCCCTTCTGATATTGACAAAATGGGGGAGAAGGATGTGTGATGTTTTCTGAGCTTCTAAGATTCTGAAGGGTGTATTTGGGTGTTTGGGTAGATTTCTGTATTGGGTAGGATTTGATATGTATGTCATTTTGTCTTTTTGAATTACAAGTTATTATGTTATCTTGTGTTGTTCAAGGTTGTTTTTGTTTTCCTCAAAGTTAATGATATGGTTCAAGTTTTTGATTATAAAAATTTCAATAATGTTTCAAGTTATTAAGTTCTTATTAAGTTATATACCTCATGCTATGCTTATCTTGGTTGTTAAGTGTCCAGAGGAAACATTGCAGGAAAACTTGAATTTGAAACTCTTGATATGCATTTGGAAACATTGAAGAATTTCAAAATTTTCAATCTCAAACAATTTCTTTTAAACTTTCATCACAAAGGTTTTGTCATCATCAAAAAGGGGGAGAATGTTAGATCCCAAGTTTTGATGATAACAAAAAGTCAATTGTGGGCAAAACATGTTTTTAGAAGATTAAGAAGAGTTTACAAAGTTACCAAATGCATACTTGATGTGTTACTGATATCTGCTGTGAAATTGCACTTGAGTGCTCGAGCATGAAGTTTGCACTCGAGCAGAGATCACCTCTGTGCTCGAGCATGTGCGAGAGAAAGCCAGAAAGTATGTACCCGAGAGGCATTCGCCCTTTGTATTCACTAGATCACTCGAGCAGAAGGTATGCACTCGAGCAGAGAAGCTATTCTCACTCGAGCACACATGCGAGTGAGGGCATGCGAGTGTTTGGCCGAGAGCAAGTAATGGCATGCTTCCTTTATTCACTCGAGCAGAGACATCAATGCTCGAGCATGAGCATTCTGTGCTTGAGCAAGGTACTGCGAGTACTTGGCCGAGAGTCATGAAGTTCAGAGAAGTGCAAGCGTGCTCGAGCACACCCATCTATGCTCGAGTGACACATCAATGCTTGCGAGTGAAAATTTCATCCCTCTCCAAATCTATTGCGAGTGCTTGTTCAAAAGGTATAATTCTTGAGAATATTCTTCTCACTCGAGCAGGAGTCTTTGTGCTCGAGTGAGGGCCCACATCACTCGCGAGTGAAAATTCTATCCCTCTGGAATTCTGATGCGAGTGATGGTTTTGAGAGCATATTCCTTGAGAATATGCGTCTCACTCGAGCAGAGGTAAGTGTGCTCGAGTGAGGGTCCATATCACTCGCGAGTACAAATTCTCACCCTTGTCAAAATGGTATGCGAGTGATGACCCGAGAAGACATTCCCTATGTAAATTGCAAAGATCACTCGAGCAGAGGTTTTGTGCTCGAGTGAGACCTCTCTTCACCCGCGAGTGAAGATTTTGTCTCTCTGAAATTTCTGCAAGCACAACCCGATAACAGAGGCATATGAAGGAAAATAGGAGATCACTCGAAGTGAGCCTTTCATGCTCGAGTGATGCTCTGTTTGACCACCAAAAATTCTAAGTATCACAACGTTCATTACGAATATGGTTTATTGTTATTAATTCATATCATCATTACTTTTTATCATTGTTTAATATTGTTTTGATTGTTTTAAAAGTATGATACAGGAATATGAACGTTTGAATTGAACCACATGAGGAAAGTAATACAACGGCAGACAAGATGATTGTAAACACGCTGGCACCTACCGCACTCAGATTATTCAAACATGCACGTGTCTGCCAATACTTTCAAATGTCCCGCTCCACAAATGAAGAATTTCCAAACGGGCAAAAACTGGAGCAACTATATATATACAGAGAATCAAGGAGAAACTACGACAACATAGCACATGCATTCATAAGCTCATACCAAGTTTCTGCTATTCATCATTTTTCTCTGTATACACATTGATCTTCAGTGTTCATTCATTTGCTCTGTAAGAGAGTCCTCATACAATTCAAAATTCTATGTGTATTTGATCTCAAGGTATTGGGACCTTGAGAGGGTTGTTTTTCCTTACGAGAGAAGCTGTTGAGAGAATTCCTTGTTGTGTCTTCCACTCTTAAGTCTTATAAGATACAAGCAGAAGAGAACGTTGCTGCTCATAAGACTTACAGTGGTGTAAGCAGGAGAGAACGTTGCTGCTCATAAGTCTTGTATACATAAGCAAGTGAGAAGAGTCATAGGTTGTTTTTCTGCACGTAAGACTTGTCGTAAGGGGGAGAGAAATTTCTTGTTGAGAGAATATTTCTGCTCGTAGTCCGTTTAAGGACAATTGTTGTTTTGTGGCGTTCTGAGAGCCCATTGAATCTTGGAGATATAGTAAAAAGCTCAGTAGGTCTTGATCTCTGAGGACTGGATGTAGGCATTGTTGTTAGGCCGAACCAGTATAACTCTCTGTGTTCAAATCTTCTCTACTCTACTCTATCTACTATATTTACATATCACCACTTCAAGCGAAAAATTTATAACATCACCCAATTCACCCACCTCTTGTGTGAAGCTTGCCTCTTACACAATATATATATGCAAGATAAATATTTAATGCATGACATGCTTGCCTTATGTTGGACTTTGGATCCAAGTCCGCCCTTGATGGGCCGGACTATTTGATTAAGAAATAAGTAGCCTAATCAAATAAGAATAAAATCAGCATTAAATGCAGATTGGGGAATAATTCAGTAATAATTATGGATTTGTTAATTAAGGAACAAATAACCATAATTAGGGAATTAATTGAGAATCAATTAATTGCTGTCTTGGAGGGCAAGAAGGAGTGCACATGTTTCCTAATTAGTGGCCTCCAAAAACCACTATAAATAGGGTGTGCCTCCTCAATTGCAATTTACCTTGCCATTGAGTTTTTCTGGCAATTCTCTTCTCTCCTACCATCTTTCTGGTTCTGGTGATCTGCCATGCAAATCACAATTAGGCTCTAGTAGTCTAATAATTGTGTGGGCACAAGTATGGAGCATTGGAACTTTGACCCGGATCTGAACATGGATTCGCCCTGGTACGCCAAATCTCCTTTTAGTTATATTTTTTTCCTTACATTGGCATCAGAGCCTGTTGATCCTGTGGCTATGTGATTTATTCTTTGTGAATAATAATCTGATATAATTTGTTTATATCCCCATCTAATTCCGATGTGCTGTTAATACGCGCGCATATTTCTTCTCCTTCTCATTCACGCAATATACATGACAGTATGTAAAAATATGAGTTTGTGAATATGGAATGCCTACATATTAATTTGCTCATGCGTGAATCTTTTTTGGGTATCTGTGCGTAATTTTTTTTCAAAAACGTGAACATGTACATGTATATATTGCTTCTACATTTTTTTTTAAAAAAAAGCCTCAGACATGACATATTAGTTATGAATGAATACATGTATGCTTTGTGCCTTACATTTGTACACTGAGCTCCTCCGATTAGTATATATATATAACATGCATATATATATGGAGCGGGTTTCATATTCTCCTCATCTCTTCGTTTATGTTAAAGTTGTGTTTTTGGAACCTATGTGGAACCAAAAAGCAAGAGAATTTAACCCTCAAAAGCTATGAAAGCTTTTAAAATGCAGAGGGCACATCCGGGACGAATTACGCCGCACCATCAAAGTTGAGAAAAAATGGGGTGTTCAAAACTAAGTGTTTTTGCCCCAAATGAAGACATGGATGTGTAGATCTCGAAGAGACGATTCCAACAATGCTTATAATGCGTCAAACAGAGTCCGGATGAGGGAGAAACAAAGGAAAGAAGTTGTCGGGTCTTTAGTTGCCGCCACCACTTCACTCATGATTTGATCAATGAAACAGAGGTTTTAAGATCAAATAAATGCCATGGATTTGTAGTTTGCTAAACTACAATTCCAACCACACCAAGACGCGAAAAACGTAGCTAAAACGAGGGAGATATGGCCTCCCAAAGTTTACAGGTTGCGATGACCCGCTGGAGCTCCAACAGGGTCGGGTTGACCGGCTGGAGGTTGAAGACGATGACGTGGCAGTCAACGCCATGTCATCGGTCAACCAATGCCATGTGGCGACAATGAGATGTTGCCACGTAAGCGTTCAGTACCACGTCAGTGCCGATCAACGCAGGCCACGTCATCCGTTGACCAGCCATGTCTACCGAGACATGTTAATGCCACGTCATCGACACGTCATTAGTGACGGGTCAAGGGTCAATGTTGACCGGTCAACGGTAAGAACTGGCAAAAAAAATGAAGGGAAATTGACAAGTGGCGCGTGGGGCCTACTAGGACCTCCGTTTGACACGTGGCAAGCACCGTCGGAGAGAAACGGCGTGTAAAGTTGTTAGGGCCGGCGCGTGTCTCTGGCTGACGGCTGCAAGGCGACGCGTGGATGTCACGCGCCACCGACAAGAGTGGCGTTCGTTGGAATTTTCCAATTTTTCAGGATTTTTCCATCCAGACACCTTCTAGGGGTGTGTGAGAGAGCGTGGGACCTCCGATTGAGATGCGGTTTGTTCCTAAAAATCCCTAAATTAGAGAGCTTCAATTTGATATATAATTTGCATATATTTGAAGCAAGTTTGGGTGTAATTTGAGTCAAAAAGGTGCTTATGTGCATTTAGAGGGTCCCAAAAAATATTGGAATTGAATCAATGTTGGTTCTATTGTTTTTTGGGATAGGTTGGCTTATTTTTTTAAGAGTATTTTCAGTTGCAACATTAGGCTAAATGCTGAAAGATTCTTTAAAAATTAGGAATTATTCAAATGAGTTTTTGAATATAAAATCCTATCCAACCTTGACTCAAACTCTTAGAGATAAAAACCTGAAAAATTGCAGCAACTTAAAATTATTCAATAATTATTGAATAATCATAAGTCTTCCCATACTTCTAACTATATTGATCCACTTGGTTGAAGCAATGACTTCTAAAAGTTAACCGTTTATCACATATGTTGTGACAAAGGACAAGACAGATAGAGATGTGAGAATCATCTCATCAAGTGGGAGGTATACTGCAAATATATCCAAGTAAGTAGATGTAAACATGGCAAAGAGGAGCTGGACATTGTAGCTAGATGCTACATCAGTTCATATGGTCAGAAGGGCCTATGAGAGGGAGAACCTAGTTAAGAGACAACAATAAGAGGCAAAAGTTTTTTATTGAATGTTCTTTTCATTGAATTTATGATTAAATTCTTTGTTTTTAGAATTGAATTCAGTATATTCTCTTCTTGTTTTCTTGAACATTCATACTAGTTAGATGATATTGTGTTATTATCTTGTTAATATGACTGCTCTTTGATTGAGTGGGGGTTTCTGGAATACGTCTAGAAATCCAAAGGGGAATGTGTTCAAGGAAGACTATGGTTAAAAGGGTGATGAGCTAACTAGCATGATTGGGATGGGAGTCAACATAGTTGCCTTCTGAACATGAAACTAGTGAACTTATTTTCTAATTATCCTTTGTCTAACTTGAACAAATATGATTTGTATACCATATCATCTAAGTGACCAATTATGACCAAGTCTATTTGACTGAGCTTATGAAGACAAGCTCAATAGAGATATCTGTGGAGTTAAAACTCTCAAATCTCTTTCATTCAAGAAGAATGAGATGTCAAGGACATCCTACCAACTAGTCTTCATCATTTAAAGGTTGATGCAACCGAAGAATACAAAAGGTTTATGCTATCAAGTATAGAAAGAACAATATTGCTTAAACTTATGTTGGTATGAGCAATGTAACCTTATCTAAGCCGTGTGGATAGTGTTGGAAGATAGTGAAATATGTTATCTTCTTCCATAAAGTTAAAACAAAGTTAAGTTTTAACATAGTGTACTAAGTCCTAACATGTTGTTTAGGCAACACTTGAGGCAGATGTCAAACTAAGAAGTTGAGACAAACTAAATGCCAAGTTCTTTCTAACAAACAACAAGTGTATGTTGTGTAAGAAATCTCCCAGTGAGTGGGAGGAAGCTATGTCTCCCAGTGAGTGGGAATGAGCCATGTCTTCCAGTGAGTGGGCGTATACGAAAGTAAAGATTGCCTCTGATATGCATATTATAACCTTCAGCAATGTGATTCGCCACATTGAACTTGAGTGTGAAAGACTGAAGGATTCAAAATCGATTAATCAGATGAACTTAGCTAAAGAGTGGGAGGATTCATCCTCTAAGCCTGAGGGCAAGAAACTTATGAGGTAAACTTGATCTAGAGGAGGTCAAATGGTTTCTACAAAGATGAAAAGCTACGTTGGTAATCCTTAAGGGTTGTAAAAGTAGCAATCCACATGAGTTGTGGATGTTTCAAATGAAGCATATGACTTCATGTCAAATGCAAAGCAATAAAGAGATAGAATCAAGGGATTGGAATTTGCACGTTAACTCTGCATAGATAAACCACCCTGATTCACTCCATGCAATTGCAACTGACAGAATCACATCTTTGCTATCTCTTTAGTTAAGGATCAATGGGACTATGATTCTCAAGAGATTCCATTTTTTGCCACATGTACATCTTGATCAAAGGGAATGATCAAACTAGCAAAAGAATATTTGCTAAACAATGTGTGCTAAAGGGTTAATACCCTTATGAATAAGTTGAGAACTCATTCTACCTGGCAAGAAAGACAAAGAAACATTTTTGAGAAAATCCACTGTAATTGGCAAATTATGACGTTAGTGAACCAATGAATGTGAAGGCAAAACACAAAGAGCTTGGTGTTTCGTTAACGTTGTAGACATTTACTTGAAATACAGTAATGTTTACTTGGTTTTTGGCAAGTGTGAAGCTGTTAGATAATAGCTGAACTAGTCAGGAATCAGTTAAACTAAAAGGATAAGACCTTTTGAATTAACAAGGGTTAATGACACCTATGTGATTAGTTCAAGCTGCTTTATGTACAAGAAAGGCATTGTTAGGCAACTATCAATACCTAGAACCCTTCAACATAATAGAGTTGTTGAAATGCAGAGATAGACCTCTCCTTGATTTGGTTGTGAACATAATGGCATCAACAAGGCTATCAGCCATATGTTGGTAGGTAGACTCACAGCTATTATATTCACACTTGACCAAATGCCCTTTATATCAGTCACGACCTTACCCTATGAATTGTGGATGGGCCTCAGACCAGGGCCAAGCTCGTTAAGACCATAAGTGTCATCAACTTTATATTCACAATTATTCCTATAAGTAAGGAAGATTAGAGCTAAGGTATACAAGGTATCTCTTTGTGAGATGACATGAGAATTTGACATGACACATCTTCATTAGTGAAAATGATGGCGGTTCAGTAACTGATAGAAAACTGTGGGATACAACGTTCATACACTACTACAAAAAGGGGTTTTAACCTCCCAAATTTGGCACTTTTAACGTCCCAAAACGGGGGGACGTATATGCTGGGGGCGTAGTAAGTTGAAACAAAAGACGTCCCAAATGATAGGGACGCCCAAAGTCTGACTTTAGGCGTCCCAAATTACAATTTGGGACGCCTAAAGTCCCACACTGGGGGACTTTAGACCTCCCAATTCTTAATTTGGGACGTCTAAAAGTTAGGTTTTTTTTTATACCATAATTTACATTCTGTATTACCCAATGAATTGAAACTGCAGAAACAGAATAGAAGATGGATTCATAAACCACACTGTCCGTTACAAACTGGTAAGGACATCCAGCACTACAATCTTTACTATATATACATACAATAACCTTTCATGCAACCTACTACTATATATATCAACAAAAAACAACCAGAAAGTGTCAAAACGCTGTCATCACACAAGTATAAACTGATATAAAATAACAAGTTTACTACTCTATATGTTGAAGAAGATGTCCAGCCAAAAGATCTCTGATCAAATCAAGGTCTTCACGTAGGTAGGCATCTTCATTATCAAAAATCTGAAAATTAGAAAGTAATAAGCTTTGATGAAATGAATCTCAAGCAAATGAATTAATTAGCATTTCGATTAGACACCAAAAATATTATCATTTGAGAATGAAGAAGCGATTACCTTTTCAAAATCACTAGTAATTCCACTTTGAGTTATGTTATACATATAAAGTATAACATAATATCCGCATTCAGTGTTGCCAGGTTGCCGAGGGCACTTTTAATCAAAGGGATGCAATTGGTTGTTAAAATCAATAAAGGTATGTCTAAAAGGACCGTCAATGAAACAATTATGTAGGATCGAATGTACTTACTATGGGATAAAACCACTTTGGCTTTTTAACAACTGCACCCTCGCGTGACCCATCTAGGATTCTATATGTTTGACAAGCACTATCATGAAAAGCAAAATGAACAGAAATTAGAACCATTCATTTATTTTTGTTGTCAATGAAATACAAACAGAATAACTTACATGTCGAAGACGGATTTTGTATCTCTGTCTGGCTTTTTTCTCAAGGGATCAAACCAATAGACTACGTTGCGGCGGGGACATATAACACACAAAGTCCAGTGGAAACTTTAACAACATGTACACATTAAAATGAAGTTAGATGAGTGAGAAGACAATTATTTATTAAACTTCTTAAATTGACAAAATGTAAATACGAACCGTTGGACAATGGGTGCTAGATAACAACGAAGTTTGGTATTTTCCATTTAGTAGCCGACATAGTGAGTCCTATACGCCACAGTACAAGTATCCCCTGTCGTATTCGCAGGACATAAGAATCCATACCAATTACTTCTTTCCATGTTTGTGCAGAGATCGTGGAAGGTGCTATAATAGAATCAAAATAAGGAATCAATTCTTGAATGTATGAAAACAAAAAACCACTAAATGAATTCTATGGGAAAATTGAAAAAAAAACTTACCGGACTGCAAATTTGACCCAGCCTGTATCTATCTCCTCCAACCTGATAAACTGCTTGAGATCTTTATTGTCAATATTGTAGGGATACTCCACTTGGCCCACAATCCCTGGAGGCATCTTCAAGTCAATCTGTTTAATGCGCTTGTAGATCTGTTGCAGCCGTGCTAAGAAGGGCCATTTGCTCGCAGCTTCGTCATCCTTTTAGAACATCAAAAAACAAATTGTTATTAGGATGCCAACAGATTTTCAGTAACAGTAAGGTAATTCCTACCATTAGAGGTGTTGCGTCTGAACCAATAAGATTGCGAGGCCAAAGGATGAAAGATCCTATCGCTTGACCTAACGTGCCAACCTCTGGATCAGGAACAGGGATGGCTGTACCTTCTTCCCCCTTTCTAACACTCGTCACATTCACCCTACGATAATCCTCCGGAATTTACTGATTATGGTGGGTGGTAGCACATGTGTGAACGAGAGCATCAGCAACAACACGCAACAGTGGATCATCCAAATAGAGGGTGCAAGGGTCTCCCGACACTGGAGTGGGAGAAGGGTCACCAAGTGGTCCCGACACTGGAGTGGGAGAAGGGGCGCCAAGTGGTTGCTCCAGAGGGTTTAAACTTCCTCTGGTGCTATTGAAGGCCGGGGATTCCTGAGTTCTATGCTCATCCCTTGCCCTTTATACTTCAAACATCTTTGCCATTTCAAGTTGAAGCTCTGGCAATAGCTCTTGTCGGAGCTTGTCGCGAAGGTTGGCCTCGATCTCTCGTTCGAGCTCCTCTCGAATCTTGGCCACAACGTCCTTACTAGGTCCAGCTTGTGACGAATAACGTGGGTCTCATCCAAAATACCTCGCGGCACTAACTCCCCGTGTCTCTCCTCGAACACGACCAAGGTCATCTGCCTTCCCAATAGCCGTTGACAAGATGTCCATCCGTCTACTTGGATTGAATGAACCTTGGCTACTCTGCTCGTCCAGGTCATCCTGTAGCATGCTGTTTATCGTAAATGTATCGAAACCACTCACGACATGTAAAAAATTAGGTACTTATGGTATAACTACTTACAATCCTCGCAGCAACCTCAGCAACAGTCGGATATATGTACTTCCCAGCCTTAATCCTCCTTGCTTTCCATTTTTTGTGACGTGGAGGAGGTGCCGGTGGCTGGATAACAACGCTAGGATCAGATTCCGCTGCTTCCTTCATTTTCTGTAACTCTTCTGCCATCATTTGCCGCTCAAGCTTCCGATATCCACCGCGAGACATGAAATGTTGATATTTATTTTCTGCTTGCCTCTGGGCATTTGCTGCACTTAATTTCTATGAATGAAAAACAACAAAAAATGAATCAACGATATAAAGTATATGAAAATTACAAGTTCTATATCATGATGACAGAAATCTTACCAAAAACTCAGGATCTGCTCGTGATGCCGCAAACAACCTCCAGTCCTCTAGAGATAAATATGTATACTCCGCACATGGATCCTTACCCTTATGGACCCCTCGAATGTAATGTTTTGTTAGTTTGTTCTTGAAACCTTTCCATCGTACACGAACCTCATCCATCCAGTGCCTATACATCTCCGTGGTGTCTGGGACATCGTATGTTTGCTGCAAGGTAAAACATAAGATTATTATATTTGAAACAATAAGAACAAAGCTACAATGTATCAAAACTTACATACCAAAAGTTGCTGCCAAATCATGTCTTTCGTTTTTGGGGGAACCAATCTCCAATTATCGTAGGTAATGCGCACTTTGCTTCGAGCTAAAAGCCCTAAGTAGCTAATGAAGTGGTCTTTCTCAGGACCAACTGGATTCAGATTGTCATCGAAGTCTATATGCAGCCTCTCCTGTTGATGTTCATGACGTGCAACCAATGCTCCCATCTTTGTACAGCCTCTAACCCTCCTTCTTGCAGGGGGTTCAACTCTAGGCCTTTCGTTATCGCTAGAGCTTTCGTCATCTCTACGCCTCTCGTCATCACTAACGTTGTCTATATTCCTGTTAACACAAAAAGCATCATCAGAAACGTAAGTAAATTGCAATTAAGGTCGGAATATACAAAAAGCATCATCAGAAACGTAAGTAAATTGCAAAAAGCATCATCAGAAATGAAATATACTAAGCGGGAAGTAAAACAGAAAAAACACAGTTCTCGTTTATAAATTAAGGTCTTACTCTATATTGTTTCCCATAGTCCTTCACCATGGTCATTTCTTACAGCATATTCGTCATCATCTACCAATTCTACTTCATTTGTTCGAGGTGTAGTTGTTGTGAAAGGTGGTGTGTCATCAAGGTTGAAGGTCGGATCACCATACTTCTGTTTTTTACTTTTAAGGACAATGGACATGTTTTTGCTGGCAGGATCGGTGACATAAAACACTTGTTTCGCCTGGCTTGCTAAAATGAAGGGCTCGTCTCTATAGCCAACTCTTCGAAGATCGACTGAGACAAATCCAAATTGTTTATCTATTACCACGGCATTGTTGCTAACCCACTTACATTTAAATAAAGCAACTTTGAACTTGTTGTACGTCAACTCCCATATTTCTTCTATAACTCCATAATAGGCCATAGACGCTAATATGGGGTTTTTGTCTCTCGCATTGGAAAAGTGCATAGATTCAGCTTCTACCATGACCCCACTATTTTGCATGGTACTTTTGTCATCTTGCTCTTTGGTATAGAAAGAATAGCCATTTATATCATAACCGGTCCAAGTAATGACCTGAAACGAAGGCCCCCAAGCTAGCCACTCAATTGTCTCAGACACACCGATCTCGTGCAAAACCTTTTCCTCGAACCACTGCATGAATGTCTTGTTTTGCTCAATAGCAATCTGCATGTCATTCTTCCTTGGATTCTTGTTCTTCAAAGTGTTTCTGTGTTCATTTATGTAAGGTTGAACTTCTTCCGTATTATTCAGGATATACAAGTGGGCTTGCAACACCTCTTCACGAGGAACATTCTTCACTTTCAGTCCTCGTGTTCCCTTGCTTCTCCCTTCTTCATGCCGAGATTGTTCCTTCTTCCCTGACATATAATCTTTGCAAAACTCCATAGCCTCCTCAACTACATATCTTTCTACTATTGAGGCTTCTGGTCAATAAGGATTTTTAGAATACCCTTTTAAGATCTTCATGTATCGCTCGAAAGGGTACATCCACCTCAGGTAAACTGGACCATATAGCCTTACCTCCCTCACCAAATGAACTACCAAATGCACCATTATATCAAAAAATGAAGGTGGAAAGTGCATCTCTAGTTGTGACAAAATAATGTAACCCTCATTTTCTAGTTCATCCAACTTTTCAGTGTCAATGACTTTGTTACAGATAGCATTGAAGAAAACGCACAATCTTGTCACTGTGTTTCGTACTTCATCTTTCATTATGCCTCTAATAGCTACTGGTAATAGTTGTTGCATCAACACATGATAATCATAGGACTTCATTCCCACTAACTTCAAATCGTCCATTGAGACACATCTTCTCACATTCGAGGAATACCCTTGCGGTACCTTCATTTCATGCAAACACCCACACAAACTTCTTTTCTCTGCTTTTGATAGTGTATGCGCTGCTGGCTCCATGTATGCCCTCCTACCATCATCTCTTAGTTGTGGATGTAACCGTTCTCTTATTCCCATATCGACAAGGTCTAATCTCGCATTAATCCCATCCTTAGTCTTCCCTGGTATGTGCAAAAGCGTACTGATAAGGCTATCACAAACATTCTTCTCCACATGCATCACATCAATACTGTGTCTCACGTCAAGAGAACGCCAATATGGAAGATCAAAGAAAATGGATCTCTTCTTCCATATGTTCTTCTCACCCGTAACCCTCTGATTCTTACCAAAAGTGACATGGATACGTTCCACTCGACTGTAGACTTCCTCTCCGGTTAGTGACTTTGGAGCCATTCCATGCTCCGGTAAGCCGTTAAACCGCTTTCTTAGCCTACGATACGGGTGGAACCGATGAAGAAACCTCCTGTGGCCAAGGTAGACAGTTTTTCTTCCATGCTTTAGTTGTTGGAAGTGTGTGTCTGCTTCACATATTGGGCATGCTTTGTGACCCTTCATGCTGTACCCTGACAAGTTTCTGTACGCAGGGAAGTCGTTTATCGTTGTGAAAATCATTGCACGTAGCTTGAAAGACTCCTTCTTATAAGCATCAAATACATCTACGCCTTCCTCCCACAACTTCTTCAAGTCCTCAATCAAAGGCGCCAAATAGACATCAATATCGTTCCCTGGCTGTTTTGGTCCAGAAATCATCATAGATAGCATCATATACTTACGTTTCATACATAGCCAGGGAGACAAGTTGTATATTACAAGGAGAACCGGCCACGCACTATGTGTGCTAGTAAGAGTTCTATACGGATTGATGTCGTCTATACAAAGCCCAAGCCGTAGGTTTCTCGGCTCGCTGCCAAATTGAGGGAACATTTCATCTATTTTTTGCCATTGTGGAGAGTCAGCTGGGTGACGAAGATATTTCCCATCAGATATTCTCTCATCAGAGTGCCATCTCAACTTCTTCGCTTTTGTTGCACTCGCAAACAAACGTTTAAAACGTGGTATTATTGGAAGATACCACATAACCTTTAAAGGTTGCCTTTTACTTGTCACATCACCACAACCACCTTCTTTTTTCACTTTGTATCGTGCAGTTTTACACTTAGGACACTCACTAAGACCTCCGTACTCATTTCTGTACAGTACGCAGTCATTAGGGCAAGCATGTATCTTCTTATACTCCATACCCATTGTAGACAGGATTTTCTTGGCCTCATACATACGATTTGGAAGTACATTATCCTCCGGAAACATATCACACAATAGTTCAAGTAGCAATGTGAAACTACTATCGGTCCACCCACAAGTTGCCTTTAAGTTAACCAAATGTAATGTTCCTGTCAGCCGCATGTACTTACTACCACTATATAATGGTGTCTCTGCATCACTCCGCAGGCTGTCATACTCCTGCGACTGCGCAAAGGATTCTGCCTCAACATCGTTAATCATTCTCTCCATTCTATCTTTATCTATGACATCCACAGCTTCCTTCTTGTGTGACGGACAATCAGTTACTTCCTCACCATGCCATATCCACCTTGTGTATCGCAGATTTATTCCATCACAAAGTAGGTGATCCTTTATGACATCAACATCCCGTCTACTCTCATTCAAACAATTGACACAAGGACAAAAATACTTCCCATTTCTTGCAGAAGCATTCTTTTTAGCGAATTCAATAAATTCGTCCACCCCTTTCTCATATTCTTCACTAATTCTCAAAGCATTCATCCAACTATGATCCATTTTGTTACCACCTAAGGCATTACCAATAACATTCACACGTTTAGTACAATTCTCAACGACATATGATGGGATTGCCTAATTAAGTTATAAACCCAATTTAGGATTTTAAAATATGAGCTTAATAACTTTATTGCCCCCTCCTAGCCTCATCTCTCCTCTTAAAAATGTTTCAGTGCTATGTAACTTATTTTTTTAATAAGTATATATATATATATATATAATTAATGTATAATAAAATAAATACAATAAGATTAAATTAAAGAATTTTTTTGAGGTTTGGAAGAATTAAAAACAAAACGAGTTCAATATTAACAAAACAATTTTAAGTTGAGTTCTTCCAAAAATAAAATTGTTTTATTGAAAATATTTAGATAAAAATCATTTAATGAATATTGGGGTTATGGTTTTCTTTTTAAGTTTTGGATTGAATTATTCTTCATAATTCGTTTGGAATTAATACAAGAATTTCTTTAATTTAAATAAATCATATTTTATTTTATTATATATACTAATTAATGGTGCAGGAACAAGACTAATGAAATGGGGTGGTGCCACTATATGTGTGTATGGATAAATCTCCATTGGCTTATAAAAGCTAGATTTCCCTAAAACTGAACAACAGGGATTTCTATTATACACAAGTAAATTTATATTTAAACAACAAAATAAACCATTCCCGAATAAATGCAATTTAAGCAATATAACCACACCAAACACATCAGGGTAATATCAACTATCTCAATATAAGCAATATATAATAAACCAACCAGCCTAATATCAATATATAAACAAAAAAATGAAGAAAATAAACCAACCTTACCTGATCAGGGAGGGCGCCCACTAGCTAGTGGAGAAGACGTTGGAGATCCACGGTAGAGAAGACGTTAGAGAGAGCCACACTTGGAGACGTTGGAGATCCACGGTGGTGTGCACAACAATGGAAGGACGGAGGTGGAGGAGAGAGCAAAAATCTACCCACTGTGGAGGAGGTGAAGTTGCAGCAGTGACGGTTGCGTGCGTTGAAGAAACAAAGAGGAAGAAGAAGGGAGGAGACGGTGGGTGCGTGGGGAGAAGAAGTGCTTGAACAAGGGAGGAGGGAGGAGTTGAAGAAAAAAATAGAGAAGGGCCGACGGTGGGTGCGTGGGGAGGAGAGGAGGAAGAAGAGTAAAGTTGAAGAAAAAAATAGAGGAGGTGTGATAGAAGAAGACGCATGTTAGACACTTGTCTGACATGCGCAGGGGACGCCTTTAGGCGTCCCAAATGCCATTTGGGACGCCTAAAGTCTTGGTTTAGGCGTCCCAAATTCATTTGGGACGCCTAAACCAAGACTACTTTAGGCGTCCCAAATGACATTTGGGACGCCTAAACCCAAATCCTGGCGCTAAAAAAAATTTATGAAATTTATATTTCGCGCCAGGAAGCACTTCAGACGTCCCAAATTCAAATTTGGGACGCCTAAAGGTTCACCTACATATATATAATTACGAAAATGCCACCGCCTCCCTTTTTAACCACCCAATTTTTAATTTGGGACGTCTTTGGGGGTGGTTATATCTCAATTCTGTAGTAGTGATAAAACCCAAATTTCCTAGCAGGAAATGAGCATTAATAATAATAAATCTCTTTAAGAGGTTTACAAGTGAGAAGGAATAATCAAGTATTCCTAAGTTCACTGATCCGAATGGGAGGATTGAGACCATTTTCACAATGAAAGAGGTAAGAGGTAAGTTACGAGAGAATTACCTTACTCATACATAGGAAAAGAATCCTATGAAATCCACCTCGGAGCAAATTGTCATCTAGCGAATGACTATAAGGGATAGATTTCCTAATGGATTGAATGCTCTCTTCATCATTTGGAAGGTGATGATAACTACCTATAAGTATCTGAAAGACATTAGAAGAACCTGCTAAGATCAATTGCAAAGAGTCATGCAGGATGATTTGGATTCTCATTGAGCCAAGTATATGTTTTAGGCAATTTATAGCCTAGCCAAGAGGCGATCGGAAACAAGTAGATTCTCAAATCTATTGAGGGCATATACAACCTAAAACATTTAGTGGCTAAGGGGTACCATAATGGAAGGTTGTCTGTTGTGCATTTTTAACTCTGCACTTTGGCTATGACAACAAGCATCAAGATGATGTAAAGACCACCTTCCAATTTGGAATTTTGGAAATTGGATGATGAACTCTACATGAAGCAGCTTAAGGGCTTCGTAGAAACAATCACCCAAATAGTAGTACTTGTGAAAACCTCACCAACTTCAAGATAATCAAAGAACACTACATGAGTCCCAAATGGTCTAGTGATGATTCTTTGTGAAGTCATCCTTTGAGAATATTGATGATGATCTCCGGGGGCAGATAGGGATTCTCCATCTTCTTGCCGGCAAGAATTAAGGTCAACGGAGAGAAGGAGACGACGAGGGATTTCACAATGTCGGTGATGATCTTCAGGGGAAGACAGTGACTGTCGCCTCCACTCGCCATCATCTTGTCTGACGGAGTTAGAGTCAATGAAGAGAAGGAGGCGATTACTTGTTTTGTGTGTGTCTATGTACACGAGCGCGCCAAGGATCCCGGAACAAGCTTGCCGCTCTAATATAACCTGGTTTTATTTATATATGTATACATATATTCTATTATTATCTTCTAAATCAGATTTGTATTTTATTTGTTACCATTATCTCAGTCTGGATGGATTTAGATGATTTGGTTAGATTTATTCTATCCTATTTCTCTTATATATATATATAATCGTATTCTCCATCAATAAAATAAAAAAAAATGTAGGAAACACGTTAAGAAAATACAATATATATGAGACGTACATTGTGATGCTAAATAAGGAGTCAAATTCCTGAAATAGAGAAAATCATCGTTTGAAGGCTTCTTTTTTTCTTATCAATATACTTTATATAGTTAAAAATATATTTAAATGCTACACTGTAGGATTTACCAAGATACTTCGTCACTCAAAATAATTCACCAAAAGGAATACTTAATTGAACGATACTAAATTTTGATGTATGTGTAACCAAGGACTTGATATGCTACTTAATTAAACAACATTTTGATATGCTAATATTAGGATCTGAGGAAGTAGATAGACATAGATGACGGGATAGAGCGTATCCTCAACTGATCCGTTAATTAGGATTTTTTTGGGATAACATTAATTACGATTCATTCATTGAGAAATAATGAATACTTAGGTTTTACTTTTTTTAGTGTTTAAGCAACCATTTGGGTGTCACCTTAATTTTATGGACATAAAATATTTGAATCCTTCAGGAATAAAATTCACAACAATTAAAGTAGTACCAAAGACAGCTAGCACACATCTCTCTGGTGTATATGTTGGAAATTGTGTTCTAAGGGCCAATCATTGTACTTTGAACATTATTAATTTATATGAAATTTCTCCATTCTATTATCACATTATTTGCATGTTAACTGTGATAATTGTATCTTTGGATAAATCATAAAGATTGTCCTAAAATGTCCCTTGTCGGTCATCTATGTGGGAGCAGAGAGAAACAAGACCAATATGACATTGATAAGATATGGAGATATGAATCAAAGTCTTAGACACTTGTAAGAGTACAAGGTGCTAGACCGACCCACTATGAGAAAGCTACATGGATCAAGTCAAAAGCTTTTCTCATTTATAACCACGTCACAATGCCCTTTGACCTGAGGTCATCATGGATTCCTACATGAGAGTTGCTAAGCTTTGAACTAGTCAAAAGTCACTTTTGACCAGGTGATGATAAAGGCTACAATCAGGCTTGATGGTTTTTCATGCAAAGGAATATGAATGATCAAGATGGAATTTGTCCCTCACATTAGTAAAGAGATATTATTGGGCCCCTCGATGAGTGAGTCTGAGAAATGTATGGTCATACTACGATCGAAAGGAGTTTTCATTTCTATTATCAGACTACTCAGGAATCGAGAAAGTAATGGTCAGAAACAAGAGGGTGACGTTATCCATGCCTCATCCTTGATCGATGTATCGCGTGACAAAAGGGACGTGACATGGTTGTATGACATATTGCATCGTGTTAATAATCCTCATATGAATTAGGTAGTCGTAATGTCTTGCTAGAGGCCACTTGCAACTTGTGGGTTAGTATAATTATTGGCCCACTACCAACTTCGTATGGGCCTACAGGGTCGCACACAAGAATGGCCCAATACGAGATAATGTTTAATCTAGGGTGGATTAATTTTATATTTATGTATATATAATATAAAATTCATTGATAATATTATATATATATATATATATGTATGTATTTTCGAAATACATATTATATATATATATTATATGATATTATTATATTGTGTTAGTTTTAAATTTAATTTTATTAAGATAAATTAGATGTAATAACTAACATGATAGACATATAGTATCTCAGATTTAATTTATAAAGATAAATTAAATCTAATGGCTCTTTATTTGGATTAAATAAATAGATTAAATTAAAATTGTTGGACATATTTAATTTAAACTGAATTTATTTAATTACCTCATCAAGATAATTAATTTCGAAATTATTAAAGATTAATTTTGAAATTCGAATATAGCCTTCATAGGTTATAAACTTGATAGAGCAGATATATTCATACATGTATGAGAATTCAGAGCCGCAAGGGAAACCCTAGGAGACATTGGAGGCGCTAGCACGCAGTCTCTGTTGGAGATCATTCGTGTGGATACCGGTAGAGAGAGCGGACCTGACGTATTGGCTCCTAGAGATTGAAAACTCTGAATTTAAAAAGGTACGAATCCTTCTAACTCGATTTAAACGCCGTTGATAGATCCTCGATTAGGATCAGTGAAAATTTTAAAATTCTTCCGTTGTGCCTGCCGATGCTAACAGTATATATATTCCTTTAACTCTTTGAGAGTCATTTTATGAATAAAAATTGCCATATAACTCGTAACAACACATCTTATCATTTACTGCATGCATTTGAAGAGAATTTGACATAAAAATTATGTTGCACTACCTCTCGTCCGTTTTATAAGAAACTAATAATTTTATGTAAGTATGTTAAAGAAGTTTGTTAAAATTAATTATTTTTATAAAATTTTAAAATTACTCTTAATATAAACTATTAGTTAGAAGACTTTATTTCTTTGTTTTTTTTTTTTTTTTTGACAAACTAGAGGACTTTATTTCATTAGTTACAAAGTTTTATAATTTATTAGGGATGTTAGGTGAAAAACTTACTGATACTTTTTTTACCTGAATAAAAATTACTGATACTTTAAACAATGTATATTATACTAAGAAACATGCGGGAGTTTCTCATAAATATATTAGATATGCTAAATTAAAGGGATTTATTTGAGATTGTGATAAGATATTGATTTGGCGCATTATTTAGGGGATTTCATTATAAATGTCATAATTTTATATTAATTAGAAGTAGTTAAAGTTTGGATAATTTTATATTAATTAGTAGTTAAAGTTTAGGATACTACAAAAAATATCAGTTTATTATAAATGATATTATATGATATTACCTTTGTAGTAGTTGCTCTCCTCCTCTCTTATTTTATTATTTTGTTTTATTTTCTTTACTTCTTTCATTAGTTGGAGCGATCTCTCATTTTATTATTTTGTTTTATTTTCCTTACTTCTTTCACCAGTTGGAGCGAGCACGCCGTTTAGGGATAGAATTAACAACTAATGCTTATAGGCTGCTGAGCTTTATGTTCAATCTGACATTTATCAACAGGATACACAGTTCTGCTAATAAAATGTTAGTCATTGTTTGTCATGGAATGCATTCTAAAACTTGGAATAAATTAATTAATTTTAGTATCTTTGCCTCCCTAGATAAAGTTGACAGTCGTATATAAGCCTTTTGTAAGTTAAAGTGACCCGAGTTAATGAAATTGTAGTTAAGTGAAAAAGCAAGCGATTGCACTTTTTGAAAACATCAAAACTACATAATCTTATAATGTTAAGCCAAAAAAGGAAAAAGAAAATCTGAGTTTTTTAAGTGTCCGTCAATATGTATATAAACAAAATAGGAATAGACTTTTCTTCGTAGTATAGATGATGCTACAACCCTTCTGCGTAACTTTGTTGAACCATGATGCTTTAACTGTATACTATATATATATATATATATATAACTTGATATAGTTATTTTGATGTTATCAGAGGAACAAGTCATGCTCATATCCACATCAGAACATTTTTCCTGAGATTAGGAAGCTTCGTACCAAGTTTAATGTTGCAAAGTCTAAACAAATGTTAATATATTGTTTTTACCCAAAAAAAAAAATGTTAATATATTGTACCAACTTCATTCGGTAAAAAACGAACAAATAGACTACGATGCGCATGCAAGTCTCCACCCCATCAGAGTAGTATTTTGCCTTTGCAAAACTCTCTCCCTTGTAATTTATTTTTGAAAAAGCGTGCAATGATTAAAACATAAAATAAAAGCATAGTAAGTAAAGCTCAACATCTGATGACAGATAATGATAAAAACTTACAAGCAGGTAGAACTAAACTTCTATTTCTCTTTTCTACGTAACAGATCTGAGGGGCATCAAATCTTTCTCACACATCCAAAATATTCAAGTGTTTTATGGGTATAGTTCCACCAAAATTGCTAAGACAAAGTAAATCTAGAATGTAAAAGTGAATTTCATGACAATGCTATTCAACATATGTGCACGCATAGACATGAGGCTCTCTACATAAAAGAATCTTCCAATCATACCGCGGGAAGATAATGATAAAGATGTGTGGAACTTCTTAAATTCACTATTAGTAGTGACATTGAGCAAAAAAACCGAGTTATCAATAATGCTGATTATTTCATTCCTCCAAAAAAATCCTGGAAAGATAAATGAAGGTGATCTAATACTATGTTTCTTAGTCCAACCCCAGCTCTTCCCATATGCACAACTTCCCTCTTCCAACACCCATAACTCAATAAAGATATATCCATCATAGTATCAATGATGCATAGCAACTTTGTTATCGTACACGTCAAGCACATTTCCATGAAAAGGAGCAATAGAGGTTGAGGAAGGTATTGGTATTGGTATTGGTATCAATGTAAAAACTTCCGTTGCTAATTCGAATGAAACTATTATACCATGACGATCTGCAACCTTCCATCCCAACCAAAAAATAGCCCCATTAATAGCGACAGGGTTAGATTCAATTCACGCCTTCCGGATAAGACCAAATTCTATTTATTTCCATGATCTCTTTCTTAATGAAAACACCTCCACTCGGTCAACACAGCCAAAGTGTAAATTGATTTGATTATTCCTATGAATTCTCACTATCTTGTAATGCCTAACTATAGGGCTATACCCAAATGCAAAATAGTGATAGCAGCCATCATCTTTTGTTGATAAGGGTACTTGCCTTACCTCTCTAGTCGCTGGGTTCACCCAAAAAAAGTGAAAGAGGATGATCTTCTATGAAATAATCGAGTTTCACAAAAAGCAAGACATTGCTGGAACCAATGAGGGCAGTAGCACGCTAGAAGGAATCCATGGCGGCTAATCTCTCAACTTCCACAGTTTCCTTCTCACAATGAAGCAAATATAGGGGCGAATATCCATCGTTGTGATGGCATAAATGACGGACAAGACAGACAAGAAGACGGTTGTTGTGAGTAGAGTGGTGGTAGTGCTCTGTGATGAAAGACGAGGATTTCAAGAGATTTCTCCAATCTTACACACAGATTGAAATCGAACGAGAGATTTAGCACGAAGCCTTTTGAGAATGTTAATGATAATCTCAGAGGGCAGATAGAGATTGTCGCCTCCGGTCTCGATTTGCTTGCCATCCGGAGCTAGGAACAATGGAGAGAAGGAGACCACGAGGGATTTCACAATGTCGGTGATGAACTTTAGGGGCAGATAGTGATTGTTGCCTCCAGTCACCATCTTCTTGCCCGACAGAGTTAGAGTCAATGAGGAGAAGGAGACGATTACTTGATTTGTGTGCGTCTATATACATGCGCGCGCCAAGGATTCCGAAACAAGCATGCCACATCAATATGACCTAGTTTTCTACACACACACACACATATATATATTATGTTGTTATTGTTATGAATATTATGATTATTGTATGGATGTCCCTCGCTCTTCACCTCCCTCCCATATTGAATAGGTAACCCCCAAATTGAAGAGTTTCTAACCTTTATTCTTTTTAATATCTAATGATACAATTATATTGCTTAATTGTCCTCTTTATGTATTGTCACTCATAGGGTTAATCTTCTATATTGGGATTTTATAAATAGAAGCATGTACACACATTTGTGATAAGGAATGGAACAAGTATACTCTCTCTTTACCCTCCAAATCTTTCTTGTTTTGCTCATCTTTCTTATCCCAAATCTCTCTTGTATTCTTCTCATTTTTATGACAATTATCTTTTAAATCAGATTTGTAACGTAATTGTTACCATTATCTCAGTCTGGAGAGAATTAGATTATTTGCTTAGATTTATTTTATCCTATTTCATTTATATATATATATATATATATATATAATCGTATTTTCCATCAATAAAAAAATTGTAGGAAATATATTAATAAAACAAACAATATATACGAGACGTACATCGTGATGCCAAAGGAGAAGTCATAAGTTCCAGAAAAGGGGAGAATCATCGTTTGAAAGCTATTTTAATCAATATAGTTTATATGGTTACAAAAACCTATATGCTACACTGCAAAAAGTATTTACCAAGATACTTCACTCAAATCACTCACCAGAAGAGTTAAGATTTGTACACAAATTGATCACTCCAAAAACGAATTTTAATTTGTGTTATATGTGACATCTAATTTCTTTTAATTTAAAAAAAAAAAAAAACCAAAACCGTTTGCTAGGTGAACGATTTCAAGTCCTTAGTTGCTGACATGAACATGGAGAGAGAAATTTGGCCCTTGGCTAACATTTATTACACGATTAACTTCTATTCGGAAAGGCAAAATGTGACAATCCGTAAGAACAGTTCTATCTTTTGGGGGCATTCCTGAGACGATTGCCTAATTGAGCTTGGTAGCTTATATAATGACATAACACATATAGTTGGAGAGAGATTGATCAGACCGACCTTAAAGGAAGAAGATCTAAAGGCGGCAGAGAGGAAGAGCTTGAGAATGATCTAAGAATGGCAAAGGAGAAAAGGGGGAGAGGACGAATTGAGGCTTGCTTGGGGTTTACTACGTGGTGTTGAGTTGGAAGCATATTCAATTGTCACATGGGCTTATTGACTCCGATATCCACCATACGCAATACTTTCCCCTCTTTCCCATTCTCTAAATTCAGTGGTTTCATCTTCCTTTACTGCACTTAAGTTTCTGTCGCCGTCATGGTCGTCATCTTCATCTTCCGTTACTCTGTCAAGAATGGAAAACACAACACGTTTTTTATAGAAACACGGTAATTATTGACTAAGAAATGATGAAATTAAGAAAATAAGATGAAAATATGAATTTAGTGGGATAATTATTATTATTATTATTATTATTGTATACATATACATACCTGTTAGAGGCAACATGAACAGATGCGAATCCACCATCCCCAGTAGGATCCTCCTCATTCACCCCATATGAATTATGTCCACGTAACCACTCAATGTACAATTCTGATTCTAAGTCTCGGGCGCGCAAGATATCTTGTTTCTATTCGTCCTGCTTGATCATTGAAGCAATCATTATATTTCAGAACAAATCCATACATAAAAGCGTGTTCAATAGTAAAGTATAACAAAATTGTGTATAACATTTATTTAAGGAAAAGATCAAACTTAACCAACATAAGTAAAATGATGCAACACAAAACATAAAATAAGGGAACAAACAAACGAAATGATTAGCCTATGTAAGTCAAGGCACTACGTACCCAATCCTTGACCGTTCACAACCCAAAACATCATATTCTCAATACGAGCCTTTTTGGCAGAAGACTCGTAGAAACCCAGAGACTGAATCACTCCAACTGGGCTATGTTTGGATGGAAAGAAAACTGAGGGGAAAATAGA